>CM024603.1:42219522-43419522 GCA_014182555.1 Eucalyptus erythrocorys
CTCGTCAAGTCTTAGTGAATTTAAAGCAAGGGAAACTCATCACTTCCGCTTTTGTTCAACCACGTTCTTCCTTGGGAGTCGCTTCCTTCATCTGTTTACAATACCCAGTGGCGAGCAAATTTCAGCCCAAACATCTTTCAGACAAGGAAAAATCAAAACTATTTTGAAGTCAGGCTTCACCACATTTCTCAGCCTTCCCGCTTTCCTCACCCTCACTTCTTCCAATTTGGGGCGCAATACAATTTTTATTCCGTATTTGAATCGAGGGATCCAAATTCAAACAATGATTCCAAGGAGGAATAATTAAAAACATCAACAATTTTCTCAATCTCATGTATACTAGTAGTACTACCTGATTCAATAAATTTTAAAAAAAAAATTCAAAAAATTCAAAAAATAAAAATCAATGTTGGCTGGCCGACCATCATGTCCATGTTAGCAACTTCTGACCAAAATTGTTAGGAATGACTACATCTACCAAATCGTCAAAATGTTTAAAATTAAATTAATATAATTGAAATGTTTATGATTGAATTGGTCGTCATACAATAAGTTTAAGACGTTTTGAACAATTTTCCTATCAATTACTAGTGGTGAGGTCGACTAATCACCATTACTTGCCAAATACGAGATACCTTACATATGTCTCCAAGTAAGATGAGATTCGTAATGCGTGAATAATAATGATTGATTGATTACATGAGAATCGGCTTGTGCTAAATTACAGTACAACAATAATGAGTTCTAGAGTCAAAAGAACATTAAGTCAAAAAAATTTCGCCCCTAAAATTTTTTAGCGTCAGATAGGATACTTGTCTCGTATACCGCCATTTGTAAATGTCTTTCTAGAGACAAATTCAAAACAAAGGAAAATCTGCCACTAATCTAAGTAATTAGTATTATTGCCTCTAATTATGACTTTTAGCTACTCTTCATCCAAAGCATGTGTCTTGATATGACTGCTCAATACCACGCACGCGCTCCCCACGTGCATGACTACTTTCAAACCTTTTGCATAAAGGATGTAAATTATATAAAAAAGAAGCTATAATAAATAATAAAGAAAAAACATAACCAGCACGCGAGTTGTAACTGAATTGAAACACTCCACCTGTCGAATCCCGATTATCTCCATGCATCGACTTCGCCTGATTATCGTCGTATTCGATTCGCGTTGTCCCCACGCATGGAATTTCCCGGTCGAAGGAAGAATGACAGAGAAAATGTAATAATTCTGGGAATCTTTTGCTAGCAATTAAAACGTGCTAATCTTTTTGGCCTCGCAAGTTTCGTGAAGCCTTAGAGAGTGGTTGTCTCCCTGGTGTTTTGGTACGTGGGTTCAGGTAGACTTAAGAGCGAGCACAAACAGCGTTGCGCATGGAGAAAGAAGAGGGTGGTTGGAGCAGCAAGTGGAGAAGAGACAATCCCAATGACGCCTTTCGTAGACGTCGAATGGTTGGTTGACGGAAAGACCTCGAGTTGCTTCTTTTCCGTGTCATTCTTCTTCGTCGCTAAGAATGCTCACTTCGGAGCTCAAAAAGGGCTGATGATGTCCGTACAAGCTTTGCAGCTATATTCGCCTCGAAAGTTTTTTGAAACCTCAGAGCGATTTTTCCCCGGTGCTTTGATGGGCAAGAAAAGGGGAGAAAGAAACAAGTAGAAGATTTTAGTACGTGGGTTCAGATGTGTTTGGGAGGAAGCACTAACAGAGCGGTGGGCGTGGAGATAGAAGAAGGTGGTTTGAGCAGGAGGAGGAGACACGGTACCAATGACCTGACTGATTTTGTCTTCTCTTGGTCTCTTCACGACATTCTCAACGAAAACCTCTACCATGACAAGGTTTCTTTCTATTCTTCCCCGATCTTCGCTTTTTCTGTTTTTTTTTTTTCTTCCTTTCTTTTAATCATGCCCTTTTGGTTTATTTTCGTTTAAGTTCAACGACAACGTCGTGTTTACCCGAGAATTTTTCCATTGATGTCTGTTCGTTCCTTTTTTATCTTTTATTTTTTTGTGCTTGTGCTTTTTGTAAGCCTGCCTTATAAGAACCTTGCATTCAACTTAGTAGAATAGTACCCTTCATGATTCTACTTTGTTCGGCAAGCTCGTTAGGCATTTTAGGAGTATATGTTATGTTTTATGGAATTTGGTCCAAGTATTTTTTTGAAATGTCAAGGTTGGTTGGTCATATTTGACGATTGGCCGAGCTGTTTTTTTAGGTGGAGACTATACCGGATCAATTTCAGTCGGTCCAGGATTATCTCGGATCGTATGTCTTCCCTTTACTGGAAGAAACACGGGCGAGTCTGTGCTCGAGTTTGGAAAATATTTCTTTTCTGCCTTTCACTGAGGTTATTGAATGTGTGGAATGCACGGGAAGGGGGAACTCATATGCTGTTAAGGCCGGTCGGTGGAACAATGAATCCAAGACTCGTGGCAAGGAAACTTACAAAACTTTGCCTGGAGATATCTTGATTCTAACTGATGCTAAGCCAGCAACTGTTCCTGATTTGGAGAGGTTCGGAAAAAGATGGGCATTCGCATTAGTTAGGATGATTGGAGAAGACGATGAAGAAGAGGATGAGGCAACGTCATCCACAAACTTTGAAGTGGAGACATTATTGAACCTTGAAGTAAATAATTCCCGGAAGCCAATGTATGCAATTTTCCTGATAAATATAGTCACTAACAGAAGGATATGGAATGCGTTGCATATGTCTCTGAACTTGGATATTTTGAAGGAAGTTCTCTGCACAGATTTGGTGGTATGACTTTCCTTTTTTGTACCTTTGGTCCATTTAGACTTAAAATTGCTATTATATTCCTCTAAGCTTCAAAGCTTCATTTTATTCCTGTCGATTTGTAAGTTTATTCGGAAAATAACATAAATGTTGCTTTAAGCCATGCTGTTTCATCAATAGATTACGATGATTGTTTCTTTTAGTTGGTCCGTTTCATGATATGGAGTTGAATGAATTATGTCTTGAATAGGGCAAATTACTTCCTTGGAGGCAACTTACTCATTGGTACTAGACCTTAAAATTTTCTATACTCTATTTTTCACGGGATTTAAGTTTGTGCTGTGCAATGCTCTTTATGTCATATTAACACCGATTAAGTTTCAGAACCTTCTACCATATTTACATGGTCTGGATTATCACAAGAGATATGTTTCGGTTGCAGGCTGATAAAGTTTCTAATCTTTGTGTTACCAAAGGTAATGGTTCTGAGAGTGAGAGCCTTGACGAGAGATTGAGCCATGATCTGAATGAATCCCAAAAAAAAGCAGTTGGGGCCTGTCTCAGTAAACTCCATCGTGAGAACGAGCCATCTGTCGACCTGATATGGGGTCCTCCTGGAACTGGGAAAACTAAAACCGTTGCTACACTGCTACTTACTCTCTTGAAAAGGAAACATAGAACCATTGTTTGTGCTCCTACAAATGTTGCCATCAAGGAAGTGGCAACTCGTGTTCTGAAGCTGCTAAAGGAATCAGATAGTGGTATAAGCACTGAAATGGAAAGTTTGCCCTGTTACTTTGGAGACATGCTTATTTTTGGGAACAAGGAGCGGCTGAAAGTTGATTCCGACATTGAAGATATATACTTGGAACATCGTGTAGAGCGCGTTTCTGAATTCACTGGTTGGCATCAGTGTCTAACTTCCTTGATAGATACTCTTGCTGACTGTGTCCGTCAATACCGCGTATTTTTGGAAAACGAACACGCAAAAAGAAGGAAACTAGGAAGTGATGATGATAGGAGCGAATGCGGAAGCAGTGAAAAAGATGATAACTGTGAGCTCAAATCATTTCTTGAGTTTTTCAGGGACCAACGCATGCCTCTATACTTTCTGTACTCATATCTCCAGAACTAAATTCCATAATATTACATCCCTCTTTAACTTACTTAATTCTTTTGAATCTTTATTATGTGGAGAGAAGTTGGATTCAGAGATGATGGAGATAACTCTTTCACGTGATGAACTTGGCCTGTTTTCGTTTGAGACATCCATGGGTCCACTATATGATATACATATATGAAGAGACAGGAATGCCTTTCCATGTTGCTAACTGTTCGTGATTCTCTGAAGGATCTAAAACTTCCAAACTTTGTGAGTGAGGACATGATAGCCAACTTCTGTTATCGACATGCATCCCTGATTTTTTGCACAGCTTCTAGTTCATATAAGCTGTACTCTGTGGAGATGGAGCCTCTCAATTTACTGGTAATCGATGAGGCAGCCCAGTTGAAGGAATGCGAGTCAGTAATTCCTCTGCAAATCCCTGGTGTGAAGCATCTGATTTTAGTTGGAGATGAGTGTCAGTTGCCTGCTATGGTGGAAAGCAAGGTAATGTTAAAATGTCTGAAAAGGAACTTTGTATTTGGTTTTGTAAGATTTGTAATCTCCTTCTCTTCATTTGAGCTCAGATGGGCTAAATTTTCTATACCTAACGCCTGTTGAATTTGATATCATGTTGTTTTTTTTTTTTTTTTTTTTTAGGTTTCTAATCAGGCTGGTTTTGGAAGGAGTCTGTTTGAACGATTGAGTTCACTGGGTTATTCAAGGCAACTTTTCAATATACAATACCGGATGCATCCATCAATAAGTCTGTTTCCAACTTCGAAATTTTATCAAAACCAAATTTTGGATGGGCCAAATGTGAAGAGCGAAAGTTACAGAAAAAGTCATTTGCCATGGCCGATGTTTGGCCCTTACTCATTCATAAATATTCCTGATGGACAAGAAGAAATTGGTGATGATGGCTGTAGCCTTAGAAACCCTGTTGAGGTGGAAGTTATCTCGAGGATAGTGAGGAATCTGTACAGAGGTATGTCAAGAGAATTTTATACGTATTGCTTTGAGCACATGGATTTTACATGTATTACTTAATCATATAGGTGTAGACTATGGTGGCCATTAATAGTTCTTTTCCTAAGATATTTCTTTTGAAGTTTTGCACCCCGCCGAAAATAATATCACTGTAGTGATGGTTTTATTTTCTTTGCAGCTTGGAATGGGTCAGAAGAAGATTTGACAGTAGGTGTCATATCTCCTTACACAGCTCAGGTTGCTGCAGTTCTAGCTAACCTTGGAAAGAAGTATGAAAATACCAAGGGCTTCACGGTCAAGGTGAAGTCAGTGGATGGATTCCAAGGGGGTGAAGAAGACATTGTTATAATATCCACCGTAAGATCAAACTCGCGTGGGAATATTGGGTTTTTGTCCAGTACTAAGAGAACCAATGTTGCTCTTACCAGGGCCAGGTACTCAATCCTCTTAACTGTGTCAAATTACATTTTTAGAGTGATATAGCAAGTAAATCCCCGAGTTAATTCCTATCTATAGGTATTGTCTGTGGATTCTGGGAAATGGGAAAACACTGACAAAAAGCGATTCTGTGTGGAAAGCTGTGGTTGACAATGCAAAGAGTCGTGGATGTTTCTTCAATGTTGATGATGACCAGGATTTGGCTAAAGCCATCTTAGATGTGAAGAAAGAGAATAATCAGCTTGATGATCTGCTTGACAGAAGCAGTGTACTTTTCAGAAATGCAATGTGGAAGGTAAACGACTTTGCTCAACAGTATTCTATGGCTACATTTATTTTTCAAAATAAGCATTGAGTTTTATAGAACTTGTGACAACATATCTTATTGTCATTCTTTGGTCTTATCAGGTTCTTTTCAGTGACAACTTCCTGAAGTCTTTCAGAAAGCTGGCATCACTCAGGACAAAGATGTCCATCATCAACCTTCTGTCAAAACTCTCCAGTGGCTGGAGACCAAAGAAGAGAAATGTGGATATAATCTGTGAACACTCATCTCATATCGTCAGACAATTTAAAGCTGACGATTTCTATGTCATATGCACGACTGATATTGTAAAGGAACTGAGATACATCCAAATCCTGAAGATATGGGATGTATTGCCTTTAGAAGATGTGGTAAACTTGGTCAAACGTTTGGACAGCATATTCGAGACATATAGTGATGATTTTATTACTCGTTGCAATGAGAAATGCATTGAGGGGTAAATCTGATCTTTTCTTCTTACTTGAGATAGGTAGCACATCTCTTACTAAATTAGAAAGCATTCTTTTCCGGATAGATGACTAAAATATCTTGAATTGATCTTATTCCCCTATTTTCTTTCATTTCACATGCCTCTTCCTGTTATAGGGATCTGCAAGTTCCAAAGACCTGGGCATGTACTTTCGATTTTGTCCGCTATCGAAGTCCTAGTGAAGGTCAATTTGGGAGTAGTTCTGATGCTGATGCTTCAGATCGTAGGTTGTATGTAGAGAATGTGAAAGTGAGCGAGAGTTTGCTTCTGATGAAATTCTACCCCCTATCATCAGATATTGTCAGAAATTTGCTCGATGACAGTGATGGTAATGAAGCAAGTCTTCCGTTTGAAGTAACAGAGCAAGAACAAGAGATAATTCTTTTCCCCAGAAGCACTTTTATACTTGGGCGATCCGGAACCGGTAAAACTACAGTCCTGACAATGAAGTTGTTTAGAAATGAGAAACTGCATGATGAAGCAACCAAGGGACTTCAGGAAATCCAAAGTGGTATTAACCACAGCAAAGATGCCTCCCTGGAAATCAATGTTGAGGAAATCGGTAAAGGAGCAGAGGATTGTGTGTTGCGCCAGCTTTTTGTGACTGTCAGTGCAAAATTATGTTTTGCGGTCAAACAACACGTATCTCAACTTAGAAGGTACATAAAATGTCATGGGAAGATGTTTGAACAATAGAATAAATATTCTGCCATTTTCAAAATGAGCAAATTTATGCAAGGGTTAATGGATTGTCAAATTTTTTTTATGAATTAGTCGGGAGAAGAAGATAACCCCTTTGGTGTGCTACTATTTTCCTCCTAGCAGAGAAGCACAACCAAGATACTTCATTTTATAGAGTTCGATAGGAAATATAACATGTGGCAAGAGCGCATGGGTCAAATCAGCACTTTGCCATGCTCGGGTGCTACCACTCGGATATAGCTGCTAGAAAATAGATTTAATCATTGCATGTTAGAGATTGACATCTTCTGCTTGCTGAAACTAAACATTAGTTTGTGCAGCAATATTCCTTATTTTGGTCTTCGTGCCACTTATTTAGTTTGCAATACCATTTTATTGGAAATTTTCACATTAAATTTTGTGATTGTAGCATTGTACCTATATAAAGAAAATCGTCCTTTTTAAAACTTGTGCAATCATAACCAGAATCGAGAAAGGACCATGCGTTTTACAAATCTTGCTGCAGGAGAAGATTTTTATTGCCAGCGGATGTAAATGCTATCCGTGTCTCATAGTATATCATTACAACCTTGGTGCATCAGCGTATTCTAATTTCCTTTTTGCTGTTAGTTACCTAAAAGTAGCAATTATGAGATTGCATGTGTAGTGGAGGGATAAGTTTGTTAAAACTATATATTTCCATTTCTAATTGCTGGCTTCATTAATCCTGCAGCTTCAGCATTGGTGCAAAACATAGAGTTAAAAGCTCTGCAGTTGATGAGATTGTTGATGATGCAGCATTATTCAAGGATATCCCGGATTCATTTTTAGACATATCTCCCAACTCTTATCCCCTTGTTATAACTTTTCGTAAGCTTTTGATGATGCTAGACGGAACTGTGGGGGTTTCATTCTTTGAAAGGTTCCCCGATCTAAGGGATCTTTGTCGTGGCCAATCCTTCAATTCTAGACCAGTGGCCTTACAAAGTCTTCTAAGAGCAAAGGAGGTTACTTACGAAAAGTTTTGTGCTGTTTATTGGCCTCACTTCAATGACAAGATAAGGAGGAGGCTTGATCCTTCCAGAGTCTTCACTGAAATAATGTCCCACATAAAGGGTGGTCTTCCACCAGCAGATGGTTGTGAAGGGAAACTTGACAGACCAGCTTATGTTTCTCTTTCGGAGGGTCGTGTCTCCACTCTGAGTATTCAGAGAAGAGAAGAAATTTATGATGCTTTTGAGGATTATGAAAAGATGAAAATGAAGAATGGGGAATTTGATTTGGCTGATCTTGTCAATGATCTTCATTGCCGTCTTTTTCATGGGCAGTTTGCTGGTAGCGTGGTGGATTTTGTATACATTAATGAAGTGCAGGATCTCACCATGAGGCAAATTTCACTGTTCAAGTATATCTGTAGAAACGTTGATGGGGGCTTTGTGTTTTCTGGTGACACTGCACAAACTATTGCAAGGGGAATAGACTTCAGGTTTGAGGACATAAGGTCCCTTTTCTACAAGGAGTTCTTGATGGATTCAATGGATGGACGTGATATCAGAATGGAAAAGGGATGTGTTTCCAAAATTTTCCATTTGAGCCAAAACTTCCGCACTCATGCTGGTATACTCAAACTGGCGCAGAGTGTTGTTGATCTTCTTTACCATTTTTTCCCCTTATCTGTTGATGCTTTAAGCCCTGAAACTAGCTTTATATGTGGGGAAGCCCCAATTTTGCTTGAATCAGAGAGTGACGAAAGTGCCATACTATCAATTTTTGGCAGCCATGATTTTACTGGTAATTTTGTTGGCTTTGGAGCAGAGCAGGTTATTTTGGTTCGAGATGAGCACTCTAGAAATGAAATTTCAAACCTTGTGAGAGGGCAAGCGCTAGTTCTGACGATAGTGGAGTGCAAGGGGTTGGAATTTCAGGTAGGTGTGGGTCAGTTTGGATTGTTTACCTTGGGATATTAATAGTGGCAGCATAGAGATTTCATGAATTTTTTTTTTAATGGGTCATGACCAATTTGCTGCAAGCTGTTACTCTGTAAGAAGCTTGGATTGGCATTTTCATTCTACTATACCCTTTTTTGTATGTAGACAATGGCATCTAGATACTCATAACGTAGAATTTGTTTGGGCTCATGTCAACATCATCCTCTAGGTTAATAGACAATATCAATGATCTTGCGACTTTACGGCTGTTCTTGATAGGCTGGTGTGTTGAAATGAGTCCAGATTTTTTTTGCTAAATTTTTTAGAATTGTTCATGTATTCATGAAACTTGAATTCTGTCATTTTGGTCATAAATCAGATGTTCTGACCTGAAACTTTTTTGCCATGACGTTGTGTAGGATGTCTTATTGTACAACTTCTTTGGCACATCACCTCTGAAAAGTCAGTGGAGGGTCATTTATGGATACATGAAGGAGCAAGCTTTGCTCGATCACAGCTCTCAATGGTCTTCCCCAAGTTTCGATGATGCGAAACACAATATATTATGCTCTGAATTGAAACAATTGTATGTCGCAATTACTTGGACAAGGCAAAGATTGTGGATTTGTGAGAATGCCTTGGAGTTCTCGAAGCCAATGTTCGACTACTGGAAGAAGAAGTGCCTCATTCAAGTTAGGTTGGTAGATCATGCCCTTGCAGAAGCAATGCAGGTTAGGAGCACGCCAGAGGAGTGGAAGTCACAAGGTTTTAAGGTTCGCTATTTTTCTGTTTTTCTTTATTGGTGGTTTCCTGTTCTCGGAATTGTTGTTTTCACCTCATTTGGAGTCAACATGATCTGTGAATGCTAGGGATTTTAGAATGACCATAGTGACTGCAAAAGTATGACTGATCCTGACAAGAAAAAAAAGTGTGTAGAATGTGGACGTTCTATGATACAAATATGGTGATCAATTTGCGAGCTTTACTGGTCTTTTAATAGTTTGGCTAATACTTCACTTAGACATACAATGGATAAACAATATGATAGGAATATTTCTCTGATCTTTTTCCTCATTTGAGGTTATCAGGTCAATGACAGTGCATTGTTTTGGTGTAAGCACTGATATTTAATATGAGGGAGGACTATGTTTTCTTCTTTTCTTCTTTTCACCTCCTCTGAAGAAGCTATTGATCTCTCTTTTTCTTAAACTTTGCAAGCTTTTACGCCAGGGTAACTACCCAATGGCAATAATGTGCTTTGAACGAGCAAGGTACACATATGGGGAGAAATTAGCTAAGGCCTCTGCTTTCAAAGCAGATGCAGATCTCAAGCACGTGTCAAATCCACAAGAGGCTTCTGACCTTCGAAGGCAGGCTGCTGAGATCTATGAAACAATTGGAATGGCCGACTCTGCCGTGGAGTGTTTCTACATGTTGAAGGAATATGAGATGGCAGGTATCATTTTTCTTTTCATTTCTTGCAAAATGATAAGGTAAAGATATGCTGCATCTTTATTTTTCTTCTTGTAGTAGCTATGTCAAAGCTGCCTAAGAAAGAGGAAATTTGACTTCGCATTCTTCTGTATGTAGTTTTCCACATGCGTGGTACGCTCTTGTTTACCAGTTTAATTGATTTTCCTCTTTCAATGTTAAAAAAAAGGTAGTTTGATCTCACTTGTTAATTTCCAAATGCTTTTGGTGAATTTTGAGCAAGCGCTACTAATGTTGACTTCATGATTGATGTCTTGGCTTGAAAGTTGATTATTTTCTATATGATAACCTGTCTCTGCACTCTCAGCAGTTTGGAAAAATTTGAGCTGCTAAATTCTTAACACTGATCAGACCTATAAGTTTAAAAAAAGCTGTGGCTGTCAGTTGCAATACTCCATGTGGACAATGGTTTGTCAAAAACTTCTTGGTATTGTAGCCACTTACGGATGTTGATCCTGTTTTATCTTTTGACATTGGAGAATATAGTTGAGCTGTACAAAAGCACGTCTGGCAGCTTCCAAATGTCCCTTTGCTATGTTTTATCTTCTGAACATCAGCACTCTATAAATGAGACTGACATCAAATTGTTCTATGCTTCAACAGGTAGAATATACATGGATAAATGTGGAGAATCTGCTTTGGAGAAAGCTGGAGAGTGTTTCTCTCTCGCATGGTGCTACAGTCTTGCAGCAGAGGCATATGCAAGGGCAAATATTTTCTCAAAGTGCTTGTCCATTTGTGCTGAAGGAAAACTCTTTGAAATTGGTCTGCGATACATTGAGGATTGGAAAAGGCAGGGAACTGAGAAAAAAAGTAAAGAAATAGAGAAATTGGAACAGGACTTTTTAGAGAGTTGTACCCTACATTTCTTCAACCTCAAAGACTACACGGCTATGATGAAGTATGTGAAGGCTATTCATTGCATCGATTCAATGAGAAACTTGCTCAAGAGGCTTGGATGCCTCGATGAACTTATAAGTCTGGAGGAAGAGTTTGGTAACTTTTTGGAGGCAGCGAAGATTGTGAGGATGAAAGGTGACATCCTTCGTGAGGTTGATCTATTTGGGAAGAGAGGAAAAAACAGAGAAGCGTCGATGAATATCCTGTGGTACATATTATTCTATTCCCTTTGGGCTCCTGGAAGCAAAGGGTGGCCCTTGAAGCAGTTTGCACAGGAGGAGCTGGTAGCAAAAGCCAAACTTCTCGCAAAGCCTGAGCCTATTGCCTTCTATGAATATGTTTCTGTAGAATCAAGCATTTTGTTAAATAAACAGAACAGTTTGACTCAGATGAAAGAACATTTGAGTGCTTCCAGTAGAAATGGAAGTGTCAGAGGTGAAATACTGTGCGCTCGAAATATTCTGGACTTCCATCTTCGTCAAAATATCTCAAATTTTTGTTGGGATTATGATTGGCTTGTCGACCCAGTGAACTATTCTGAACAACTGACCTTGGAGAATCAGATTTCCGTTGACTCATTGGTCTGCTTTTGGAATCTTTGGAGAGAGAAAATTGTTAGAATTATAGAGATTGTAGGATCTGTGGAGATGCCGGTGCGAAAGGAAAATATGTCATGTTGGGAGTTCTGTTTGAATTACTTTGGTGTTCTGGAGCAACAGAACAACATGCAAAGAACTTATCACCTTCTAAACCCAGATGCTGATTGGGTCAGAAACATAGATAAAAGATCTCTTCAGAAAAAAGGACAATTGGTTGCTTTGGATCTTAGACAATTGGTCTCTGCAGCTCAAAAGTATTGGTATTGTGAGCTTACTTCTGTTGGTATGGAGCTCCTGCACAAATTGGATGTTCTTTATCAATTTTTGGCGAAGAGTTCTCGGTCGAACTTCTGGCAAAGCAGATGTCTTGCTCTGTTACATGAGGTTGCCAAGTTCCTTCAAGAACTTTGTCAGAATCACTCGTTCCAGTATAGTAAGGCACTGGATAGTTTCATTGAAACATCCAGTGGGAGGTACTTTGGTCACATATTTCCACTTGACTGGAGAATATCGTCATCAGAGAATATGGTATCTCTGAGAGGAAGTGAGGCTTCTCGTAATTTACTGAGAGAAAAAATGAACATGATAATTTCGAAGAAGCATTTTCACATGGGAAGATGGGTGAGCTTGCGACTTTGGTTCTTGGGTCTGGAATGCTCGACGATGATTTGTACGGAAAAATAGCAAAATCATTTAAAGGAGATACGTCGTGGGAGGCATTCATGGAATGCATTTGTCGGGATGTACCATCAGACCTTCCTCAGGCGAGCAATGGACCCGTGAAAATGTCTGTGGCTTGGACCCTTTATCGAGCTTTGGCAGATGCTTATAATGCCAATTGGAGGACTGAAAGAGACTACATCACACCAATTTGCTTTCTGTATCTCTTGGAACGACTTCTGATTTTGCTAGCTTGCTCCAAAGGGCAGTTTTATGCAACGAAATCTTCTCTAGTTGAATGGCTCATCTGCCATGAAGGTTTAGCAAAGCCTAGCTTCAGTTTCAACCTGGGAAATTGCTTGGAGCCCATCCAGTTTGTTACAAGGACTGTTGCGGACCTTCTTCACAATAAGGATGATACCAGACAATGGATCAAAAATTCGAACCTAAATGTGATGAAGTATTACCCGTTGTTGGTCTTGAAGTTGGTTCTTTTGGTTTGTTTGCTTCACCTGAATTTTGGCATCAGTCCATATTTTCTCTTCGATTTGCTCGGTAAGAGTTGGATTTCTGAGCAAATACCTCCAGAATTTCGTCGTATTCTTTCACGTTGCCGGAGGCCAAACTTACAGTAAATTTCAGTGGGTGTTCTCGCTGAAGCATTCAAAAAAGTTGATGATCCCCTTGTAATTACCAATTCTGCTTCGGATTGTTCAGAATGTCCACATGCCATCATTTTAGGTGTGAAGTCGCACAAATGCAAAGAAGAGATTATGAAAGTTCTATTCCCCAAAGATGGAAGTGCTGAGGGCTCTTGCAAGTTGCAAGATCTGACCGAATTTTCCAAGGATTCCTCTTCATCTTCCGATGGTGCAGTACCAGTTGTGCATTTGGATGGTGCAAATGCGTCGTCATTGCCGGGACAAGAAGTGGGCTTAGCAAATGAGGAAGAGAAGGGTGAAGTTGTGGAAGCTGAAAAAACCGGTGAAGTGAAGAAGGATCAGCAGGCTTCATCATCTTCTTTTTCCCAGACTGGCGGTGTGGAAAACCGGAACAAGAACAAGGGCAATTGCAAGTCCAAGGGTAAGCAAAATAAGAAAGGAAAAGGCAAGAAGAAATGAATCCTCACTTCATTGTCGCAGATACAGTTTGAGTGAAAATTGTATGTTGTTATTTTCTACAGGTAGTCCACGTTCTTGTAAATACATGTGGGACTTTTTAGTAAAATAGTTCTTAGAATGAAGAAAAACAGATCTCTTGACAGGAAGCTCATTATCCATGTCCTGAAGTTCTAGCAGAGACTAGTCATGAAAATCTACTATTACTTTCTTGACTGCAGTTTATTGTTCCTTCTTTTTTACCACTCTAAACCTTTAATTCTCTCATGGCTCTCGATAGCATGTATGCAGTGAAGAATGAGAAAGAAAATGCAACTTCCTCTCCATATCTTATTTAGTTACAGACCATCTTGATAGAGAAGTTTGCCTGTTTGTAGTGAAAACGTGTAATGAGATCCAGCCTAGGAGACCATACGTCCATTTGGGAATGTACATCATTAACCTGTGTGTACCCTCACCGGACGAAGGATGACACCGTACCCCCGGAAAACTCTCCTATGTACAGATGGATAGGCACAACAGTGAGCCAAACCTGTATCTTGATGGAGGATGAAGGACGATAACTGTAAGATTTGAATACCTGGGGGACTCTTATAGTGAGCCACCTCCTGAATAGTTTTTGTTGTGCTAAGGACTCGTCTCTATTGCTGAATGATTTTGGGCCTTGGAATTGGTCAGGTGATGTCAGTTTTTCAATCTAATGCAAAAATTATCGAATCTCATAATTAATTCGACGTGTAGTTACTGGAGAAATAAATGGAGAATAGTAAATAAATGAAGAGATCTGTATGGAACAATCTGAATGTCGGTATTTATTCTATGGGGATTGTCAACTGTAAATAATCTACTAATAAATAAGAGAATTATAAAGTTATGATCACTTACATGTTTGAGTATTTTCCAAGTCCTAAATTGCATTCAAACTCACGGTATATATCAATGGAAACAACTCAGTTTGGATGTTGACACAAAACCTCCAATGTGTTCAACAAAGTGCACCACTTGTGCGGCTATAATCCAAGAAGCTCCTGTGCTGTCAGGCAAAAGAGTTGTGGATCAAAGTTCTTGACCAAATACTTATTTGTTAGAGTCTCTTGCCTGTTGACGGCTGTTATACCAATTATGCAATATAGAGCGGAAACTATTAGATCTTGCAATTAAATCAATTGGTATCACAGCTATTTAAGGAAGATAGAAAAGGCCTTGGTTAAGCTCCGATGGCTATGAGGACTTCAACAGACAAGCGTTCGGTTAAGAGTTCCACTCCACATAGTTGAGTGAGGTACACGAATTTAAACATGAAGCAATGGACCTACTTCGATTCGGAAGAACTAAGGCAGCATTCTGAGTATGTTGAAGTTGAAGTAGAATGTTGTGATGATGTCATGAACTTGCTTAGCAAAAGCTTTGTCTTTTTTTTTTTTTTTTTTTAATAGCAAAAGCTTTGTCAAATGCTGATAATTTTGCCCTTTTCATAACACGATTATTAAATATAAGATGAAAATCAATGGACGTGCCCCAAATTGGGTTTAATAGTGAAAATGTTGAGAACCGTGGGTCAAAAAAAGAAAAAGAAAAAGAAACTGAACATCGTTGGCAAGGAATTTTGTCAATAAACCAAATCTGCATTTGAAAAAAGAAGGAAATAATAATAATAATAATAATAATAATAATAATAATAGTGAAAATGGTATAGTAAAAAAAAAAAAAAACCTTTTCTAACTAATTTCCCTTTCTTTTTACAACTAATTGAAAAACCAATTAAAAATTCGAACTTAAAAAAGAAAAAAAACTAAAAATTTGAACTTTTAAAAATGAAAAATATTAAAAAATTCGATTTTTTTTTGGCCTAAGATAAAGTCATAATATCAAAATCACTTTTCAATGAGATCCAAATATAAAAAAAAAAAAAAAAAAAAAAAAAAAAAACGTTTTTATCATATATTACCAAATAAAAAAATTAATCATATTCTTCGAAAATACCTTTTATTATTGAGTTTTCTAATAAACGAAGGTACCATAAAAAAAACTTATACATTTGAAAAGAATTCTTGGTGATTCAATTACTTGAGAGATATAAAAGGGATTGATTCTCTTCCTTCGTCAGTCTCAGAGACGCATGTGGGCTATCCATCACTGCGTCTTCTCCTTCATCGCAGCTCACCGTCACCGCGTCACCGCCTAAGCTGCTGCAACATCATCGTCGCCCAGCAACACCCGACCACCTCCTATCGCCACAGACTTCGTGCGCTCTCTCTTTCAGTTCATAGAACATACAGATTCTTCACCTCTGATAAAACTCATTCTCTCTACTTTCTTCTTCCCTCAGATGACGACTCTTCGTGGTGGCTCCAGCTTCAGTCGTTCTCGAATTGTAATATCTAGTTAATGTTTCTTCATCTAACTCAGCTTGAGTACCTCCGTCGGGTGATTCCGCCGCTGAATTTGGTCATATTACCGAGTGTCAGTCTTCCTGAGATTCTCGGAGACATTCAGCAATCTTCATTTATTAGCACGATCCATGTACTCCACCGAGGTTCGATTCCATGGTTGCTCCGTATGCATATAAACGCCCAGGCTCTAAGATAGAAGATCTAATGTTACAATATGAAATTTAATATGGTTGATTTGAAAAGGATATGTAAAACAAACGAAGCGACACAAATGATAAAAATTATAATGGCAATGACGCGTTACAAAATGATTAAAATATAAATAATCACAGAAATCTTTCACAATACATCTTGTTGTGTTTTATGTGCATTGGAGACCATGGTTGTTTGATGAAGAACATTTAGAATATCAATGACTGTTTTATTGGACAATTAAAATGTTGGTGGGATAATTATCTTATAGAAGACTAAAAAAACCAAATCATAAATATAAAAAAAAAAAAAATCACACAAAAAATTTTTTTCCCAAACAACTTCATCCTGCCCTTCTCAAACTAAACAAAAAAACAAAACAAAAAAATTAATAAAAATATAACATCCTATTAATGTGGAAAAGAAGGCCGTACTGCTGGATGCTGCAAAGTCAACAAAAAACTCAACAAGCTACCTCTCGATGATAATACTCTTTATCAAATCAATGAAGTTTTTAATTCTCTCAGCTCAGAGGGACTTCAAGAGATAATAATACCTTATCCTTAGAAAGTGTATTTAAATCTTAATTTTTTTAAAAAATATATATAATTAAGTCATAAAACTTGTGAAATTAGTGTGATCAAATCTTCCATTAACTCCATTCAGTTTGACAAATGGAAAATCCTAACAAATTTTAAAACTTGATTATATTTTGTAAAAAATTTATGACACAATTACTTTTGTGACAGGTTTTAAAACTTGATAGCAATTTTTGAAAATTTAAAACTCAATTATACTTTCGTGAGAAATTCTAGAACATTTAATGCACTTATTTCAATATTCTATCATCATAACTCTACTTCATAAGAAAATATTTGTGTCCTTCCACTATTAATTGTTACTTTAATCATCAGTTCGTCTATTTTTTTTTTTTGGTCAGTCATCAGTTCGTCTATAAGGTTGATTATAATTAAATTTCTTGAAATTTATTAATTGCTGTATTGATTATTGTTTTGTTGATTCGATTTCTTCAATCAGGTTGGGCTTATCAGCCGCATCACAATTGGGTTAGGATAAAGAGGCATATGCGTGGCCGGGTTAGTTGCATCGGTCCTCAGATTAGCCTCTTATCTGAATAGCATCTACTAATCGAACACCTGCACAAGCGCAACGAAACTTAGACGTGTTAAGTTATGCCATGCAGGTTTACGGTTAGAGTATGTCTGTGGGCGGAGCAATTGGGAAATTTAGAGGACAGCTTTACGAAACCTGAAAGCATTAAATGCTTGAAGAGGGTGAACAAGATAGCCAAACAGAATTGGAGGGCTTTATGGAGATAAAAACAACGTAATCCCAAGGGAATGAAAGGGCACCCGCTGCCGTATTTGATTCATGTGAGTTGAGAAGGTTAAGCCGACCCTTTGGTTGGTTTTGAAACGCTTCATGCATAATCCTCCTTTCACCCGCCACTCTAGCCAATGCTCTCACGACGAGATCAAATATGCAAATTAGTTGTATTCGATTATAAAAGTGAGTAAATTCAATGGATATATACTTAAATTTTCAAGTGATTTTGGGTTAAATCCCAATAATTTGAACTTCTGAAATTGAGAAATATGAGGAGTAGAATAAGCAAGCATGAGCATGACAAAGCAAATAGGGATTTAGATGGATATTCTTTGGAAAAAAAACAGCCCAAGTGTCAAAATTTAGCATGAGGGGACACTTAGGTGCTATTTCGCTCTTGGGAACATTTGTATATGTTTTTGCTCCTCAAATAGAAATAGAATAGAAATCCGTTTGGTAATTTTTTATTTTTATTTTGGGGAATAAATTTAGAATAGAAATAAAAAATAAAAACAAAATTGTTTCTTGTTCCCGGGAACAACTTAAGAAACAAGAAACGAGTTCTTTCTTTCTTTCTCTTTCTCTCTTCTTCCCCCAGCCACTTGCCGGCCTTGGCGTTAGTTGGCAACTGGCCAAATGAGGTTCGGCGATCTCACTGTGGCTAGGCGAGGCTCGAGGGGACCTCGTCAATGGTTGAGAGGCTCTCCTGAGGTTGGTGACCTCGCTAGCCCTCATTTGGCCGGTCGCCAGCCGGCCATGGCCAAGGTCAACGGCCGGCTAAGAGGGAGGAGAAGAAAAACAAAAAATAAAGAAAAAATACAATAAAATTATTAATAAATCAAAAGAAATTTTAAGTCACAAAAAAATATTTGGGGCTTCTTTGCAACAAGGATGAAACCATAGAAAGGATTAAAAGATCGAACCTAAATGCGATGAAGTATTACCCACTATTGGTCTTGAAGTTGGTTCTGTTGGTTTGTTTGCTTTACTTGAATTGTGGCATCAGTCCAGATTTTCCCATCGTTTTGCTGCGTAAGAGTTGGATTTCTGGGCAAGTACCTCCAGAATTTGATCGTATACTTTCACATTGGTGGAAGCGGAACTTACGGAAAATCTCAGTCGGTGTTTTTGCTGAAGCATTCGAAAAAGTTGATGATCCCCTCGTACACATCAATTCTACTGCAGATTATTCAACTTTCTTATGTCCCCATGTCATCATTTTAGACGCGAAGTCAAACAAATGCAAGGAAGATATTATGAAAGTTTTATCCTCCAAGGATAGTGTGAGATTTTGTGGGACCACTACCAACTGTTCTAAAAGTTTAAGCTGTTAGATGAAGGCGTAGTTTATTATTTAAATATTCTAACACTCCCCCTCACACTTAGTCTAGTCTTTTGCCTAGTACTAAGTGTGGAAATTTAATTGGGGAGGCAAATAGGGGCCTGGAAGATTCGAACTTAGGACCTCCTAGCTCTGATACCATGTGAGATTTTGTGGGACCACTACCAACTGTTCTAAAAGCTTAAGCTGTTAGATGAAGGCGTGGTTTATTATTTAAACATTCTAACAGATGGAAGCGCTGTGAGCTCTTGCGAGTTGCGAGATCTGACCGAAGTTTCCAAGGATTCCTCTTCGTCATCCAACACTGTTTCAGCATCAGTTGTGCATGTGGACGGTGCGAACACATTGTCGTTGGAGTATGACCAATCACAGAAAATGTTGGATTCATTAGAGGTAGTGTCGCGACTAATTTTTTTGGGTGTGAACCACCTAGGGTTTGGCTAATGGATTGTTAAGCCTAGACTTAACTCGGGCTCTCCCAAGCCCATACCAATTTGCGACTTAGGTTTGAATTCTTAACATGCAAATGATTTTTATTAAGGAGTCGCCACTAATCGGTTTTTGATGGGTCGATTAGAAACCCAAGTAAAGTAATGGGAAATTACTTTACTCCTACGAACCAGAGATTATCGGTGCGGGGACTTGGTTACATTAGATTTCTCCAATACCCTTTCGGTACCATTCTTTTATTTTGAAAAATGTTTAATAGGCAGCTTGAATCGATTTTAATTTATCTCCCTAACATGTGAGGTGATCATGCGGGTGCGCAAACCACCAATTTAACACCCAATAAAGCAATGAATAAAATCATGGGACTTACCTTGTAACAACGAAAGCATCTGCAATGTTAAATTAAAATTCACATCAGCAATCCTAGATATGGTTTCTAATTAACACGCAATTTTCCTTTTTTGTTAACATTTTATTTAATGGAATTTAATCTAAATGCAATGCACGCTAATAATCTAACATGACATGGCAGCATGACCTAAATTATGTAACATGAAATGCAATAATAGCAACTTAATGACCTAATATGCAAATCTTAATTAAATGGCCCTAGAATGCAAATTGATTGACATGCACCTAATTTTTGGATTTTTTGTCTGAAATTTTGAATTAATAAAAGTCCTAATTAAACTACCTAAGACGAATAATTTTCTAATTCATGTTTAGGATTAACTTAAATTAATCCTATTTTGACTTAGAAAATCATTTCGTTATTTTTTGTTTTTTTTTTTTTTAAGAAAAGGATGCCAAATTTTCTAAGAATTGAATTGTCTAAATCTAATCCTAACCTATTTAAAAAAGGGAAAAAACCACCAAAAACTCTAAACTATGCACAAAGTGACAAAAATACCCCAAACTTTTTTTTGCACCACCAAAAACCCCCAAGTTTGCCATCGTGACACATTTACCTCATCGAGGGTATTTTCGTCTTTTTATTTTTTTTTCTTTTCTCTTCCCTCCGCCGGCTCCGTGCGGAGGGAAGCCGGCGTCCGGCGAGGGCTGCCCTCGCCGGCGTCGGCCCAAGCGAGGCCCCTCGCCGGCGTCGGCCCGGGCAAGGTCGCCCTCGCCGCGCGGCGAGGGCGGCCCTCGCTGGGTCGGGCGAGGGCCTCCCTCGCCGGATCTGCGAAGGCACCCTCGCCCGACGGCGGCGAGGGCCGCCCTCGCTGCGTCGGACGAGGCGGCCCTCGCCCGACGCGCGAGGGCGCCCCTCGTCGGCGTCGGGCTAGGACGGCGTCGGGGCCACCCTAGCCCAATGCCAACGAGGGCGCCCTCGCTGCGTCGGGCGAGGGCACCTCGCCGGCGTCGGGCGAGGTGCCCTCGCGACCCGGCGAGGCCGCCCTCGCCCGACACCGGCGAGGGCCGCCCTCGCCGGCCGGGCGGCCCTTGCCGGATGCCGGCTTCCCTCCGCCGGAGCCGGCGGAGGGAAGAGAAAATTAAAAAAAAAAAAAAAAAAAAAAAAAAAAAAAAATGTTTTTAAAAGTAAAATGACCAAAATGCCCCTAAGATTTAGGGTAAATGTGTCACAAAAATGAAAGTTCGGGGTTTTTTGTATCAAAAAAAATAGTTTGGGGTAAATGTGTCACGATGGCAAAGTTTGGGGTTTTTGGTGGTGCAAAAAAAAAAAGTTTGGGGTATTTTTGTCACTTTGTGCATAGTTTAGGGTTTTTGGTGGTTTTTTCCCTTTAAAAAAGAGATTTCTAAAAGTATAATCCTAAAAATGTGATTCTAAAAAAACTAATTCACTAACTTATATATCTAATGCAAGATTTTAATTTTTTTTTCCTTTTTTTTTTGATTTTTTGATTTTTTATTTTTAAAAAAATGCAATTTATGAAATTCCTAACTAAATTAAAATTCTATCTAATTTAAACTAGGGATTAGGTCATCCTAATTTAAACTAAGACATTATTTTAATTCAGCAATTTCTAGCATAAGATGCAATCTATCTAAAAAATTGATCTAAGCTTAAAATTAAACATGCAATTCTATTCTAAAATGCCTAATGATTTTTATTTGTTTTTTCGCTTTTTTAATTAAAATTTAACATGCAATTCAACTAACATCCTAAGTGAATTTTGCTCTTTTTTTATGTTTTCTTATTTTTTCATGACCTAATTAAAATCCCTAATCTAAATATGCAAGACAATGAAAGCTAATCCTAGTTTAAGATTTTTTTGATTTTTTAACAATTTCTAATAATTAAACATGCAATCTAAGCTAATTGATTTTTTTATTTTTGATTTTTGATTTTTTTGATTTTTTTTGAAAATTCATGATACCTAAATTAGGTAGCCTAAACATGCAAATTACCGTAAACAAGCAACATCACAACTTGCACATATTTCAATATAAATAAAGCAATCAAGACCATCCAAAATTATCCAGAAAATATCACATATCATTCAAACTCGGGGACAATATTTATTTGGTAAAATCGATAAATTGATCTTAAGCCTTAAAGATCAAAATATCAATTTTATTCCCACATAATTAATTACCTCGTCTAAAGCCTTATAGACGAAATAAAAAATCGCGCGGTTGCGAATTAGGGGTAAATTGGAATTTGCAATCACATATCAAGGCTTAATGTTATTAACAAAAATAGAATAACAATAAAACAATGAAAATAACAATAAAACAATGAAAATAAAATAAAGTAAATAAATAAAAGAAAATCTACCTAATTGATTTTTTTTTTTGCCTTTTTTTTTTTTCTTTTCTTTTTCGAAAAAGAAAAAAGAAAGAGAAAAGGGGGGCCGGCGATTAGGGTTTCGGCAGGGGCTCAGGGACGGCGTGACGGCGGCGTGACGGCGGCGCGGCTGGATCGTCGGGGGAGCGCGGGGTCGCAGGGGTGTCACGGCGAGACCGTCGGGCGGCAGGGACGTCGCAGGGGTGGCCCGCGAGCGGAGCGAGGCGGCGGCTGGTGCGAGGGAGGCTCGAGGGTGGCGCGAGCTCGGCTCCGGGGTGGTGTCGGATCTGGGAGCGCCGGGTGCTGGCGCGGCGTGGGGACGGTTCGGCATCTGGCGGCGTCGCAGCAACAGATCTGGGGCGGAGGGGCGTTGCGTTGTGGGCTGCAGGGCGTCGCGGGGCGGCGGCGTCGAGGTTGCAGGGGGCGCCGAGCGTCGGGGAGCGTCGGGCACGCGAATCTGGAGGCGCCGAGGACAGGGGCGTCGGGGCGGCCTGGATCTGGGCGCAGCGCGGGCGGAGAGGCTCTGGTGCGGCGAATCGGGGTTGATGCGGCAAATCGGCGACGGCGGGGCAGCAGAAACGTCAGATCGTCGCCAGATCTGGGAGTTGCAGGCGACGGGACCTATCTGCTGGGTTGACGGGCACAGGGGCTTGCGAACGGAGATGCGGCGGCGGGACGTCGAGGCGCCGGGGGCTTCAGGCGCCGAGGATCCGACGACAGGGTGGCGCGGCGGCTGCGAGGGCGGCGAACAGAGGCGGCGGCCGGCGATGGGGCTGGCGAGGGTTCCCCCCCTCGGGAAGACGAATGGTCGCGGGGGGGGTCGTCGGCCTGTCTTTTCTTTTTTTTTTTTTTTTTCTCTCTACCTCTCTCCCCTCAGCTCACGTTTCCAACAGCCCTCTCTCTCTCTCTCTCTCTCTCTCTCTCTCTCTTTTCTCTTGTTTTGATTTTTTTTCCTTCTTTCTTTTTTCAAAAAAAAGCAGCCTCCTTCAAGCACTATTTCGCAACCCCTTTTATAGGGTGAAAAATTGAATCTCCATTGCATATTTCGTTTCCAATTTCATTCATGCAATATTCCATCGAATATATTATTTCACCCCGCGCAATATTGATCGAAAAATTTCCCCTCTTGTGCAAAAATGTATATTACCTAAATCTATACTAATCTTAACAAAATAAAATAAAATATAACAAAATCAAAATAAAATATGCCTAAATTATATGCCATGCATTTTTATTTTTTTATTTTTTAGCAAAATTGAGCCTTAAAATTAGGTGTCAACAGGTAGTAACTAATGCAAAGGATGGGTGGATAGAACATGTATCTACTATGACGAAGATGAAGGTAATTCAAAGTCCTTGCACTATTACATCCTGTTTTGACTGCGAAGCACACACCTCTTCCCCAGGGAACCGTATTTTGCTGGGACAAGGGTTGGACTTAGTGAATGAAGAAGATGAGTGAAATTGCGGAAGCTCAAAGAACCAGTGAACTGAAGAAGGATCGCGGGCTTCATCATGTTCTTTTTCTCAGACTGGTCAAGTCCAGAGGTTAAAAAAAGAGGAAAGGAGGCCAAGAAGAGATGAATCCTCTCTTCGTTGTCCAAGATACAGCGCAAGTTAAAATTTTATGCTGTTATAATCCACAAGCAGTCCCCATTTTCGTAAATACATCTGGAACCTTTTAGTAAAATAGTTTTTAGAGTGAAGGAAAACAGATGTCATGGCAGGAAGCTTATACCCTACACATTTTCTGGAGTTCTAGCAGTGAATGGTCATGGAAATTTGCCATTGCTGCTGAGTAATTTTTCTTGGCTGCAGTTCAATGTTCCTTCTTTATTCCCTCTCTGAACATGTAATTCTCTCATCCCTCGCGATAGCTTGTATGCAGTGAAGAAAAGGCAACTTTCTTTGCGTATCTTATCTGCTATAGGTCATCTTGATAGAGAAGTTTGCCTGATTAGAGTGAGAAGTCATTTATGATATCCAGCCTGTGACAGCATATGTCGATATGGGTGTGTCCATAATTTATCTGCTTGTCCCATCGCAAGGCGAAGGGCGATCCAATTACCTGGAAAGTCGCCTATTTACAGATGGACAAGCACGACAATGAGCCTAATCTGGCTCTTAATGGAGGATTAAGGTTGACATTACGCTGCGATCTGAATAGTTGCGCAACCACTCTTAGAATGTGTCACCTCCTGAGCTGCTTTTATTGTGCTAAGGACTCGCCTCGACGGTTATATGGTTTTGGGCCTAGGAATTTTGGTTGAGTGATGTCGAGACTCGAAACTTTTGGAAGTTTAGTTGTTGCCCCGCTGAGATGTATCCTTTGATGTAAATAGCAACGCACCTACTTTGATTTGGAAGAACTAAGGCCGTATTTTAAGTACCTTGAAAGTTGAATGGAGGTATTATGGTGCCTTGAACTTGCTGAGGAAAAGCTTTGTCAAATGCTGAGGAGAAACACGATTCTTGTATATAAGAGGTAAATCGATGGACATGCTCTAAATGGAATAGTTCTCTAAAATATCTCAAGCTTATTATACGATGGTCAATTCAATCATTTTTTTTTTTAATTTGACCAATTTAATTCTTAACATTTTGACGAGTTGCTGATATAGTATTTCCCACCAGTGTTGGTCAGAAATCACTGATGTGATATAATAGTCAACTCAATAATCTACGATCAACATGACTATATTGATGATTCGTTAAAAGATTTAAGATTAAATTGGGCAAATTGAAAAGATTAAAGCTAAATTTACAGCCGTACAATAAATTAAAGACTTTTGGATAATTTTTCTTGTTCAAAAAAGTGGATCTATTGGATTAATGAGTCCCTATAAAATTATAAAATAAGTCCTAAACTTATTATAATGGATGTCAATTCAATTCTAAACCTTTTAATTTGATTAATTTATCTTAAATTTTTTGACAACTTATCAATGTAGCTCTTTTAGCCAATTTTGGTTGGCAATCACTAATATTCACACCCATCGTCCTATGTGACATGGTTGGCCTTAACGTGGACATCTTTTTTCCTTTTCTTGTTAGATTTTTCCAAATATATATATTTTGTATTTTTCTTCTTTTTTTTTTTCTCTTCCTTTTCTTTTCCTTCTTCCTTCCCTAGCCACCAATCAACAACGAAGGTCAATCTTGCCAAATCCGGTGAGGGCGAGCCCTTGCTAGTCCTTGCCTATGGCCAATTGCTAGCCATTGGCTGGTGGAGGAATAAGGAAAAAAAGAAAGAAAGAAAAGAAAAGAAAAGAAAAGAAAAATAAAAAAGAAAAAATTCAAAAAAATATAACAAATTCAAAAAATGAAAAACATGCAAAAAAAATTATTAATGATAGTGTTAGTTATGTCACGTAAGACAATTGATATTCATGACTAGCGTCCACGTTAGTAATTGCCCACCAAAATTAGGTAGAAGTACTGCATTGGCAAATAATCAAAATGTTAAGAATTGAATTGGTATTTATAAAACAAATATATGATTTTTTTGGTAATTATCCCAACGAGTTCCATTAGCTGAAATTGACAATCTTCTTAATTATAGATTTAAAGAAATGTTATTAAAAAGGAGACAAAATATCTAAACGATTTAACTTATTTTTCAATGAATTGTCGCTATCTTATCATATTATAAGAGATTCGTGACATGGATTTTGAGCTCTAATAAGTGTGAAATTGCACGTTTTGATTACTATCAGTCTTGATATGGATTGACCAAAGGTTGATTAGACTAGGCTGATGAACTTAACTTGGTACCTAAAAACTAACTCAAGATACTTTTAGTTCCTTTGCCCATCAAAGATCAATTAAATAGGCATGTACCGCGAGGACTTATGCATAATTTAAGACTGGCCCGTTTGGCACCCAATTAAAAGGAAATTACATTTTTAGCCCCTATAGTATTGGGGGAATTCGCTTTTAGTCCCCGTACTTTGTCTGGTTATAGTTCTAATTCATGCATTATTTTTCGAGGACGATTTAAGTCATTTCATCAAATTTTTGCTTAAAATTCGTCGAAAATTGTTGAGGCAGCACTAATTACTGAGACGTGGCTCCCACTAGTAAAGCCTCTCTGGAAGTATGCACATGCACGTGCCATCTGTCAATATAGCCAGTGCTAACTTAGCACGTTTCTCACCAATTCTAAAAGAAAATTCAGTAGAGAAACTTACCGGAGAGTAGCATAAGAACAAATATTGTCCCGTCGCAAGCCTTAAATTTCCTAGAATACACCCAATCGCGATGGAGATCCACATGGCACGGGGAATTTATCCATCATAAATTAAACCACATAGGATTATTTTGTCACGTCCAATTGTGAGAAAATTACCGAAAAATTTTAAATCTATTATATTTGTGCCGATTTGATCTTAAAATTTTTAGTATAACCTATTTAGTTCTAAACATTTAGAGGATTTATCAATTTAGCCGTAAATCTTTCAATTGTGTCAATTTAATCTTAAACATTTGAATGATTTGCTAATTCAACTTTAAATCTTTTGCCTATTAGTCAATTTAGTTTGGTTGGAAAACTTCGACATATGACTTAATCAGCATGAGCCATTTTGTGTGGCATGACAAATGCTAACATTGATAATTTTTGTAATATTGTAACTTTTCTATTTTCTGAATTTTTTTCTTCTTTCCTTTCTGTCCCCCCAACTCTTGGCCAGCAATCCTCGCGCAAGGGTCATCACCGTTGCTAGCGAAGAGTTGGAAATAAAATAAAATTTAAAATTTAAAAATTAGAAAAAAAAAATTGTCTATGTAGGGTAGTCAATGTCTACATTAGTTTTTTTTTTTAATAAAAATTGACAAGAATGACCAAATTGACAAATCGTTCAAAAATTTAAAACTAAATTGACATAGTTGAAAGGTTGACGATCAAATTAGTAAATCATCAAAAATATTTAGGACTAACAAAATTAAAATATTTATGATTGAATTGACATAAATACAATAAATCAAAAACTTTTTCGATAATTTTACCTCCAATCATCAAAGATTGGCACAAAAAGCATCATGGCTCGAGAATGGCATTCCACACCCTCGTCTCATACAATATAAATTTTCCCCTTTCTTGCCTCTTACCTCGTGCCCGGCTAAGGCAAGGCGGCTCCGTTGCACGATGCCCCACCTCGCGAGGCAAGTCTTCGCCTTGAAGGGCGGCAGGGTATAATCATCCTAGAGGGGGGGATGACAACCCATTTCAATGCATTTGGATCTTTGCCTCTCACGCCTCGTGTGCTGGTGTGATGCAGTGAATCACTTGGCGCAAGGACTATGGGTGAGCATTGCTCTAGGAATGATCGTGGACCAACCCTAAATCAGCCTAATCTCATCGGTTTGGGTTCGGTTCCCAAAGGGATTGGATTGGTCCTTCGTAAGACCCATGAATCTTACACTATACAAGTTAGTCATCGATTCTAAGAATTTAGGGTTGGTTCAAGTTGGATCAACTCTATACATAATATATATTAATAAATAATATACTGTATATTATATTCTTTTGTTTATTTTAAATTTTAGCTCATCCTCCTCTATTCATTACATAGTTTGTCTTGTAGAAAGAAACCCACCTCTAATTTGACCCCCAAAAAAAAAAAAAGAGAAAGAAACCCACTTCACTCTTCTTGGCTTTGCTCGACTTGCTCGCTGCTCACCTCTGATTTCTCACCTCATGTGTTTGTCTTTATTGTTTGTTGCTTTTAATAAGTGTAAATTCCTATTGTTATCTTATCTTATATTTATATTTGATATGTATCGGTACTCATAATTTGATTGCTTAATGTCGCGTTATTGATGAATATGTAGTTTGAAATTATATGTTTGTTTTTTTCTAAGGAATACAAAAATAAAATAAAAAAAACCTGTTGGTCCTAGGTTGACCCTGAAACTGGACCGGACCCATAGGGTCAGTTCGGTCCTCAGTTCCAGGCTCAACAAGATTAGTCTTTGGTCCTCGATCCCAAAAATTATGGACTAATAATGTGTGGATTGGTCTTTGAGTTAGGCGCAAAACCAGCCCAACCTAGACTATGTTCATCCCTAATAAGGACAACAAATCCTCCTGTGAACCCGTACAAATTGCAGATGGACCTAAGTTCTAAAACACACAACATCAATTCCATCAAAGATCATGTCCAAAATGTAAGACGCATATATAGATTCCCAAGTCTAATGTAGACCATAGTCATAATTTTGAAATATCTATGCTTCTCACGGGGTCACTCTTGGTCGACCGGTAATTCGTACATGTCTATACCAATATTTCGGGCATTTGTCCGACATGAACTTGATCGAACATTCCATGGATTTTTATAGCGAATATAGATATCTTTGCCTCGTCATCTCAATGAAAGGTACTATAGAAGTATTTAAGGTTAATGGGGACAAATTTTCCTCAGCTTTGCGAATGAAATGTGAGATTTGCCAACACGGCTTTTTAAAAACCGTTTGTTTAAAGAGTTTCCTTTTACTAAAGTGGTATTTCTATCACATATCTTTTTTTGTATGATTTATTAGATGACAATCCACACATTATACGTCAGATAACTTTAATAATGTCCGAGAATATAGTATTCCAATATTATCAAAGAATGTATCAACCAAAGTTGGATATGTGAAATGTAGTTGTCAAAGATCAATGTGAAAGGAAACGCTTGAAACAAAGTTAGTAAGAAATTTTTAATGCATATTGTTCTATTGAATTGATGAAAACATAGAAAATGAGTGGTGACTTTATAATAAATCAAGATAAAACTTAAAACAAAGAGAAAAATGAAACCACGCTAGATAGCATTTTTATAGTCCATAATTATTATAGCTCACTAGGGATAGAAATAATTAAGAGACAGTAGAAATTATGTAATTAATTCTCGTCTTGTTAAAGAATAGGCAATAATGAGCACATTCAACTGTTTAGATAAAATCTAACTCGTGGCTCACTTCGTTGAGATATATCTATCTGTAATATCAAGTCTCAAGTTTCTAGGTAATCTTTTGAGAAGGTTTTGTGATAGTACATCGATGGAGATGTTCTAATTTTTTTTTTTTAAAGCAATTAGATAATCTTCATCATAAGTAGGAAGTTCATTTTCTTCATCGATTTCGGGTTCAAATCCGTCCATTTTTCTATCTATTTACCATCTCGAAACTGAAAAAATAGCTTTAATTTCTTGAAGAGTAAATTTAGTCATGACATGATACATTTCGGACAGGAAAACAGTGGACGGGGCCTCGTAATTGTAGAAAGGTTAAGGCGAAAGAATTCAAGATGTTTGCTTTTCCCCTTCCTTATCCTCTTCTGTCATCATTGTTAGCCTGAATTGGACTAGCGGAGTCAGAAAAGGAGACCTGAATTCACCGAACCGTGGAATGTCGAGTAAAGCTGAAAGCTTTTCGTGCGTTTGTGCGTTCGTGCACGCTGGAGGCAAGGCGGCTCCGCGGTGCTACGCGACAAAGTGTTTTGTACCGTGGTGCCCGACTTTGTGAAGCAAGGTGATGCCCCGTCTAGGGATGAGCATCGGTCTAGGGTCGACCCTGGACCGACCCTGGACTAGCCCAACCCTGTCAGTTCTGGTCCGGTTTCCAGAGAGACTGGGTCGGTTCTTGGTCCTAGAATTCTAGGACCAGCACTGTGTAGGTCGGTCATCGGTCTTGAGAGTTCCGGGTCGGTCCAACCCTGACTATATATATAAAATATTATTTATAATTTTTTTATATAGAGAAAACCTTAAAATAAACTGTGTCAACAACATTAAACAGCTTTTTAGTGAGGAGTTAAAGTAATTTTATATTATTATTTAATAACTTATGTTTTTAATATCTTTTACGGCGTAAATAATTATAATTTACGAAGGAGAAAAATGTTTTTTTGAAAAGTCCTCACGGCGTCCAAAAAGGCACATTATGGCATCCTCCTTTAGTATTTGTTCTCTTCTGTCTCATTTGTCCTCTTAGTCTTCAATTTGCTAAAATCGAAAAAAAAAAATAACTTTTCTGCTCACCACTTGACACTCGTCTCACTTGCTTTGGATCACTCATGCAGCTTGCTGCTCGATGCTCGCTTGGCTTGTTGCTCTTCATTCGACATTCAATGCTCATTCTGTTTGACGCTCACCTCACTTAACCCTCACCGTTTGCCTTTCTTAGCGGACCTTGCTCATCATCGAACCCATCGGGTCGGTGACCATTGATTACCCTTTCAAAGAGTACAAAAAATGAAAAAAAAATTATTGGTTAGTCCTAGGATGACCTTGAAATCGGACCGAACCTATTGGGTCAATCTGGTCCTCAATCTCTTTTTTAAGGAGTACAAAAAATGAAATAAAAAATTATCAGTTGGTCCCAGGTTGACCTTGGAACCCGATCGAATACATTGGATCGGTTCGGTCCTCAGTCCCAAGCTTAATAGGGTCGGTCCTCAGTCTCAAAAATTGAGGACCAACACTGTGCGGGTTGGTCCTAGGGTTAGGGGGTGGACCGGCCCAACTCGGACTATGCTCACCCCTAGCCCCGTCTATTAATCCATTGATGACCTATTTATTAATAATGTAAATTTCTTGATCCATTTCCGACCCAAAATCAACTCAGCCCTTATTGCTAAAAACACTTTCATATTTAATTCAATTTAGGGAAACTTGTTTCTTATGATTTTTTGAAAAGTTTATATTGCTAAAACATTTCCATGTAATATAATTCTAGAAAATAATATTTATAATTTTTTTTTAAAATTAAGACTATTTGTTTCGCGAAAAATATGACACGTATAAAAAATGTTTTCCAGGAAAATGATATTTTCTGGTATTTGGTTAAAATATCAACAAGAACTAGAAAATTATCTTATGCCATTTGATATGGAACATCTTATTTGATTTTCCTCTATGCACTTATTTTAATTTTAATTTTCTTATTTTTTAATTATTATTTAAAAAATAATAATTTTTTATTTTTTTTTTCCTTTTCTTTCTTCCTTCTTCTTCACCCAGTTGCCGGCCATAATAACAGCTAGCGAGCTTGAGCCTTGCTAGAGATCGGTGAGGCCTTGGCCTCACCCGACTGCAAGCTTGAGTTTGTTGACCTTTGGCTAGCTTGAGTCTTGCTTAATCGGGAGGCTACACCAAATTGGCGAGCTCGAGTCTCACTAGATCGGTAAGGCTCAAGCCTTGCTAGCACCAAAGGTCGGTTAACTCGAGTTTTGTTGGCCTCTGGCGATCTCGTCCCTTGCCTGTTATTGGCCATTGGTTGAAGAAGAAGAAAAAAAAGAAAAAAGAAAAATAAAATATGAAATTATAAAAATTATAAAAAAATGACCTATTTATGATTCATTTAAGCGTATTAGATAACCCATTTATGAGCCATTTAATACTCATTAAATTGTTAGATAACTCATTTGTGACCTAATGAGAAAAAGGCATCTCGACTACCTACAAGTTTAAGTATTGATTTTTAGGCAATTCTTTGATAGAGTTTTTAATAACGTTAATATCACAAAAAAATCTTAAGATAATATATTTGTGACAAATTTCCACTAATTTTTAAATCCTAGAAAATCATAAATTGGTAACTTTTGTGACAAATTTTCCATTTATTAGTTCATATTAAATTGGATTGACATTATTAGAGAGGCTAAACTTCTAAATAGCTACACTTGTCAACTGTTATATGTCATTTAATTTAGCAATTTAACAATAAAATTTAACGAAAATTAACATAGGGTAAATTTATTATAAATATATTAATTTATAATTATTTATTATAAAAATTAATTTAGGATACATTTATTACATATTCATCAATTTGAAGTATTTTATGATATTAATCATTTTTAATAATATATCAATATAGATGCACAACAATAAAAAGAAAGTGATTGAATAATTTTCATCACAAGTAAAATGTTCACATTCAACGCCGACTTCTGGTTAACATTCGTCCATTTTTTTTCATCGACTTATCATTTCAGTATCAACAAATAATTTTAACATCTTCAAAAATAACTTCACTCATAATGCCCTATGATACATTTCGGACAGGAAACAGTGGATAGGCCCAGAACGCGTACGACGCTTAGGTTGCAAGAAATCGAAACGTGGGAAGGCGAGGAAAAAGGGGAAGCTTGACAGGCATTTAGTGCACTGAAGAAAGTCATCAGACAGTGTACGGAAGACGAGAGGACGACCCCCCCGGTCTTTTCACCTTTCGTGGACCCGGGAACGGTTGACGAAGAAGTCCTCGAGTTGCTTTTCTTGAGCTTCCCTGGACGACCGATTACCTTCCCCGTGTCACTCTTCTTCGTCGTTAAGAGTGCTTACTTCGGGTTTAAAAAATGGGACTGGTGAAACCTCAGAGCGATTTTTACTATGTGCTTTGATCGGCGGCAAGAAAAGGGAAGGAAGAAACGAGGAGAAGATTTTGGGACGTGGGTTCAGATGGATTTGAGAGGGAGCACCAGCAGAGTGCTGGGTAAGGAGATAGCAGAGGGTGGTTTGAGCAGGAGGAGGAGGAGGAGGAGGGACAATACGGATGACCTGACTGATGTTGTCTTCTCTTGGTCTCTAGACGACATTCTCAACGAAAACCTCTACCATAACCAGGTTTCTTTTTACCATTATGTTTGCTTCTTTTTTAGCTTTTATCATTCCCTTTTGGTTTTAATCTCGTGTAAGTTCAACTATAATGTGGTGTTAACTTGAGAATTTTCCAATGCTGTTAGTTCGTTGCTTTTTTTTTTTTTTTTTGTGCTTTTAGTAAAGCCTGGCCTTGTAAGAACCTTGCATTCGGCTTAGTGTGATTGAACCCTTCATGCTTCTACTTTGTTAGGCAACCTCGTTAGGTATTTTAGGAGTATATGTTATGTCTTCCAGAACGGTTAATACCATCAAAAATCTAAAATTGATATACCTATTTAATTTTTTTTGACCACTAAAAGTCGCAAACTAATACATTTGTGAGAAATTTAGTCCAAAATGACCACAAAAAACCTTAAATTAGTACACAAATTTATCCCAATTAACTGGTATGTTTGTGACAAATGCACGTTATATTAAATTGGATTAATACTAGAAAAAATCGCAAAATTAGTACAACCGTGACTAATGTAAAGTAAAATCTCAAACCGGTATATTAGTTGACTATCATGTGTCATATAACTTAGTAATTTGACAGTAAACTTGTCATAATAATTTGATAGTAAAATTTAATGGAAAGTAAACTTATCATACGTGTACTATTTTAAAGTAAATTTGTCAAAGGTGCATCAGTTTGGGATTTTTTGTGGTCAAAAAATTAGTTTTTGGTAAATTTTTCAGTGTACTTATTTAGAGTTTTTCATGGTCTTATTTCCAGAATTTAGTCAAAGTATTTTTTGAATGTCAAGTTTGGTTTGTCATATTCGATTTTTGGCCGAGCTGTCTTATAGGTGGAGACTATACCAGAGACATTTCAGTCGGTCCAACATTATCTTGGATCGTTTGTCTACCCTTTACTGGAGGAAACGCGGGCGAGTTTGTGCTCAAGTTTGGAAAATATTTCTGCGCTGCCTTTCACAGAGGTTACTGACTTTGTGAAATGCCAGAGAAGTGGGAACATATATACTGTTGAGGCTGGTCGGTGGAGCAATGAATCCGACACTCGTGGAAAAGAAACTTACAGAACTTTGCCTGGAGATATCTTGATTTTAACCGATGCCAAGCCGGAAACTGTTCCTGACTTGAAGAGGTTTGGAAGAAGATGGGCTTTTGCATCAGTAATGATGATCGGAAAAGATGAGGAAGAGGATGAGGCAATGTCATCCACAAACTTTAAAGTGGAGGCATTATTCGACCATGAAGTAAATAATCCCTGGAAGCCAATGTATGCAATCTTCCTGATTAATATAATCAGTAACAGAAGGATATGGAACGTGTTGCATAAGTTTCAGAACTTGAATATTGTGAAGGAAGTTCTCTGTACAGATTTGGTGGTATGATCCTTTTCATGACTTTTGTCCCTTTAGACTTAAATTTGATATTGTATTCTTCCAAGCTTTATAACATCAATTTTACTCCTGTCAATTTGTGAGTTTCACTGGAGAACAAGATAAATGATGCTTTAAGCCATTCTGTTGCATTAATAGATTAGGATGTTTGTTTCTTTTACTTGGTCCATCTCATGATACAGAAATGAATTAAGATATGGGAGATTAGTAAGATATGTCTTAAGTTGGGCAATTGGTCCAAATTAATTCCCTTGAGGAAACTTCCTCTTGCTGATTTCAAATCTCTCTCTCTCTCTCTCTCTCTCTCTCTCAGCATTTCTTTCAGTAGATTTCTTCTCCACATTGCTTTTATATATTCAAAGTTTACTGCTGCAATCGCATGACCTAGATTTAGAACAAGACCTTATGTTAGAATATTTAAATAATAAATCACGCCTTCATCTAACAACTTAAGCTTTTAGAACAGTTGGTAGTGGTCCCACAAAATCTCATATGGTATCAGAGCTAGAAGGTCCTGAGTTCAAATCTTCCAGGCCCCTAGTTGCCTCCCCAATTAAATTTCCACGCTTAGTACTAGGCAAAAGACCAGACTAAGCGTGAGGGGGAGTGTTAGAATATTTAAATAATAAATCACGCCTTCATCTAACAACTTAAGCTTTTAGAACAGTTGGTAGTGGTCCCACAAAATCTCATATGAAGAAAAGAATCTGTTTTCTTATTTTTCATAGAGTGATTACAATGAGTATAAATACATGAACAGAGAATCTAAATTAGGTAAGATCCTATTTAGGTAAAGATCCTAAGTATCCTCTAATCTCTATCAATATCTAATTTACAGCTAACAAAATAAAATCAAATCACATAATATCACGTAATATAATCACATAATATAATCAGGGAGAAATTCTAGAAGATTTCCTAATACATTCCAACACTCCCTCTCAAGCTGGCTTGAAGATGTCTTCCATAGATAGCTTGTTCACTAGATGAACGAATTGCTTCTTATGCAATCCCTTGGTCAGAATGTCAACAGCCTGATCATCACTTGAAATATACGACATACAAATTAGTCCGCTATCAAGTTTTTCTTTGAGGAAGTGTTTATCAACTTCCACATGCTTTGTCTGTTCATGTAACACGGGATTATGAGCACTTGCGATTGCTGCCTTATTGTCGCAATACACTTTCATTGGTATGGAACTTGGAATCTGTAGTTCATCCAAGATACCTTTAATCCACATAACTTCGCATACACTATGCGCTACTGACCGAAATTCAGCTTCAGCACTGCTTCTTGCCACCACACTCTGCTTTTTACTCTTCCAAGTGACTAAATTACCACCAACAAACGTGCAGTAGCCTGAAGTAGATCTCCTATCCATATTGCTTCCAGCCCAATCTGCATCGGTAAACACTTCAATTTCCAGATGTCCATGTTTTCAAACATTAGACCCTTACCAGGACTTCCCTTCAAGTAGCGTAGAATTCTATATACTTGCTTCAAAATGCCTTGGCCCCGGTGAGTGCATGAACTGGCTCACCATACTTACAGCAAATGATATATCAGGTCGAGTATGAGATAAATAAATAAGTCGACCAACAAGCCTTTGATAACTTTCTCGGTCTATCACTTCTTCAGCCTTGCAAAGTTCAAGCTTCATATTTGGTTCCACGGGGGTCTCTGCTGCTTTACATCCTAATAGACCTGTTTCTTTGAGTAGATCAAGGACATATTTGTGTTGGTTTATAAAAATGCCCTTCTTGGATCTCGCAAATTCTATTCCAAGAAAATATTTCAAGACACCCAAATCCTTAACCTCAAACTCCTCAGCCAGCTTCTCTCGCAAGCTTTCCAACTCGACTTTGTCATCACTAGTCAATATTATATCATCAACATAGATGATTAAATTGCACGCTTACCTTCCTTTGAGTGTTTATAGAATAGAGTGTGATCTCCTTGACTTTGGTGATAGCCAAACCTTTTAACCACCTTCCCGAACCGTTCAAATCACGCTCTTGGAGATTGTTTAAGTCCATACAACGACTTTTTTAATCTGCAAACTTTGCTTTCAGTTTCTGCAAAACTTGGTGGTAAACTCATAAACACTTCCTCCTCCAAGTCACCATTCAAGAATGCATTCTTCACGTCTAACGATGTAAGGGCCAATCAAATGCAGCAGCCAAAGATAGTAAAATCCGAACAGAATTTATCTTGGCAAGCTGGAGCAAAAGTCTCCCGATAGTCCACTCCATAAGTCTGAGTGAACCCCTTTGCCACCAGCCTTGCTTTATATCGCTCAACACTTCCATCAGGTTTACATTTTACAGTAAATACCCATTTACAGCCAACAATCTTTTTTCCTTCGGTGCATCAACCAACTCCCATGTGCCATTTTTCTTAAGTGCAAGCATTTCATCCTCAACTGCCATCTTCCACTTTGAATCCTTCAAAGCTTCATGTATATTTCTAGGAATAGATATGTGAGACAAATTTGACACAAATGCTCTATGATGATGAGACAACTTTTGGAATGACACATGTTTTGATATAGGATGCTGAGTACATGATCTAACTCCTTTTCTAAGAGCTATAGGCATATCAAGATTAGAAGCATTAGAATCAGAATTTAAGACAGGAATAGAGGGAAAATGAGTACTACTAGGATCACGATGACGAAGGCAAGAGATCATCTCTTGGGGTTGCAGACGAATGAGGCTCCAAGACAAAGTTCTGATCTGCAACATTTTGAAGAGTTTTCCTTCTAGTATAAACCTGAAGCTCAGGCTTGTTGATCACATTGTGATCTTGAACTTTTTCTCCCCCTATACTTGACACATCAAGATTCGGCAGAGGTGTTTTCAAAGATTCAAACAAAGGAGTAGGAAGGACAGGAAACTTAATCTCTTCACTAACTTTGCCATTCTCCCCCTGAAGAGATTTGTTAGAAGAAAAAAATGGTTGTGACTCGATAAAGGTTACATCCATAGTGATATGAGTTTTACCAGTATGTGGATTGTAACACTTGTAACCTCTTTGATTAGGTGCATACCCTATAAACACACACTTTTCAGCCCGAGGGTCTAATTTGGATCGACACTGAATTGGGAGATGGACAAATGTAGTGCAACCAAACACCCTTAGAGGAATATCAGAAAAAATACGCGCTGTGGGGTACACTTTTTGAAATAATTTAAGGGAGTAGAGTAGTTTAATACCCGAGTAGGCAACCTATTAATTAGATAAGATGCTGTTAGCACAGCTTCCCCCCATAAGTATTTAGGTACATGCATTGAAAAACAGAGGGCACGCGATACTTCAAGGAGATGGCGATTTTTGCGTTCAGCAATGCCATTCTGTTGGGGTGTAGTTCGGCAAGTTGACTGGTGAAGGATGCCTTTTTCTGTCAAAAAACTCCCCAAAAACTGGTTATAATATTCAGTACCATTATCGGTACGAAGAATACTAATAGTAGTACGGAATTAAGTCATAACCATTTTTTTCTTCTAACAAATCTCTTCAGGGGGAGAATGGCAAAGTTAATGAAGAGATTAAGTTTCCTGTCCTTCCTACTCCTTTGTTTGAATCTTTGAAAACACCTCTGCCGAATGATCTGAATGGGATGAGGTTCGGTGGACTTTGTGAGAAGTGATGGGGGGTTAGACTGGGTGGTTGATGATACGTCCGACATAGCGATCGAACGATCAAAAAAAAAAAAAAATTACTCGAGATGAATAGATAAAGGACCTTTGGGCTCTGATACCATGAAGAAAAGAATCTGTTTTCTTATTTTTCATAGAGTGATTACAATGAGTATAAATACATGAACAGAGAATCTAAATTAGGTAAGATCCTATTTAGGTAAAGATCCTAAGTATCCTCTAATCTCTATCAATATCTAATTTACAGCTAACAAAATAAAATAAAATCACATAATATCACGTAATATAATCACGTAATATAATCAGGGAGAAATTCTAGAAGATTTCCTAATACATTCCAACGCCTTAAAATTTTCTATATTATATTTTTTGCATGATTTAATTTTGTGCTATGTGATGCTCTTTATGTCATAGGAACACCAATTAATATAAGGGACTTTAACCTTCTACCATTTTTACATAATCCAGATTATCAAAAGAAATTTGTTTGGGTGGCAGGCTGATAAAGTTTCCAATCTCTGCATTACACAAGGTGATTGTTCTGGGAGTGAGAGCCTTGACGAGAGATTGTGCCATGATCTGAATGAATCCCAAATAAAAGCAGTTGGGGCCTGTCTCAATAAACTCCAATGTGAGAACAAGCCTTCTGTTGAACTGATATGGGGTCCTCCTGGAACTGGGAAAACTAAAACCGTGGCTATGCTGCTATTTACTCTGTTGAGAAGGAAATGTAGAACTGTTGTTTGTGGGCCTACAAATGTTGCCATCAAGGAAGTGGCATCTCGTGTTTTAAAGCTGCTAAAGGGAACAGATGGCGGTATAGGCACTGAGACGGAAAGTTTGCTCTCTTATTTCGGAGACGTGCTTATTTTTGGGAACAAGGAGCTACTGAAAGTTGACTCCGACATTGAAGAAATATACTTGGAACACTGTGTAGATTGTGTTGCTGAGTGCCTTTCTACAGTCACTGGTTGGCATCAGTGTCTAACTTCCACGATAAATACTCTTGCTGACTGTGGCAGTCAATACCATATATTTTTGGAAAACGAACATACGAAAAGAAGGAAACCAGAAAGTGATATTAATGGGAGGGAATGCGGAAGCAGTAAAGAACATGATAACTGTGAGCTTATATCATTTCTTGAGTTTTTCAGGGGAAGATTCAAGGCAACTGTCCAGCCCCTGCGGAGATGCCTCTTCATTTTCTATACTCATGTGTCCAGATTCCAGAAGATTACACACCTCCTTACCTTACTTGATTCTTTTGAAACTCTATTATGTGGAGAGAAGTTGGACTCAGAGAAGATGGAGCTAACTCTTTCATGTAATGAAATTAGCCTGTCTTCATTTCAGACATCCATAGATCCACTAAATAACTTATATAGGAAGAGACAGGAATGCCTTTCCATGCTGCTAACCGTTCGTGATTCTTTGAAAGGTCTAAAACTTCCAAACCATACGAGTAAGGCCATGATTGCTGACTTCTGTTATCAACATGCTTCTTTGATTTTTTGCACTGCTTCTAGTTCATATAAGCTGTACTCTGTGGCAATGGAGCCTCTCAATCTACTGGTAATTGATGAGGCAGCCCAGTTGAAAGAATGCGAGTCAGTAATTCCTCTGCAACTCCCTGGTGTCAAGCATCTGATTTTAGTTGGAGATGAGCATCAGTTGCCTGCTATGGTCGAAAGCAAGGTAATTTTAAAAGTAAACTTCTATTTGGTCTGGAAAGATGTGTAGTATCCTTCATTTGAGCTCAGATGGGCTAATTTTCTATACCTGATGGCCCTTGATTTTTTTCTATATCATGCTTCATTTCTACAGATTTCTAGCAGGGCTGGTTTTGGAAGAAGTCTGTTTGAACGATTAACTTCACTAAATTATTCAAGGCAACTTCTCAATATACAGTACCGGATGCATCCATTGATAAGTCTGTTTCCGACTTCAAAGTTTTATCAAAACCAAATTTTGGATGGGCCAAACGTGAAGCGCAAAAGTTACAGAAGAAGTCATTTGCCAGGGCCGATGTTTGGCCCTTACTCGTTCATAAATATTACTGATGGATGAGAAGAAGTCAGTGATGACGGATGTAGCCGTAGAAACCGTGTTGAGGTGGAAGTTGTCTCAAGAATATTGAGGAATCTATACAGAGGTATGTCGAGAATTTTATACATGTTCTTTTGACCACATGGATTTTGCATGTATTACGTGATCATATAGGTATAGATTATGATGGCCATTAATAGTACTCTTGCGAAGATATTTCTTTTGAAGTTTTTCACCCTGCATAAAATAATATCATGGTAGTGATGGTTTTATTTCCTTTACTTTGCAGCTTGGAATGGGTCAGAAGAAAATCTGACGGTAGGTGTCATATCTCCTTATGAAGCTCAGGTTGCTGCAATTCAAGCTAAACTTGGAAAAAAGTATGAAAATACCAAGGGTTTTATGGTCAGGGTGAAGTCAGTGGATGGATTTCAAGGGGGTGAAGAAGACATTGTTATAATATCCACCGTCAGATCAAACTCGCGTGGAGATATTGGGTTCTTATCCAATACTAAGAGGACCAATGTTGCTCTTACCAGGGCGAGGTACTCGATCCTCTTAACTGTGTCAATTTACATTGTTCGAGTGATATAGCCAGTAATCCCAGAATTATCTCCTATCTATAGGTATTGTCTGTGGATTCTGGGAAATGGGAAAACACTGACAAAAAGCAAATCTGTGTGGGAAGCTTTGGTTGATGATGCTAATAGTCGTGGATGCTTCTTCAATGTTGATGTTGACAAGGACTTGGCTAAAGCCATCTTAGATGTGAAGAAAGAGAATAATCAGCTTGATGATTTGCTTGACAGAAGCAGTGTGCTTTTCAGAAATGCTAGGTGGACGGTAAAAAACTTCACTCAACAGTATTCTACGGCTACATTTATTTTTCAAAATCAACATTAAGTTTTTATAGAACCTGTGACAACGTTTCTTATTGTCATGCTTTGGTGTTTTCAGGTTCTTTTCAGTGACAACTTCCTGAAGTCTTTCAGGAAGCTGGCATCACTCGGGATAAAGATGTCAATTATCACCCTTCTGTTAGAACTATCCAGTGGCTGGAGACCAAAGAAGAAAAATGTGGATGATATAATTTGTGAACACTTATCTCATATCGTGAGAAAATTTAAGGCTGAACGTCTCTATGTCTTATGCACGATTGATATTGTAAAGGAACTGAGATACATCCAAATCCTGAAGATATGGGATGTATTGCCTTTAGAGAATGTGGCAAAATTGGTCAAATGTTTGGACAGCATATTCGTAACATATACTGATGATTTTATCAGTCGTTGCAACGAGAAATGCATTGAGGGGTAAGTCTGATCATTTCTTCTTTCTTAAGATGGGTAGCACATCACTTGCTAAATAAGAAAGCATCTCTTTTCCAGATAGGTGACAAAAATATCTTGAATTGATCTTATCCCCCTGTTTTCTTTTATTTCACATGGCTCTTCCTTTTGTAGGGATCTGGAAGTTCCAAAGACTTGGGTCTGTTTTGATGTTGTCCGCTGTCGAAGTCGTAGTGAAGATCAATTTGGGAGTGGATCTGATGCTGATGCGTCAGATCATAGGTTGTATGCAGAGAATGTGAAAGTGAGTGAGAGTTTGCTTCTGATGAAATTCTACCGCTCATCAGATGTTGTCAGTCATTTGCTCAATAATAGTGATAGTAATGAAGCGAGTCTTCCATTTGAGGTAACAGAGCAAGAACAAGAGATAATTCTTTTCCCCAGAAGCACTTTCATACTTGGGCGATCTGGAACCGGAAAAACTACAGTCTTGACAATGAAGTTGTTTAGAAATGAGAAACTGCATAATGAAGCAACCAAGGGATCTCAGGAAATCCAAAGTGGTATCAGCCACAGCAAAGATGGCTCCCTAGAAATCAATGTTGAGGAAATCGGTGCAGGAGCAGAGAATTGTGTATTGCGCCAGCTTTTTGTGACTGTCAGTGCAAAATTATGTTTTGCGGTCAAACAACATGTATCTCAACTTAGAAGGTACATAGAATGTCATGGGGAAATGTTTGAACAATAGGATAGATATTATGCAATTTTTACATTGAAGAAACATATGCAAGGTTAATGGATTGTCATTTTTTTTTTTTTTTTTTTTTTTTTTTTGTATTAGTCTGGACATGTAGATAACCCCTTTGGCATGCTGCTATTTTCCTCCTAGCAGAGAAGCACAACCAAGACACGTCATATATAGAGTTCAACAGGAAATATAACATGTAGCAAGAGTGTATGGGTCAAATCAGTGTTTTGCCATGCTTGGGTGCTGCTACTTAGTTTTAACTGCTAGAACATAGATTTAATCATTGCACGTTAGAGATCGACTTCATCTGCTTGCTGAAACTGAAGATTAACTTGTGTGGCAATATTCCTTGTTTTGGTCTTTGTGCCACTTCTTTAGTTTGCATTTCCATTTTATTGGAAACTTTTGTATTAAATTTTGTGATTGTAGGATTGTATGTATAAAGAGAGAATTGTATTTTAAATGAACGTTTGCAATTATAAGCAGAATCAAGAAAGGACCATCTGTTCTACAAATCTTGCTGTGGGGGAAGATTTTTATTGCCAGCTGAAGTAAATGCTATTCGTGTATCGTAGTATATCATTACAACCTTGGTGCATCAATATGTCCTAATTTCCTTTTCGCTGTTAGTTACCTGAAAGTAGAAATTATGAGTGTAGTGTTGGTATTCCCGTAAGTTTGTTAAGTATAAAATTCCATTTCTAATTGCTGGCTTTGTTAATCCTGCAGCTCCAGCATAGATGCAAAACATAGAGTGAAAAGCTCTTCAGTTGATGAGATTGTGGATGATGCAGCATTGTTCAAGGATATCCCGGATTCGTTTGTAGATATATCTCCCAATTCTTATCCCCTTGTTATAACTTTTCGTAAGCTTCTGATGATGCTAGATGGAACAGTGGGGGTTTCATTCTTTGAAAGGTTCCCCGATCTAAGGGAGTTATGTCATGGCCGATCCTTCAATCCTGGACCAGTTGCCTCACAAAGTCTTCTAAGAACAAAGGAGGTCACCTATGAAAAGTTTTGTGCTGTCTATTGGCCTCACTTCAATGACAAGATAAGGAGGAGTTTTGATTCTTCCAGAGTCTTCACTGAAATAATGTCCCACATAAAGGGTGGTCTTCGACCAGCAGATGGTTGTGAAGGCAAACTTGACAGGCTAGCTTATGTTTCCCTTTCAGAGGGTCGTGCCTCTACTCTGAGTATTGAGAGAAGGGAAGAAATTTATGATGCTTTTGAGGATTATGAAAAGATGAAAATGAAAAATGGTGAATTTGATTTGGCTGATCTTGTCAATGATCTTGATTGCCGTCTTTTCCGTGAGCAGTTTGCTGGTGACATGCTGCATTTTGTATACATCGATGAAGTGCAGGATCTCACCATGAGGCAAATTTCACTGTTCAAGTATATCTGTAGAAACGTTTCTGAGGGCTTTATGTTTTCTGGCGACACTGCACAAACTATTGCAAGGGGAATAGACTTCAGGTTTGAAGACATAAGGTCCCTTTTCTACAAGGAGTTCTTGATAGATTCGATGGATGGACCTGATATCAGAATGGAAAAGGGATGTCTTTCCAAAACTTTTCATTTGAGCCAGAACTTCCGCACTCATGCTGGTATACTCAAACTGGCGCAGAGCGTTGTTGATCTTCTTTACCATTTTTTCCCTTCATCCATTGATGCTTTGAGCCCCGAAACTAGCTATATATGTGGGGAAGCCCCAATTTTACTTGAATCAGAGAATGACGAAAGTGCCATACTATCAATTTTTGGCAACCATGATGATAGTGGAAATTTCGTTGGCTTTGGAGCAGAGCAGGTTATTTTGGTTCGAGATGATCACTCTAGAGATGAAGTTTCAAACCTTGTGAGAGGGCAAGCCCTAGTTCTGACGATAGTGGAATGCAAGGGGTTGGAATTTCAGGTAGGCGTGTGTCAGGTTGGATTGTTTGCCGTGGGATTTTAATGGTAGCAGCAATAGAGATTTCAGAACTTTTTTTTTTAATGGGTCATGACCAATTTGCTGCTAGCTGTTACTCTGTAAAAAGCTTAAATTTGCATTTTCATTCTACTTTGCCCTTTTATATATGTGGACAGTGGCATCTAAATACACATAATGTAGAATTTTGTTGGGCTCATGTCGACATCGTCCTTTAGGTTCGTAGACAATATCAAAGATCTCGTCACTTTATGACTGATCTTGATTGGCTGGTGTGTCAAAATGAGTCCAAATATTCTTTTCCTTAATTTTTTGGATCTGTTCATGTATTCATGAAACTTGAAATCTGTCATTTTTGTCTTAAATAAGATGTTTTCGCCTGAAACTTTTTTGCCGTGACATTGTGTAGGACGTCTTATTGTACAACTTCTTTGGCACATCACCTCTGAAACGTCAGTGGAGGGTCATTTATGGATACATGAAGGAGCAAGCTTTTCTTGATGACAGCTCTCAATGGTCTTCCCCAAGTTTCGATGACGCGAAGCACAATATATTATGCTCTGAATTGAAACAATTGTATGTCGCAATTACTCGGACAAGGCAAAGATTGTGGATTTGTGAGAATGCCCTGGAGTTCTCCAAACCAATGTTTGACTACTGGAAGAAGAAGTGCCTCATCCAAGTTAGGTTGGTGGATCATGCCCTTGCAGAAGCTATGCAGGTCAGGAGCACGCCAGAGGAGTGGAAGTCACGAGGTTTTAAGGTTAGCTGTTTTTCTGTTTTTTCTTTATTTGTTGTTTCCTCTTTGCGGAATTGTTATTTTCGCCTCATTTGAAGTCAACATGTTCTGTAAATGCTTGGGATTTTGGAATTACAGTAGTGACTGTAAAAGTATGACCGATCCTGAAAAGAAGTGTGTAGAATGTGGACGTTCTATGGTACAAAATATGGTGATAGATTTGCCAACTTTATTGATTTTTTAATAGTCTGGCCAAATACTTCATTTGGACACACAATGGACAATATGATATGAATTTTCCTATAAAACTTTTTCCTCATTTGAAGTTATGAGGTCAATGATAATGCTCTACATCACTGATTTTTCCTATAAGGGAGGACTATTTTTTCTTCTTTTCACCTTCTCCGGAGAAGCTATTGATCTCTCTTTTTTCTTTAAAAACTTTGCAAGCTCTTACGTGAGGGTAACTACCCAATGGCAATAATGTGCTTTGAACGAGCGAGGTACACGTATGGGGAGAAATTGGCTAAGGCCTCTGCTTTCAAAGCAGATGCAGATCTCAAGCACGTTTCGAATCCACAAGAGGCTTCTGACCTTCGAAGGCAGGCTGCTGAGATCTATGAAACGATTGGAATCGCCGAATCTGCGGCGGAGTGTTTCTGCATGTTGAAGGAATATGAGATGGCAGGTATCATTTTTTTCCTCATTTCTTTCAAAATGATAAGGTGGATATACACTGCATCTTTACTTGTCTTCTTGTTGTAGCTATGTCAAAGCTGCCTAAGAAAGATGAAGTTTGACTTCGTATTCTTCTGTATCTAATTTTTTACATGCATGGTACGCTTTTGTTTACGATTGTAATTGATTTTTCTTTCAATATCCCAAAAAAATAGTTTGATCTCACTTGTTAATTTCCAAATACTTTTGGTGAATTTTGAGCTAGTGCTACTACTGTTGACTTCATGATTAATGCCCTAGGCTTGAGAAGTTGATTATTTTCTATATGACAACCCATCTCTGCTCTCTTAGTGGTTCAGAAAAATTGGAGCTGCATAGTACTTAACACTGACCACACCTGTAAGTTCAAAAAAAAAAAGCTGTGGCTATCAGTTGCAATACTCCGTGTGGAGTATGGTTTGTCAAAAACTCCTTGATATTGTAGCCAACAATGGATGTTGATCCTGTTTCATCTCTTGACATTGGAGAATACATTTGAGTTGTGCAAAAGCATTTCTGGCAGCTTCCAAATGTCCCTTTGCTATGTTTTATCTTCTGAACATCATGAAGTTATTAAATCTTATATGGACATCAGCACTCTATAAATGAGACTGACATCAGATTTGTTTATGCTTCAACAGGTAGAATATACAGGGATAAATGTGGAGAATCTGCTTTGGAGAAAGCTGGAGACTGTTTCTCTCTTGCTCAGTGCTACAGTCTTGCAGTGGAGGCATATGCAAGGGCAAATATTTTCTCAAAGTGCTTGTACATTTGTGCTGAAGGAAAACTCTTTGAATTGGGTCGACAATACATTGAGGATTGGAAAAGGCAGGGAACCGAGAAGAAAAGTAAAGAAATAGAGGAATTGGAACAGAACTTTTTAGAGAGTTGTACCCTACATGTCTTCAACCTCAAAGATTACAGGGCCATGATGAAGTATGTGAAGGCTTTCCATTGCATCGATTCAATGAGAAACTTGCTCAAGAGGCTTGGATGCCTCGATGAACTTATAAGTCTGGAGGAAGAGTTTGGTAACTTTTTGGAGGCGGCGAAGATTGTGAGGATGAAAGGTGACATCCTTCGTGAGGTTGATCTACTTGGGAAGAGCGGAAAAAACAGAGAAGCGTCGATGAATATCCTGTGGTACATATTATTCTATTCCCTTTGGGCTCCTGGAAGCAAAGGGTGGCCCTTGAAGCAGTTTGCACAGGAGGAGGAGCTGGTAGCAAAAGCCAAACTTCTCGCAAAGGCTGAGCCTATTGCCTTCTATGAATATGTTTCTGTAGAATCAAGCATTTTGTTAAATAAACAGAACAGTTTGGCTCAAATGAAAGAACATTTGAGTGCTTCCAGTAGAAATGGAAGTGTCAGAGGTGAAATACTGTGCGCTCGAAATATTCTGGACTTCCATCTTCGTCAAAATATCTCAAATTTTTGTTGGGAATATGATTGGCTTGTCGACCAAATGCACTATTCTGAACACCTGATCTTGGGGAATCAGATTTCTGTTGACTCTTTGATCTGCTTTTGGAATCTCTGGAGAGAGAAAATTGTTAGAATTATAGACTGTGTAGGATGTGTGGAGATGCTGGTGGGAAAGGAAAATAGGTGCTATTGGGAGTTCTGTTTGAATTACTTTGGTGTTCTGGAGCAACAGAACAATGTGCAAAGAACTTATCACCTTCTAAACCAAGATGCTGATTGGGTCCGAAACATAGATAAAAGATTTCTTCGAAGAAGTGGACAGTGGGTTGCTTTGGAGCTTCAACAATTGGTCTCTGCAGCTCGAAAGTATTGGTATTCTGAGCTTACTTCTGTTGGAATGGAGCTCCTGCACAAATTGGATGCACTTTCTCAATTTTTGGCGAAGAGTTCTGGGTCGAACTTCTGGCAAAGCAGATGTATTGCTCTCTTGCATGAGGTTGCCAAGTTCCTTCGAGAACTCGATTGTCCGAAACACTCCTCCTGGGATGGTAGGGTACTGGAGGGTTTCATTGATAAATCCAGTAGGTGGTACTTTGGTCACATATTTCCACTTGACTGGAGAATATCATCATCAGAGAATATGGTATCTCTGAGAGGAAGTGAGGCTTCTCGTAATTTACTGAGAGAAACAATGAAACTGACAATTTTGAAGAAGCATTTTTCACATGGGAAGATGGGTGAGCTTGCGACTTTAATTCTTGGATCCAGATTGCTCAACGATGAATTGTACAGAAAGTTCGTGCGATCTTTGAGGGAAATAAGTCATGGAAGTCTTTCATGGAATGCGTTTGTCAAGACGTACAATCAGACCTTCCTCAGGCCAGCGATAATAATAAGGGATCCATGAAGTTCTCTTTGGCTTGGAACCTTTATCAAGCTTTGGCAGATACTTACAATGCCAATTGGAGAAGTGAAAGAGACTACATCACTCCAATTTGCTTCTTGTGTCTCTTGGAACGACTTTTAATTTTGTTATCTTGCTCCAAAGGGCAGTTTTATGCAACCAAGTCTTCTCTAGTTGAATGGCTCATCTGCCATGAAGGTTTGGCAAAGCCTAGCTTCGGTTTCATCCCGGAAAATTGCTCGGATCCCATCTTTCAGTTTGTTAAAAACACTATTGCACAGCTTCTTCTCAATAAGGATGATACCAGAGAGTGGATCAAAAATTCAAACCTAAATGTGACGGAGTATTACCGGTTGTTGGTCTTGAAGTTGATTCTGTTGGTTTGTTTGCTTCACCTAAATTTTGGCATCAGTCCATATTTTCTCATTGATTTGCTGTGTAAGAGTTGGATTTCTGAGCAATTACCTCCAGAGTTTTGTCATATTCTTTCGCTTCTCCGGAGGCCAAACTTGCAGAAAATTTCAGTGGGTGTTCTAGCTGAAGCATTCAAAAAAGTTGATGATCCCCTCGTAATTACTAATTCCACTGCAGACTGCTCAAATTGTCCACATGCCATCATTTTAGATGTGAAATCAAACAAATGTGAGGAAGAGATTATGAAAGTTTTATTCCCCAAAGATGGAAGCGCTAGCCCTTGCCAATTGCGAGATCCGACTGAAGTTTCCAGGGATTCGTCTTCATCTTCCAACAGTGCAACACCAGTTGTGCATTTGGATGGTGCACACATGTTGTCGCTGGGACAAGAGATGGGCTTAGCAAATGAGGAAGAGAAGGGCGAAGTTCTGGAAGCTAAAAAAACCAGTGAAGTGAAGAAGGATGAGCAGGCTTCATCATCTTCTTTTTCCCAGACTGGTGGTGTGGAAAACAGGAATAGGAGCAAGGGCCATTTCAAATCCAAAGGTAAGCAAAATAAGAAAGGAAGAGGCAAGAAGAGATGAATCCTCACTTCATCGGCCCTGATACACAGTTTGAGTGAAAATTGTATGTTATAATCTACAGGTAGTCCACATTCTTGTAAATACATGTGGAACTTTTTAGTAAAATAGTTCTTAAAATGAAGAAAAACAGATCTCTAGACAGGAAGCCCATTACTCTACATGTCCTGAAGTTCTAGCAGAGAATAGTCATGGAAATCTACTATTCTTTCCTTGGCTGCAGATTATTGTTCCTTCTTTTTTACCTCTTTGAAACTTTAATTCTCTCATGCCTCGCCAGAGCAAGTATGCAGTGAAGAATGAGAAAGACAATGCAAATTTCCCTGCATATCTTATTTACTTATAGATGATCTTGATAGAGAAGTCTGCCTGATTGGAGTGAAAGCATATAGAGATCCAGCCTGGGAGAGCATATGTACTTATGGGAGTGTACATAATTTTTGTACCCTCACCAGATAAAAGGACGACACCATCACTGGAAAACTCTCCTATTTACCAATTTATAAGCACAACAGTGACGCCAAATCTAGATCTTGATGGAGGATGCATGATGATATTACCATAAGATTTGAATACTTCAACTATTACAATGAGTCACCATCCGAGCACCTTTTGTTGTGCTGAGGACTTGTCTCCATGGTTAAATGATTTCCGGCCTTGGGATGGATCAGGTGATGTCTATATTGTCATATAAAGCAAAAACTATTGGATCTTAAAATTAAATTGACGCGTAATAACCAGATATATAAATGAGGAATAATAAAGAAATATAGAGATTTCTGTGGTTTGGTCTGAGTGTTGCTATTTACTTAATTGGAAGAGTTAACAGTAAATAATTTGCTAATAAATCATAGAATAACAGAGTTATAATTGCTGATGCTAGAGCGTTTTCCAGGCTTACATTATACCCAAATCCACGGTAATTAACTAATTATCAGTGGAAACAACCCAGTTCGGATGTCAGCACAAAACCACGTATGTGTTCAGAGTTCCCTTTTTCGAGCGATTTATGCTGAGCTCCGCTTACCCTGCGGCAGCAATGAGGTGCACCTCTTTTTGTGCGACTATAATCCAAGAAGCTCCTGTGCCGTCAAGGGAAAAGAGTTGTGAATCAACCTTTTTGACCAAATACTTATCTCTTAGAGTATTCTGGCTGTTGATAGCTCTCGTACCAATTACTGCAATATAGCACTGATCTTGCAATCAAATCAATTCCTATCATAACTATTTAAAGAAAACAGATAAGGCCTCGGTTGAACTCAAAATAGCCATGAGGACTTCACCATATAAGTATTCGGTCAAGAATTCCGCTCCACACAATCCAATTGAGGTACAAGAATTCAAACTCGAGGCATGATTTATAGTCAATAATTGAAACTGTTGGCGAGTTTAGTTGTTGCACCAGCGAGATGTTATTCTAAGTTGCAATGAACCTACTTTGATTCGGAAGAACTAAGACAGCATTCTGAGTATCTTGAAGTTGAACGTTGTTATGATGGCACGAACTTGCTCAGAAAAAAGCTTTGTCAAATGCTGATAATCGTAACCCTTTTCTAACACGATTATTAAATATAAGAGGAAAATTAGTGGACGTGCTCCAAACTGGTTTAATAGTGAAAATGTTGAGAACCATGGGTAAAAAAAGTTAAGGAAGTGAACATTGTTGAAACCTGAATTTTGTTAATAAATCAAACCTGCATTTAGAAAGAAAAAAAATAATAATAATAGTGAAAATTGTATAACAAAAAAATTATTTTTCTAACTAATTTCTCTTTCTTTTAACAACTCATTGACAAACTAAAACACGTACATACATTAAAAAAGAATTCCTGGTGACTCAAATACTAGAGAGATATAAAAAGGATTCATTCTCTTCCTTGGTCACTCTCAGGGACGCACTTTGGTTATCCATCGCCTGCGTCTCCACCTTCATCGCAGCTCACCATTGCTGCGTCGCCGCCTCAGCTGCTGCAACATCATCGTCGCCGAGCAGCACTGGACCACCTCCTATTGCCACAGACTTCATGCGCTCTCTCTCAGTTCATAGAACATACGGATTCTTCACCTCTGATGACTCGTTCTCTCTATTTTCTTCTTCCCTCCGGTGACGACTCTCCGCGGTGGCTCCAGCTTCAGTCGTTTTTGAAAACATTATACCCATTTGAAGCTTCTTCATCTGACTCAGCTCGAGTTCCTCGGTCGGGTGATTCCGTCGCCGAATTTTGGTTAACGCCAAGTGCCTGTCGTCCTGAGATTCTCGGAGTTTTTCAGTGATCTCCATTTATTAGCAGGTAACTCTTTATATCACTCGAGGTAAGATGCTTGTACTCCACTCCACCAAGACTCGAATCCATGGTTGCTGCGTATGCATATAAACGCCGGGCTCTAACGAGATCCCTTAAGAGAAGATATAACGTTAAAATATAAGGCGATATAAATATGTAAAACAAATAAGGTGATATAAATGATAAAAATTGTAATCGCAATCGCACATTACAGTACGATTGAAATATAAATGATTATAAAGATATTTCACGATACATCTTGCTGTGTTTCATACATTGGAGACCATGGTTGTTTGATGAGGAATATTTAGAATATTATATTAAGAGAAATACATTAAGGTGAGGATTGTTTTATCGGACAATTAAAAAGTTGGTGGCATAATTATCTTACGAAAGATCAGAAAAACCAAATCATAAATACTGACGATATTGAACACTGATGATCAATGTCATGAAATTGAAGACGACCATGGCCATAGCATCCAAGATGCGGTCGCCGGTTAGTACTCTCATTTTCCCTATATATCAACACTTTATAGGAGACCATTCCCAATTAAAACATAGAAATATTGAACTCCTATCCAATCTCAACTGCAAATCACTTTCGGAATTCCGAGAATACAAAGATACATTCCTTAAATGAATTATGATTAGGTCAGATTGCCATCCACCATTTTGGAAAGAAATTTTTTTACCAGGATTATCCCACTTAATGGGTAAAAAAGTCCGCAATAAAATTAGAGCTGACCAGGATGATCAAATCCCTTATCGAGATCTCCCATATGGAGAACTAATCTCAAGTTCTCTCATGTTCAAAAACATAATATGGAAATGTGTGCCACACTCAAACTTCAAAAACAGCTCAAAAAAAGAGCAATTACAAACAAAGAAAACTCTTCCGTGCCCAATATGATCCATCTTTCCACGAACCCAGGAATCCAAACTTCAACTCTTGTAAAGAAAACCGTTCCTGCAAAAGATGCGCCAAAAAAAAAAAAAAATCACACCTAAAATTTTTCCCCGAAAAACTTCATCCTACCCTTCTCAAACTAAACAAAAGACAAAACAAAAAATCAATTAAAATATAACATGCTATCAATGTGGAAAAGAAGGCCATATCGCTAGATGTTGCAAAGTCAACAAAAAAACTTAACGAGCTGTCTCTTGATAATAATACTCTTTATCAAAACAATGAAATTTTTAATTCTATCAGCTCAGAAGGACTTCAAGAGTTAATAATACCTCATCTTAAGAGCATTTAAAAAGTGCAATTAATTTCTAAAACTTATAACGGTTACGATAGTATAATTTAAATCTCAAAACTTTCAAAAAGTACAATCATGTTTTAAAACTTATCAAGTTGGTATAATCAAGATCTTCCATTACCTCCATCCAACTTGATAAGCGGAAAATCCTAACAAGTTTTAGGACTTGATCGTATCAACTTAACAAGTTTTAGGATTTGATTGCATTTTGTAAAAGTTTTAGAACTCAATTGCACTTTTGTGACAAGTTTTAAATTTTGATTACATTTTTGAAAATTTAAGAACTCAATTGCACTTTCATAACAAGTTTTAGGACTTTCAGTATACTTATCCTAATATTGTATCATCATAACTCTACTTTGTAAGAAAATACATGCGTCCTTCCACTATTAATTGTTACTTTAATCATCAGTTCATCTATTAGATTGATTATAACTAAATATCTTAAATGCTTTTAATCGTTATATTGATTATTGTTTTGTCTATTCCTTTGATTATTTCTCAATGAGGGCTTATCAGCCGCATCACACTTTGTGCTGGGAAAAAGAGGCATCTGTGTGGCCATTTGCATTAATCCTCAGATTAGCCTCTTAGCATCCACCAATCGAATACCTACGCGAGTGCAGCGATATATATATATATATATATATATATATATATATATATATATGTATGTATGTATGTATGTATGTATGTATGTATGTATGTATGTATGTATGTATGTATGTATGTATGTATGTATGTATGTAAAACCAAGTTTGTTACTAATCATGTTAAGTTATGCTATGCATGATTACGGCTAGAGGATGTCTGTGGGCGGAGCAATTGTATTAGAGGACAGCTTTAGGGAACCTCAAAGCATTAAATGCGTGAAGAGGGTGAACGAAATAGCCAAACGGAATTGGAGGGTTTTATGTAGATAAAACCAACATATTCCCAAGGGAATGAGGGGGCACTTGATGCAGTATCTGATTCATGTGAGCAGAGATGGTAAAGTCGATTCTTTGGCTGGTCTTGAAACGTTTCCTACAAATTCCTCCGTTCCCCCACCACTCTTGCCGATGCTCTCACAACAAGATCAACTATGTAAATTAGTTGCATTCGATTATAAAAGTGAGCAAATGCAATAGATATATACACCTAAATTTTCAAGTGATTTTGGGTTAAATCCCTGTAATTTGAACTTTTGAAACCGACAAATATGAGGAGTAGAATGAGCAAGCATGAGCATGACAAAGCAATTTGGGATTTAGATAAGATACTCTCTGCTAATTAAAGCAAGTTGTGGGATCACATGAGTTGGGATGTTATCGTGTGAGTCTTGCATTTTGCTCAAAGTTTTCAGACACATAACTTTCATCTACATTAATGGAGATATAAATCATGTGGTTTATTTAGTTCTCCTTCCAAATTATTTTCAATGGAGATTCATGCTATAAAGTTATTATTATCTTAAAGGGAAAAGATTCAACTTTTCCAGATCAAGGAAAAATGTCTTGCTAGCCTTGTCGATCAAGAGAGAAGAAACCTGCTTTGATCTTATTTTATTTCATTTTATTTGTGAAATAAAAAAAACTAAAAGACATTATTAATAGCGTAATTTTAGTTAGAAAACTCGTTAAAGCTTTTCTGTTAAATTCTTGAAAGACCTTAAAAATCTAGCATATTATACTAAGATTGATTTTCACACATTGAACGCATTTATATTGGATAAAATGATTCTTTTCTGTTCCAAATAAAAGTTGAAGAGCTTTTTAAAGAGAAAAGTAGGAGTGCTGCATAAAAATTTCTTGGTGATATATGATAATAAAAGTGCCTTTTGCTCATTAAGTGCAATCAAATTTAATGAGTCTAGAGCATTTTTTATTGATAACAACAAGTATAACGAGAAAATTTCAAGAGTAACTTTTTTTTAAAAAATTTTTAGTACAATTATCAACATCACATCTAAAAATATCATAATCTAAAGTTATAAATAGCTAAATTAATTTAATGAGAATGAGGAAGCGTTAATGTCTAAAAACTGACTCTATTATGCATGACAATTAATATTATGTATTACAAAAAGACTAACGATGTAGGTATGCATAACACATGTCACCGGTTGACAACATTGAGTATATCATCACAAGAACGAAGGTAGCCATGATTGAACTGGTTGCGAGCCTGCAAGAAAGTGTTGAATATATCGATATCTACTTTAGACTCCATTTATTTGAAAGAAAACAGTTTTCTAGAAATTATTTTATGACTTTCTTGTGTTTAAATGACAAAAAACTAATTGATTTACAGGAATGTTTTCCATAGATTGAAAGTAACAGGTTTAGATTTGGGAAAAAAATGACTTTCCTTTTTAGCAAGAAGGAAATCGCTTTCCGTAAATCACTTAACAAATAAAAACAAACCATTTTTTTTTAAAGTGATTTTCTTGGAAATTATTTTCTTTTATCATGAGATTTTCAATTAAATAAACACACCTTTAGTGCTAAAATTGTTGGGCTCACTTGACTACTGTGGAGTTACATGCTATATTTATGAAGTTACACACGACCAAAAAGCAGAGGAAAGGTTGACAATATTTAAGCGATAGAAAAAAGCAATTATAAACTGTAAGGATGGAGATATTTTGTTAAAAAGCTTTGTAATGTTAAATAAAATTGAATACATAAAAATAGCACAAGTATGCCAAATTGAATCATCATGGGCATCCAAATTTGCTTTCTGGCAACCCATTTTGGTGGATACCATTTGTCTTTAAATGTGCCCAAAACTCGAGTTCATTAAATTCTCCTCCTCCAGTCACCATGACTTGTATTACAATGACTAATTTTTACAGGTCCCTCTCTCTCATATATATTATTTTGTGCCGCCAATTTTTATTGACTGATTATATAAAAAAATATCTCTTTTAAAAAATAGTTCATAATAAAGGAGGTTTTTATTGAGTATTTTCTGTCCAGACAAATAAATCGCCTCATTTCTAGGAGTGTGAAGGTTAAACAAGTACTTAATCAAATAAAAACACACATTGCCCCCAGGAAGGAAATCGAGCAGCCGATTGGATAGCAAAAGCACATCGAACCAAAAAACTCCCCCTCAATTGGATGTCTTACTAACCCCAGCCTCTTAGGGATATTTTATGTTCCGAAGTTTATTTACCTTTGTCTTGCAATTTTTGTATGAATGAATGAAAGAAATCACCCGTTTTCGACCAAAAAAATAAAAAAATAAAAATAAAAACACACATTACCGAGAAAAATTTCAATACGATCAGGTTAAAGGACTTACTAATAGATGGAGCAACTATTCTTAAATATAGTTATAGTGCTATATAAGGACAGATATTCCAGAGGCTATGAATGACAATATTCCAGAGGCTATGAATGATAGTTTGGAAGATAGAGCAGCATCAATCAACAATGAAGAGTTTTCTAGTTGAATACCCTAACTCTATTAATTGTGTATTTTGTACTTGATGTAGTGAATTTCCAAGCTATAAAAATAGTTAATCAGTTGAAATTTGTAATGAAAGAAGGTTAAAAAACTTACTGATAATATAAATAAATAGATCTGCATCAAGCAGAGTGGTAAATTTCTCCAATTGAATAATTAATTCTTACTCCTTTTCATCTTACTATTTTCCATGCAAATTGTTGTTTGACTTTCCCGTGCATCACGCTGGCTGTAAAGCCGGTAATATGATAGTAATAGTGTGTCACTTACTGTTAAAAATAATAATAAAATTTAACGTACCGGTGCAACTTGTCGTGATATTGTTACTTGAGTCTTAAAATGTAACAGATCACTTGCCGACATCGTCGTCCAGTACTATAGGGGAATGTTGGAGGGGTAAACTATGGGCTCTTAGAAGTTCTAAAGGAGAATTCTCTTTTCCCCCAAAATGCAAATTCACAATGGAGAAAGTAGTGGTTGAGGGACCGGCATGCATGTGCGGACAATAAGCATTATACAAATTTTATTATTCCTGAAATTAAGCGTACACAAAGTTCTTTCAAATATGGACATCTTTAATAATTTCCTTAAATATGCTTAATATAATAGCAGATATATTTTCCAATATCAAGTGAAAAAAAATTGATAGTATCATGATAATGCACTTGATTAGAATATATACATAACCCTCCAATGTATGGTCCAATGTCCGGTCCCTCATCATTGAGAAAATTCCAAAGAAGGGCTTAAAAAGCCCTCATTTAAGAGACATAAAATGGATATTGTTTCCAATAAGAGTTTGAGGTACCCTCATTTTCTTAAATAAGGATTTAAAATGAATCTTGTTTCAAATAAAACCTGAAGTGACTATGTCGGTTCAAAAAAAGACCTAATTCATTGGCTGATAAGGGCATTTTCTTCCTTTACCTTTTTGAATTTTTCTTTTTTTCTTTTTTTGCATTAGATGATTTTTTTTTTTTTTTAAATGGAAGGGGAAGGGAAAAAGGCAAGGGCTCTATAGGCCCTCGGCGCTGTCGCCCCACCATCCCCAAGAAGGGTTGGTGATGGCGGGGGATGGCCGACCAAGGGTCGGCGAGGGTTGCCGCCCTCCCTTAGATCAAGTTGCCAGCCACTAGGCTGAGGCCCGCCGAGCCTCGCCAATCCTTGGTCGGCCATCCCCACCATTGCCAGCCGACACCGACAGTGAAGGCTTAGTGATTGCCTAATTTCCTCCTTTTTTAAAAATTAATTTATTTTTAATATAATTTAAGTAATATTTTAAATTCCATCACTAATCGGAATATTTAGCCAGTCAGCAAGTCAAATTATCATAGCCACTTCAAGCCTTTATTTGAAATTATCATGATCATTTTAGATTTTTATTTGAAATAAAATTCATTTCATAACCTTATTTGAGAAAATGAGAACACTTCATATTCTTATTTTGAATTTTCCCCTCATCATTATGGCTTAGGAGTGCCCCCGCACCCAAAGGTTTAAAACCTAGGGTTGTGGCTGGAAAGGCAGTGGGGCTGGGATATTTTTTGAGCCCCAGATCCCTGGCTCTATCCAGACTTTCCTGGTGGTCATCGCCTTGGCGCGGTTTAACGCCTGCGCCTGCAACCGAGCGGCGAAGCAGTTTAAGGTCTTACTTGGGACCTAATCTTACGGGGAGTGTCCCCAGCCTATATCTTTTTCTTGGGTAGGGAGCGCCCAATACCACCGTCGGGGTTAACGAAGGTTGGTTACGGTGGCTACCAACCATCCGTGTTGCTTAGGGCAACAAATCCTTACGTTGGGACCCCCCTTGGGGTTTCCCCAACGTGTCAGTTTTAGGCCATTTCTCCTCATCATTATGGCTTAGGAGACAAACCAAAGAAAGTGAATAGTAAAGGAATTAGTCACAAACTCCGTATGAAGTGTGTAGAAGATAATGCAGAACAAAAATCTCATATTACCATTCGTCTTTTTATACGGCCAAGCACCATTCGTTGCAATTGTCCAGAACTTTGTTGCTACACTTCATAAAGCCTAATATTCCCCATCACTTTCCCCTTCACTTCGGTAGCCTTGGTCCGGCTCTTTTCCACAGCCTACTCTCCTGAAGACATCCAAGGATGGGAATTCCGTAGAGTATTTCTCGGGTAAAGATCCTCTTGAACTTGGGCACCTTGTAAAGTCTTATAGAGTAGTTAACTCCAAGAAGGTCATTGTCTTATCGAACACTTCTTCACATTTGTCACAGCCAACAATTAGTTCCATATTTTTGTGCGACCCCACCACCAGCTCCTTGATTTGCCCTACCTTCGCTCAACGATAAAATGGGTGGGAAAAGAATCTCCTAAAGGGACACCCCGAAGCCTTTATGTCTCTCAAGTTAGGTAACGGAACCTTTGGGAGATCATCGTACTATCATATGTGCCTCAAGTTGTCTAGATCACACAAAACTAGCATCTGCATTTCACTATTCTTTCTAACCGTCCCATTACTTTTGTTTATGATTTTGATCGAACGGCATGATTTCACTTCTAGAACCTTGAGACAGCACTGCAGCCTCTTCCACATATGGGGTGAGGCAATGCATAGGAGATTGTCAAAGTGCTTTAATTTAAAGGATTCCAATTTGCAAAAAGACTAGGTGGGAATTTGATTGTTCCATAACTCTTTACACTTAACGCCTTTAATTCTCAGCCCTCTACATTGAGAAACGCACTCGGATAATGTGAGAAAGGACGATAAAATTGTTTGTTCTAAAACATGATATTGCAAGAACACATATGAGCATAGTAAGGAGCAGAGCAAACCATCTCATTGAATAATGGCTATGGCAATTCATCATTCTCTTCGGCCATCTCGCCTAATGACCTCTCGACATGCGTAGGACCCGTGATAAATGCTCCAAAGTTACGGCACCATAAAATTCGTAGACTTCTTAAGGAGGCGAAATAGTACGAACAACTTCCGGAACTGAAATAAATCAAGTCATCAAGCTCGTCAAGTCCTAGTGAATTTAAAGCAAGGGAAACTCATCACTTTCGCTTTTGTTCAACCGCCTTCTTCCTTGGGAGTTGCTTCCCTCATCTATTTACAATGGGATAAGTACACTAATGGTGCCATAAGTTGTGTACGGCGCTCACTTTGGTGCCAAAAGTTTCCGTCGGATCACTTAAATGTCAAATCGGAGGAAAAACAATCACTTTGGTGTCACCGGCGAAAAATTCCGGCCAAAATGATTACGTGGATTTTTTTTTTTTTTAAATCGATAGGGCTTTTAAACGATATCGTTTTCGGTCCTCCTTAAGAAAACGACGTCGTTTTGCCATCCTACATGGATGGCTTCATGGAAACGACGCCGTTTAGCTCACATGGGGATTGAAATTAGGGTTTCTACTGCTCGCCCACCGTCGCTCGGCCACTGTTGCTCGGCCACCGTCGCTGCTCGGCCATTGTCGCTCAGCCACCATTGTAGTTGCTCGACCAGGTGAGCGAGAAGAAATTGAGATTGTTGCTCGAGCAATAAGTTGCAGGAAAAATTGAAGGCGAGGGTGGAGGAGGAGGAGGAAGAAGATGCATCGAAGGTGCCGCTAGTGCGCTACTGCTGCTGTTACGTTGCTGGTGTCGCTGCTAGTGCGCTGCCGGTGCTATTACTAGTGCCATTGCTGGTGTGGGTCTTCGAGGAAGAAGAAGACACGAAGACGAGCTTTCCCTCTCTCTCAATTTGGGGATTAGGGTTTCAAAGTTGGGGGAAAGATGCCAAACGGCGTCGTTTTGGTGTTTGGATGCTGACTCAACTCTCCGACGAGCCACGTCGTCTTCAAAAATTAATTAAAAAAGGCCACGTCGGATTTCCGGCTAATTTCGTCGGCGTTGGCACTTAAATGATCGTTTTTCAAAATTTTTGGCACTTAAGTTATCTGACGGAAACTTTTGGCACCAAAAGTGAGCGCCGTACACAACTTATGACACCATTTGTGTACTTATCCCATTTACAATACCCAACCGCGAGCAAATTTCAACCCAGACATCCTTCAGACAAGGAAAAATCAAAACTATTTTGAAGTCACGCTTCACCACATTTCTCAGCCTTCCCGCTTTCCTCACCCTCACTTCTTCCAATTTGGGGAGCAATACAATTTTTATTCCGTATTTGAATCGAGGGATCCAAATTCAAACAACATTCTAAGGAGGAATAATTAAAAACATGGACAATTTTCTCAATCTCACATATACTAGTAGTACAACTTGATTCAATAAATTCAAAAAAAATCAGAAAATTCAAAAACAAAAATCAATGTTGGCTGGCCGACCATCATGTCCATGTTAGCGACTTCCGGCCAAAATTGGTAGGATTGACTACATCCATCAAATCGTCAAAGATGTTTAAAACTAAATTAATACACTCGAAATGTTTATGATTGAATTGGTCGTCATATAATAAGTTTAAGACTTTTTGGACAATTTTCCTATCTGTTGACACTTAATTTTAGAAAAATAAAATTTGCATTTTGAACAAATAAATGAAAAAATGGAAAAAATGGGGAGATTGATTTGATTGAATTGTGCAAGGAAAATTCTGATGGATATTCGAATTTTTTGTCAAATGCAGAAGCAATTTAAAAATCATGTGAATAAGAGGCAATAATTTTTGCAGAATGGAAGAAATCTGAGCAAGATCGGACTAATTGCGAAATCATGCCCTAATTTACAGATTTGATTTAATACGACTGGAGATGGAAATTCGAGAAATGCCATATAAGTGGCTGTTTAGAATCACTATAAAAGAAGTTTATTTTTTCGTAATAGTGGGGGGTTTTTTTTTCGAAAAAGAAAGAAAGAAAAAAAGATCAAAACAAGAGAAAAGAGAGAGAGAGAGAGGGTTGTCGGAAGTAGGGGAGCTGAGGGAAAAGAAAAAAAAAAAAAAAAAAAAAAAAGGAAAGAGGCCGAAGCCTCTCTCTTTCCTCGGCGTCTCTTCGCCTTCCCGAGGGGGAATTCCTCGCCGGATGCCGTCGCCGTTGCCGTCGCCGTCGACAGCCTCGCAAGACGCCCCGGCCGCCCCAACGCCGTCCGCCGCCTCGCACCGCTTGAGCCGACGCCTCGCTGCCAGCCCCGACTCCCCCCACAACCTCGGCACCTCTAGAACCCTCGCCGGCCCCATCGCCGGCCGCCGTCACCGCCGTCGATGCCATCGCCGCCTCCTCCGGATCTAGGGGCCGCGTCGCTAGCCGCCGTCCCGCTCCACGCCGTTCCTCCTCGAGCCGCGACGCCCCTGCGCCTAGACGTCGCGACGCCCCGAGGCCCTCGCCGAGGTTAGGCGCCGCCGCCGAGCCGCCGACGACATCACCATCGCCGCCGCCCGCCATCGTCCACCGCCATCACACTCCTCCACGGCTCGCACCGCCCGGATGTCGGAAGCCTCGCCGCAGCTGCCCGACGCCCTCGCCTCGCCACCGCCCCATTCTGCTGCCGCGACGCCTTTGCTCCGCCTCGTCGCCCCCACGCCCTCGGCCCGCGATGCTCTGCTCCGCCCCGACGCGCGCCGCCGAGTCGCCCGCGCGCACTCCGTCGCCGATCCACCATCCCCGTGCCTCCCAGTGCTGCGCCGCCGCCGTCGCGCCATTCCCGAAGGCCTCGCCGGAACCCTAGCCGCCGCCCTCGGAACCCTCGCCGGCCGGCCTCTCTTTTTTCCTTTCTTTTTCTTTTCTGAAAAAAGAAAAGAAAAAAAAAAAAAAGAAAAAAATAAAAAGGCAAAAAAAACAATTAGGTAGATTTCCTTTCTTTTATTTACTTTATTTTATTTTTATTGTTTTATTGTTATTTTATTGTTATTGTCTTATTGTTATTTATTTTTTTAACAACATTAGGCCCCGATAAGTGATTGAAAATTCCAATTTATCCCCTAATTCGCAATCGCGCCGATTTTTTATTTTTGTCTATAAGGCTTTAGACGAAATAATTAATCATGTGGGAATAAAATTGATATTTTGATCTTTAAGGCTTAAGATCAATTTATCGATTTTACTTAGCGAAATATTGTCCCCGAGTGTAAATGATGTGTGATATTTTCTAGATAATTTTAGATGGTCTTGATTGCTTTATTTATATTGAAATATGTGCAAGTTGTGATGTTGCTTGTTTAGGGTAATTTGCATGTTTAGGCTACCTAATTTAGGTATCATGAATTTTCAAAAAAAAAAAAATCAAAAATCAAAAATAAAAAAATCAATTAGCTTAGATTGCATGTTTAATTATTAGAAATTGTTAAAAAAATAAAAAAAAATCTTAAACTAGAATTAGCTTTCATTGTCTTGCATATTTAGATTAGGGATTTTAATTAGGTCATGAAAAATAGGAAAACATAAAAAAGAGCAAAATTCACTTAGGATGTTAGTCGAATTGCATGTTAAATTTTAATTAAAAAAAAGCAAAAAGTAAACAAAAAAAATCATCAATTTTTTAGAATAGAATTGCATGTTTAATTTTAATCTTAGATAATTTCTAAATAGATTGCATCTTTGGCTAGAAATTACTAAATTAAAACAATGTCTTAATTTAAATTAGGATAACCTAATTCCTAGTTTAAATAGGATAAAATTTTAATTTAGTTAGGAATTTCATTCAAATATCTTAGGATAGATTAATTCCACATTTTTAGGATAAATTGCAATTTTTAGAAAAAATAAAAAATCATAAAATCAAAAAGAAAAAATCAAAAATCTTGCATGAGCATGTAGAATTAGGAATACAGATTTAGTAAATAAGACATTTAGGCTAGCAAATTAGGTTTTTTTTTTATAATCACATTTTTAGGATCATATTTTTTAGAAATCTCTTTTTAAATAGGTTAGGATTAGATTTAGATAATTTCATTCTTAGAAAACTTGGCACTTTAAAAAAAAAAAAACCAAAAAATGAAGAAATGATTTTCTAAGTCAAAATAGGGTTAATTTAAATTAATCTTAAACATGAATTAGAAAATTATTCGTTTAGGTAGTTCAATTAGGGCTTCTATTAATTCAAAATTCCAGATAAAAAATCAAAAATTAGGTGCATGTTAATCAATTTGCATTCTAGGACCACTTAATTTAAATTTGCATATTAGGTTGTTTAAGTTGCAATTATTGCATTTCATATCATATAATTTAGATCATTTTGCCATGTCATATTAGGCTATTAGCATGCATTGCATTTAGGTTAAATTCCATTAAATAAAGTGAAAACAAAAAAAGAAATTTACATGTTAATTAGAGACCATATCTAGGATTGTTGATGTGGAATTTAATCTAACGATGCGAGATGCTTTCGTTGCTACAAGGTAAGTCCCTTAACCTTATTCATTGTTTTATTGGGTGTTAAATTGGTGGATTGCGCACCCGCATGATCACCTCACATGTTAGAGAGATAAATTAAAATCGATTCAAGCTGCCTGCTAAACATTTTTTTTTTTCAAAATAAAAGAATTGTACCGAAAGGGCATTAGAGAAATCTAGTGTAACCAAGTCCCCGTACCCATAATCTCTGGTTCGTAGGAGTAAAGTAATCTCCCATTACTTTACTTGGGTTTCTAATCGACCCACCAAAAACTGATTAGTGACGACTCCTTAATAAAAATCATTTGCATGTTAAGAATTCAAACCTAAGTCGTGAATTGGTATGGGCTTGGGAGAGCCCGAGTTAAGTCTAGGCTTAACAATCCATTAGCCAAACCCTAGGTGGTTCACACCCGAAAAATTGGTCGCGACAGCTTGGCGACTCATTTGGGGACTTGTGTTAAAACACTTAGTGGACTTAGGCCAATTTTTCTTTTCTTTTGAAAAATGTTTTTGTTTGGCAAAATGAGGATTCCGGTATGTCCCTAACATTTAAGGTGTTAAATGTTTTTGCAGATTGGGAGGTATAAGGGGAAGTGTTTGCTGACCTTTGTTTTGCGGGGGCGTAGGGATGAATGGTTTATTTTTATGTATGAAGTGTTGCTTGATATAAACTGTTGTGCATGCCTTGCATTTAACACTACACTTTTGCACACACAACCTGCCGTCGGACCTGGGCCGCACTAGGATATTTAGGATGGTATTGAGTTGGATACGACTTCGACCGCGAGGCCGCGTAGTAGAGGTTGCCCAACTCAATCCCGAAAGTTTCTTTCTTGGTGTCAAGGATGTTTACCTCTGCTCGCGAGGCTGCGTCGCATTGGGGTATCATTCTTGACTGAGCCGGAGTTAGAAGGGCTTGACTTAGTATGCGAGGCTGCAACTAAGTCATCCTACCCTTTTAGCTCCACCTTGTTTAGCCTTCCTAGTTAGAAATCGAACCTCACATTTCATGTGCTTGTCTATGTGGTTGCTTTAATCGCCATGTGAAGTAAGTTTTCTACCCCTTACTCTTGCAATTTACTTATTGTATTTCGTCTTTCTTTTGTCGGTCCATGACATTAGGTTGGTCGAATCCCGATTTATAAACAATGGGAAAATTCGACATTCGATTCGTGCCTGCACCAAAGGTTGAACTTAAATCATGGTGGGATCGTCTGGGCCATGATGGCCAAAGCTATGTTAAAGGAAAACTGGGTCGCCTTACTCCCCTTCTCGACATCGATGTTCAAAGTGGCGTCATGCAAGCACTCGCTCATTTCTGGTGTCCCCAAACATCAACATTTATATTCGGTAAGCATGAGCTCACCCCGACCTTGGAGGAATACGGCATCGCCATAGGAAAACCTTTGGAATTGGATTTAATAAACCCACCTCTTGGAATAAAACCTGCATCAATTTTGTCTGATTTTCTTAGGATGGATGAGGATCGAATTAAAAGAGTGCTGAAAGATAATTGTCTTGCATGTCCTTTTTCCTTCCTAGATCAAAGTTTTGCTGATGCGAGACACTCTTTTGAAAAGCAAAATCTTCATCTTAGCCTTTTCGGGTTTATTATTTTTCCTCTCCGCAAAGGAGCTATTAATCCCGCTATTATATGGGTTGTCAAACAAGTGTGTGCTTTGGGGTTGGTTTTGTCAATACCATTTTAGCTGAAACATTTTTGTCACTTACTCGATTCAAGGAAGATGAGGATAAAACTTTTCATGCACCAATTGAACTCTTACAAATCTGGTTCTTTTCTCACATGAGAAAGATCGACATTCACATGCATATTATTAATGTTACTGATTCTCATCATCCCATTGAGGTATTCAAAAAGTATCGGGATCGAACTCCAAATCTTTCTTACTCAAAATGGATCAAATTGTTGAAAAATTCCAATACCAAGAGTTTCCTATGGCATGCTAAATGGTTCCAAGTCTCCGAGGCACGCCTCACTCATGGCGATGATGAGCCAATTCCATTGTTGGGGATCACCGGTGCCACTTCTTACTATCCACTCCGAGTAGCCCGTCAATATCGAGTTGTGCAGGACCTGCCACCCCCTCTCAAGCTTGGTTTGTTTCAAATTCAATTCACTACCAAGGATGGTGATCACAAGAGATGGCTCCACTGCATTGAACAAGCCTGGCTCACATGTCACGAACAAAAGTTGAACTTGCCCGAGGATGAGCTTGAAGGGAAGGAAAAGGTTTACCATGCCACTACTCGATACATCCGTCGACACAAAATTCCAATCAAGTATCTCCCGAAGGTGCCGGATGTGACTGAGAAGCCCACTCGGCAAGCGGAGCTTAATCGTCACAAGAGGAAGATTGAGCAACTTGAGAAGCAAGCCAAGAAGGATGCCAAAGAGAAGAGGCAATTACGTCGAGCGTTGGCTTCCCATTTGTTTATGGATCGGGCTAAATAAAGTGGCTTGAGTCAATTTAGTCTTTCTACTTTAGTTTAATATCTAGGAAGTTGAGTCATTTACTTTATTTGTCGAGAACTTTTCAAATGTCATTTTCAATCAATTTCATTAATAAAAGTGGTTAGATTTTCGTCATGGGCCGGCACATTTCATATCAAAGTGCTTATGTATGTTCATTCATGTTAAATCAATTAGGTGACAACGGACCCTCCACGCTCACCCATTATCACGCGATCAAAGGCCAAAATGGCGGAACAAAATGAGATGCATGATCGTATGTCCAATATAGAAGATCAGCTCCATCGCTTAGCTGCCTCCATGGAGGTTATGATGACTCAATTCAGATCATTCCAAGTCAATCCGACTCCTCCACCCGTTCTTCCTCGGGCTGTTATCCCGAAGATAGCGAGATAAGCCCCGATCAAGTAATAATGGCATACCCGATTCGAAGAAGACTCAATCCCAATCAATGTGGAAAAGGGAAAGTTCGTTGACCTCCCAAGACAGAGCCGGATGAACGCTTCGCGAAACTTGAAGAAAAGGTGAAGCAATTGCGGGAGTCACAAAACTCACTCCCCTTTGACTTGTCGGTCTACGAGAAGGTCAAGATGCCGAAGAAGTTCGGGATGCCGGAATTTGAGAAGTACGATGGTACATCTTGCCCAAAGTCTCATTTGCAGATGTATCATGTACGCATGGCCCAGCATGTCAAAAATGAGCCCCTCATGATCCAATTATTCCATGCCAGTTTGACCGGACCTGCATTGAACTGGTTTGTGATGAAAAATATCAATCTTCTTGATACTTGGAATGAAGTGGCTGATGCATTCCTCAAGCAGTACAAGTTCAACATGGACATTGCACATTCCCGAGAAGATCTTGAGAGGATGGAGAAAAAGAGGAGCGAGTCGTTCAAGGAGTATGCCGTGAGATGGCGGAATCTGCTGCTCAAATCACTCCTGAGCCTACCGACAAGGAGTTGATGAAGCTCTTTATAAAGACCCTCCCATCTGAATTTCGCAATCGGATGGCAAGCACTTATGTTGAGAGTTTCAACCAGCTGATTCCAGTGGGAGAACAAATTGAGATGGGAATAAGGGAAGGATGGTTCACAGAGTCATCAAGTAAGAGATTCTCCGCCAAGAAGGAGAAAGAAGCCGTCGTGGATGTGAATGTAGCCTATAGCCAAGAAAGTTCCGTTCGTGCCCCGATGAATGTAAGGCAACAACAAGCTCCTGGCCGCCAGTCATTTGCCCAAGCAAGAAGACAGTTCACTCCACTCCCTGGATCTCCATCCTAGGTTTTAGCAATTCTCCAGAAGAAAGGTTTGCTTTCCACTGAGCCAAAGCGCCCCAACCGCGAAAGCATGCGTAGTTACGACTCGACAAAGAAGTGTGATTACCATAGTGGGGAATTGGGGCATTCAACCGACGAGTGTTTCACCCTCAAACACAAGATTCAAAACCTTTTGGACACGAAGGCCTTTTCGTTCCAAACCGCTCGACCAAATGTTCAAAAGAATCCGCTACCGGAGCATGAGGGTACAGTGAACGCCATTCTGGAATCTGAAGTTGGTCGCATCAAGAATTCGAAGGTACATGTGGTGGATGCTTACAATGGCCTAGTAAGAGCTGGATATTATCCGAACCATGAAGATATTCCCCTATCATTGATGAAGGAAAGAGTCGCCAAAATGGTGGATGATGGCATCATTGTGTATGCCGATCGTAACTGCACAGTTTCCACTATTTCCCACATCATCATCGATTGGGAAGAGGAGCAGGCTGCGCTTAAGGAAGAGGTTGATTCTTCACTCGCGGACATGCCCCAGTTAGAGGACGCGTCCGATGATGAGATTGTGATTGAAGTGCCACAGCCATATGAGTGTGTCAGCAACAAGTCTGTCCCTTGGTCCTATGACTTGGATGTTGGTGTTGTCACAAGGTCCGGCCGGACTTATGCTCAAGCAAATGTTCAACCTGCAAAGCCTGTCACTGATGAAGAGGCCAAGAAATTTCTGGCTGTAATAAAAGCAAGTGAGTATAACGTGGTCGATCAATTGAGGAAAATGCCCTCCCAAGTCTCTTTGCTTGAGCTCCTACAGACATCGCCTGTGCATCAAAAGGCACTAATGAAGGTGCTAAGTGAAATTCATGTGCCAGAGACGATCGAGGTAGACAACTTAGAAGAATTTGTAGGATCAGTCCTTCTCAAGGATTTGATCGCCTTTTCTGATGAGGAATTCCCTCTTGAGGGTAGAGGGCACAACAAGGCACTTTACATATCCGTCAAGCACAAGACTACCCATGTGTCCCGAGTGCTCATTGATAATGGGTCGGCTCTAAATATATGCCCGTTGGCTATTCTTCACCGCCTCAAAGTTGACCCATCCAGGATACATGGTGCAACGACCTCTGTGCGAGCTTTCGATGGCACGAAGAAGGACGTGATCGGGCAAATCCACCTTGATGTGCAAATAGGGCCGGTCGTCTTCAACATTCCCTTTCAAGTGTTGGACATCCCTACTGCATTCAACTTCCTACTTGGACGTCCTTGGATACACACCGCGGGAGCGGTACCTTCAAGTTTGCATCAGGCTGTAAAGTTCGTGATTGAAAGGAAGTTGGTCACCGTATATGGTGAAGAGGATCACCGGATCTATCAGGAGACGGCCATCCCCTATGTGGAGCCAGACTCTGAGTTCGAAGCAAACTACCACTCGTTCGAGTTAGTATCCACCATACATGCTGCTCCTGACTTAACGCCTCCTACTCCCGAAGTTTCAAATGCTGCCCTTATGTTGGGAAGAGTGATGGTCGGGAATGGTTTCGTTCCTGGTGGTGGTCTTGGAAGAAATGGCCAAGGCATTCGAGACCCCATTGAAGCCCTTCAGAGGTCCCATTTTGCTGGATTAGGGTACCATGGAAGAGGTGGACAAAATTCTGGAGGAAGAAGACAAGAAGGACCGAACCCGACGCCTAACCGAAGGCAGGGGAGGCAAAACCCGTTGCCCCCAAGTATTCATGAAACATTCCCTTGTCCTCCGGTAATGATGCAGGATGAGGTGGAAGTGATAGACACCCTGGGGCAGCCGAGCGGCAAGTTTGACTACCTGGTGAAATATTCGGCCCCTCCAAGCTTCTACATAGATCCCCGGAGTATTGTCCCAGATGGATGGGGGGGCATGGATGATCCGACACCCCCGAAGACCGAGGATCCTGAAGACATGCTGGAAGGAGTAACAAACTTGTTCGATGACATCGTCATAGGAGCCATTGACGGAGGATCCCCCAAAGAAATAGGCCCTAGCCCACAAGAGTAACTCGTTTATTGATTTCTCGCATTCCCCTGCGTGGGAATTTTTATTGCTTTCTAGGAATAATTATCGCTATCTAGCGATTCTCTTCGTTTTCTTTTCTTTTTGGATTTGCATTTTCCATTCAATAAATATAGTTGATTGATGAATATCAATAAAATTACAAGTTTTATTTTGAGGGCATGATGAGGTACACCAAACCAGCCCGGTGATGATATCCAGCCGATAAAAAAAAGAGAGAAAAATCCAAGGAGAATTCTGAGGCCTGGGCCTCATCGTGCTTCCTCGTGTCAAAATCCTTTTCAAAAGTCTTTCAAAAAGTCTTTCAAAAAATCTTTCAAAAAATACAAATTACTCTGTTTGTTTTTCTAATTTATCTACTTCCTGTTTCCGGGGTAATCTTATAACATGTAAAGGCATAGAAGTGGACCAATCCAATGCCGCAAGCACTGATAACGAAGGCCCTGGAGACTCAACTGAAGACTCCATTGAAGTGCGGCGTAGCTGGGAACAGCATGAAAAAACCAAGGCTCTTACATCCGAACAAACTGTCACTATCAATTTAAGTGACACTGAAGAAGCCAAGGAGGTCAAGATTGGGGCAAATCTCCCAAAAGACGAGGCCGAACGCCTAATCCAGCTACTAAAAGAATATCGAAGTCTTCGCATGGACCTATGCTAACATGCCCGGTTTAGACCCAGCAATCGTGGAGCATGCCTTGCCTACTAATCCGGACGTGCCACCTAAAAAGCAGAGGCTACGGAGGACCAAACCTGAACTCTCAAAGAAGATTGAGGAAGAGGTGATGAAGCTTTTGAAAGTGGGATTTATTGAAGTCTCACAATATCCTGAATGGGTGGCTAATATTGTGCCAGTAATGAAGAAAGATGGTCGAGTTCGAGTCTGTGTCGACTATTGGGACTTGAATAAGGCTAGCCCGAAGGATGATTTCCCGCTACCCCACATAGACGTCCTTGTGGATAGCACTGCTGGATTTGAGTTATTCTCGTTCATGGATGGTTTCTCCGGGTACAATCGGATAAGGATGAAGGAAGAAGATAAGGAGAAGACTGCATTTATTACCCCGTGGGGGACCTTCCATTATAAGGTCATGCCTTTCGGACTCAAGAATGCAGGGGCAACTTACCAGCGAGCCATGGTTGCATTGTTTCATGATATGATGCATCAAGAGATCGAGGTTTATGTCGACGATATGATTGCGAAGACCCGACCTGGAAGAAGCCATGTTGAAACCCTGAAGAAGTTGTTTGATTGTCTTCGTGAATTCAAGCTTCGATTAAACCCTGCTAAATGCGTGTTTGGAGCAACATCCGATAAATTACTCGGATTCATTGTAAGTAGTAAAGGAATTGAGATTGACCCATCTAAGGTTAAGGCCATATGTGAGTTGCAGCCTCCATCGACGGTCAAAGAAGTCCGAAGCCTTTTGGGGAGGTTGAATTACATTGCCCGATTCATTTCCCAACTTTCTGAAACTGCCAAGCCGTTCTTCAAGCTCCTAAAGAAGAATGCACGAGTCAACTGGGATGTTGAGTGTCATGAAGCATTTGACAAGATAAAGTAGTATTTGATGAATCCACCGCCCGGTCCCACCCTCACCGGGGCATCCTTTGATTCTCTATCTCACCATCCATAGTGAGTCATTGGGAGCGATGTTGGCCCAAGAAAGCCCTGTTGACAGAAGAGAACGGGCCATTTATTACTTGAGCAAGAAATTCATTGTATCAGAGCTGAAATATTCTAATACTGAGAAAACTTGTGCTGCATTAGTATGGGTGTTGCGAGAGATTGCGGCGGTACACATTGCACTACCGGACATTCCTCGTGGCGAGAATAATCCTATCAAGTATTTGCTTGATCGGCCAGCTTTGGTGGGTAAGTTGGCTAAGTGGCAAATTTTAATCTCGGAATTTGATGTGCGGTTCATGCCGCAAAAGTCAGTTAAAGGTCGAGTGATCGCTGATATCTTGGCTGAGAATCCAGGAGTCTCAAGTAATGATGACGGTTCCCCAGATGACCGTGTTTTGAGTGTAGATGAAGGCTCATGGACAATGTTCTTTGATGGAGCCGTGAACTTGTCCGGCTCTAGTACTGGGGCAGTCCTAATATCACCAGACGGACAACATCATCCGGTAGCTGCAAAGTTGGTGTTCCCATGCACTAATAATATAGCTGAGTATGAAGCTTGCATCCTATGACTCCAAGCTGCCATCGAGATGGATGTGACCAAATTGAAAGTATTCGGGGATTCTGCACTGATCATACTACAGACTGTAGGAGAATAGGAAATCAAGAACCCTAAACTGCTCCCATACCACAAGTATCTAGGAGACCTGGTAAAGGAGTTCAAGGAAATTTCGTTTGAATACTTGCCAAGGTGTCATAATCAATTTGCGGATGCACTCGCAACTTTGTCTTCTATGTTGCAAGTCACCAATGGATTGGAAGTTGAGCCATTGAAAATAGAAGTTTTGCCAAGGCCGGCTTATTGTATGATCGTGACCAAGAACCCGATGGAAAACCATGGTATTATGATATCATGAATTACATTCAAAAACGGGAATTTCCCGAGGGAAGCACTTCAGCTAATAGGAAGTACGTCATGAAGATGGCCTCAAAATTCTTTGTTAGTGGCGAAAATCTGTACAAAAGATCTTATGATTCAGTCTTGCTGCGGTGTGTGGATGCAGTTGAAGCCACTCAAATCATGCAAGAAGTGCATGAAGGAGTATGTGGCCCTCATATGAATGGACACATGTTAGCCAAGAAGATTATGAGATTAGGCTACTATTGGCTCACATTAGAAAGTGACTGCATTAAGCATGTACGGAGTTGTCACCAATGCCGATCCATGGGGATAAGATAAATGTGCCCCCAACCGAGTTACATCGGTTTTCCGAGTCATGGCCCTTCTCAATGTGGGGTATTGATGTGATTGGCCCGATAAACCCCAAAGCTTCAAATGGGCATCGTTTTATCTTAGTGGCAATAGACTATTTCTCCAAGTGGATTGAAGCTTCATCCTTTGTAAATGTCACCACTCGCAATGTTGTGAAGTTCATCAAGCGTGAGATAATTGCTCGCTATGGCGTCCCTGAAGCAATCATCACTGATAATAGGACAAATTTGAACAACAAACTTGTGGATGAATTGTTCAACGAGTTCAAGATCAAGCATCTGAATTTGTCTCCTTATCGCCCTCAAATGAACGGGGCCGTTGAAGCAGCCAATAAGAACATCAAGAAGATCTTGGCTAAGACAGTGAGAATTATTGAGATTGGCATGACAGTTACCCTTCGCACTAATGGCATACCGGACATCGATCCGCACTTCTACTTTGGGCAACTCCTTTTGCTCGGTGTACGGCATGGAAGCTGTTTTGCCTGTGGAAGTGGAGATTCCCTCTCGAGAGTTTTATCCCGAGTAGGGTTGTCTCGAAGCGAATGGTTGCAGCAAAGATTTGAGCAATTGAACCTAATTGATGAGAAAAGACTCAAGGCTCTTTGTCATGGCCAAATGTATCAACGAGAGTAGCCGGATCTTTTAACCGGAAGGTGCGGCCGAGACATTTTGAGGTAGATGATCTTGTTCTAAGGAAGCTGTTGCCGATTTTTCCAGACCACTGGGGCAAGTTCGCCCGAATTACGTGGGCTCATATGTGGTGAAGAAGGTACTCCCTGGAGGTGCTTTGATCCTGGCAGAAATGGATGGTCGTGAGTTTTCCACCCCAGTTAATTCTGATGCTGTCAAGAAATATTATCCATGATAGATTTTGACATGTCATGTTTTGAATTACAAGCATTTCTGTGATGAATAAATTGCCTCAATAAGTTGAATTGTTCAAATGTTTTGCAAATCTTGCATGCTTTCCCTGATGAATTGTATGAGATAAATTGAATGTGTCAAATGGGATACTTTGGAATGACGAAAGGCGAGCCTTATTTCATACACTGTCTAATACACTGATCCCCGGTGAGTTGTGTGGAAAAATTTTCATGTCCACAAGGTAAAGGGTAATCTCGCAAAGGGTACGACAACTGAAGTGACGAGAGGCAATTTTTTCTCTTATCCTAAACACTGCAGTATACCCATTGTTTAGCCCTTTGAGCCCACACACATGAGGTGTTTTCGAAATTACCCCTGTCAAGGATCATCCCACACTTTGGACCAAATTTGAAATGAATGGTAGGGATTCTCTTACTCACACTTGCATCAATCTTCGAGTATTGCTTTCGCAAAGGTAACTTGTACGATAATTAAAGTGCCTTAAGATGATGAAGAGCAGTCATTTCTCTATCCTATACACTTTTATCCATTGCGTAGCCCACTTGAGCTTATGAATTCATTTCATAATTAAACCCGATTGGTGATCATCCCCCACACTTTGGGGCAAGACAAATTCAAGTGGCATGAATTAAAATGCCCACAAAAAATGAAGGTTCGATAAAAAAAAAAAAAAGAAGTGCAAAAATGGGGCATAAAAAAGTGTGCCTGGTAAAAGCAAGGCCGATGCCCAAAAGAAAAGAAAAAGAAAAAAGCTCAAATGCTGTTGCAATCAATGAGTGCAAAAGAAAATCTTCGACATTGAGGCAGAAAATCAGTGGAAGTGTTAAGATGATCACCAACTTTACCCTTTAAACACTTTTTGAACTCAATGATCCTTTCATTTCTCAACCCATGAACCAAGTTTACGTTACGTCCCTTGCAAAGTCTTTTCAGATTAGGGCACTTGAATTAACGTAAATGTTCATAAGTTTGAAAGCATCGCTCGAAGAAGTGTGAGTAAAGCAATTTCTACTACATTTCGCATGTCTCTTGACTTGTAAACCAAAAGATGATTTCAGCAATATCATTCTTCAATAAGCCTCGACTCAAAGAGTCCCTTTTGTTAAGCCATTGACCAAGCCCAAATTACGGTCCATGTTAAAGACCTCTCAGATTGGTAAAGTCGTACCACTTGCAAGATTACTGGGACCCCTGTTCGGCATGATGATAGAAAGACAGAGTGATTGTCAAATTCCTGCATCAAAGGTCAGGACAAATCAGCCTTTTCGTGAGAATGAGTGGAAAGTCCTTTCGACCGAAAGATCCCTCATTTGACATGTCCATGACACTCATGAATTCAGATTTGAATATTCTTTTGAAATACTTCCAAATGAGATTGGGTAATACAAGATTGATAGAAATCATCACACATGAACCTCATGTCTGTGAATGCATGTTGCCTCCCCTATAACTGTGTTTTGCAGGAGACATACCCACTAAGGAACGAAGATGTCACCAGGTAAGTACATCTCTATCCAAACCTTAAATACCTGCATCGTGCAGGTATTCCTTTTCAAGCATCGGCACTCGATGGAGTTGCCCCCCAAAGATTTTTTCTCCAGATTCAATCTGATTAAAGCGACCGAAGAATGGTTCGAGTCCTCGTCAGGTAATCTCTGTTGCAAGACTGGGCGACCGTAGTATGGTACGGGTCCTAGTCAAGCAAAACCTCTGTTTAGGCGATCGTAGAATGGTACGGGTCCTAGACAGCACTCAGGCGACTGTAGAATGGTACGGGTCCTGGAAAACTCTTTTTTCGTTTAGGCGACCGTAGAATGGTACGGGTCCTAGACACCACTCAGGCGACCGTAGAATGGTACGGGTCCTGGAAAACCTTTTTTCGTTTAGGCGACCGTAGAATGATACGGGTCCTAGACACAACCAAACAATGCCCCACTAGGCGACCGTAGAATGGTACGGGTCCTGGGAAAGCAGTCTTTTTGTAAAGTCATGTTACTATTCTAGGCGACCGTAGAATGGTATGGGTCCCGGACATGTAACACCGGTTATCTTGAGTTACTCTACCCTCCTTGAAGGTAAGTTATTCCAGGTAAGTTCCTTTATTATTTACATTAGTATTTTCATGCATCATATAAATTGCATTTCAAAATAGAAAAAAAAAACAAAAAAACAAAAACAAAAACAAAAATGAAAAAAATTTTGCATTTTAAAATAGGCTCATTTATTATTTGCATCTTATAAATTGCATTCAAAAAATGGAATTCATTTTCCGACAAAAAAAAAAAAACAGTCATTTAGTGCATGTGCATGATCTAAAATTAGGTCTCAATTTGTCTTTGAAGGCAACCTCTACGAGCTCACCTTCAAAGAGGGGCAGCTGTTGACACTTAATTTTAGAAAAATAAAATTTGCATTTTGAACAAATAAATGAAAAAATGGAAAAAATGGGGAGATTGATTTGATTGAATTGTGCAAGGAAAATTGAAATTCTGATGGATATTCGGATTTTTTGTCAAATGCAGAAGCAATTTAAAAATCATGTGAATAAGAGGCAATAATTTTTGCAGAATGGAAGAAATCTGAGCAAGATCGGACTAATTGCAAAATCATGCCCTAATTTACAGATTTGATTTAATACGACTGGAGATGGAAATTCGAGAAATGCCATATAAGTGGCTGTTTAGAATCACTATAAAAGAAGTTTATTTTTTCGTAATAGTGGGGGGTTTTTTTTTTTCGAAAAGAAAGAAAGAAAAAAAAGTCAAAACAAGAGAAAAGAGAGAGAGAGAGAGAGAGAGAGAGAGAGAGAGAGAGAGAGAGAGAGAGAGAGGGTTGTCGGAAGTAGGGGAGCTGAGGGAAAATTAAAAAAAAAAAGAAAAAAAAAAAGGAAAGAGGCCGAAGCCTCTCTCTTTCCTCGGCGTCTCTTCGCCTTCCCCGAGGGGGGAATTCCTCGCCGGACGCCGTCGCCGTTGCCGTCGCCGTCGACAGCCTCGTGAGACGCCCCGGCCGCCCCAACGCCGTCCGCCGCCTCGCGCCGCTCGAGCCGACTCCTCGCTGCGAGCCCTGACTCCCCCCGCAACCTCGGCGCCTCCAGAACCCTCGCCGGCCCCATCGCCGGCCGCCGTCACCGCCGTCGACGCCATCGCCGCCTCCTCCAGATCTAGGGGCCGCGTCACTAGCCGCCGTCCCGCTCCACGCCGTGCCTCCTCGAGCCGCGACGCCCCCGCGCCTAGACGTCGCGACGCCCCGAGGCCCTCGCAGAGGTTAGGCGCCGCCGCCGAGCCAGCGACGACATCACCATCGCCGCCGCTTGCCATCGTCCCTGCCATCACACTCCTCCATGGCTCGCACCGCCCAGACGTCGGAAGCCTCGCCGCAGCTGCCCGACGCCCTCAGCCTCGCCACCGCCCCAGATCTGCTGCCGCGACGCCTCTGCTCCGCCCTCGTTGCCCCCACGCGCTCGGCCCGCGATGCCCCTACTCCGCCTCGACGCGCTGCCGAGTTGCCCGCGCGCACTCCGTCGCCGATCCACCATCCCCCGAGCCTCCCTGGTGCTGCGCCGCCGTCGCGCTGTTCCCGAAGGCCTCGCCGGAACCCTAGCCGCCGCCCTCGGAACCCTCACCGACCGGCCTCTCTTTTTTTCCTTTCTTTTTCTTTTCTGAAAAAGAAAAGAAAAAAAATAAAAAGGCAAAAAAAAACAATTAGGTAGATTTCCTTTCTTTTATTTACTTTATTTTATTTTTATTGTTTTATTGTTATTTTATTGTTATTGTCTTATTGTTATTTATTTTTTTAACAACATTAGGCCCTGATAAGTGATTGAAAATTCCAATTTATCCCCTAATTCGCAACCGCGCCGATTTTTTATTTTCGTCTATAAGGCTTTAGACGAAATAATTAATCATGTGGGAATAAAATTGATATTTTGATCTTTAAGGCTTAAGATCAATTTATCGATTTTACCAGCGAAATATTGTCCCTGAGTGTAAATGATGTGTGATATTTTCTGGATAATTTTAGATGGTCTTGATTGCTTTATTTATATTGAAATATGTGCAAGTTGTGATGTTGCTTGTTTAGGGTAATTTGCATGTTTAGGCTACCTAATTTAGGTATCATGAATTTTCAAAAAAAAAAAAAATCAAAAATCAAAAATAAAAAAATCAATTAGCTTAGATTGCATGTTTAATTATTAGAAATTGTTAAAAAATCAAAAAAATCTTAAACTAGAATTAGCTTTCATTGTCTTGCATATTTAGATTAGGGATTTTAATTAGGTCATGAAAAATAGGAAAACATAAAAAAGAGCAAAATTCACTTAGGATGTTAGTCGAATTGCATGTTAAATTTTAATTAAAAAAAAAAGCAAAAGTAAACAAAAAAATCATCAATTTTTTAGAATAGAATTGCATGTTTAATTTTAAGCTTAGATAATTTCTAAATAGATTGCATCTTTGGCTAGAAATTACTAAATTAAAACAATGTCTTAATTTAAATTAGGATAACCTAATTCCTAGTTTAAATAGGATAAAATTTTAATTTAGTTAGGAATTTCATTCAAATATCTTAGGATAGATTAATTCCACCTTTTTAGGATAAATTGTAATTTTTAGAAAAAATAAAAAATCATAAAATCAAAAAGAAAAAAATCAAAAATCTTGCATGAGCATGTAGAATTAGGAATACGATTTAGTAAATAAGACATTTAGGCTAGCAAATTAGGTTTTTTTTTTTTATAATCACATTTTTAGGATCATATTTTTAGAAATCTCTTTTTAAATAGGTTAGGATTAGATTTAGATAATTTCATTCTTAGAAAACTTGGCAGTTTTTTTTTTAAAAAAAAAAAAAAAAAAAACCAAAAAATGAAGAAATGATTTTCTAAGTCAAAATAGGGTTAATTTAAATTAATCCTAAACATGAATTAGAAAATTATTCGTTTAGGTAGTTCAATTAGGGCTTCTATTAATTCAAAATTCCAAATAAAAAATAAAAAATTAGGTGCATGTTAATCAATTTGCATTTTAGGACCACTTAATTTAAATTTGCATATTAGGTTGTTTAAGTTGCAATTATTGCATTTCATATCATATAATTTAGATCATTTTGCCATGTCATATTAGGCTATTAGCATGCATTGCATTTAGGTTAAATTCCATTAAATAAAGTGAAAACAAAAAAAGAAATTTGCATGTTAATTAGAGACCATATCTAGGATTGTTGATGTGGAATTTAATCTAACGATGTAGATGCTTTCGTTGCTACAAGGTAAGTCCCTTAACCTTATTCATTGTTTTATTGGGTGTTAAATTGGTGGATTGCGCACCCGCATGATCACCTCACATGTTAGAGAGATAAAATTAAAATCGATTCAAGCTGCCTGCTAAACATTTTTTTTTTTCAAAATAAAAGAATGGTACCGAAAGGGCATTAGAGAAATCTAGTGTAACCAAGTACCCGTACCCATAATCTCTGGTTCGTAGGAGTAAAGTAATCTCCCATTACTTTACTTGGGTTTCTAATCGACCCACCAAAAACTGATTAGTGGCGACTCCTTAATAAAAATCATTTGCATGTTAAGAATTCAAACCTAAGTCGTGAATTGGTATGGGCTTGGGAGAGCCCGAGTTAAGTTTAGGCTTAACAATCCATTAGCCAAACCCTAGGTGGTTCACACCCGAAAAATTGGTCGCGACACTATCGATTACTAGTGGTGTGGTCAACTAATCACCATTGCTTGCAAGTACGAGATACCTTACATATGTTTCCAAGTAAGATGAGATTCGTAATGCGTGAATAATAATGATTGATCGATTACATGAGAATTGGCTTGTGCTAAATTGCAGTACAACAATAATGAGTTCTAGAGTCAAAAGAATATTAAGTCAAAAAAATTTCGCCCCTAAAATTTTTTAGCGTCAAATAGGATACTTGTCTCGTATACCGCCATTTCTAAATGTCTTTTTAGAGACAAATTCAAAACAAAGGAAAATCTGCCACTAATCTAAGTAATTAGTATTATTGCCTCTAATTATGACTTTTAGCTAATGTTCATCCAAAGCATATGTGTCTTGATATGACTGCTCAATACCACGCACGCGCTCCCCACGTGCATGACTACTTTCAAACCTTTTGCATAAAGGAAGTAAATTATATTAAGAAGAAGCTATAATAAATAATAAAGTAAAAACATAACCAGCACGCGAGTTGTAGCTGAATTGAAACACTCCACCTGTCGAATCCCGATCATCTCCATGCATCGACTTCGCCTGATTATCGTCGAATTCGGTTCGCGTTGTCCCCACGCATGGAATTTCCCGGTTGAAGGAAGAATGACAGAGAAAATGTAATAATTCTGGGAATCTTTTGCTAGCTATTAAAACGTGCCCATCTTTTTGGCCTCGCAAGTTTCGTGAAACCTTAAAGAGTGGTTTCTCCCTGGTGTTTTGGTACGTGGGTTCAGGTAGACTTAAGAGCGAGCACAAACGGTGTGGCGCATGGAGAAAGCAGAGGGTGGTTGGAGCAGCAAGTGGAGAAGAGACAATCCCAATCACCTGACTGATTTTGTCTTCTCTTGGTCTCTTCACGACATTCTCAACGAAAACCTCTACCATGACGAGGTTTCTTTTTATTCGTTTCTCATCTTTGCTTTTTATTTACGGCCAAAATATTACGTGGCATTTTTATTTAAATAATAAGTCCAACATGGATTATGACGTGATTATGCTCTTCATAAATGACGCCGTATGAGAAATAATCCTTCAATACGCTCTTCCATTTTCCGGGAAAATTTGCATAGAGAAAGAAAAAGAGAGGGAAAGAAGAAAGGAGGGAGATTGAAGAACTCCTGAGCTAAATCAAAGCCCATTTAAATGTTGTGGTAGTTAGAATGAGTGTGTCGATTTGAGGTTTTTACTTTTGTTTATCACATGTATTTTGATTTGTGGTTTTTCATGGTATTAATCAAATTTAATATAAACTAACAGAGGGTAAATTTATTATAAATGTATCAGTTTAAGGTTTTTGATGATTAAAAATTAATTTGGGACAGGTGTATCAATTCGGAGTATTTGGTGGTTAAAAAATCAATTTAGGGTAAATCTTAGATTTTTCGTGATATATATCAATATAGATGCTCAAAAATAAAAGCCAAGAAATTGAAGTAAATGTTCACATTCATCATGGACTTCTAGTTAGGGAAGATGACACAGATAGTTTCTAAACTTTTGACCTAATGCGCAATTTGATCCATAAACTTCCAATTTGTTCAATATGATCATTGAATTTTAGTTTAATGTGTAATATAGTCCATGAACTTTTAATTTATTCAATATGATCTTTGAAATTTAACTCAATATATAATGTGGTCTATAAATTTTTTATTTGTTCAATATAATCCTTAAATTTTGTATATATGTTCAATATAATTCCTAAACTGTATCAAAATGTTTGATGTAATGCTTAGTCTTGAATCAATGGAAGGATTATGTTTACTAAAAGTTCAGAGACTACGTTGAATAAGTAAAAAATTTATACTTTGGGCTAAAATTTGAAGACTGTATCGAACAAATTAAAAATTCAGAACCAAATTGCACATTAACTGAAAGTTGAGAGACTGTTTGTATCGTCACCCCTTTTGATTAAGATTTGTCCAATTTTTTTCATTTACTTATTATTTCAGTATTTTAATATCTTCAAAAATTAACTTCACTCATGCCATGAGACGCTTCCGATATAAAACATTCGACCAAGCTTAGGTTGCAAGAAATCGAAACATTGAAAAAGCGAAGAAGAGGGGGATCTTTACATGCACAGTGTACGGAAGACGAGAGGAAGACCCACCCCAATCTTTTCGCCTTTCGTAGACCACGAATGGTTGGTCGACGGAAAGACCTCGAGTTGCTTCTTTTGAGATTATATGGACGACCCCTTTGCCTTTTCCGTGTCATTCTTCTTCGTCGCTAAGAATGCTCACTTCGGAGCTCAAAAAGAGCTCAAAAAGGTGTGGAGATAGCTGAGGGTGGTTTAAGATTTATCGTTTTTTTTTTTTTCATCTACTTATTATTTCAGTATCAACAAATAATTTTAACATCTTCAAAAAATAACCTCACTCATGCGATGATTCATTTCGGACAGAAAACAGTTGACGAAGCTTAGGCTGCAAGAAATGGAAACATGGATAAGCAAAGAAAAGCGGGAATCATTACAAGCATTTGGGCAGTAAAGAAAGCCATCAGACCGTGTACGGAAGACGAGGTACCCCAGTCTTTTCGCCTTTCGTAGACGTCGAATGGTTGGTTGACGGAAAGACCTCGAGTTGCTTCTTTTGATATTTATATGGACGACCCTTTGCCTTTTCCGTGTCATTCTTCTTCGTCGCTAAGAATGCTCACTTCGGAGCTCAAAAAGGGCTGATGATGTCCGTACAAGCTTTGCGCTATATTCGCCTCGAAAGTTCCTTGAAACCTCAGAGCGATTTTTCCCTGGTGCTTTGATGGGCAAGAAAAGGGGAGAAAGAAACAAGTAGAAGATTTTTTAGTGCGTGGGTTCAGATGAGTTTGGGAGGGAGCACAAACAGAGCGGTGGGCGTGGAGATAGAAGAAAGTGGTTTGAGCAGGAGGTGGAGACACGGTACCAATGACCTGACTGGTTTTGTCTTCTCTTGGTCTCTTCACGACATTCTCAACGAAAACCTCTACCATGACCAGGTTTCTTTTTATTCGTTTCTCATCGTTGCTTTTTTCGTTTTATCAAGCCCTGTTGGTTTTATTCTCGTGGAAGTTCGATGACAATGTGGTTTTTACTTGAGAATTTTCCAAATGATGCTAGTTCGTTGCGCTCTACTTTTTATTTTATTTTATTGTGCTTCTAGTTAGCCTAGCCTAATAAAAACCTAGCTAAGTATATTAAAATTACTAAAAGTTATGTATAACACTTATTTTGATGCCAAAAATTTATGTTGGCTTACTTTATAGCCAAATCGGAGAAAAAATGATCACTTAAGTGTTCGATTATAAATTATGGCCAAAATATTACGTGTCATTTTTATTTAAATAATAAGTCCAACATGGATTATGATGTGATTATACTCTTCATAAACGACGCCGTATAAGAAATAATCCTTCAATACACTCTTCCATTTTCTGGGAAAATTTGCATAGAGAAGGAAAAAGAGAGGGAAAGAAGAAAGGAGGGAGATTGAAGAACCCCTGAGTTGAATCAAAGCCAAGAAGAGAGAGAGAGAGATCAGCTTGAGGAAGCCTTCAGATCAGGTCTTGGTAATCTCTGTCAAAGCCTTTGTGTCTTTCCTCGAGCTCGGTCAAGACCTTCACTTGTTTCCCTTCGTCCTCCCACCGGCCTAGTGTACAAACGCCTAAAAATTGTCTTTGTCAAGGGAAGCTTGGGCTTCGAGCTTGATTTGGCGTGTGAGTGGAGATCCAAGGATAGCAGCTCAGCTTGGTGGTGGTCTCGCAGTGCGGGGCGGCGTCACGAGTGTGAGAGTGCAGCAACCGGCTAGTGAGTCTCGCGTAGCAAGGGCCTTTCGGCCAAAGTTGGCCGAGCACTCCATCTCTGTGTGTTTTGGAATTGTGAATTTTTGACTCAATGTGGCCGTAGACATCAATTGTCTAATTCCTTTTGAAGGTTCACCACTTTGTAGGAAACGCCAAAGAGGTCTTCATAGTGTAGGGGAGGCATCTTAAAGGAAAGTGTGGAGTTACAAGAAAAAAAAAATAATAATAATAATAATAATTGAAAAGTGGTCTTTTTCTTCTTCCTTGGTGTTTTGTCCGCTTCAACGAAATACTCGATTGCAACCTTGTGCCGCCGGTGATATTCTTTCAGCATCCACTGTCTGAGACGCTATCCACACTTGTTCTTAATAGCTTGAGGTTTCAGATCCGAGCATTTCCAGGGCAGAAGTAAGCGAGACCACTCAGCTACGATGGCGGCGACAACGGAGCTTCTCTCCCCCACGACGATGACAGTGCCGACGGAGCTTCTCCCACACTACAATGATGACAATGGCGACGAAGCGTGGTCACGACTGAAGCAACCACCTTCATCATCTTCCACTTTCCTTGTTTAATCTTTTGCAAATTGAAAAGGAGAAAACCTAATTTGGACAAAAACCCTAAATTGCAAGTAAAATTACGGTTTATAATTGGGGCAAACACATAAAGGACGTTGTTTTGGATAATTAATGCTAATTGTACTTTTCGATGAACCACGTCGACTTTAAAAATTAATAAAAAAGTACCACGATGGATTTCTGGCCAACTAGATCGGCGTTGACACCGAAATGATTATTTTTCAAACTTTTTGATACTTAAGTGATCCAAAATAAACTTTTGGCATCAAAGTGAGTAACGTACATAACTTTTGACACTTCTAGTATACTTATTCCTAAAAACCCTGCATTCGACTTGGTGAGATAGAACCCTTTATGCTTCTACTTTGTTCGGCAAACTCATTAGGTATTTTAGGAGTACATGTTATGTTTTACGGAATTTGGTCGAAATATTGTTTGAATGTTGAGGTTGGTTGGTCCTATTTGACATTTGGCGAGCTATGTTCGTAGGTGGAGACTATACCGGAGACATTTCAGTCGGTCCAGCATTATCTCGGATCGTATGTCTACCCTTTGCTGGAAGAGACACGGGCGAGTCTGTGCTCGAGTTTGGAAAATATTTCTTCGCAGCCTTTCACTGAGGTTACTGACTGTGTGAAATGCACGAGAAGTGGGAACACATATGCTGTTAAGGCTGGTCGGTGGAGCAATGAATCCAACACTCGTGGCAAGGAAACTTACAAAACTTTGCCTGGAGATATCTTGATTCTAACTGATGCTAAGCCTGCAACTGTTCCTGACTTGGAGAGGTCCGGAAGAAGATGGGTGCTTGCATCAGTAAAGATGATTGGAGGAGACAATGAAGAGAATAAGGCAACGTCATCCGCAAACTTTACGGTAAAGGCATTATTGGACCATGAAGTAAATAATCCCTGGAAGCCAATCTATGCAATTTTCCTGACAAATATAGCCACTAACAGAAGGATATGGGATGCGTTGCGTATGTCTCTGAACTTGGATATTGTGAAGGAAGTTCTCTGCACAGATTTGGTGGTACGACTTTCCTTTTCGCACCTTTAGTCCATTTAGACTTAAAATTGCTATTATATTCCTCTAAGCTTCAAAACTTCATTTTACACCTGTCGATTTGTAAGTTCCACTGGAAATAAGATAAATGATGCTTTAAGCCATTCTGTTGCATTAAAAGATAAGGATGATTTCTTCTTTTAGTTGGTCCACATCATTATGTGGAGATGAAAGCAGATGTGGGAAATTAGTGAAGTTATGTCTTCAATAGGGAGAATTAATTCCTTGGAGGCGACTTACTCATTAGTACTAGACCTTAAAATTTTCTGTACTATACTTTTTATGGGATTTGAGTTTGTGCTGTGCAATGCTCTTTATATCATATTGATACCAATTAAGTTTCAGAACCTTCTACCATATTTACATGGTCATTATCACAAGAAATGTGTTTTGGTTGCAGGCTGACAAAGTTTCTAATATTTGTATTACGAAAGGTAATGGTTCTGCAAGTGAGAGCCTTGACGAGAGACTGTGCCATGATCTGAATGAATCCCAAAAAAATGCAGTTGGGGCCTGCCTCAATAAACTCAAATGTGAGAACAAGCCATCTGTCAAACTGATATGTGGTCCTCCTGGAACTGGGAAAACTAAAACCATCGCTACACTGCTATTTACTCTCTTGAAAAGGAAACATAGGACCATTGTTTGTGCTCCTACAAATGTTGCCATCAAGGAAGTGGCATCTTGTGTTCTAAAGCTGCTAAAGCAATCAGATATTGGTATAAGCACTGAAACGGGAAGTTTTCTCTGTTACTTTGACATGCTTATTTTTGGGAACAAGGAGCGGCTGAAAGTTGATTCTGCCATTGAAGAAATATACTTGGAACATCGTGTAGAGTGCTTTTCTAAATTCACTAGTCTAACTTCCATGATAGATACTCTTGCCAACTGTGTCCGTCAATACCACATATTATTGGAAAACGAACACACAAAAAGAAGCAAACCAGGAAGTGATGATGATGGGAGCAAATGTGGAAGCAGTGAGCTTAAATCATTTCTTGAGTTTTTCAGGGACCGGTTCAAGGCAACTGTCCAGCCCTTGCGGAGATGTCTCTATATTTTCTGTACTCATATATCCAGAAGTAATTTCCAGAATATTACATCCCTCCTTAACTTACTAGATACTTTTGAAACTTTATTATGTGGAGAGAACTTGGATTCAGAGGTGATGGAGATAACGCTTTCACGTGATGAACTTAGCCTGCTTTCATTTGAGACGTCCATGGGTCCACTATATAATTTATATATGAAGATACGGGAATGCCTTTCCATGTTGCTAACTGTTCGTGATTCTCTGAAGGATCTAAAACTTCCAAACTTTGTGAGTGAGCACATGATAGCCAACTTCTGTTATAAACATGCATCCCTGATTTTTTGCACTGCTTCTAGTTCATACAAGCTGTACTCTGTGGAGATGGAGCCTCTCAATTTACTGGTAATCGATGAGGCAGCCCAGTTGCAAGAATGCGAGTCAGTAATTCCTCTGCGACTCCCTGGTGTCAAGCATCTGATTTTAGTTGGAGATGAGTGTCAGTTGCCTGCTATGGTCGAAAGCAAGGTAATGTTAAAATATCTGAAAAGTAACAATGTATTTGGTTTTGAAAGATGTGTAATATCCTTCTCTTCATTTGAACTTAGATGGGCTAAATGTTCTATACCTAACATCCGTTGAATTTTATATCATGTTTTATTTCAACAGCTTTCTAATAGGGCTGGTTTTGGAAGGAGTCTGTTTGAACGATTGAGTTCACTGGGTTATTCAAGGCAACTTCTCAATATACAATACCGGATGCATCCATCAATAAGTCTGTTTCCGACTTCAAACTTCTATAAAAACCAAATTTTGGACGCGCCAGATGTGCAGAGCAAAAGTTACAGAAAAAGTCATTTGCCATGGCCGATGTTTGGCCCTTACTCATTCATAAATATTCCTGATGGACGAGAACAAATTGGTGATGATGGCTGTAGCCTTAGAAACCCTGTTGAGGTGGAAGTTGTCTCGAGGATAGTGAGGAATCTGTACAGAGGTATGTCAAGAGAATTTTGTACATATTGCTTCGAGCACATGGATATTACATGTACTACTTAATCATATAGGTGTAGATTACGGCCATTCATAGTTCTTTTCCTAGGATATTTCTTTCGAAGTTTTGCACCCTCATAAAATGATATCATTTTTGTGATGGTTTTATTTCCTTTTCTTTGCAGCCTGGGATGGGTCAGGAGAACATCTGACAGTAGGTGTCATATCTCCCTACGCAGCTCAGGTTGCTGCAGTTCAAGCCAAACTTGGAAAAAGGTATGAAAATATCAAGGGCTTTACGGTCAAGGTGAAGTTGGTGGATGGATTCCAAGGTGGTGAAGAAGACATTGTTATAATATCCACCGTAAGATCAAACTCACGTGGGACTATTGGGTTCTTGTCCAATACTAAGAGAACCAATGTTGCTCTTACCCGGGCCAGGTACTGCATCCTCTTAACCACGTCAAATTACTTATTTGGAGTGATATAGCAAGTAAATCCCAGAGTTATTCCCTATCTATAGGTATTGTCTGTGGATTCTGGGAAATGGGAAAACACTGAGACAAAGCAAATCTGTGTGGCAAGCTTTGGTTGAGAATGCTATGAGTCGTGGATGTTTCTACAATGTTGATGATGACAAGGACTTGGCTAAAGCCATCTTAGATGTGAAGAAAGAGAATAATGAGCTTGATGACCTGCTTGACGGAAGCAGTGTACTTTTCAGAAATGCTAGGTGGAAGGTAAAAAGCTTTTGCTCAACAATATTCTATGGCTACATTTCTTTTTCAAAATAAACACTAAGTTTCAAAGAATTTGTGACAACATATCTTATTGTCATGCTATGGTCTTTTCAGGTTCTTTTCAGTGACAAGTTCCTGAACTCTTTCCGAAAGCTGACATCACTCAGGACAAAGATGTCCATCATCAACCTGCTGTCAAGACTCTCCAGTGGCTGGAGACCAAAGAAGAGAAATGTGGATATAATTTGTGAACACTCATCTCATATTGTGAGACAATTTAAAGCTGACGATTTCTATGTCATATGCACGACTGATATTGTAAAGGAAGAGAGATACATCCAAATCCTGAAGATATGGGATGTATTGCCTTTAGGGGATGTGGCAAAATTGGTCAAACATTTGGACAGCATATTCGAGACATATAGTGATGATTTTATTAGTCGTTGCAATAAGAAATGCATTGAGGGGTAAGTCTGATATTTTCTTCTTACTTAAGATAGGTAGCACATCTCTTACTAAATTAGAAAGCATTCTTTTCTGGATAGATGACTAAAATATCTTGAATTGATCTTATCCCCCTATTTTCTTTCATTTCACACGCCTCTTCCTGTTATAGGGATCTGCAAGTACCGATGACCTGGGCATGTACTTTCGATTCTGTCCGGTATCGAAGTCCAAGTGGAGATCAATTTGGGGGTAGTTCTGATGCTGATGCTTCAGATCGTAGGTTGCATGTAGAGAATGTGAAAGTGAGCCAGAGTTTGCTTCTGATGAAATTCTACCCCTCATCATCAGATATTGTCAGACATTTGCTCGATGACAGTGATGGTAATGAAGCAAGTCTTCCGTTTGAAGTAACAAAGCAAGAACAAGAGATAATTCTTTTCCCCAGAAGCACTTTTATACTTGGGCGATCTGGAACTGGTAAAACTACAGTCCTGACAATGAAGTTGTTTAGAAATGAGAAACTACATGGTGAAGCAACCAAGGGATTTCAGGAAATCCAAAGTGGTATGAGCCACAGCAAAGATGCCTCCCTGGAAATCAATATTGAGGAAATCGGTGAAGGAGCAGAGGATTGTGTATTGCGCCAGCTTTTTGTGACTATCAGTGCAAAATTATGTTTTGCGGTCAAACAACACGTATCTCAACTTAGAAGGTACATAAAGTGTCATAAGAAGATGTTTGAACAATAGAACAAATATTCTGCAATTTTTACAATGAACAAACATATGCAAGGGTTAATGGATTGTCAAATGTTTTTTATGAATTAGTCGGGAGAAGAAGATAACCCCTTTGGCATGCTACTATTTTCCTCCTAGCGGAGAAGCACAAAAAGATACTTCATTTTATAGAGTTCGATAGGAAATATAACAGGTGGCAAGAGCGCATGGGTCAAATCAGCACTTTGCCATGCTCGGTTGCTACCACTCGGATGTAGCTGCTTAGAAAATAGATTTTATCATTGCGTGTTAGAGATTGACATCTTCTGCTTGCTGAAACTAAACATTGGTTTGTGCAGCAATATTCCTTATTTTGGTCTTCGTGCCACTTATTTAGTTTGCAATACCATTTTATTGGAAATTTTCACATTAAATTTTGTGATTGTAGCATTGTACGTATAAAAAGAAAATCGTCCTTTTTAGAACTTGTGCAATTTTAACCAGAATCGAGAAAGGACCATGTGTTCTACAAATCTTGCTGCGGGGGAAAATTTCTATTGCCAGCTGATGTAAACGCTATCCGTGTCTCATAGTATATCAATACAACCTTGGTGCATCAGCGTATTCTAAATTCCTTTTTGCTGTTAGTTACCTAAAAGTAGAAATTATGAGATTGCATGTGTAGTGGAGGTGTTCCTGTAAGTTTGTTGAAACTATATATTTTCCATTTCTAATTGCTGGCTTCATTAATCCTGCAGCTCCAGCATTGGTGCAAAACATAGAGTTAAAAGCTCTTCAGTTGATGAGATTGTTGATGATGCAGCATTATTCAAGGGTATCCCGGATTCATTCTTAGACATATCTCCCAACTCTTATCCCCTTGTTATAACTTTTCGTAAGCTTCTGATGATGCTAGACGGAACTGTGGGGGTTTCATTCTTTGAAAGGTTCCCCGATCTAAGGGATCTTTGTCATGGCCAATCCTTCAATTCTAGACCAGTGGCCTTACAAAGTCTTCTAAGAGCAAAGGAGGTTACTTACGAAAAGTTTTGTGCTGTTTATTGGCCTCACTTCAATGACAAGATAAGGAGGAGGCTTGATCCTTCCAGAGTCTTCACTGAAATAATGTCCCACATAAAGGGTGGTCTTCCACCAGCAGATGGTTGTGAAGGCAAACTTGACAGACCAGCTTATGTTTCACTTTCAGAGGGTCGTGTCTCCACTCTGAGTACTCAGAGAAGAGAAGAAATTTATGATGCTTTTGAGGATTATGAAAAGATGAAAATGAAAAATGGTGAATTTGATTTGGCCGATCTTGTCAATGATCTTCATCGCCGTCTTTTTCGTGGGCAGTTTGCTGGTAACGTGGTGGATTTTGTATATATTGATGAAGTGCAGGATCTCACCATGAGACAAATTTCACTGTTCAAGTATATATGCGGAAACGTTGATGGGGGCTTTGTGTTTTCTGGCGACACTGCACAAACTATTGCAAGGGGAATAGACTTCAGGTTTAAAGACATAAGGTCCCTTTTCTACAAGGAGTTCTTGATGGATTCAATGGATGGACCTGATAAAAGAATGGAAAAGGGACGTCTTTCCAAAATTTTCCATTTGAGCCAAAACTTCCGCACTCATGCTGGTATACTCAATCTGGCGCAGAGTGTTGTTGATCTTCTTTACCATTTTTTCCCCTTATCCGTTGATGCTTTAAGCCCTGAAACTAGCTTTATATGTGGGGAAGCCCCAATTTTACTTGAATCGGAGAATAACGAAAGTGCCATACTATCAATTTTTGGGAACCGTGATTTTAGTGGTAATTTCGTTGGCTTTGGAGCAGAGCAGGTTATTTTGGTTCGAGATGATCACTCTAGAGATGAAGTTTCAAACCTTGTGAGGGGGCAAGCCCTAGTTCTGACGATAATGGAATGCAAGGGGTTGGAATTTCAGGTAGGCGTGTCAGGTTTGGATTGTTTGCCATGGGATTTTAGTGGTAGCAGCAATAGAGATTTCATGAACATTTTTTCTAATGGGTCTTGACCAATTTGCTGCCAGCTGTTATTCTGTAAAAAGCTTTGATTTGCATTTTCATTCTGCGTACCCTTTTTTGTATGTAGACAGTGGCATCTAAATACACATAATGTAGAATTCGTTCGGGCTTATGTCGACATCATTCTCTAGCTTAATGGACAATATCAAAGATCTTGCAACTTCACGATTGATCTTGATTGGCTGGTGTGTCAGAATGAGTCCAAATATTCTTTTCCTAAATTTTTGAGATTTGTCCATGTATTCATGAAACTTGAAATCTGTCATTTCGGTCTTCAATCAGATGTTTTTACTTGAAACTTTTTTGCTGTGACATCGTGTAGGACGTCTTATTGCACAACTTCTTTGGCACATCACCTCTGAAAAATCAATGGAGGGTCATTTATGGATACATGAAGGAGCAAGCTTTGCTCGATAACAGCTCTAAATGGTCTTCCCCAAGTTTCGATGACATGAAGCACAATATATTATGCTCTGAATTGAAGCAATTGTATGTAGCAATTACTCGGACAAGACACAGATTGTGGATATGTGAGAATGCCCTGGACTTCTCCAAACCAATGTTCGACTACTGGAAGAAGAAGTGCCTCGTTCAAGTTAGGGTGGTAGATCATGCCCGTGCAGAAGCAATGCAGGTCAGGAGCACGCCGGAGGAGTGGAAGTCACAAGGTTTTAAGGTTTGCTATTTTTCTGTTCTTTTCTTTATTGTTTGTTTCCTCTTCAAGGAATTGTTATATTGGCCTCATTTGGAGTCAACATGATCTGTGAATGCTAGGGATTTTGGAATGAGAATAATGACTGTAGAAGTATGACTGATCCTGAAAAAAGTGTGTAGAATGTGGACGTTCTATGGTACAAAGTATGGTGGTCGATTTGCCAACTTTATTGGTTTTTTAATAATCTGGCCAATTGCTTCATTTAGACACAATGGTTAAACCATATGATATCAATTTTCCTTGAATCTTTATCGTTTTTTGAGGTTATCAGGTCAATGGCAGTGCCTTTTCTTGGTTCAAGGCTACACCACTGATTTTTCCAATAAAGGAGGACCGTGTTTTTCTATTTTTCTTCTTTTCACCTTCTCTGAAGAAGCTGTTGATCTCTCTTTTTCATTTAAACTTTGCAAGCTCTTACATGAGGGTAACTACCAAATGGCAACGATGTGCTTTGTGCGAGCAAGGTACGAATACGGGGAGAAATTGGCTAAAGCCTCTGCTTTCAAAGCAGATGCAGATCTCAAGCATGTTTCAAGTCCAAAGGAGGCTTCTGACCTTCGAAGGCAGGCTGCAGAGATTTTTGAAGCAATTGGAGTGGCTGACTCTGCAGCGGAGTGTTTCTACATGTTGAAGGAATACGAGAAAGCAGGTATGATGTTTACTTTGTTTCAATTTCTTTCGAAATGATAAGATGGACAATTTATATGCTCTATGCTGCTTCTTTATATTTCTTCTCGTCGTAGTGATGTCAAAGCTGCCTAAGAACGAGGTAGTTTGACATCGATCTCAATTATCCTCTTATTAATAGTTTTTACATGCATGGTACCCTCTTGCTTATTCATATGATCAAATGTTCTCTCTCAAAATTTCCAACAAAAGGAATTCAGTCCTACTTGTTTTTCCCAAATGGTTTTGGTGATTCGAGCAGCTGCAAATAACGTTGACTTCATGATTATGCCTTCGCTTTGAGAAGTTGATTATTTTATATATGACAACACGCCTCTGCACTCTTATGAGCTTGGAAAAATTTGAGCTGCAAAGTTCTTAACACTGACCACACCCATAAGGTTAGAAAAGCCGTGGCTATCAGTTGAATACTCCATATATACTATGGTTTATCAGCAACTTCTCGGTATTGTAGCCACCTCTGGACGTTGATCTTGTTTTGTATCTTGACATCGGACAATATGGTTGAGCTGTGCAAGAGCATCTCCGGCAGCTTCCAAATGTCCCTCTGCTAATTTTTATCTTCTAAACATCGTGAAGTTATTAAATCTTACGCGAAGATCAGGACACTAGAAATGGGACTAATATTAAAATTTTTTGTTCTTCACCAGGTAGTATATTTATGGAAAAATGTGGAGAATCTGCTTTGCAGAAAGCTGGAGAGTGTTTTTCTCTGGCTGGGCACTACAGTCGTGCAGCGGAGGCATACGCAAGGGGAAGTTTTTTCTCCAAGTGCTTGTCCAATTGTGCCAAAGGAGAACTCTTTGAAATGGGTCTGCAATATATTGGGAATTGGAGAAGGCTGGGAAATGAGGACAGGGGAATAGTTAAGAAAAGTAAAGAAATAGAGAAATTGGAACAAGACTTTTTAGAGAGTTGTGCCCTTCATCACTATGACCTCGGAGACTACAGGGCCATGATGAAGTATGTGAAGGCTTTTCGTTGCATTGATTCAATGCGAAATTTACTCGAGAGGCTAGGATGCCTTGATGAGCTTATCAGTTTGGAGGAAGACTTTGGTAACTTTTCGGTGGCAGCAAAGATTGTGAGGATGAAAGGTGACATCCTTCGCGAGGCTGATCTACTTGGAAAGAGTGGACAAAACAAAGAAGCGTCAATGAATATCCTGTGGTACGTGTTATTCTATTCCCTCTGGGCTCCTGGAAGCAAAGGGTGGCCCTTGAAGCAGTTTGCACAAAAGGAGGAGCTGGTAGCAAAAGCCAAACATCTTGCAAAGTCCGAGCCTATTGCCTTCTACGAATATGTTTCTGTAGAATCAAGCATTCTGCTAAACAAACAGAGCAGCCTGGCTGAATTGAAAGAATGTTTTAGTGCTTCCAGGAGAAATGGAAGTGTCAGAGGTGAAATACTATGCGCTCGAAATATTCTGGACTTCCATCTTCGTCAAAATATCTCTAATTTTTTTTGGGAATATGATTGGCTTGTCGACCCGATGGAGTATGCTGAACCACGGATCCTGGGGAATCAGATTTCCATTGACTCATTGGTCTGCTTTTGGAATCTTTGGAGAGAGAAGATTGTTAGAATTATGAAGTGTGTAGAATGTGTGGAGATGGTTGAGGAAATGGAAAATAGGTGCTGTTGGGAGTTCTGTTTGAATTACTTTGGTGTTTTGGAGCAACGGACCAACATGCAAGGAACTTATCACCTTCTAAACCCAGATGCTGATTGGGTCAGAAACATAGACAAAAGAATTCTTCGAAGAAATGGACAATTGGCTGCTTTGGAGCTTCGACAATTGGTCTCTGCTGCTCAAAAGTATTGGTATTCTGAGCTTACTTCTCTTGGTATGGAGCTCCTGGACAAATTGGATGCACTTTATCTGTTTTCGGCGAAGAGTTCTCTGTCGAACTTCTGGCAAAGCAGATGTCTTGTTCTCTTACATGAGGTTGCAAAGTTCCTTCAAGAACTCGATTGTCCCAATCCCTCCTCACAGGATAGCGGGGCACTGGAGGGTTTCATCGACACATCCTGTAGGAGATACTTCGGTCACATATTTCCTCTTGACTGGCGAATATCACCAGCAGAGAATATGATATCTCTAAGAGGAAGTCAGGCTTCTCGCCTTTTAGTTAGAAGAACAATAAACCTGATAATTTCGAAGGAGGATTTTTCAGATGGGAAGATGGGTGAGCTTGTGACTTTGGTTCTTGGGTCTGGAATGCTCGATGATGATTTGTACAGGAAAATTGCAGAATCATTTAAAGGAAATACGTCATGGGAGGCATTCATGGAATGCATTTGTCGGGATGTACCATCAGAACTTCCTCGGGCTAGCGATGGACCCGTGGAAATCTCTTTGGCTTGGAACCTTTATCGAGCTTTGGCAGATACTTGCAATGCTAATTGGACTGAAAGAAACTCCATAACACCAATTTGCTTTTTGTATCTGTTGGAACGACTTTTGATTTTCTTTTCTTGCTCCAAAGGGCAGTTTTATGCAACCAAGTCTTCTCTAGTTGAATGGCTAATCTGCCATGAAGGTTTAGCAAAGCGCAGCCTCAGTTTCAACCCGAGAAATTGCTCGGAGCCCATCATTGGGTTCGTTACTAGCACTATTAGGCAGCTGCTTTGCAATGAGGAACAAACCAGAGAATGGATCAAAAGATCAAAACTAAATGTGATGGAGTACTACCCGCTGTTGGTCTTGAAGTTGGTTCTGTTGGTTTGTTTGCTTCACTTAAATTTTGGCATCGGTCCATACTTTCTCAATGATTTGCTGTGTAAGAGATGGATTTCTGAGCAATTACCTCCAGAGTTTCTTCGTATTCTCTCACATTGCCAGAAGAGGAACTTACAGAAAACTTCAGTTGGTATTCTCGCCGAAGCATTCAAAAAAGTTGACGATCCCCTCGTAATTACCAATTTCGCTGCAGATTGTTCCAATTTGCTTTGTCCCCATGCCATCATTTTAGACGTGAAATCAAACAAATGCAAGGAAGAGATTATGAAGGTTTTATTCCCCAAAGATGGAAGAACTGTGAGCTCTTGCAAGTTGCAAGATCTGACTGAAGTTCCCGAGGATTCCTCTTCATCTTCCAACGGTGTTCCAGCACCAGTTGTGCATTTGGTCAGTGCAAACACGTTGTCTTTGGAGCATGAATGCGAAGGATGCAATTCTGCCCCAGTGAAAGCTCAAAAAAACAATGATGTGAAGAGGGATGGGCAGCCTGTCGTTAGGCGCTGGTTAATGGCCCTCGGGGTTGGGGCGGTGCTTGGTTTCCTGGTGTGGAAAACAGGAACAAGAACAAGGGCAATTGCAAGTCCAGAGGTAAGCAAAATAGAAAGGGAGTGGCAAGAAGAGATGAATCCCTTTTCATGGCCCTATATGATGTTTTTTGATTGAAAATTGTGCGTTATAATCTACAAGTAATCCACCTTCTTGTATATACATGTGGAACTTTTTAGTATAACAGTTCTTAGAATTGAAGTGAAACAGATCTCCCAGACAGGAAGGTCATTACTCTGTAAATTTCCTGAAGTTCTAGCAGTGAATAGTCATGATAATGTACTGTTCCTTACTTGACTGCAATTGTTGTTCCTTCTTTTTCACCTCTCTGAACTTTTAATTCTCTCATGCCTCGTGATAGCTCAAATGCAGTTAAAAAATGAGAAAGAAAATGTATCTTATTTACTTACAGATCATCTTGATATAGAAGTTTGCCTGATTGGAGTGAAAATACGTTACGAGATCCGGCCTGTGACAGCATTTGTCCATAATCTACATAATTTATCCGTTGGTACCTTCACCAGACGAAGGATGACTCCGTCACCGGAACTCAATTTTAAAAAACGGGGAAATTCATTTTTTTTGTCCCAATGTAGTGTTTCATTCATTCCATTTATTCGTAAGAGATCCAGTTTGACCAACCTGTACTCAATTAAAAAAAAAAAAAAAAAAAAACAGGGTAGTTACATTTTCTGTCCCTATAGTGTTGGGGGAATTCAATTTTCATCCTTATCCTTCGTTTGGTTACGAGTCTAATTCTTGGACTATACTTCGACGACAATCAAAGTCATTCCATCAAAATTTCCTATCAAAATTCGTCAGAAATTGCTGAGATAGCACTAGTTACTGTCTCGTAGCTCCTACGGGTGTAAGTCTCCAAATAAAAAATTACAGTTTAAATCTGCATACTTTCTATAATGCTCAAATTTAGTTTATGATATGTATGTGCGCAAATCTTTCTAGTTTATACTGGTACCACTTATATCATTAGAGACACTTTAATGATTTAGACCACTTAATAGACAGTCAAAATAGTGGTTAGAAGATTTGAAAGTCAGTCTACGTCTTTGTGAAACTAGTCCTCAATATGTCCATACGAATTTGGACGGAAATAAAGATGTTGTTGCATATAGTGAAAACGATCTTAATGGGCGGTCGATCTAATCAAGTATATTTCCAAACGTAAGAATCACTAATTGACACTTGGTCTCGATTTGACGTTTTCATTAGGTTTGGATGAACAGGATGAAAATAATTAAGTACTCATTAGAAAATAAAACTGGGGATTTGTTTTGTCAATAAAATAAATTACATGGACTAAAATTGATCTTTGGTATAAGTATGAAAACTTTTTCAACTGTAATTTGTACACGTACGGCCCACATGTCAACATAGGCAGTGCCAACTTAGCACTTTCCGAACGGAAATTCGATGGTAGAACTTAAATTGTGGCCATAGAGTAGGATAGATTCCAACTTGTAACCAAATAAAGTAAGATCAGAATCGAGTTCCTCCAATACCACACGGGCCAAAATGTAACTACCCTAAATAATTTGGGAGTAGAGGAGCTACGGTTTGATTCTTTTTGGCAAAATTCACGGTAACATTACGCCAAAATAACGAGAATTTGTAGCCAACCATTGGCTAATGAATTATTGATGCTTGATAGCTTTTACAATGTACTGTATCTTTCAAAAATCCTAAACTGATACATTTATGATAAGTTTATCCTAAATTAATTTTTTGACTACCAAAAACTCAAACTGGTACACTTATAATAAATTTACACAAAAATAATTTTTTGACAATCACAAACCTAAAACCGGTGTATTTATGACAAATTTATCATCTATTAGTTTCTATTAAATTGGCTTAATACTACAAAAAATCACATACTAGTATATCTGTGATGGAGGGTAAAACTCCAAACTGGAACACTTTTAACTATCGCGTATCACTTAACTCAGTAATTTAACAATAAAATTTAACAGAAATCCTAAACTGGTATACTTGTGATAAATTTATCCAAAATATTTTTTTTACAATCAAAAACCCAAAATTGGTATATTTATGATAACTTTATCATCTATTAGTTTTTATTAAATTGGATTAATACTACAAAAACTACAAATTGATACATTTATGATAAATAGAGGATAAAACTCCAAACTGGAATATGTGTCAATTACCACATGTCACTTAACATAAGTGCACTGGGATTTTTCTGGGCCAAAAATCAACGATTTAATATATATATATATACACACACACACACATACATACACACATTTGTATTGCTTGAAAAAAAGTGAAGGATAAATATTTATGCTATCAATAAAGACACGTGGATATAAATTGTTATTGATAATAAAAACATTTTCTGCTGGGTATTTTTTTAATATATAAAAACAGTTAGTTTTTAAAAAAAAAATATATAGTTCAAATTACTAATTTTTCGCACAACAATGAACTCTATAGGGGTGAGCATCGGTCAAATCCTAACCTAAGAACCGAAATAAATTTGCCAATTTTAGGTGGTTCCCGGTTCCAACAATTTGGAATGGATAATAATCGTTTCAATTCCCAATTTCAGAAGCAAAATCAAATAGTCCAAATTGGATCGATATTTTTATTTTTATTTTTTACTATTCTTTTTATCTTAGGGATAAAGATGATTAGGGTAGAAGCTTTACAACCCTAATAGCCTCTCAACTAGCTAAACCATTTCTTACCGTGACTAGAGCTAGAAAAAATAATATCCCATCTGTCATTGGGTGAATCCACGCATTGATATCTTTCTCCCAACTTTACTTCCTTTTCGACCAACCAAGGAAACCAATAGAAAAAATAAATTCCAAAAAACTTCCAAGACACTGGATCCTTTATTGGACGGAAATGGCTTGTGCAACGAGATTTGTCCTTGGATCGGCTGAAATACATGGTGCTCAGAACCTTGTTCACTTGAAAAAGGATATTTAATTGCAAATATGAGTTTACGGAACACCCAGACTAAAGCAACATTGATATCTGCGTAGAGCATCGAGACGATAGAAGGAAAAAAGAAAGAAATATCCATTGATTCTTGGACTCACTGGGGAATCGGCTAAGACCAGTCAACCCGATTCCAGGACCAGTTGAGTCAATTTCCGATTCCATAAACTAGAAACCAACCATGTTTGATGGTGGCTCACTTTGTTGAGATTTCTTCAACTATCCATAGTTTTTGTCATAATATATCGATACACGCGTTTTAAATTAAAAACGAAGTGATTAAATAATCTTTGTCATAAGGCAAAAGTCCATGTTCTTCATAGATTTCCGATTGAAACTCATCATTTTTCGATCTAATTACCATTTCGATATAAAAAAATAGTTTTAATTTCTTGAAGAGTAACTTTGCTTATGCCATGATCATCCGGTTCAGATGGACGGTCATAGAACATGCAGAAAGCGAAGGTTGCAAGAAATCAAGATGTTTGCCTGCCTTTCCTTTCCCTAATCCTTTTTCTTTTGTAATTGTTAGCCTGAATCGGACTTGCTGGTTCAGAAAAGGAGACCTGAATTCACCGAAATGTGGAATGACGAGTAAGACTGAAAGCTTTACATGCAATTATGCAGTAAGAGATATCACCACTCGGACATGGCGGACAAGAAGACGGCCCTCGCTGGTTAGAGGCAACGCGACTCTGTCGTCGCATGATGCCCTGCGACGAAGCATTTAGTACCACAGCGCCTGCCCTTGTGAAGCAAGCCGGTGCCCCACGGTCATGTCACCATGCGCGATGATGACAAGTCCCGCCAACTATAGATGAACCGAAGGTGCAAAACCCCGTTGGTAGGTTGTTTGCAAAACAAACGAAGAGGTACCATGTCTGTTCGATTAGAATCTTTTTCTTCCATTTTTTTTTTCATTTTCTTTCGAAAAAATATACGACCATCTTTTCAATCCTTTCGTAAAGAGATCCTGGAAATATACTAGAAAGTACCAAAATAGCCCTAAACATTTTGCATTGGTATTAATTCAGTCCTAAACTTTTTAATTGGATCATTTTAGTCCTAAATATTTTTACATTGGTACCAATTCAGTCCATTAGGTTAATTTAAGCCGGAAATTGCTGACGTGGCCACCGGCGGTCTTATGTGGCACCACGTAGATAAATTTTATAATTTTTTATAATTTTTTTTTTCAGATTTTTAATTTTTTTTTTAAATTTTTTTCTTTTCTCCTTACCCCCTCGCCGGCCACAGGCTGGTCGAGGCGAGGGGCCCACGCCCTGGCCGGCCACCGGCGAGGCTGCCGCACCCTCACCGACCACAAGCGAGGGCCGAAACCCTCGCCCGTTGGCCGGCAAGGGCCTTTGCGCCCTCGCCAACCACGGGCGAGGGTGTGGCGGCCCTCGCCCAACCAACCAGAGGCCGGCGAGGGCGCGGGGCCCCTCGCCTGGACCAGCCTGTGGCTGGCGATGGTCGGCCGGCTGGCGACCTTGCTAGCCAAGGGGGTAAGGAGAAAAAAAAAAAAGAAAAAGGGAAAAAAAGAAAAAAAGTAATTCAAAAAATCTAAAAAATATATATAATAATAAAATTTGTCCACATAGCGCCACATAAGACTGCCGGCGGCCATGTCAGCAATTTCCAGCTTAAATTAGTGGATGGACTGAATTGGTACCAATGTAAAAAGGTTTAGGACTAAAATGGTTCAATTAAAAAGTTTAGGATAGGTTTAGGACTATTTTTGTACTTTTCCCCTAGAATTGTTATCTACTATTTTCATTTGAGACTGTATTGTATCAGGAAAAAAATTTACTGGTGACTATTAGCAATAATGTGTGACGAATAAATCCTTAAAGAAAGTGATATCACACCTCAAAGTTCGACTTAATTACTTTAAAGATCCGACTTCATTGTTCTATCCAATTCGAAACCATATTTTCCCAATAATTTTAAGGATTTATTTTGCAACAATGTAGTCAAGTGGATGAAGGTTATGAATCAAGACATGTGACTCAGAGAGATGCAGAGAAGCCAAGCGTGATATGCAAAGAAGGCGTTGAAGGAGCTACCCAACAAGGCCACGTTAACAGAGCAAAAAGGGCAGAGGCATTTGACGAGAAAGGATTTTTCAAGAATTCTCTAGTGGCTTTCTCAGTGATCACCGCCAAACTCCTCCCACCTCTGAATTGCCAATCGTTGCCTTCCGTGAAGTGCGTATCGTCTCTGTTCACTCATCCGTCACAAGGATGCCCAGTTCGGTCCTGTCCTTGGTCTTGGAGACTCAAAGCGAGTTGTTCGAATCCAAAGCCCCGTACACGTTGCCCACCTTCACAAGCAACGTTGCCCAGACTTTCCTTGCGCTAACTGGACTATTGACGGTACCTAAGAATATGTCACACCCCAAAACCATCAAGAATGGGGGATGACACGGCCGTCCTTCCACTCAAATGACGCAGCGTCAGAGCTCCCAAAATCCAATTTTTAAAAGTGCCCATATCCATTTCGCTCTCGTACCTACTCATCATTAGTTGAGAAATCTGAAAAAGATTGGAAAATAGAGGGGTGAGCAACCACAGCTCAGTGAGTAGTGCATCTCTTCTAAGCGGATCGAGCATCCACTATGCATATTTACAAAACCAAACTACAATTCTTTTAACTCAAATCCAAAATATAACAAACATACAGTAAAATAATAAATATGTACGCTTATATTTACAGCAGAAATAATCATTTAACGATAATATCAAAATAAACATCAATGGTCTAATCCATTGATTAATCTCGTTAATTCACATGCCAATGGTCCATTCCATTGGTTAATCTCATACCACATATCCATGGTCTAATGAAATTACACGTCGATGGAATCACATATCCATGGTCTAATGAAATTACACGTCGATGGTCCATTCCATCGACCCAACTCATATCACATGTCGATGGTCCACTCCATTGACCAATCCATTGCTCAATATCAAACCATGGTCACGATACAACGCCTGGTGACGAGGCGACCAAGATTCCCCCCTTGGCAAGGTCTCCACCTATTATTAGCCGGTGGCTCGGCCCACAAGGATATCCTAGAATAGTATGCGCATACCCACAAGCCCCTCGCTGGGCTCACAGCGATATTGAGTATTCACATCAATCCAAACAACACCATCCATAATTCTCAAACCAAATCCATAAATCATTTCATATATCCTCAAAAGGTTTTGCAACTCAACTCATCCGCCAAAAATACCTTTCATAAAACATTCTCAAATAATTTTCAAGGCTCGTCTCATAAATCAATTTCAATCAAATACATTTCAAAAAGCTCATCCCAAATCAAATACATTTCAAAAAGTTCGTCACAAATCAATGTTCACATAGCCTTCCATAAACCATCTTAAAGCCGAGATCTTCGTAAAGAGGTTTCACAAACTCAAAATATGTAATATTTCTCAACTTCGTCCATCAAATAGAACATATATTTCCACTAAAAATTCTCACACTATTCTTAAATACCAAAACGCAGTAAATGCCCGATCCAAATTTTATACAACAAATATGCTTATTCATAACTCATAAAATATCAATCATTTATCATTTTAAAAACATGAGCTTATAAATTCTTAGAAGAGATAACACCACTCACCTGAGAAAGTCGAAATGGTTACTTGAGCCAACGCACTCGTATTCCTATTAATAAATCGAAAAAGATATTAAAACCAGGTAATATGCTACTCTCCAACTAACGACTCGACAAAATTAGGCTTATTCATCGATAAAACGACACCTACGCGCTAATAAATCGCTTAACCAAAACAATTACTCAAAGCCGTCCATAGTGAAGCTTGAGCACAAAACTTCATCATGCCATAATTTTCTCCGCCAAGCTTCGTTTCAAGCGTACTTATAGTCGATGGAAAGCCCATCCAACATACTACAAGAACCCCAATTTAGCCAACCCAAAATCAAGCCGAAAATCAACAAAATATGGCCCTGAAGTTCTGGTCGCGCACTGTTCATCACGCGCGATAAACTTCAAAATTTTGTTTCAGGCAAACCGTGAGCTCAAATCACGATCCGTAAAATCCCACAGCTCCACAACATCCCAAACTATCATTTTTATAAAAATTCGCAGCTCAACGACTCAAAAATCATACTTCGCCGCTCGATTTTCCCAAAATTCCGAATTTCAACCCTTTAAGTCCGAAACTACTCCAATTGAACGAAGGGAGAGCACGGGTGCTTACCGAGCGTTGCGTTACGTAGTTAACTCGGCTTGGCGAGGCTCCCATGGCGAGAACGCGCGAAGCCCCTTCTTCTTCTTCTTCTTCTTCTTCTTCTCTCCGTTTGAGCCCTTGCCGTCCCTCTCTTTCCCTTTCTTTCCTTCTCTCTTTCTCTCTCTTCTCTTTTTATAGCCCAGCCGAAGCTTCTCCATTCTCCTTCAGCCTCCCATTTTTGACTTTTCAACTCTTTCTTTTTCTTTTTATTTTATTTCTTTTTTTCCTTTTTTTTTTTAAAAGCCCATATATTACAGAATATCTCCTCGACAAGCGCATGGAACGGTTTGTTAAAATGCCCTTTAGACATCCATGCGAAGTAATTTGCAATTTTGGTGTAAATCTGAGGATGTGACGTGGTTTAATAATATCATTACCGGGCACTCATTTTTGCTTACGTTTCATTGTTGTTAAGACCAAAAATCTGAGCACATTTTATTTTTTTTTTTGTCATTCTTTGTTTCTCTGTATCTTATAGTATTCCCATGTCCGTCCATGGTGATCGTCGGAGAGAGATGTCCAAGGGGTGTGGATGCGCATACAGAAGAATCGATAGCCGGAAAATGAGAGAAACTGATTGGCGACGCCGCCAAGAACCAGGTTGCCATGAATCCCACCAACACCATCTTCGATGCGAGTCGGTTGTTCCGGAGGAGATTCAGCGATCCTTCGATCCAGAGTAACAAGAGGCACTGGCCGTCCAAGGTCATTGCTGGTCCCGGCCTCACGCCCATGATTGTCATCATTGACAAGGGCGGTCAATCACAAGGGTGAAGAGAAGCAGTTTGCTGCAGAGGAAATCTTATTCATGGTCCTCACAAAGATGCGTGAGATGCCGAGGCTTACATCGATACATGATGGATTCACTTTTCTGAAGACACTTTCGTCTCTTTCGCTGATTGGCATTTCGGATCCAGATTTTTTCTAAATGGCTGCGGATTATGTGAATCCATGGGGATATTGTTTTAGTTTAAAAAAAAAATGATTGAATTTGGAGATGGTAGTGTCGGAGAGATCAGGAATGCGGTGGACCATGCGAAGGAAGACACGATAGGAGCGGCAGAGATGAGCGTGGAGTTAGCCAAGGGCTGCGGGGACACCGTGAGGCAGAATCTTGGTAACGAGAACTCCTTCCTCCCCAAGTGCTTCGGGAGGGACTCGTACGTCATGGGCAGGCTCCAGGGGCCGTGCGTGAGGACGTTTATGAGATTGGAGTTCTAAGTGAGTACTTTCCCGAGGACAAGAACCCGACGCATGTCTGGTCGGTCGTGTCGTTCATCTCTATCGTGGTCGCTGCAGGTTGGTTGGTGATTCTCTATCTAGTTCCTGGTTTGAGCGAGGAAATTGTTTGATTGAGAAATGCATCATATCACATTCTGTGTACTGGTGTTGTTGACCCATTATGACTTTTTTTTTTTTTTACTATTGTTTGATCTTTCTGAGAATGAGAAATTGGAGACTTCGATTGACTGTCCCCTTAGTGATCTAAATTCGCATACATTTCTTTTGGTTTTGCTTTTGACGAATTTGGATGCACATAATCGAAAGATCTTACTGAGATGATGAGTCGTCATGATGATGGGGCAATCTTTTGTTCTACCGTCGGTTTGTCTTGGTGAAGCTATTGGAAAATCATTTGCTATATGCTTCTGTTCCCACAAGCTTTTTGATTATTCGGGGTGGTGTATAAATTGCTAGAATTTATCCGTTTATTTTTACTTGTTTTCCATCCTTGTATGGATTTCTATACTGGGTCTATTATTAATTGGATATGATGATGAAACATACGTTATCATATTGACTACCTATGCTAGCCTTTTTAGATGTTCACTAGAAAACTTGTCTTATTGTGGCCAATCCTTCATGGTAATGCTTGGTTGAGCTTGCTTCTTGATTCCGTGGGTTCTTGTCTTTGTGCTAAATGTTCAAAGCCCCAGAAGGAAAAGGTGAAAGCGGCTGAGACAAAAAGAAGCCAAATAAGCATTTCTTCGTGGTTTCTTTGGAGCCATGGTAGAAATATTTGCTTATTTTGGAACCAATATGACTGAAGTCACTGAGATTAATAAGTATCTAACTTCTATTTTCAAAATGAAAGATTTTGGAGAAGTGGATACTATATTGGATATTGAAGTTAAAAAACATAGTGGGGGTTGTACTTTGAGTCAAAGTAAAAATGTTATAAATTTTAGGGAAAAAGCCACAAAAAACCCTAAACTATGCACAAAGTGACAAAAATACCCCAAACTTTTTTTTTGCACCACCAAAAACCCCAAACTTTGCATCCGTGACACATTTACCCCAAACTATTTTTTGACACAAAAACCCCGAACTTTAATTTCTGTGACACATTTACCCTAAATCTTAGGGGCATTTTGGTCATTTTACTTTTAAAAACATTTTTCTTTTTTTTCCTTTTTTTTTCTTTTTCCCTTCCCTCCGCCGGCTCTGGCGGAGGGAAGCCGGCGTCCGGCGAGGGCTGCCCTCGCCGGCGTCGGCCCAGGCTCCGGCGGAGGGAAGAGGAAAGAAAAAAAAAAAGAAAAAACAGAAAAAGACAAAAATACCCTTAATGGGGTAAATGTGTCACGGATGGCAAAGTTTGGGGCTTTTGGTGGTGCAAAAAAAAAGTTTGGGGTATTTTTGTCACATTGTGCATAGTTTAGGGTTTTTGGTGGTTTTTTCCCTAAATTTTAACATTTTGGTTTCAAAGAAATGAGTACTTTATTTGATTCCGGTATTAAATTTATTTACAATATTGGTAGAGCAATAGCACAGCTTGAATATGTGAGTGCTATGGGGCCTTTAATGTATGCGATGCATTATGTTATACATGTATTGCTTATTCAATGTGCAAGTTGAGTAGGTATATTAGTAATCCAATTATAGAACATTAGAGAGTTACCACCAGAATTTTTAATTATCTTAAGAGAATTTTTTTTTTAAAAAAAATTGGGATTGTTCAATAATAATGATTCAGTGGTATTAGAAGAATACCCCAATACTAGTTGGATTACAAGTGTGGGGAATGAGCATTCTACTTCCGAATGGATTTTCACACTAGGTGAAGGTATTGTATCTTGGGCGAGTAAGCAACAGACATCTATAATTCGCTCAACAATGGAATCGGAATTCATTACTTTAGTGGCAATTGGAAGAGATGTTGAATGGATTAAGAATTTGTTGCTATATATCAAGTTAAAAAAATAGTTTTCTAAGATAGGATAGGGTTTAAGTCAAATTAATCCCTAAAATGACTTAGAAAATTATTCATTTTAGATAGTTTAATTAGGGTTTTTATTAATGCCGAATTTCAAATAAAAAATCCATAAATATTAGGTGCATGTTAATGAATTTGCATAATAGGTTCATTTGGTTAAAATTTGTTTTTTAGTAATATTAGGTGCATGTTAATTAATTTGCATAATAGGATCATTTAATTAGAATTTGTTTATTAGTAATATTAGGTGCATGTTAATGAATTTGCATAATAGGGTCATTTAATTAGAATTTGTTTATTAATAAAATTAACTCATTTAGTTAAAATGCATGTTTTATGATAAAATCCGGCATAAGAACGCTTCAAGTGCCATAACTTTGCACGAAGGAACACTTAAGTGTCATAACTTACGAAAGATACACTTAAGTGCCACATTCGAAAAAAACGGATTACTTGAGTGCCAATTCGGCGAAAGTCCGGCCAAAATGCCCACGTGGCATTTTTCCGGGCGCAGGCCCAAAACGACGCCGTTTTGCAAGCCGATGTGGCCAAATAATGCAAAAAGGCGTCGTTTTGGGCTGACGTGATAAAAAAATATAAAAATTAAATAAATTAAATTTAAAATTAAATTTAGTTAAAATATTTTAAAATAATAATTTTAAAATTAATTTAGTTAAAATATTAAAAAATAATAATTTAAAATTTAAAAATTTAAAAAATTTAAAAAAATTCAAAAAAAAAGGGTTGGGGGAGGCGGGCCGAGGGTCGGGCTCCCGCCGCCGCCGCCGCCGCCCTCTCGCCGCCGGAAGGGCCGGCGACGGCGAAGGGAGGGTCGGCCGGGTCGTTGGGCCCTCGGCCGACCGGTGGCGAGGGCTCGCGAGCCCTCGCCCTATCCGGGGCAAGGGTTGCGGCCCTCGCCCGGATCCGGCGAGGCCGCACCCTTGCCCGCATCCGGCGAGGGTTGGCGGCCCTCGCCTCGGGGCCATCGACCCTCGCCGGATCTCGCGCGAGGGTGCGGCCCTCGCCACCGGTCGCCGACTCCCGGCCGTGGCCCGGCGACCCCGGCGGGGGCGGCGGCGGCGGCGGGCGAGGGCCGACCCTCAACCGCCTCCCCCGCCCCTTTTTTTTGAATTTTTTAAATTTTTTAATTTTAAAATTATTATTTTTTAATATTTTAACTAAACTAATTTTAAAATTATTATTTTAAAATATTTTAACTAAATTTAATTTTAATTTTAATTTATTTAATTTTATATTTTTTTTATCACGTCAGCCCAAAACGACGCCGTTTTTGCATTATTTGGCTACATCATCGTGCAAAACGGCGTCGTTTTGGGCTCGATTCGCCGGAAAAATGCCACGTGGGCTTTTTGGCCGGACTCTCGCCGGATTGGCACTCAAGTGATCCCCTTTACTCCGATTTTGACACTTAAGTATACCTTTCGTAAGTTATGACACTTAAGTGTCCTTTCATGCAAAGTTAAGGCACTCCCGGGGTCCGCACGTCAATAAAATCCTATTTTCAAGAAAACCCAAAAAAAAAAATAATTGCTTGTTTTGTGTGATGCAATTTATTCATTTGTTCGTTTATTTTTATTGAATGTTTAATAGAGGATGAGCACCCGTGTGGTCACCGTATTTGCATGATAGTAAGTTAGGTTAAAATAAATCCAAACTGCCTGTAGAAAACATTTTTTAAAAATAAAAAAAAAAATGGTACCAAAAGAGCATTAGAGAAATCTAGTGTAACCAAGTCCCCGTACCTAGAATCTCTGGTTCGTAGGAGTAAAATAATTCTCCCATTATTTTATTTAAGTGTCTAATCAACCTACCAAAAATTGATTAGTGGCGACTCCTAATTGAAATCCATTTGCATGTTTTTAAAAACTTGAACCTAAAGTCGCGAATTGGTATGGGCTTGGGAGAGCCCGAGCTAAGTCTAGGCCTAGCAGTCCATTAACCTAGGTGGTACACTCAGAAATTTTAGGTCGCGACAGCAGTGATTTGGATTAACGATAGAAGATGACCGACTTTGGCTTTCACGCGGGCATGCTGGTCCGATTGACCCCAGCATCTGAAGAGCTCTGCCTTGGGAGCGGGAATGAATTGGATATTATCTTCTCCCATCGCATATAAACTAGGACTCGAAAAGGTTATCCTAAATTGCCATGTGTCAATAAAAAAGACTGAGTAAAAGTAAAGAAATTACTTTGCTTTTTTTAAAAAAAAAAAAATGGCAAGCACAAAGACATGCGCATGGGACGTGCGGCTCAATTTCTAACTGAGAAGGTTTGTTGAAATTAAAAGGGTATCCGCCCGTTACAGTCTCGCGTTAGCAACGTACCCTCTTAACCTCGGCTAAAGAAATTCGGGAAAAAGAAAGGCAACCTCTACAATGCAGTCTCGCGTTCAAAGCCGTATCTTTCTTGACACCATCCTAAATATCCTATGGCGGCCCAGGTCCAGCGGCCGGGTTGTGTGTGCCATGTATAGTGTTAAAACAGTAAAGCATGCACGACAATTTATAATCACAAGATAATTTATTAAAAAAAACTAAGATACTAACTTGCACAAAAGAAAAAAAACCAAGTCAGTAAAGTATTTAAACAAGACAAAAACGGCCTAAGTCCTCAAAACGTCCCCAGCGGAGTCGCCAAACTGTCGCGACCTCTTTTTTTCGATGCCCCCTTATTAGGTAATGGCGTTGGCGGAGGCTAATGGTTCGGCTAGGTTTATTAAGTGTAGCCCGGACTCTCCCAAGTCCACCAATTCACGACTTAATAGTCTAAGTTTTTTTAACCTGTAAGTTAATTTTAAAATGAGTCGCCACTAATCGATTAGGGGTGAGTTGATTAGAAATCCAAGCGAAATATCGGGATAAATACTCACTCCTGCGCAATTAGAGAAATTAAAATCGAGGACTTGATTATACTAGTTAATCACTAATGCTCTTTCGGTACCTAATCTTGTTTAAACCTTAAGGTTTTTTAGATGTTTGAGGGATTTTCCTTGCATTTTGTAGAGGAAAAACATTTTTGGGTATTTTTCTCATTTTAAGGACATAAAAAACATTTTTTGGATTTTTGATCTTTTTTCTGAAAATATAAATCATTTTTGGCTTTTTCTAATATTTTTGGCTTTTTTAGGGAGGAAATAGGGTTTTTTTATTTTTGGATTTTTTTATTTTTGGAAAATAAATTATTTTTTTTATTTTTTTATTTTTTATTAAAATATTATTTTATATTATAATAATATAAAATGCGACCTGGGTCGGATCCCCAGGATGGGTCTGACCTGAGTCGTCGACCTGAGACCCGGACGGGCTCGCATTGCGGGCCCGGCTTGGATTTTTTTTTTTTTTCTCTTTTGATTGTCCAGGCTCATGAAGCAACCTAGGCCTGTCTATGCACAAAAAAAAAGCCCACACGACCAGCCCGGAGGACTCGAACAGGGAGAAACCCTACCCGGATGGGGGTTTCGCCCGACCCGGTTCGACTCGACAAGCGCCTCTTTCCTCACTCCTGTCTTCGCGGCGCTGTTGAGGGAGGCTGAGAGGTCGCCGGGCAGACGGCGATGATGGTGGCAACGACGGGCTTGACGGCGATGATGGCGACATGGCAAACGGCGGCTAGCGTTTTAGTGACGACGACGGGCGGTTATCGGATTCTCGGGGGAAGGTGAGGCGACTGTGACAACGCGGGTGAGTATGACCGTTACCTGTTCACAATGAGGGCACGGCACGACGGTTGTGGGGACGTCTTCGTCGGACGGTGAGCAGCGGCGGCGAGGAAGCGGCAGCAGCTTGGTGTAGCGATGGCGTCCGGCACGTCTCAATCGCAGCCGACGATGTCGGGGGAGGGGGAACGGAAGGGAGCGGTGGTCGCAACAAACGAGCACCGAACCCCTAGATCCGGTGTGGCTTGGGCGAGTCGGTTGCGGCTATGACGTCGAAACGGTGGTGGAACGGCGGCTATGTCGATGACGGCGAGTCTTCTCCCTTCGGATCTGGCCCTCCTCTTCACTCGTGCTCTCTCTCCCTCGAGCTTGCTCACCGCCGACCTCCCCCGAAGTCTCTCGAAGGGAGGTGGTTTGAGTTCACGACCCGATTTCTACCTTGCTCGCTCTTTGAGCTCCCTGAAGTCTCTCGGGAACCTCTCTGAGCTCGTTGGCTTGTGTGTTTCGACGAATGTGGTGGCCCCGCTATTTATAGGAGAGGGGGCGGTTGGTCGACGAAGCTTCGACCACCCCCCTCGCACGCTAAATGGCCTTCATCGGTCGAACTGGCGTCCCATCCGCCGAGGTGGCTCTAGCTAGGCCGCCTTGCATTGAAGACGCGTCCACTCCATCATACGCTGCTGTCTCCCTCTCCATTCCGGCGTCGTGCGTGTCCTCGTCTCCGGTGCGTGCTGCTTATCCAGTCGGGGAAGAAGACAGACGAGGAAGAAGACAAGAGGAAGAAGGAGAAAGAGGGGGTCGGGCCGAGTCACGCGGGCCGGGCCATAGGGGCCTACGCGAGAGAAAAAAGGAGGGGTTGGGCTCAAAGGCCCAGCCCGACGAGCTACACTTGTTTTTCTGTTTTCTTTTTGTTTTTCATGTTGTTTCTTTTTTTTTGTTAATTATTTATGATCCGAAAAAAAAAAGGAAAAACAAAGATTAAAAGAGACAAAGGCCTAATTTAAAAAACCTAATCAAAATTTAAGCGTCAACAAAGTGATGTGGGATTATCTTGCATAGTAGCGGACAGGGATCAACATACACCAAAATCTCACAATATATAATAAAAATGGTATATAAGACATCTGAAAAGATTTAAACTCAGAAACTCCTAGTTCGATATCATGAAAAATACCATGAAAGCCTACTATAATCCTAAAAATGTAAAGCTATTCGATAAATGCCTAATTAAATATTTTAATATGTGTTACAAAACCGGCATGTGGGATCTTTTTGACATAATTAGGTGGTCCCCAAGTGGGATTAGTCCAATTTATCATAGATTGTTCTTTCATAATAATATTCAAGACGCAATTATTAAATTTCAAGGGCACGAAGACAAACGCCCATAAAGTGCAAAAGGACTGGATCTTTGGATGTGGGGCGGGGCTAGCGATGGCGACAATAATTGCAATTTGCACTTTTGGAGTGGTGGCCATTGCCTCCTCATCTTTATATTTTATACGAATTTTTTTGTCAGAGTTTTGATCTTTGTTCGGGAAGCTTTATTCGGGCTGTCCCAAATTGACTGTCAAACTCGGTTGGCTCGTGTCACTACAGATTTTCCCTCAGATTTGAGACCATTTTAAATTCGTAAAACGACGCAATCCTCGAATCACACTTGATTATATTTTATGACAAGCATGGGACCGTGTCAACTTTTCGCAACGCCTGTGCATCAAATTAAACCACACGCATCAAATTAAACCACACGAGATAAAATTAAAGAGATAATGATATAAATGATCATAAAATTTGGTTTAATGTGCGATATGATTCATGAACTTTAATTTGTTCAATGTGATCTCTAAATTTTAACTTAACTTTTAATACATGTTCAACTTAGTTCCTGAATTATATGAAAATATTCAAAGTTGTCATTCTATTAATTCAAGTTCGAGACAACATATTAAATATGTATTAAAAGTTAATGGATTACATTAAATAATTTAAAAGTTTATGGATCACATTACACATTGAGTCAAATTTTGGGGATCATTCATATTATTTTCTCTTTATCAAATTACAATAAGACATAATTGCACAAATTGCAAGGTCACGCTAAAATTATGAAGGGGGCAGTTTTGGGTCTAAGCCAATACGGTTTATTTTCCAAAAAATGAAATGTTGTTGTCCCGCACAGTTTAGTCTTGTCCCCTTAATAGGGTCGTCGCCATCATCATGTCATTGTGTCTAATTGCGCAAGCGATTATCACGAGTCATTTCCCCATATCTTCAGTCCGATTATGTCCAAAAAGTATCGTAATTATATATTTCAACAAGTTCATCAGGACGTTTGTGTATAATTGGGCAAACCATCAATGATTTCACGTGTCATTTCTACTTATCTTTAGTTCGATTATGTCTAGATGGTACCATAGTTGTCAATGCTTAACAAGCTCAGCATGATGTTTGCGCCTAAATGGGCAAGCAATCAACGATTTTCACAAGTCATCCCTTTGTTTCTTTAAATCTGATTGGTGTATGGAAAGGTACCGTAGTCATTTTTCTCAACAAGCTCACCATGGTGGTCGTGCCTAATTGGGCAAGCCATCAAGGATTTTCCCGAGCCATTTCTTCATTTCTTCAGTCTAATTATGTCTCGAGTTGCCAATAATGTTATTAACAAGTCCATCATAAAATATACATATCTGAATATAGCATTTAGGCACTAACAAAAAGCTGAAAAGAAAAAAAAAACATATTTCTGTCCTTCCGCCGAAATAAAATATGGAATAGGGTTGATTACACACCAAAAATTGTTTGGTAAATCGCTTTTTGGGGGGAGAATCAATGGATTTCATTATTTCTTAATACTTGATTAGCATAACTCATTGAATTAAGCCTGTCGAATAACTTCTCCAGTGCGCTTGAAAGGATCCGGTTTGAGGACAATCTCGACCGTCCATTTTGTGGGGACGTGGCAAATCTCACGTGAAGCCGGAACGTACGTCGTCGGATCATCCATATGTGCAGGTAATACCAGGTCCGAGTTGCGACGGGGACAAGGCTCCACAGAATAGGGCATTGGCCGCGGAGGGCCGTGCCACGTGTAAGCATGTTACCCACGTAAGGTGGTCTATTTCTCTATTTGTCTGCTTCGCCCCCTTATCTTCTTTTGTTTTTTTGTTTTTTTTTTTTTTTTTTTTTTACTGTCACGACCTACCCCTCGGAGAAGGGAATAGGTTTAAAGACAGGTTCACGGCCACGAATGGGCTCTCCCAAATCCATATCTCGCGTGGCGTTGGGGTGTTCATAAAAATTTTGTAGTAAAGAGTCGTCACTAGCCTATTGGGGCCGGCTAGGAACCAAGTGAAGCATATGAGTATACCTCACTTCCTACGCAACTAGAGAATTTAGGTTTGGAGACTTGATTACACTAATACACCGATTAATGCCCCTTCGGTACCTAACCTCGTTTGATCATCAACTAACATGTTCAAATAGCCTTGGTTTTTTTGATCATGATCCTAAAGGCAATTGTCCACTAGGTGAGCATGCAAATGTTTCATTGTAGGTCTCATTTTCATTAAAGTCTAAACTAACTCCAACCTATTCTAGAAAAGGTAATTAATAAACGATTTGCTCAAAAGCAGTGTTAATAAAACAACCAAAATCCTAATTGTAGTAAAATTTAGCACATGCAACTAAAAATTCGCAAACATAAGTAAATATGCAAATTAAACATGTGACATAATCAATGTGCGAACAAACAAAGGCCTAATTACACTAAGAAGGCAAGACATGGCAATTCCTAACCAAATTCCTGCGTTTTTTTTTTTTTTTTTTTTTTTCGAAGTTTTTAAATTTTTTTCTTAAAAGTAAATTTTTAATATAAAAATCATATAATACAATAAACTACCTAGGTTGGATCTCTCCCATCCGACCCTGGTCGGAACTGATTGGTCCCGCAACCCTTAAAAAAAAAAAAAAAAAAAAAAAAAAAAAAAAAAAAAAAAAAAAAAGCCCGGCCCTAAAAAATCTAACCCAAACCACCAAGCCTAGACCCAAATTTCGGCCAACCCAGCCCAACCCGGCGAAGCAAATGAAACCAGACCTGCTCCCTCCGCCCGACTCGGCTCCGACCACAAAGCCGACCCGACTTGCGCCTTACCTCTCTCAGCCCCCCGACGGAGAAGGCCGAAACGAGCCGCATCGCTTGTCTCGACCTAGCCGCATGTGCAACCCAGCACTGCCTCAGCCTCTGCCGCACGCACATCTAGGCCGCCACTCACCGATCGAACTCCGCTCTGCCGGCCAAACTCTACACCGTTGGCCAGGCACCAGACAAAGGAGAAGAGGGGGAGGGCCGAGGTGAAACGAAATCGCGAGACCCGAACAAATGGCAAACACAGAAATCACAACAAAGCGGGGAAGGCGAGTGTTACGTGGGAACATCGATTTGACAACGAATGAGGAACACACAAAACGAATCTAGCTCAGGCATTTCATCGAGCATTTGGAGTACATTTTGGCTAGAAAGGAAAAGAAACGAACCGACCCGGACTCAGATTCATGCCGGGACTCACGGCAATCAACAAGCAACGACCCAAAAACCGCAGCACGCATACGGAGGGGACCGAAATTCGTGCGGACCGGACGACGGCAAGCCCCTCTCCGGCGAGCACGAAACAGGGCAAAAGAAGGCACAAGAAAGGACAAAACAGGGGGGTGGTCAGTGGTGCTCCCTACCCGGCTTTGGAAACGACGATGGGAGGGCAAGCTCGAGATGGATCAAGTAATGGCCGATCGCCCCCACAATGTTTCCGGGGCGAGATCCTCGGGAGAAGGGAGGTTTGTACCAAAAAATGAAAGTCACCAAAGGTTTGGGTACAGGGGTGACCAGTTCGGGACGATGAGGATAATGACCGGGATCGTTGAACAAGACTCAGGCGCGCCAATCGACCCGAGAACTCCTCGTTTTCAGTTGCTCCCTCTTCAATTTCTCTCCCCCAAATGAGCGAGTCGCTCACTTTTGAGAGCAACCGGCAGGCGCGCATGGCATTTGCCGCTGCTAGCTTGCCGGCTGGACTGCTCCCGACCTACGGATCACACCGCCCACCTGCTCCTCACGATCCCCTACTTTCCTGTTGCTACTGTCCCTTTTCTCTCTTTTGTAGGTAGTGCGCGCGGAGCCAGCTCAGAGGAAGAAGACAATCCGAGGGGGGGTGAGCAGGTCGGGCTGAAGAGAAAGGAAGGCTGGGCTGGGCTAAAGAGAAAGGAAGGAGGGGCGGGTTAGGCCAAGGCCAGATTTGGCCCAACCTGGCCTCTCTCGTGCATAATTTTTTTTTTAAAGTATATATTTGAGAAAAGAAAAGAAAAGAAAATTATGTGTCAATAACTGCCCCTCTTTAAATATAGCCTCGAAGATATTGCATTCAAAGACAGAAGACACCTAATTTTTTCAACGGGAGAGAGATATTGGGTGCATAGGCACATGCTAGATCGATAAAAGGGATTCTGGGTTATGGAAACATGTCGTGTCGATAAGAGGAAGAAAGAAATACAACAGGCTACATAAGCATGCCGTATCATAAGAAAGAGAGACCCCAGGCTACAGAAGCACACCATGTCATAGGAAGAAGATAGGAAGAATGAAAGACCTCGGGCTATAGAAGCATGCTGTGTCATAGGAAGACAGAGAGACCCTAGGCTATAGGAGCACACCGTGTCATAGGAAGGAAGAGAGACCCCGGGCTACAGAAGCACACCGTGTCATAGGAAGGAAGAGGGACCCCGGGCTACAGAAGCACACCGTGTCATAAAAAGAAGAAAGAAATGAGGTCTCACCGTGTAATAACGGGTTTCGATCGGATTGGAAATACATGATTTAAGGAAAACCTATGAACCTTTGTAGATGACATGGTTTAAGGTTAACCATGAACCCTTGGAGATGACATGGTTTAAGGATGACCATGAACCTTGTAGTTTTTAGGGAAGCACCCGCTAACCCCTTGGAAACTGCATGGCTTCACTTGGGAAACCTGTCAAACTCAACTTGAGCAAATGTCATTAGGGACGGCATCAAGAAATGTATTGGCAATATTGCAGCATTAATTGAACAAGTTAATCAAGCTAAGTCCAACTGTTTTGAAAAACATTTGATATTAGTCAGCATCATGTGGCGCAAATTTGTCATCTTGCTCGAGGATGTATCATTAATCATCAAATTCTATAGGAGTCAAGTTCTTATCAAAACGATTTTTTACTCGTGAAGAAGACTTAGTAAGCATGCCAAATTAGAGCTTCTTAGTCAGAAAGGGTTTCTCACATACTTTCGATAAAATGGCTATTTGACTGTAACATCCCGAAATTTCGATTAGAAGGTATGTGCCATCCTACTAAATTCTTGGCCACGTCTATGATGGAGGATCTTGGAATAAATTTGTTTAATTTGTGCCTAGTACTAGAGGTGGTCGAAATCTTTGAGTTAGGAAGAGGATTAGCTTTATTTCATTTTAGACTAAACTTTGTTAGGGCAGATAAGTCAAGGGGAAAAGGACAAAACCAAGGATCTTCTGCATTTGGCTTTAGCTTCCCCATGCAAATTTCAGCTCTACCCTCTTCCCCTCAGCCGAAAGCCCCAACCCCTACACCTCATGATGGCCCTAAAAACTTCCCCAACCAATCTCCTCCCTTGCATGGCTGCAGCAAGGGAAATTTTCCAAGAAAGTAATCATTTTCCCCAATTTCTGCTTCTATTTTTCCCCTTCCCATTTGTTCTTCTTCTACCTTCTTCCCTCACACGCCCGACGCCTCCCTCTCTCATTTCCATATTGTTTTCTTGCTGTTCTTTGAAGGACCAGCGACCAGGGGAGCAGCTAGCTTCAAGAGAGCCTGAGAAAGCAGCTTTGAGTCCTAAACTAGGTAAGGGAATAAGTTAGGTATTAAACTTCGACATCCTCTCGACGCTTGAGGGTGGTTTAGCTCAATCTAGTGGATTTCGGATTATAGGAGCTAGATCTATGTAGGATTTTAACTTGCATGTATGCTGTGATGTGTGGGAAGTCTTGCATGTGAGTTTCTTGAAGGTTTGTGGTGACTAAGCTTGCAAGAAACGTGCTCAGAGGAGCTGGGTTTGGACTTTTCTCCAGATCTGTTTACTGGACACTCGATGTTTGCTATTTTCATGGGTTAAAATGTGCTATGATTTTGAGGTTGATTCCTTCTTAAAAAAATGTTTTAAACATCTTCATTTATAACATATATTTTACTCAAGATTTTCTGGATTTAAAAGAACAAGATTTCAGCTTCGTTGCATGTAAGGCAGAATCTCGTTTTGTGTTGGAATCTGTGACATTTTGGTGTTCAACGGATTTTTATCAACTCTTAGGGTTCGATTTTCGAAAGAGTTTCTTCACAAAAGTTTTTCATCACATCTTGAATTTTAACATAGTCAAATTTCAAAGCAAATGGATGAGTTTTGGATTTCGAACCAAGCTGGTTTTTGAAAACGTGATTTCTAGACACGGACACGATTTTGGTAACGATTTGAGCGATTTACTGCTCCTATTTTAGAAAGATCTGGGTCAAGGTGTCTTCATGAAAAGTGTCCGTTTAAGTGTCCTTTATAACATATTTTAATTTGAGGATTTTCTGAACTCATTTGGTTATGTTTATGGATTTAATCTTGGAGACGTGCGAGTGGACTCAATTTCTGCCTGTGAGGGCCAGTTGTGGTCTTGTGGTTGTTTTTGGTGTCTTGCTTGCTGGAAAATGCATATTTTGTGATTTGGTTGATTTTTGGCATGTTGAGAACTTATGCTTGATGGCTGTACGTGTGAGGTGCTTAGCATATGTGTGGAATCATGTGTGATAAGTTGTAAGATAGTGTAAAGGGCAAATCTGTTTTGTGCATGCTAATACATTGTGAAGCATATGTGTATTGGTGGTGTTAAAAATGTGCCCTAATGGAAGATTGTGATATGGTGAAATGTGTGAATGAATCCTATAAGAGATGTTCCATCGGACAGCGTTCCGATGATGCCCCCGGAGAGTGGGGATGCCCCAAACAGTGAGGTTTGGGATGCCTTGGTTGAAGTCACAAGGCCAACGACCCTTGGACACCGGGATGCCTCGAAAGGAGATGCCTAGGGCCAATGTCCCCTGGAAGTCCGACCAGCGACCCGGAAGTGACTCGAACGGATCCAACCAACATCCCGGGTGCAATTCGTTTCGAGGGTGGATAGGAAATGATCACACATTGAAATTAATGAACAAGGCGTGTGAGTACATGTGATGGTGTTGCCGTGTGACATGAGATACATGATTGAAATTGTGTGTCATGTGATGTATGAATGGAGTTCGTATGCATATTGCGGTGTAGTCTTCATGCATTATACTCACTTTGGATTGTCTAGTTCGCATGATATCATTGGTACAGTATGCTGCCCTATTCAATGTAGTCCATAGTTATGATGATTCACTATGTTGGTGCTATTTTCATTAATGAGCGAAGCTAGGATCTCATTGTTTAATGCCATGCTTTATCTTTTACTGGGCATTGTTGCTCACCCCTTATTTTTCCTCTTAGATTATTAGCTATGGATGTGACACCTTTGGCGACTTATGGCATGCTTGTGCGTGTAGATGGCATGTATAGGGACTTTGAGGATCGAGATTCTGGCCTTATCTTGACTCGTTATATTTGTACTGTCTGGATAGATAATGGACGCCCTAATCCTTTTCCTGTGCGATTTGTGTCCGTGTATCTCAACGTGAATGGGAGTTTCTTTGGCCCCATCTGTTGGTGATGTTTTGAGCTTGGATTAGGAGGTGCGTGTGATATGAAGGGATGTAGTGGATGAGGAAAACTACCGGGTCAAGGAGTTAGGCACCTTTTTGGCCTCTCCCAAGTGTTTTGTTGGAGTCATCTTGATGTGTGTATTGCCATGATGTAATTGTCAAGATGCCGTTTTCCTCTGGTAATCCCTGTTTGGGATGAATTAAGAGAAGCATGTTATCATTTTGAAATTCGTTCTTAAGTGAAATGTCTTTATATGAAAGGTGTATATTCTTTCGCTTGCGTAATAGAAATTAAAGACTATAATTGAGGGTCTAGAGTGACTGCCTGGGACGTCACATTGACCCCATCTATTCGCGTGGGAAGTAACTGGTTGCTGAGGGTATCTCACATAAACTATGTCGAAGGCTTTCAGAAACATTCGCTATGAGCACAATCTGATCAATCAAAAAGGTCTTTTGAAAGGACCGCAATATAGGTTTGGTCATGGGCTTACACAAAGGGATTATTGCTTTTAGGCCAATAAAGGAACATTTGTTGCTATCCTCCAATAAAGGAACATTTGTTGCTATCCTCATCATGTTTACAAGTTGAGAACTTGGAAGATAAGACAATATATAATTGCTTCCACTCCTTCAAGCGGTAGCTTCTTTGTGGCATTCCCATTTCTACTCGAACCATCCCAATTAGAAGAGACTTCGGAGGAGGTTTATAATGTTGGATCGAGGTAGGCTCAAAAGGCTTAAAATTTTCAAGAGGGTTTTTAAGAGCTGGTGATCATCATGGCATCGTGACCATGTCACTCAATCTTTCGAAATCACTTGGCTTTTGAAACACAGCACGTCTCGAAAGTCTTTTGGCTAATCATCTCCGCATGGGAGCTTTGCTCATTTCTCTAATTTCTTTTGCACTTGTGATAATTTTTTATTATGCAAGCATTTGGACTTTGATAACTTTTCTTTCACATAAGATGCAGCCTTTTTGGCTCTTTTTCTTGACGGGCATTGGCCTTACTTTTACCAAGCACACTACATTTTCATGCCCCTTAATTTTTGTCGAACTTTTTGCTCTTTGAACTTTTGGAGCTCTTATGACTTTCGAGACGCCTGTCGCATTTTCTTGTAAATGTCAATTGTATATGGTCAATCCTTATGCATTGCCCTAGTGAAGGGAGGTGATCACCGCTCAGGCTTCAGAAATGAACAATCAAGCCCGAATTGGTTTAAGCAACAGGTGTCAGTGTTTGGGTAAAGAAGGAAACGCTCTTCTTCACATTGGGTGAGTCAAGCTCCGATGAGAATTCCTCTGAAGCTATCACAAGAAGTTTGATGCAAGTAAAAGTAATATAATTTTTCTCAATCTTCCACTCTACATTTCAACCGTAACCTCCTATGTCACCACAATGTAGGGTTGTTCTTGACAGGGGTACTTTGAAGGATCATCCTTATTCAGCCCAAAGGGTTAGCAAGAGATTAGTTCGATGCTTGGGATTGATGAAGGAAACACCTTTATCATTTCAATCTTTGCGTTCAATGCGAATGAATCCTCTGTCCTAAGAGAATGTCGTTTTCCACTCAATTCTGAAAAGTGTTTGAAGGATGTGTTTAGAAGTGACTTGCCTTTTTTCATCCTAAACACCTCTTGTTTGGCATGGTTAACATTTCATCTTTTTGCTCGATTGAAATCATTTTCACGAGGCCCTTTTCATGAGGGTCACCGACATGAAGTACGCGAAGTGACGCCGGAAGTAGGTCATGCGGATGATGCCATGCATTTGATTTTTCTATTTTCATTCTTTTTTATTACTTTTTTTTTTTATTTCCATCATCCCGGTTTACCTCTCATTTAAGAAGAGGAGATACTCAGCCGTCTACGTGGAGACTCGATGGGTCCTTGAATTGACTCTTCCCTCCATCATTTCCTCATCGAACGCTAGGGTGCTTGAAACATAAATAGATATGCATGCATGTAACGTATGCATGATATCTATGATGCTATGCAACTCAGATTGTGCATGAAGTGGCTCCACGACCTTGATTTTATTCATGGAAAATATTTCTTGACTGCATCAGCGTTTACAGGTCTAGGCAGTTTACCGCCATCCATTTCAACTAAAATCATAGCACCACCAGGAAGGATCTTCTTAATGACAAACGACCCTTCATAGTTCGGAGTGAATTTGCCATGAGGGTCTGGTATGATCGGAAATACTTTCCTCAGCACCAGGTCGTTGACCTCGAAGTGTCTAGGATGCACCCTCCGGTTGCAGGCTTTTGCGACTCGTCTCTAATAGCATTGGCCATGACACACAGCTTGCAATCTCTTCTTATCAATCATGTTTAGCTGCTCATGTCTCTGTTGTATCCACTTGGTCTCATCGAGCTTTGACTGGGAAAGAACCCTTAGCAAAGGAACTTCAACTTCAACAGGCAAGACCGCTTCCATTCCGTACACTAGTGAAAAAGGAGTTGCCCTCGTAGAGGTGCGGATAGAAGATCGGTATGCCATTAGTGCATAAGGATGCCTCTTGTGCCAATCTCGGTAATTTTCGGTAGTCTTTGACAGAATTTTCTTTATGTTCTTGTTGGTGCCTCCGCTGCTCTATTCATCTGAGGACGATACGGTGACAAGTTCAAATGCTTAATCTGAAACTCGTTGGGAAAGCCGTCTACGACTTTGTTGTTCAAATTAGAGCCGTTGTCAGTAATGATCGCCTCCGGCACCCCTTAACGGGCAACAATGTCTCGACGAATGAACTTGGCCACATTCTTGGCGGTGACATTAACATGTGAGTTGGCCTCGATCCATTTTGTAAAATAGTCTATCGCCACCAAGATAAACCAGTGCCCATTTGAAGCTTTGGCATTAATGGGCCCGATTATGTCAATTCCCCACATTGAAAAGGGCTAGGATTGGGACATTTGGTGAAGTTCATTTGGAGGGGCATTTATACTGTCTCCATAAATTTGGCACTGGTGACACCATTGTGCATGCTGTATGCAGTCGGACTCCATGGTCAGCCAATAGTAACCGAGTCGCATGATCTTTCTCACCAAGAAATGTCCATTCATATGGGGGCCACTCTCTCCTTCATGTATCTCTTTCATCAAATGGTTGGCTTCTTTAGTGTCGATACACCTTAACAATGTCGAGTCGAATGACCTTTTCTAGAGGACTGTTGACACCTAAATTTTGACTAATCATTTAGTAATTAATTGCATAGAAAATTGGGGATTAATCTTTAACTCCTTGAAAAAATTAGTAAAATTGCATTTCATGTAGTTGCATTTGCATCGATATTAAAAGGGCAATAAGACGCAACGGCTCACGATCGAAGGGATGGTCTCTCTCCACTGGCTTGAACACGCAGAGGAGCGAAAGTCAAAAAAAAAAAAAAAAAAAAAGAAAAAGAGAAGAAGGAAAGAAGTTCTTGCACGTCGATTGTCTCACCCTCATTGATGCACGCACATGCCTGCGCAAATTCGGCAGACGTGCGGACTCAAGAGAAGAAGCAAAAGGAACTCATGATATATTATATAATATATTCTCTCGAAGGTGGGCTGTGAATTTTCCGAGCATGAAGAGAAAAAAAAGAATCCATGAACGTCCATTTTCTCCCCCCTCATTAATGCATGCACATGCACGCACGAAATGGGGGACGTGAAAATTCCACCGACGCCTGCAAGAAGATTTCCTCGCTGAATAGTGGAGTGGTTGCTGAAAGAAAGGAATAGATAAAAGAAAAGGGGGAAGACCGTCGGCAGAAAAAACAAGAAAATATGAAGTCCGGGGGAGGAGATTTGAAGATAAGAGATGAGGATAGAGAATTTGTCAGAGAAAAGAAGGCAAAGTACGGCTTAAATCATGGAAAAGTTGCGGCTGCATCTTTTCGCTATCTTCAAGAGGCAACGGACCACCTATAAATAAGACCGCAAGAAGCCGTGTAGGGAGGAGGAATTGGTGAGAGCTATTAAAAAAGGGAGAACCCGTAGAGAGACAGGCGAGTTGAGGGAAATAGAATGTGTCAGAGAGAAAAGAAGGGGGAGGTCAAAAATATTAATTGTGAGGGAAGCTCCCCCATTCGGACAAAGAAAAAGAAGTCAGGGGGAGAGCAAAAAAGAGAAAAATTCATTTGAGTGAAGGAGCCCGTAGAGAGATAGCCGAGTAAAGAGAAGGGGGAGATTAAAAAATGGCTCTTGTCAGAGAGAAACCCAAAAAGTGAAGAGGGAAAAGAGTCCACTAAAAAGGTATAGAGAGAGCTGCCGAGAGAAAAGACAGGGAGAGGGAGAGAGAAAGTAAAATATATATATATATATATATATATATAAAAGTTGCTGTTCATCTTCTCCATTGCTCCCCTTCGTCTTGCAGCCGCTTGAAGCTTCTACTGTACCAGCCACCTCCGCCTTTCACCCCCCCGCGCCGGTCCGAGATTTGTTGTTCCGCCTGCGCGCACCGCGCCTGAACGCCGCCAGCCGCCGCGCTCCAGCTCCGCACAGCCGCCGATCCAGCGCGCAACAACCCAGCGCCGTCGGCCTTCCTCCCTGTGCTGGTAGCTGCGCCCCTGATTCCCCTGCTCGCCGCCCATCACCACTCCCCCTGCTGCCCGAATCTCCACGAGCAGCAAATCGGTGACTCGACGACCCGATACCCACCACTGCTGCAGATCGCGATGCCAGGACCGGTTGCCGAACTACCCTGCTACCCGAGCCATCTGACCAAGCACTACTGCTGCTCGAATGTCGCTGCTGCCCCGAACTGAACGCAGAAGCTGCAGCAACTGCTGCCGAGCGCCACTGGATCTCCATCACGCAGCAACCCGCCACCACCTTCCTCCTTCCGGTGAGCTACCGACGCCTGCGCCTCTGCCCATCCTCGACACTGACAGCAACTCTGCCGTCTCTGCGCGGCCCCGACTTACTGTGCCCGAGTTTTCCGCAACACCAGCAGCTGCGCCCGAGCTGCTGCTGCCCACCGCACCAGCAGCTCCCGAGCTCCGCTCACCACCGTGCGCCACTGCCCCGCGACCTACTGCTCTGCCTCCGCCTGCGCGTCCACTCGAGCCAGCACCGCCACGCGACACCACTGCCGCTCCGCCCCTTTGTTGTTCTACGTCTGCTCCCGCGCCCCTGCAGCTCGAACCCACGGGCGACGCCCGCAAGCTGTAGCACCCGTCGCCGAGTCCTACCCGTCGTTGCGCCCGCTGCTGCACCTCCGCGCCACCATCCTCTCTGCCCAAGCTCCGTTCATCGCTGCGCGCCACCGCCTCCGTCTGCCCACATTCGCCCGAAGCCCCCGCTCGCACAACTCCTTTCGCGCTCGGTTTGCTGTTCTTTAGGTAGTTCAATTTTTATTTTATTTTATTTTTCATTTATCTTATTTTCTTTTCTTTTCTTTTTAGTTTAGTTATTTAAATTGTAATTTGGAATGTTAGTATTCATTTCACAAATCATGTAGGCATTATCCGCAGGGTTTTACCCGAAATTATTATAATTATTAATTTGACCCGTAAGACGTCGGGTCATTTTTTTAATTATATTAATTTTATGGGCATTTTGATAGTATTTCAATGTTTAAATCATTATAATTATTAATTTAATGGGATCTTGGATTAAATTTTTAATTATTTTGAGTTTTCTTATATGTTCGATGTTTAAGGGTAAAGTAATCGTTAATTTAATCCATGAGACGACGGATTATTTTTTCGATTATTTTAATCCTTAATTTGATGAATATCTTGATTAGTTAGATGTAATGTGTGCTTGTTTTGAAAAACACTAAAAAAAACAATAAAAAAATAAAAAAAAATCAAATATTGCATTGGAATACGTTGTTTTCACAAAGTAGAGTTGCATTTTTAGGTTGCATGTTTAATTGTGTAAAATTTCGAATTTTATATAAAAAGAAAAGAATCATCATGCATATTAGAATAGAATTGCATGTCTCATTTTAAGTTTAAAGCAATTTTTCGGATAAATTGCATTTTTAGGAATAGAAATATCATGTGCACGTCATGCGGGATTAAGTTCATAAAATGCACATCATGTAGAATTAGGCTCATTTAATTAAAAGTTGCCTGTCATTATAATTAGGTCATTTTGATTTGCATATTTAATTATTGCATGTTCATTAAGAAAACACAAAAAATATTTTACTCATGTCATGTAGTTTAGAATGCATTGTTATGCCATTTCATGTTAGATTAGATGCACTGCATGATTCTCATTGAAAAAGTGAAAACAAAATTGAGAAATTGCATTGTTAATTAGAAATCATATGTAGGATTGTGGATGTGAATTCTAATTTAACATTACAGATGCTTTCGTTGTCATGAGATAAGTCCTGCATTTTTCTTATTCGCTTTCTTGAGTGCTAAATCGGTGGATTACGCACTTGCATGATTATCTCACATGTTAGGAAAGTGAATTAAAATCAATTCAAGCTGCCTGCAAAACATCTTTTCAAAATTAAAAGAGAAAGGTACCGAAAGGGCGTTAGAGAAATCTAGCGTAACCAAGTCCCCGTACCCAAAATCTCTGGTTCGTAGGAGTAAAATAATTCTCCCGTTATTTTGCTTAGGTGTCTAATCGACCTACCGCAAACCGATTAGTGGCGACTCCTTTTTGCATGCTATGATATTTGAATTTAAGTCGCGAATTGGTATGGGCTTGGGAGAGCCCGAGCTAAATCTAGGCTTAGCAATCCATTAGCCTAAACTCTAGGTGGTGCACCCGGAAATTTTAGGTCGCGACAGCTTGGCGACTCCGCTGGGGACTTGAGTTAAAACTCTTAGTGGACTTAGGCCAATTTTTCTTTTCATTTGAAAAATGTTTTTGTTTGGCAGCGAAGATCCTAGGTACGTCCCTAACATTTAAGGTGTTAAATGTTTTTGCAGACTGGGAGATATAAGGGGAGTAGTCTTTGCTAACCCTTGTCTTGCAGGTTGGAGTTGGGAATGAATGTTTTAAATTCAAGTTATCGAAGTGTTGTGTGATTTAAACTGTTGTGCATGCTTTGCATTTACACTACACTATTGCACACACAGCCTGCTGCCGAACCTGGGCTGCGATAAGATTCTTAGGATGGTGTTGAGAAGGATACTCCCTCGAAAGCGAGACTGCTATGTAGAGGTTGACATTCTCTTCCTCGAAAGTTCTTCATGGTGTCGATTGTGTTTGTCCATATCCGCAAGACTGCGTGACTATTGGACATTCCATTCGACTAAACCGGAGTTAGGGGGACCTGACACGTTACGCGAGACTGCAGCGGTCAGATCATCCTTTTAGCTCCACTTTGCTAAGCCATCTAGGTAGAAATCGAGCCTCACATTTCATGCGTGTGTCTATGTGGTTGCCATCAATTTTCCTTAGTGAAGTAAGTCTTCTATCCCTATATTATGCAATTTACTTATTTCGTCATACTTTTGGTCCATCCGTGACAATCTAGGTCAATCGTTGGATTAATTCTTTTGTCAATTAGAAATGAAATGAGGAAATTGCCATGCAATGAATCATTTTGAAAAAAAACTTTGGAAAATTTATTTTCAATGCATGTCTAGGATATTTGGTCTTGCTAGGGTGTCTATTTTTCTAGATCTCTGTTAGGAAATTCCCTTTTTGTACGAACTTTTCATCTATAAAAAAAATGAATAAAAAAAATGAAAAACTCGATTAGATCATTGTCATGGATTAACACTCTATTTACACCTCATGCTTACACATTTTCATTCATCTAAATTAGGTGATAACGGATCCTCCACGTTCGCTCATCATTACACGATCGAGAGCAGAAATGGCTGACCAAACTGAGATGCGTGATCGTATTACCAGTGTGGAAGATCAGCTCAAGCAGTTGCTTACCTCTATGCAGCTTCTGACAGCTCAAATCCAGTCCCTCCAAGCGAATTTGACTCCTACACCTGCTCTCCCCGATATAGTAGTACCGAAGCAAGAAAACAAGGCCCGAGTGGGTGATGACGACATGCCCGAGCTGGAAGATGACCCATTGTCAGTCATTTTTGACAAGGCCAAGCTTGACAACATCCCTAAGACGGAGCAAGATGATCGCTTTGCAAAGCTGGAAGAGAAAGTAAAGCAATTGCAAGAGTCACAAAGTTCGCTCCCATTCGACTTGTCAATTTATGAGAAGGTCAAGGTACCAAGCAAGTTCAAAATGCCAGAGTTTGAGAAATATGATGGCACTTCTTGCCCAAAGGCTCATTTGCAGATGTACCATGTACGCATGGCCCAACATGTCAAGAATGAGCCCCTCATGATCCAATCATTCTATGCGAGTTTGACCGGACCCGCACTGAACTGGTACGTGATGAAGAATGTCAACCTTCTCGATACCTGGAATGAAGTGGCTGACGCATTTCTCAAGCAGTATAAGTTCAATATGGACATCGCACCTTCCCGAGAAGATCTTGAGAGGATGAAGAAGAAGAGGAGCGAATCATTTAAGGAGTATGCCATGAGATGGCGAAATCTGGCAGCTCAAATCACTCCTGAGCCTACTGATAAGGAATTAATGAAGTTGTTCGTCAAGACTCTCCCGCCTGAGTTCCGTAATCGAATTGCTAGCACATACGTTGAAAACTTCAACCAACTTGTTCCCGTGGGAGAACAAATTGAGATGGGGATAAGAGAAGGGTGGTTTAATGAGCCATCTAACAAAAGGTTTCCTACCAAGAAGGAGAAGGACCTTGAAGCTGAGATTAATGTGACATATTCTCAACCGAATCGTGATACATCCAATCGCACTCCAGCAATTAAGATTTCTAATGAGCAACAAGGTGGAGGACATCAGCTCTCTGGTCGACGACGTAATGTTAGAAGACAGTTCACACCTCTTCCTGGACCCCTATCCAAAGTTTTGCCTGTCCTCCAAAAGAAGGGATTAATCTCTACGGAGCCGAAGCGACCAAATCCGGAGCATTATCCTACATATAATGCCTCCAAGAAGTGCGACTATCACATGGGAGAGGTTGGTCATTCCACTGATGATTGCTATGTCTTGAAGCATAGGGTCCAAGACCTCTTGGATACAAAGGTGTTCTCTTTCAGCAGTAATCATAAAGACCCTATGCCCAACCATGACAAAGGCATAAATGTTGTCACTGAGTGAAGAAGTTCTTATCCTCACATCCCTCTATGAAGGAGTCTTTTGTTATGCTTTCTAGGATTTCAAGTTTCTTTAGGATTTCTTGCTTTCTGAGACTTCAATTATTGCTTTCGTTTCTAGGATTTGCTTGTTTGCATTTTCCATTCCAATAATGTAATTCATTTAAATCTATTGAATGAAATTACACTTTTATTTTGAGAACATGACGGAGTACACCAAACCAGTCCGGTGACGATATCCAACAATGAAAAGAGAATATCATCCAAGGAGAATTCTGAGGACTGGGCTTCTTCATGCTTCCTCATCCAAAAAAATAAAAAGTAAAAAAAAAAGTTCCCAAAAAAAAAATCATTTTTCAAGCCATTTCCAAAAGCATGCAGTAGGTTAGCTTTGTTTAATTTTCTGATTCATTTACTTCATGTTTCAGAACATTATTTTCTTAGCCCGACGAGAAAACATCTAGAAAAGGCACAACATGTTGCAATTGGCTCAACTGTTACTCAACAAGTTTGAGAACACATTTCTAAAGAGTTAATATGACAGACATGACAAAGACAAAATCTTGATCCGAGCCAAAATGGATGTGCAATTTGAATTTACTTTGATGTCGCATAGTATCCTATTCATGCACGTTCTCTTTTGCAGGGACAAAAGCGGATTTTCAGTCTGGATTGATAGGGATAATCCAAGAACACCCATTGCGGAGGTAGTCCCTTTGTGGGGGAATTCCCTAAATGAATACTTGAAACCATGTTTTGAATGTGGTAACTTATCTGTTTTGATGTCACAAAAGCCTTTCATGCTTAAATTGTCGAACTCTTTTGAAAAGAGAATTTCGATAATGGTTTTGCCTATTTAACTCACCAATTCCATGTGAAGATTTGTCAAGATAGACAATTCAATAGAGTGACATCAATGCTTAAGGATGCTGAATGAGATGAAAAGTAGGCCATGTTCCATACACACATTGAGTTCATCTGATTCGGTATAACAGGCGTGTTGACTCAGAGTCCGTGCAATTAAATAAAAAAAGAAACGCCTTGAGGACACCACCAGCGCTTCGGCCTGGTGGCATGGGGAATGAAAAGGTCCGAAAACGACCAGGGTTCGATCCCTGGAAATGGCAACAAGTGTGCCGAAAAAAAAAAACAAAAAAACAAAAAACAAAAAACAAAAACAAAAACAAAAACATTTTCTCTTGCTTTTCTCTTTTTGAGCTACAAACTCTTTGTGTTCAAAGCTGATGAGTTCATGAAGTGATTGCAACATTTCAAAGAAGAATTTTGCATTATAGTTTTACTTGTTTAATTTACCGATTCCACTGAGGATTGTCACCATCGATCAAGTTGATGAATGATGTGGCATAGATTGAACATGCTAAATGAGACATGTCAGGATGATGAAAGGCAAGCCTTAACCTATACACAGTCCCTTGCTCATACACTGGTGAGATGAGTGTAGGAAATTCCATGTCCATAAGGTAAAGAGTTCTCTTGCGAAAGGTACGGCGATCAAAATGATGAGAGGCAGTTCATTCTCTATCCCAAACACTATGTGATCATCCATTATTTAACCCTTTTGAGCCCACACACGTACATAATTTTTAAATTACCCTTGTCAAGAACCACCCCACAGTGGGGCAAGCTCGAGATAAGACGACATCATGAGGTGAGGAAATTGATAGGAATATTCTTGCTCTCACTCGCATCAATCTTCAAGTATTGCTATTGCATTGAATTCATACGGTAATTTAAGTGCCTTAGGATGATGAAGAGCAGTTCTTTCTCTATCCTATACACTTTATCCATTGCGTAGCCCCTTGAGCCTGTAAATTCGTTTCGACCCAATTGGTGATCATCCCTCACACTGGGGGCAAGGCAAAAGGCAAATGTTCAAACAGCAGAATCACGAGTGCCGACAAAAAATGAAAACTCTTCGAGAACCCAAATGTTAAAGCATTACATGGCTATTCAATGCATGCAGTGTGCAAAAAAATTAAGGGGCATAAAAAGCAAAAGCAGTGCTCGGTAAAAGCAAGGCCTATGCCCATAGAAAATGAAAGAAAAGTTAAGATGGATGATTATCAGTGAAAAAAAGGGGGTGTATTCCTAATGGAGTGGTACTCAAAGAACTCAAATGCCGAGTTTTTATGGTACTTATGAGGAAAATCCCAATGGTGAAGAAGAAGATCGGTGACAATGCCAAGATGATCACCAATTCTCATTCCCCTATACACTTTTTGAGCCTAATGATCCATTCATTCCTCGACCCATGAACTTAACCTACGTTACATCCCTTACAAAGTCTCTTCAGATTAGGGCGCTGAAATTAACGTAGGAATTCAATTGCTTATGAGCATCGCTTGAAGAAGTGCGAGCAAGACCATTTATATCTCATTCCGCAGGTTCATTGACTTGTAAACCCGGAGATGATTGCGAAGTATTGTTCTTTCATTAACCTTGACTCGAAGAGTCCCTCTTTGTTGAGCCATTGACCGAGCCTACATTATGGTCCTGGTAAAGACCTCTCAGATTGACAAGGTCGTACCGCTTGCGAGAATACTCGAACCCTTGTTGACATGATGAAAGTAAGATTGAGTGATTCCTATGATCCCACATTAATGGTTGGGACAAAATGCCTTCTTAATGAGAGTGAGTGAAAGTCCTTTCTAACTGAAAGTCTCTCATTTGGTATTCTTGAAAATCCATGTCATGAGTAAAAATTGTCTTAAACGATGATTCTCCCTAGTGGAAATTTGGTGGTGCAAATATGGTAACACCATCATGCATAAATCTTGATTGAATGGTTAAAAGCTTCAATGGACTTTGGAGTGTGCTGAATTGCTTACTTCTTTTGTGAATGCATGTATTTTTGCTCTAATCATGTCTGACAGGTAATGTTTCCTTGAAGACCCAAGAGCTCCTGACATTTTTGTTACCTTTCAGAAGCCTCGAGGTGAGAATCCTCCAAGAATATTTGAAGTACATCCTCGATGTTCGAAAGCTTCTTTCTACCAAGAGGTAAGTGACCTTCACGAATATCACAGGTTTGTCCTAGGTATTCCCAAATTCTTGATCTATGTCTCAAAACCCTTGTCGTTAAGCATTTCATTCTGGATATGAATGCTTTCCGATCTTTCTCGTTATACCTCAGTCTGGATCTAGGTATTTCGAACCCTCTTAATCCAATATTCATCTCACCTAACATTGAGTGTCTATTGGTTAAGTCCCCAAATTTTTGACATCTCAGTCTGGATCTGGATGTCTCAAAACTATTCATTAAGCATTTCATTCTGGATATGAATGCTTTCTGATCTTTCTTGTTATACCTTAGTCTGGATCTAGGTATTTCGAATCCTCTTAATCCAATATTCATCTCACCTAACATTGAGTGTTTATTGGTTAAGTTTCAAAATCTTGACATCTCAGTCTGGATCTGAATGTCTCAAAACCGTTCATTAAGCATTTCATTCTGGATATGAATGCTTTCTGAGCTTTCTTGTTATACCTTAGTCTGGATTTAGGTATTTCGAACCCTCTTAATCCAACATTCATCTCACCTAACATTGAGTGCCTGTTGGTTAAGTTCTCAACCCTCTTAATCCAACATTCATCTCACCTAACATTGAGTGTATGTTGGTTAAGTTCCCAATCCTCTTAACTCGATATTCATCTCACTCAACATTGAGTGTTTATCGGTTAAGTCCCAATCTTCTTAATCCAACATTCATCTCACCTAACATTGAGTGTCTGTTGGTTAAGTTCTTAATCCTCTTAACTCGATATTCATCTCACCTAACATTGAGTGTTTATCGGTTAAGTTTCAGTCCTCTTAATCCAACATTCATCTCACCTAACATTGAGTGTCTGTTGGTTAAGTTCTCGATCCTCTTAACTCGATATTCATCTCACCTAACATTGAGTGTTTGTCGGTTAAGTCCCAGTCCTCTTAATCCAATATTCATCTCACCTAACATTGAGTGTCTATTGGTTAAGTTCCCAATCCTCTTAACTCGATATTCATCTCACCTAACATTGAGTGTTTGTCGGTTAAGTCCCAATCCTCTTAATCCAATATTCATCTCACCTAACATTGAGTGTCTATTGGTTAAGTTCCCAATCCTCTTAACTCGATATTCATCTCACCTAACATTGAGTGTTTATCGGTTAAGTCCCAATCCTCTTAATCCAATATTCATATCACCTAACATTGAGTGTCTATTGGTTAAGTTCCCAATACCTTTATATTGACCTGGCGTGCTTTCGTAGCCCAGAGTCCCTCTCATTGACTCGGCGTGCTTCCGTAACCCGATGTCCCTTTATATTGACCTGGCGTGCTTTTGTAGCCCAGTGTCCCATTTCATTGACCCGGCGTGCTTTCGTAGCCCGGTGTCCAACTCTTGACTCGGCGTGCTTCCGTAGCCCGATGTCCCTTTATATTGACCTGGCGTGCTTTCGTAGCCCAGTGTCCCATTTCATTGACCAGGCGTGCTTTCGTAGCCCGGTGTCCAACTCTTGACTCGGCGTGCTTCCGTAGCCCGATGTCCTTTTATATTGACCCGGCGTGCTTTCGTAGCCCAGTGTCCCATGTCATTGACCCAGCGTGCTTTCGTAGCCTCGGTGTCCAACTCTTGACTCGGCGTGCTTCCGTAGCCCGATGTCCCTTTATATTGACTCAGCGTGCTTTCATAGCCTGGGTTCCCTTTATCGAATCGGCGTGCTTCCGTAGCCCGATTCTCTTTTATTGACCTGGTGTGCTTTCGTAGCCCAGAGTCCTTTACATTGACACTCAATAGAGTTGTCCCCCAAAGATTTTTCTCCAGATTTAGTCTGATTAAGGCGACCGAAGAATGGTTCGGGTCCTGGTCAGATGATCTCCATTGCAAGGCTAGGCGACCGTAGAATGGTACGAGTCCTAGACAACATTTATTGCTCTAACAGGTAACCGTAGAATGGTACGGGTCCTGGAAAAGCAATTTCCCCATCCAGGTGACCGTAGAATGGTACGGGTCCTGGGAAATCATTTTCGTCAAGGCGACCGTAGAATGGTACGGGTCATAGACAAAACCTTTCTGCTGTACTGGGCGACCGTAGAATGGTACGGGTCCTGGGAAAGCAGTTCCTTACAAAACTTTTCTGCTGTACTGGGCGACCGTAGAATGGTACGAGTCCTGGGAAAGCAGTTTCTTCCTGCCATACCAAGTGACCGTAGAATGGTACGGGTCTTGGGAAAGCAGTCTCTTTGTGAAGACATGTTATTATGCTAGGCGACCGTAGAATGGTACGGGTCCTAGACATGTAACACCAACTACCTCGAACTACTCTATCTTCCTCGAAGGTAAGTTATTCCAGGTAGGTTCATTTATCATTTGCATTAGCATTTCCATGTATCATATAAATTGCATTTAAAAATGGAATTCATGTTCCAACAAAAATCATTCATTGCATGTGCACGACCAAAATTTAGGTCTCAATTTATCTTTGAAGGCAACCTCTGCGAGCTCACCTTCAAAGAGGGGCAGCTGTTGACACCTAAATTTTGACTAATCATTTAGTAATTAATTGCATAGAAAATTGGGGATTAATCTTTAACTCCTTGAAAAAAATAGTAAAATTGCATTTCATGTAGTTGCATTTGCATCGATATTAAAAGGGCAATAAGACGCAACGGCTCACGATCGAAGGGATGGTCTCTCTCCACCGGCTTGAACACGCAGAGGAGCGAAAGTCAAAAAAAAAAAAAAAAAAAAAAAAAAAGAGAAGAAGGAAAGAAGTTCTTGCACGTCGATTGTCTCACCCTCATTGATGCACGCACATGCCTACGCAATTTCGGCAGACGTGCAGACTCAAGAGAAGAAGCAAAAGGAACTCATGATATATTATATAATATATTCTCTCGAAGGTGGGCCGTGAATTTTCCGAGCATGAAGAGAAAAAAAAGAATCCATGATCGTCCATTTTCTCCCCCCTCATTAATGCATGCACATGCACGCACGAAATGGGGGACGTGAAAATTCCACCGACGCCTGCAAGAAGATTTCCTGGCTGAATAGCGGAGTGGTTGCTGAAAGAAAGGAATAGATAAAAGAAAAGGGGGAAGACCGTCGGCAGAAAAAACAAGAAAATATGAAGTCCGGGGGAGGTGATTTGAAGATAAGAGATGAGGATAGAGAATTTGTCAGAGAAAAGAAGGCAAAGTACGGCTTAAATCCTGGAAAAGTTGCGGCTGCATCTTTTCGCTATCTTCAAGAGGCAACGGACCACCTATAAATAAGACCGCAAGAAGCCGTGTAGGGAGGAGGAATTGGTGAGAGCTATTAAAAAGGGAGAACCCGTAGAGAGACAAAGGGCGAGTTGAGGGAAATAGAATGTGTCGAGAGAAAAAGAAGGGGGAGGTAAAAACTATTAATTGTGAAGGAAGCTCCCCATTCGGACAAAGAAAAGAAGTCGGGGGAGAGCAAAAAGAGAAAAATTCATTTGAGTGAAGGAGCCCGTAGAGAGACAGCCGAGTAAAGAGAAGGGGAGATTAAAAATGGCTCTTGTCGAGAGAAACCCAAAAAGTGAAGAGGGAAAAGAGTCCACTAAAAGGTATAGAGAGAGCTACCGAGAGAAAAGACAGGGGAGAGGGAGAGAGAAAGTAAAAAAATATATATATAAAAGTTGCTGTTCATCTTCTCCATTGCTCCCCTTTGTCTTGCAGCCGCTTGAAGCTTCTACTTGTACCAGCCACCTCCGCCTTTCACCCCCCCGCGCCGGTCCGAGATTTGCTTGCTCGCTGCGCGCGCACGCGCCCGAACGCCGCCCAGCCGCGCGCTCGCTCCGCATAGCCGCCGATCCGGCGCGCAGAATAACCCGGCGCCGTCGGCCTTCCTCCTCAGGCTGGTAGCTGCGCCCCGATTCCCCCGCTCGCCGCCCATCACCACTCCCCGTCGCCCGAATCTCCACGAGCAGCAAATCGGTGACTCGACGACCCGATACCCACCATCGCTGCGCAGATCGCGATGCCGGGACCGGTTGCCGAACTACCCCGCTACCCGAGCCATCGACCAAGCACTACTTGCTGCTCGAATGTCGCCGCCCCCGAACCGAACGCGAAGCTGCGGCAACCGCTGCCGAGCGCCACCGGATCTCCATCACGCAGCAACCCGCCACCACCTTCCTCCTTCCGGTGAGCTACCGACGCCCGTGCCTCGCCCATCCTCGACACCGACAAGCAACTCTGGCCGTCTCTGCGCGGCCCCGACTTACTTGTGCCCGAGTTTTCCGCAACACCACAGCCAGCCGCGCCCGAGCCGCTGCCGCCCACCGCACCAGCGGCTCCCGAGCTCCGCTCACCACCGTGCGCCACGCCCGCGACCTCCGCTCCGCCTCCGCTCGCGCGTCCGCTCGAGCCAGCACCGCCACGCGACACCACCGCCGCTCCGCCCCTTTGCTGTTCTACGCCCTCTCCCGCGCCCCGGAGCTCGAACCCACGGGCGATGCCCGCAAGCCGTAGCACCCCTCGCCGAGTCCCGCCCGTCGTTGCGCCCGCCGCTGCACCTCCGCGCCACCATCCTCTCTGCCCAAGCTCCGTTCATCGCTGCGCGCCGCCGCCTCCGTCTTCCCACATTCGCCCAAAGCCCCCGCTCGCACAACTCCTTTCGCGCTCGGTTTCCTGTTCCTTAGGTAGTTCAATTTTTATTTTATTTTAATTTTCATTTATCTTATTTTATTTTCTTTTCTTTTTAGTTTAGTTATTTAAATTGTAATTTGGAATGTTAATATTCATTTCACAAATCATGTAGGCATTATCCGCAGGGTTTTACCCGAAATTATTATAATTATTAATTTGACCCGTAAGACGTCGGGTCATTTTTTTATTTATATTAATTTTATGGGCATTTTGATAGTATTTCAATGTTTAAATCACTATAATTATTAATTTAATGGGATCTCGGATTAAATTTTTAATTATTTTGAGTTTTCTTATATGTTCGATGTTTAAGGGTAAAGTAATCGTTAATTTAATCCATGAGACGACGGATTATTTTTTCGATTATTTTAATCCTTAATTTGATGAATATCTTGATTAGTTAGATGTAATGTGTGCTTGTTTTGAAAAACACTAAAAAAAACAATAAAAAAAAATCAAATATTGCATTGGAATACGTTGTTTTCACAAAGTAGAGTTGCATTTTTAGGTTGCATGTTTAATTGTGTAAAATTTCGAATTTTATATAAAAAGAAAAGAATCATCATGCATATTAGAATAGAATTGCATGTCTCATTTTAAGTTTAAAGCAATTTTTCGGATAAATTGCATTTTTAGGAATAGAAATATCATGTGCACGTCATGCGGGATTAAGTTCATAAAATGCACATCATGTAGAATTAGGCTCATTTAATTAAAAGTTGCCTGTCATTATAATTAGGTCATTTTGATTTGCATATTTAATTATTGCATGTTCATTAAGAAAACACAAAAAAATATTTTACTCATGTCATGTAGCTTAGAATGCATTGTTATGCCATTTCATGTTAGATTAGATGCACTGCATGATTCTCATTGAAAAAGTGAAAACAAAATTGAGAAATTGCATTGTTAATTAAAAATCATATGTAGGATTGTGGATGTGAATTCTAATTTAACATTACAGATGCTTTCGTTGTCATGAGATAAGTCCTGCATTTTTCTTATTCGCTTTCTTGAGTGCTAAATCGGTGGATTACGCACCCGCATGATTACCTCACATGTTAGGAAAGTGAATTAAAATCAATTCAAGCTGCCTGCAAAACATCTTTTCAAAATTAAAAGAGAAAGGTACCGAAAGGGCGTTAGAGAAATCTAGCATAACCAAGTCCCCGTACCCAAAATCTCTGGTTCGTAGGAGTAAAATAATTCTCCCGTTATTTTGCTTAGGTGTCTAATCGACCTACCGCAAACCGATTAGTGGCGACTCCTTTTTGCATGCTATGATATTTGAATTTAAGTCGCGAATTGGTATGGGTTTGGGAGAGCCCGAGCTAAGTCTAGGCTTAGCAATCCATTAGCCTAAACTCTAGGTGGTGCACCCGGAAATTTTAGGTCGCGACAAGGACGTCTCCACTGGCGAAGAACTTTGACGCTAACTTCATCAGATGCTTTCTGTCTACTGCTTTACTTCCTTCAGGGAATTCGCCCTTCTGCAGGTACTTCAAGATGTCGTGATACCAAGGCTGTTCATCGGGTTCCTCTTCGACCGTCATGCAATAAGCCGAGCATGTAAGGATTTCAATTCTCAACGATTCGATGTCCATGCCTCCAATTACTTGTAACATGAAAGATAGGGTAGCCAAGGCATCATCGAATTGATTTTGAGACCTTGGTAAGTACTCGAATGATATTTCTTGGAATTCTTCCGTCAACTCTTCTAGGAACTCATGATACGGAATCAATTTAGAATCTCGTGTTCGTCATTCGCCTTCAGTTTGTAAGATGATAAGGGCCGAATCACCATAAACTTGTAGCTTCTGGATTTTCATATCGATGGCAACCTGGAGGCCGAGAATGCATGCTTCATATTCCGCGATGTTATTCGTGCAAGGGAATGTCAATTTAGTGGTGACGAGGTAATGCTGTCCGTTTGGGGAGATAAGAACTGCCCTAGTACCCAACCCGGCTAAGTTAACTGCACCATCAAAGTACATTGTCCATTTGTCGCTTGATATAAGTAAGATTCGCTCCTCTGCATCACTATCCTCATCGGATGCTCTTGACCTCTCGGAATTCATTGCCAACATGTCTGCTATGGCACGACCTTTAACGGATTTATGTCCCAAGCTTTGAACGTCAAATTCCGAAATTAAGATTTGCCACTTGGCTAACTTGCCAACCAATGCCGGCTTCTCTAGGAGGTACTTGATGGGATTATTTTCAGTCACCAACAAGATTCGGTGATGGAGTGTGTATTGTCGCAACCTGTGCAAGACCCAAATCAAGGCCACGCAAGTCCTCTCAACTTCTGTATAGTTCATATCGAAAACAGTGAACTTCTCGCTCAAGTAGTATATCGCACATTCTCTCCCTTCATTTGGTCTTTTCTGGGCCAACATGGCTCCCAATGACTCGTCATGTATGGTCAAGTACAAAATCAGGGAAATTTTAGGGAGTGGAGGCACTATGACTGGTGCATGAGTGGGATAGTGTTTTATCTTTTTGAAGGTGCCCTGGCACTCGGCATCCCACTCAATCTTTACATTCTTCGTCAGGAGTTTGAAAAAAGCTTTGCTGTTTTAAACAACTGACAGATAAACCTCGCCACATAATTAAGTCGTCCCATCAGGCTACGAACTTCCTTGGTGGTAGTTGGGGGTCGTAAATCACAGATGGTCTTAACCTTTGACGGATCAATCTCTATGCCCATACTACTGACCATGAACCCTAACAACTTCCCAGATTTTGCTCCGAAAATGCATTTCGCGGGATTAAGGCGTAGCTTGAACTTCCGAAGACGTTCAAACAGTTTCCACAAGACTTCAACATGGTCCTCACCTTATCTTGATTTTGCAATTATCATCCACGTATACTTCGATCTCTTTGTGCATCATATCATGGAACAACGTGACCATGGCCCTTTGATACGTTGCCCCGGCATTCTTTAGACCAAAAGGCATCACTTTGTAGCAGAAAGTTCCCCAAGGAGTTATGAATGATGTTTTGCTTCTATCTTTCTCCTTCATACGAATTTGGTTGTACCCAGAAAAATCGTCTATAGAGGAGAATAATTCAAACCTCGCCGTACTGTCAACCAAGACATCGATATGTGAGAGTGGAAAGTCATCCTTCGGACTAGCTCAATTCAAGTCGCAATAATCAACACACACCCTAATTCGCCCATCTTTCTTCATTTCAGGCACGATGTTTGCTACCCAATTGGAATAGTGCGTCACTTCGATAAAGTCTACTTTCAGCAGTTTCATCACTTCCTCTTCGATTTTCTTGGACAACCCTGATTTGGTTCTCCTAAGCCTTTACTTCTTGAGTGGTACATTAAGATCGTTGGCAAAGCGTGTTCCACAATTTTAGTGCTCAGTCTTGGCATGTCAGCATATGTCTAAGCGAACACATCTTGATACTCTTTCAGGATATTAGTCATCCTTTCTGCCTTTGACTATGAGAGACATGCCTCGATCTTTACTTCCCTAACATTCTCTGCATCTCCCAAGTTTATGGTGATTGTTTGTTCTTCTGTCAACGGCTTCTATTCTTCATGTTGATTACATTCACGCTCGATCCCCTTCTGATCATTGTCGGTGTCATCGGAACCTGAAAGACTTTCTTCATGCACATCCGGATCACATGAGTCCTTGTCATGATTATGCATAATGTAATGCCCGAGATGCGATGAGATAAGTTAGAGTACATCAACGATAAAGATGATGCATGTCGTTTTCGAAGAATTTTTTTGCAAAATTTTTTCATAAAAAAGTTTCAAGAACTCATCCTCATAACCTCGGATTTCCTTGTCCTTACAAAACAGTAGCGACCATCATAGGACTAGTTTGATATGCTTCCACATGTCCTTAATAAAACATGCGTCTATTTTATTGAATGAGAAGGGATAAGGCCGCATTTTAACACACACCACCCTTGACTAACGGCTCAAGATCGGGGTTGACCATAGTTCACATTACGAATGACCTAGACAAGAAAGAAATAGCAATGAGATCCTATGTAGGGGAGAGGACATAAAACCAAACTAGGCTAAACGAGAACCGCCCTACTCTATTTTATTGAATGAGAAAGGATAAGGCCGCATTTTAACACACACCACCCTCGATCAACGGCTCAAGATCGGGGTTTACCATAGTTCACGTTACGAATGACCTAGACAAGAAAGAAATAGCAACGAGATCCTACGCAAGGGAGAGGACATAAAACCAGACTAGGCTAAACGAGAACCGCCCAACTCTAGAGGGACAACTACACTTCGGAGGACTCAGCTTCCTCGCATGCTAGGATGGTGCATATGACGTCCTCCTCGAACAGCTCGGTCACACCACTAATGGCCTCCTCTTCCTCGGATAGCATCCTTGGAGGTCCCGAAAATGTCTCTTCCAGCAACGGGAGAAAAAGCTTCTGACTGCCCCCGCTCTCCTCGGTTCGGGCAATGCGTTCACCTTGGTCTCCATACCCACTTCGGCCTCCACGGGCACTTTGACCTCTCTGCCTTCCATGGCTTCCTCAGTGGCCACGGCACCTCGCTCGCTACGGCCCCCTCGCCTTTCAACATATCACAAGCCTCTTCTCTTCGAGTTTTTACGAACTTCAATGGGTTTTCGCACGTCCTGGCCATGCGATCCAAGGCCCTCTCCAGGGTTATACCCCCTTGCCAGCATGATTTTTCCCATCGTTATGGTCGGCTTAGACAATTCAGGGGCCTTTGTGAAAGAACCCGCAGGCATATGAATCATGGATACTAGCTCAAAGGTTTAAAAGCTTGATTCCTCGGTACACTCAGGCTCCACATAGGGATCTTGAAATCAAATTCCCCATGCACAGTGATAAGCCTATTGCCAACCACAAATCGCACCTTCTGATGAAGGCTGGAAGGAACAGCACCCGCCGTGTGGGGATCCATGGCCTCCCTAGCAGAAAATTGAAGGCGTTCAATATGTCTAACACTTGGAAGAAGATTTGGAAAAGTACAGGGCCGATCAGCAGCTCCAGTTCGATCTCCCCTATCACCTCCTTCTTCATCCCATCAAAAGCCCGCACAGTCGACTTGCTAGTGCGGATTCTCCTGAGATCAATGCCAAGACGGTGGAGCGTAGCCAACGGGCATATATTGAGTGCATAACTATTGTCGATTAACACCCTACAGACAAGAGTGCTCTCATGCTTCACTGAGATGTGCGGCGCTTTGGTATAATTGGGACCATTGAGGGGAAAATCCTTATCAGTGAAGGAAATTTGATCTTTCAGTAGAATTGCCCCAACAAACTCTTCCAATTGGGCTTCATCAATTGTTTATGGCACGTGTACCTCATTAAGGACGTTCATCAAGACGTCCCTGTGCTCCTCGGAAGATTTGAATGGCTCTAGGAGAGAGATCTGAGCTAGCAGCTTTTGCAGTTGGTCTACTACATTGAATTCACTGGATTTCACCACAATCAGAAATTGCTTCGCCTCCTCCTCGGTCACGGCATTCTTTTCGACTCCTTTATCGAGTGCATAATAGTGGCCCGATCGTGTGACTACGTCCACCTCATTTGCCCGATAATTCCAAGGTACTGCTTTGGGATCAAACTGGGGGGCTGCTCTAACACTATCATTCTATCTTCCTCATCGAGTGGCAATTCAATTGTGACCGATGTCATGCTCCCTCCCGTGACTTCAATCGCTGATAACTCCTCAATCATGAGGTCGATTACCGTGGGCTTGGTGATTTCCATCTCGACATCACCAGCGGGTTCCTCATCAGACAGTTCTATCACATTTGGGGTTATTATAGCTATCGCCCCTTCCTTGTACAATGTTGGTGTCTTCGAAACACCAGGCCCAACCTTCTTCGCTCGGGGGATACAAGCAAGATTGCAAAAAGATGAACGGAATGATGATGGCACTATCATGGACACGGACCTCTCTTCCTCTTCTCCACGTCGGATTACCCCCATGGCTACCATTTTGTGGACGCGGTTTAGTTTCTCCTCTGAGGTCACATCTTTCTCATCTTCATAGTGTCTTGCTAGCATTAGGGACTTATATAACTTGGAAGCATCTACCACTAGAGGCCGTTGACCTGCCCGCGTCTCCTTAAAGATTGAGTTCACTCCCTCTGCTTGATTTGGTAGGGGGTTCTGCTGCATGTTAGATTGAGCTTCCCTGAAAGTCAAGATGCCCTTATCTAGCAGCTGTTGGACTTTGTATTTCAGCACGTAGCAATTATCTACGTCATGCCCCCTCTCCCCATATGATATTCGCATGTTTTGGTCACATCGAATCTGGCAAACTTTGCGAGGTTGTCCCTAGGTACCTCCTTCGCAACCATCCTCTTTTCGAGAAGCATGGGCAACAACTTTGACAACGGGCGCGGTAACGGGGGAAATTCCCTTCGGATGGGCCTCTTGCCCTTGTCATATGCCCGAGACAAGTTCCCCTGAATGACTACAGGCTTATGTGCGGGTGTTGAAGGTGCCATAGGGAGAAGCGGCTCTTGCACAAGCGCTACTTCAACCGCGGTCTTCTTATCTTTCCTCGCCGGGAACTTCTTAGTGCTTTCGGTAGGTATCATTCCCTCGATAATTGCCCATTCGACTCCTTCACCCACATCTATCAATTGTGAAAACGTCTAGCATCCTGAGTATACTAATCCTTGGAAGTATTCAAGGGGCAATGTCTTGAGGAATAGCTATTTCATCTCCCTCTTATTCAAGGTTGACTTCACCTGTGAGGCCATGGTTCTCCACCTTTGCGCGAAGGCCTCAAATGACTCATTCCTCTTCTTTTCACATGGATCAACTCTTTCCTTGTGAGGGCGAGCTCGGTATTAAACCTGTATTGCTATAGGAACTCATTGGCTAAGTCTTTCCAACTGGTGAACCCCTCGATGTCCAGTGCGAAGAACCATGTTAAGGCAATGTCGTCTAAACTATCATGGAACGTGTGAATGAGGAAGGGCACGTTGTTAGCATAGCGAGCCATTTTCCTCAAGTAGTACCTAAGGTAAGTCCTGGGGCATCTTATTTCGTCATACTTCCTCGTGAATTCAGGCTCTTGGAAAGTCTCGGGGAAGTTCGTCTTGGTATACAAGGATAGCTTATCAACTCCTTTCAGCTCGTATCCTTGTAAGGCGCACAGTCGCTCCTCCATCTTAGCCAAACGTTTTTCACTCTCTTCATCTAGGCGAGGCATTGGCTCTTCTTTCAAAGAAGGATCCAAGTTGACGATGATTGGCGTGACAGAAGGAGCTTCTCTAGCGGTTTCCTTTCCGGGGGGTCGGTGATGTGTGGGCCTCCCGTCAACGGGGGAGCGTGTCCTAATGACGTAGGAGTGGATGTCCTGGTGATAGCTACGACGGGGGGCTCTTTAAGCTTTTGACTTATCTCGAGCATCATCGCGGTAAGTTGGGCCAGCTGGTCCTCCATCTTGGCCATGCGCGTGTTGGTGTCCTTGTTTTCCATCCTGGCTCTTGCGCGAGTGCGAATTAGGGATCTGCGCTTGACCGTGTCGATGATCGACAAAAGGCAATCGATTGGCTAGTACCTAATGCAAGGGTAAATAAGCATATATAAGCACAAAAAATAAACAGGTGGTCGGCCCACGACAAAGATCTAACAGCCCTAATTCGTCCGTTTCAGTGAAAGCAAAGTTGCTACATAACGCAGGAAAAGACACGAGAGAGACCCCTTAAACACCAAAGTTATTTTGAAAATGGAAAAAACATGACTCTTAACTCCTAACATTGAGACACGAGACAAAACTCCTTAAGCATTCTTAGTGAAGTAACGTATGTAGGCAGGGGTCCACTACATATCGCACTTGACTCAATCTATACTAGTGGGGAATAGATTCTGCTCGTGGCAACCCCACTAACTCAGGTCAACTTCGAGGCACGCTCCTCAGCCTCCTTGAGCACCCTTTTGAGGGGCTTGATCTTGGCTCGATGGGTGATCTTCAATGGCATGTCAGGAATCTTCGGGCGTAAGTTCTCCGGAATCTTGTGCCTAAGGATATACTTCATCGAGGCATAGTAGGTCCTCTCTTGCCCCTCTAACTCCTCTTCGGGCCACATCAGATTCCGGGGGTGGCACACATCCCACATCAAAACTTGATCAGCACGACGGAGTCCTCGTGACCTTGGTATCTATGGGGGAAGTCTATCTTGATCGGGTCCTCTTGACTTGCCGATCGGAGCTGCTGAACCTCTTAGAATTGGCAGGAAACTCGGGTCGGATAATATTTAGTGACTCCAGTGATTCCCAGCAAAGGAATAGGTCCAGTAAGCCCACACACGAACCGTGCTTCATGAACTCGGAGCCATTTAGCATGCCATTGAAAATCCTCAAGTCCAGTGTTAGTCATGAAAACTAACCAATCAGAATAATGATAGTTTGGGGCAAACGTTTTCCTATCTCTAAACTTCAGGATAGGGTGGCTAGAGTCAGAAGTGTCACTCACGGCCATCAAGCTATCGAATCCCTTAAAGTGAGAGAAGAACCAAATTTGCAAGAACTCAGGAGGGGCGTGGAAGGCTTTGTCTTTGTTCTCTTTAAAACGAGTGAGGGAAAGAAAGGTTTCAGCTAGGATGGCATTGACAAAACCCTTTCCCATGCATACCTCATGAGCTACCCATGCCACGGAGGGGTTAATAGCATTCCTACAATATGGGAATATCGCGAACCCAAAGAAGGCTAGTAGGAACATCATATTCTTTTGGAAAGATTTGGCATTTTGGAAAAGCTCACTTAGGAATGAAAACAAACAAGTTTTGCGATTGGCTTTCAAAATTTTTCTCATGTCCTCTCCCTTAACTCTAAGGAACTCAGATAAGGTTCATGCGTGCTCAATCCCTACGGGTGGGCTAACTAACTCCGACATTAGGGGTCTCCCAATGGCAACACTATATTCCTCCAAGGTTGGAGTGAGCTCGTGGTCACCGAATATGAACGTACAAGTCTTGGGGCACCAGACATGCGCCAATGCTCGCGCAACACCATAATGAGTCTCTATCTCCAATAGGGGAATTAATCGTCAGACATAGGATCGCACTCAGTCATGACCAGTCGGATCCAGTTTATCCCACCATGTGCGAAGCTCGACTTTCGGGGTGGAAATGATGCGAAGCTCGGGTACCCTCATCGTATGCCAACCAAAGTTACGATCAACCTAATTTGTCATGGACCGACTAAAAGGAAGACGAATAAGTAAATTGCGAGTAAAAGTGGTCGAAAAACTTACCCTACTCATTGAGTAACAATACCAATGACATAGACATGCGCATGGGGCGGTGGTTCGATTTCCACTCTAAACGGCCCAAAATGGAGCCATAGGATAATCGAACGGAGCCGACAGGATTGCAGCTAGGTTATGTTTCCCATGACTCCGACTTCTTCAAAGAGCCGACCGTGTCATGTGGTTGCAAACCAGGGTAGGGACCATTGACATCAAGAAGGAAATTTCAGGGTTGAGATGGGCGACTCGTACTACATGATTGTAGTCGGTGTGGTATCCACATCAACACCATCTTAGGTGATTGTATGTGGCCCAGGTCCGGCGGCAAGTAGTGTGTGCCACAGTGTAGTGCAATGCAGGGAATGCAGGCATAACAATTTATAAGCAAGCAACACTTCATACGTAAATAAACCATTCATTCCCACACCCCTTTACAAAACAGATGTTAGCAATCACTTCCCCTTATACCTCTCATTCTGCATGAACATTTAGCACCTGACACGTTAGGGACGTACCTTCGATCCTTGCTGCCAAACAAAAATATTTTTTGAACAAGATCAATTTCGGCCTAAGTCCTCTACGGTCTACAACCTATTCCCTAGCGGAGTCGTCAAGCTGTCACGACCTATCCCTAAGGGAAATGAATAGGTTTAGGGGTATTGCCTAAAGATAGGTTCACCGCCCATGATTAGGCACGGGCTCTCCCAAACCCATACCTCGCGCGACGTTGGGGTGTTTATAAGAATTTTGTAGTAAAGAGTCGCTACTAGCCTATTGGGGTCAACTAGGAACCAAGTGAGGCGTGGGAGTATACCTCACTTCCTACGCAACCAGAGAATCTAGGTTCGGGGACTTGATTACACTAATCAACCGATTAGTGCATTTTCGGTACCTAACCTCGTTCAATCATCAACTAACATGTTCAAAAAGCCTTGGTTTTTCTGATCATGATCCTAAAGGCAATTGTCTACTAAGTGAGCATGCAAATGTTTCATTGTAGCTCTCATTTTCATTAAAGTCTAAACTAACTCAAACCTATTCTAGAAAAGGTAGTTAACAAACAATTTGCTCAAAAGCAGTGTTAATAAAACAACTAAGGTCTTAATTGTAGTAAAATTTAGCACGTGCAACTAAACATTCACAAACGTAATTAAATATGCAAATTAAACATGCGACATAATCAATGTGCGAACAAACAAAGGCCTAATTACACTAAGAAGGCAAGACATGGCAATTTCTAACCAATTCCCGCTTTTTTTTTTTTTTTTTTATTTCCGCAATTTTTAAATTTTTTTCTTAAAAATATTTTTTAATATAAAAAATAATATAATACAATAAACTACCCAGGTCGGATATCGTTCCACTACAAGACTAGGCTCATCAAATGAGCCCAATCCGGCAACCCTTCAAAGAAAAAAAAAAGCCTTGTCCTAAAAAATCTAACCCAAACCACCAAGCCTAGACCCAAATTTCGGCCAGCCCAGCCCATCCCAGCCCAGCCCAGCCTGGCGAAGCAAATGGAACCAGACCTGCTCCCTCCGCCCGACTCGGCTCCGACCATAAAGCAGACCCGACTTGTGCCCTCACCTCTCCCAGGCCCCCAACGGAGAAGGCCGAAACGAGCCGCACCACTTGTCTCGGCCTGGCCACACGCGCAGCCCGGCGCTGCCTTAGCCTCTGCCGCACGCGCATCTAAGCCGCCACTCCATGGCCGAACTCCACTCCGTCGGCCGATCTCTACACCGCCGGCCAGGCACCGAACAAAGGAAAAGAGGGGGAGGGCCGAGGCGAAACGAAATTGCAAGCGACCCTGAACAAACGGCAAACACAGAAATCACAACAAAGCGGGGAAGGCGAGCGTTACGCGGGAACATCAATTTGACGACGAACGAGGAACACACAAAATGAATCTAGCTCAGGCATTTCATTGAGCATTTGGAGTACATTTTGGCTAGAAAGGAAAAGAAATGAACCGACCAGGACTTAGATTCACGCCAGGACTCAAGGCAATCAACAAGCAACGGCCCAAAAACCGCAGCACGCATATGGACAAGACCGAAATTCGTGCAAACCGGAAGACGGCAAGCCCCTCTCTAGCTAGCACGAAATAGCGCAAAAGAAGGCACAAGAAAGGACAAAACAGAGGGGCAGTCGGTGGTGCTCCCTACTCGGCTTCGGAAACGGCGACGGGAGGGCGAGTTCGAGATGGATCAAGCAATGGCCGACCACCCCATAATGTTTCTGAGGCGAGATCCTCGGGAGAAGGGAGGTTCGTACCAGAAAAATGAAACTCACCGAAGGTTTGGGTATAGGGGTGACCAGGTCGGGACGACGAGGATAATGACCGAGATCGTTGAACAAGACTCAAGCGCGCCAATCGACCCGAGAACTCCACGCTCTCGCCTGCTCCCTATTCGATTTTTCTCCTCTCCCCCCCAAAATGAGTGAGTCGCTCACTTTTTGAGAGCAACCGGCAGGGGCACATGGCCTTTGCTGTTGCCAGCTCGCCGGCCGGACTGCTCCCGTCCTGCGGATCATGCTGCCCGCCCGCCCCTTGCGATCCCCTACTCTCCTGTTGCTGCTGTCCCTTTTCTCTCTTTTGCAGGTCACGCGCACGGAGCCAGCCTAGAGGAAGAAGACAATTCGGGGGGTGGGGAGGGTGGGGAGGGGCGAGTCGGGCAAGAGAAAGGAAGGCTGGGCTAGGCTAAAGAGAAAGGAAGGAGGGGTGGGTTGGGCCAAGGCCGATTTGGGCCAACCCGGCCTCTCTCGTTTTTTTAAAAAAAAGTATATATTTGAGAAAAGAAAAGAGAAAAAAAAATTAGGTGTCAACATTTACTTGCCAATTCTTCTTCTTACAACAAGAAGTATGAGATATTTATGGTGCGTTTGATAATGTTTATGCTATGGAGAATAATTTTTTAAGAAACATTTTTTTTTTCTATTTCTCTTCCCAAGTATAGTTTCGAGTATTTGAACCCATTTGGTAACTATACAAAATTTCTGTTCCCGGAGAGAAATGCGTTTGGTATGACTCTATATATCTTTGTGACTTAGAATTTCTTTTAATTTATTAATATTTTATTATATTTTTCTTTTTTTCTTTTCTTTTTTTCTTTTTCTTCTCCTTCCTCCAGCTGGTCGTCGGCCTCGGGAGCCTTGTCGCCACCGACGAGGTCACCCCAAGCCTCGCCGTGACTGGGTGAGGCTCGGGAGGTGCCTTGTCGGCGGCTAGCGAGGCTTCGGCGAGGTGCCGGGCCTCGTTTGGCCGGTCATTGTTTGGCGCCGAGGCCGATGACTGGCTAGGGGAAGAAGGAAGGAAGAGAAAGGAAAAAAAAAGGAAGAAAAGAAATGGAAAAAAAAAAAAAACTTGATTCTTGATTCTTGTTTCTTGAGTTGTTCTTGGGAATAAGAACCAACTTTTTTTTTGTTTCTTGTTTCTGTTCTAAATTCGTTCCCGGGAACAAAAAACTTATGAAACGCTTTTTTATTCTATTTCTGCTCCCGGGAACAAAAGAATAGAAACATCTGTTCCTAGGAGTGTTACTAAATGCAGCCGTAGTGGCCCTCCTAGTTTCCCCAAATTCTAAAAACCTCCCCAGTTAAAAGCATGCATTTTCCAGCGGTAAAGCTCTTTCTAACATGTCCGTAACTTTTATCTTTTGCTTTTTTTACTTTTTTAAATGCATGGACAAATCATCTCATTATTCAATTTCTAGGGCGCGAATGATAACTATTTTGTTTTTGGGAATAATTTTTGACCAAAATTTATATTTTTATTTTTTATACAAATTTTGGAGTATTTAATCACATTTAATAATAACGTAAAATTTCTATTTCTGAAGTAGAAATTTTGGATAACGGCATAAAAATCATGAATAAAATTTCCAACCTTTGCCGGACTTGCTCGTCCACTTGCCGCACAGCTAGGCAATCCCGAAGTGGCAGACCTTGGCTTCGAACAATGGCTCTGTCACCAAGATGTTGCTACTCTTGATGTGGTTGTGGATGAGAATAATGTTGAGGTTGGTGTTGCTGTAAATGTAATCGAGGCCGTGCGTGATGTTGGCGACAATTGGCATCCTTGCCATCTAGGTCTTAAGGACCGTAAAATTGGAGAGGCTGGCATCATCGACAAACTCGTAGACCAAGAAAATGTTGTTGCAGAAGATGAAGGCGCCAAGTAGCTTTGCGATGAGAACTTGGTGGTTCCGGAAAATCATCCTGAGGAGGTCCTTAAGGTGGCTCATGTTGATCTTGTGCTTGAACTTGCGTTGAAAGATGATGATGTACTTGTTGTGAATGGTGTAGTGCTAGGAGGAGGAGGATCAGAAGTAGTGAGGCTTGGTGAGGAAGTTGTTGGCGGTAAAGCGGAGCTCGGAGAAGTTGTAGATGACGGGATTGTGCGAGAGGGAGTGGCGGAAACTAGAAAGGGAGGTGCTGTTGGAGAGGGAGGAGATGCTGGCACCAATGCCGCTGTTAAAGGAGAGCTTAGGGAAGGAGGAGATGTAGTTGCTGCCACTGGAAGAGGTAGAGGCCAAGGGGTTGGAGGTGGTGAAGGAGGCGGGGGCCAATGTAGGGGTTTGGGATGGGAAGAGTCTCAAGGACAAGGAGGAGGGTGGTCTTCCTGTGGGAGAATGTACGCAAGAGAGAGGGAGTGAGAGATGAGGAGAATTTTTTTTTCCGTTTCTATTCCATAAATAGAAACTTCTAATTTCTATTCGAGACCTATTTCTGGATATAAAATTTGTCCCAAAAATAAAAATAAATAAATAAATATTACGTTACTAAACAGATTTATGTTCTAAATTTATTCACGAGAACAGAAAAATAAAAAATAGAGAAGCATCATGATTATTATGTAGGTCCCTAAAGTCTTGTAGCTTGATTTCTACCCTCTTTCGTTCCAGAAGCTGCTATCTAATTGTGTAAGTTGTAATTGCAAGTTGTAATTGCATTTCATAGATACAATTCCCTCTAACACATGCAATACGAGGTAAGAATGTGCACCTAGCGTGGTGCGAGACTTCCGGTTAATTTTAGAGATATAGAATAAAATGCATAACATTTAGGGTTGGCAATATGTGCCATGTTGAACTAGAGACGTAACACCAATCCAAACACAACATGTCTAATAAAGCAGGTACATGTCACAGTTGTCAAATGTGTCACCGTGTCCGGTGTGACGTCCCAGGGCGTCACGTACTAAGCGCAAGCGGAATTATAATTATTATTGACATCTTATTAATCTTGTAAACTCCTTTTGATAATATATAATGTTTACCATTGAAGGTTAGCATGTATAACATGGATTATTTAAAATCCTAAGTTTATATTATGAGGTTATCATGCAATCACTCTACCTTCAATTATTGATATTGGTCACATTCATTCATGCACATAGACAAGATCATAAAAGGCTTCATTTCTTTTTACCATCATCAAGGCCTACAAAGTTTATCAACCTGGACTCTTTCCATGTTCTTCGCCTATATATATATACATCATTTACATAACAAAAGTAAGGCGCAACAAAAGCCAGGAATAAGGGTGAGGGTGTCTACTCCACGAGTTCCCACACAAGCCCACATCTTACGAAAAAAAAAAAAAAAAAAAAACAAAAGACTATCATCCGGCTTCTACACGATCACTGGCGTCTAGGCGCCATCCATCCTAGCTTCAGGTTCACCTGCACCAAAGGGTAAAGGGCCGAACATTTCTCCTTCATGGTTGATGAACCATGCCACAAACCTCAGGGGAATCAAGTCAGCTCTACCATCGTCCATCCAAAGGGTAGCCTCATACTTGGAAAAAGTCATGTCAATGTTGGGATTATACACGTCATGAAAAGAAACATCGAGGCGTGCTACCACCCCGTATCAAGTACTGGCGGTACATCCATGCTATCAATCTGAAAATGTAAGGTATGAGCAAACAACCTTGCCCAGTAAAGAATGATAAAACTCTAACTTAAACAATCCATAGCCATCAAAGTTACAAGTGAATCATCAAACAATTTAAGATACGAAGAGAGTATATCACAAGCATAAACAATACTAATACATCATGTAAGGAATCACCTTATATGCATCCATTTCTATGCTTACCCATCACAAACTCAATTTCACATCAAGATACAATGCAACAATAATAGATGAACTCACTCGCCAAATAGAATTATATTTAGTGTGCATATGATCCACCCTCGAATCAGTCACAACCGGGACTCTACCGGCCTGATTGAGTCACTTTCGGAAAGTACGTTATCCGGACTTCCACAACATCTCTAATTGTGGGCATCTCACTCCGAGGCATCCCGGCATCACACAATCGAGGTCCTTCCAAGACCACACAGCAAGGGGTATCTCACTCCGAGGCATTTCAGTATCACACAACTGAGGCATCCTTGATCACACACAAGGGCATCTTTACCGAGGCATCCCGGTATCTCTTTACCGAGGCATCCAAGACCACGCAGCAAGGGCATCCCAAACTTCCGGGGGCATCACCGGTATCTTTGTACCGATGGGTTCGTTCACTCTTTAAAGCATACATTTCACACCACCACACCTTTGATTAATGCATATATCGTATGCAAAAGAAAAGATTCTAAAGTATCTATCTAATTCTCATGAACCTAGCACACGTGCGTGTCCAAATTATAAGATAAAATCCATTAGGACATGTCCCATACCATGCTGAACAAATATTTATCCCATAATCAAGCACTATGCACCACACTCATTGCACACGCATGATTCTATATACACTTATATCTCAATTGACATATGAGACGTACTCATACACAACTAACATCTCTTATAACGTTTATTAGACTCTATGTTCATCATACAAGTCTAATATATAAGACACTACATCTAATATGTGTTCTCGGGTCCAGACAGTATACTAGCTAAATGAACAGTTTCGGTTTCGAACATAAAAGGCATATCAATACTTATCGAAATACTACCAAATTTTAGTATGTTATATTTAAGACATAGCTTAACATTTTTCATGAAGGAACTTAAATCTAGTTCTCACTGTATTAAGAGTAATAGTCGACATAATCCTTATTAATATCCTGTACCGAGTCCAGACTTTATATCTAAAAGGAAAAATCATTTTACTGACCACTTCTTATCCATTTAATCTCAAATTTTGACACGTTATTCCTTAAGATGTGTTCTACAATTTTCATTAAGGATTCAAAGTCTAATTCTAACTAGGTAATCACAGAAAATTCATGCAATCCGTAAAGGTCACACCGTTTCTCACAAGAACAGTTTACTGGTTTTACTAAATTCACTTCTATCTCTCTATTTTTATATCCATATGGTTATAGCTACATGTATAACTCGATCTTATAGATGTTCTATCATGTAGAAAGTTTTCTTTCTTATTTCCATTAACTTACATAAAGAAAATAAATACAAACAGAAGACTATCTAATCGTTTTCACCTAGAACAGAATAGGCACACGATTTTTCTCACTTTTAACCCAACTAAACCACTTGTCTATCCACAAATCTCTTCTACAATACTTCAATGCTTAATCACAGCAACTCAAACCACCTTCGGCATGTCTTTCTCTAACAAATAATCAATCCACAGCTCGGCTCGAAGTGTTGTTGCATCCATGAGTCACTCATCACGATTTATACCAAATCCATTCACTCGGCAACCATCTCATCACTTCACTCAACAAAACAGCATACTCACACTAGGATTTCGAGACATGCAAGACTCAAGAGTGACATGCAATAGCTTCCACCTTCAATCTAACACTTACTAAGCTTAGATCAATCACAAAACAGCAACTACAAACTAAATCATTCACTGTTTGGTTAGATCCGCAAGCTCCCTTGATGAAACAATGGATAACTTTTAATTTAGAGTTAGATCTTTCCTTACCTTGCTTCGGCTACAACGCAACACGAAGATACTTCAAGATCAACACTCGAAATTAGCATGCAAGAAGAAGAAACTTGCTGGTTCCTCCTGGTTCTTGGTCGACCAAGAAGAAAAGATGAAGAAGATGATGAGCGTTTTCGGTTTTGAGGAGAGAGAGAGGATTTTCGGTTTTTATGTGGGGAAATAAGCTATGAGCTATTCCTAGGTTTAGTGTAATGATTAGATTTCCTCATGATTATGCTTCCTTGAAGTTGATAACTTCGGTTCCTAGGGATGGAGAAAAACCGTGGGTGTCGACATAGAGAAAAGAGAGAGATTGGTGTCGTGGCTTTCATGCATGAGAGTTTTCGCCATCTGTCGTTCGTCGCTCATTAACAGTTAATCGATATCATTAGTTAGTTCATTAGTTTCTAATATTTTCATCTAATTGCCTTTTGTTTCTACTTAATCCCAATTATACAAAGTCAAAACATATATAACATATCGACTAGTCAATGTTAGTCTATAAAGAATTCATCACAAAAAGAATGCTAAAGTTATAAATAATTCACTAATCAAATCACCTTAACTATAATCTATGAATCTTAACTGAAAATAAAATCACTCGGGCCTAATTATCCATTCTTGGCCCAACAGGCTCAATCTACAATGATCCGACCTACTAAACTTACAAATCTAATAATCCCGAACCTTGGCCCGCTTCAAGTCAATTCCAAGCCCAGCTTTCCCATTCAAATCTATAAGTCAGGTTCTAAATTAATTGTGTGGCCCACTTACTCTCAAGCTCACACGTTACTCAAGGTCCACTGGATTCACTTTCTGGCCCGTTCTAAATAAATCTAAGTTTCTAATGATCCAATTATGCTAATGACGGTCGATGAAATTTGGGATGTCACATCGGGTGTCAACAAGATACAATACATTGACTTGTTACAAATATATGTTAGTCCGTGTACTTGGTAAACACTTAAAACACGTTTATACACAACACTTTGTGTTAATATGTTTGTAAATGATACAACTAATTTCACTTGGCATTACATCTAAGTATTATTGAGTTAGCGTTTTTCTAAATGGATTTTCTTGATACTTAATTACTTTTATATTCCTAAATATGTTTTATTCTATTCAATATGGAAGTTATTTTATCTGAACTCGTAAGGATAAAAAAATCTTTAAATATGAGTGGTGAACGTGTCAAAAAAAATCTAATTTTTGCGTGTTAAATCAAATGATGTGTTAAAACATTAACTTAAAATGTGTCAATTTGTATCTTAATAAATTAAGCAAGACAATTTGCGTAAGACACATAAATTTTACTATGTCCCCTTTAAGGACACGAACTCATTTATACCGAATTCTAGTTAAATGCAATCATGTCGTGTGAATAGGTTACGTACTTACGTTAGAAGTTATTGGCCCTAATAAGATTTTCCATGACCAACATAATGACTTAGTAGGATTGGATACAGGGTGCGTTTGGGAAGACTTTTGGGGAAAGTCTTTAGGAAAATGCAAAGACCTTTGAGTCAAAGGTATTTTCCAAAATGCAAACTGTGTTTGGTAAATTATAATTTGAAAGCCCTTTGTGAAGTACCCTTGAGCAAAATGGTGTTTGGGGGGGACAAATGACTTTTGTGGTAAAAAAAAATTAACAAAAGAAAAATAAATAAATTTGAGTGGCAAGGGCAAGCGGCCGCCGGTGCTCCGGCGACCGCCGGCGACCTCCGGCGACCCCGGATCCGGGGCGGAGAGATCTGCGTCGCGACCTCAGCGGAGGTCGCCTGAAGGTCGCGGCCGGCGACCCCTCTGGTAGCAGCGCGAAGGTCGCGCGCGCACGGCCGGCCGCGACCAGATCTGCGACGCGACGGCCGGCGATGCAGATCTGGTAGCCGTCGCATCGCAGATCTGGTGGCTACCAGATCTGCGTCGCGACCTCCGCGAAGGTCGCGACAAGCGACGCAGATTTGGTGGGTACCGGATCTGCGGAGGTCGCCAGATCTGCGTCGCGACCTCCGCGAAGGTCGCGGCCGGCGACGCAGATCTGGTGGATACCAGATCTGCGGAGGTCGCCAGATCTGCGTCGCGACCTCCGCGAAGGTCGCGGCCGGCGACCAAATGGGTCGCGGTCGCGACCTCCACAAGGTCGCCTGAAAGTAGCGACCGGCAACCACATCTGGTCGCGCGACCCTCGCCGAAGGGTCGCGCAGCCGCGGCGGAGGTCTTGGCGCGGCGGGTCGGCGTGGCAGTCGTGACGGTCGCCGGTGACTGTGCGTCCCTTCGTCGGCAGGCACTCAAGAAGAAGAAGGTTGAAGAAGATGAACAGTGAGGGCAAGGTCGGAAAAACGAAAAATGAACGGGGACAATTTGGGAAGAAAACTTTTTTTTTTTTAAGGAGCCTCAGCATGCCGAGAAGGCTGAAAGCCCAAGGCAGGTCCCCACCTGCCTTGGGCTTTCAGCCTTGGGAATGCTTAGCCTTCCCCAAATGGGGTTTCAAAATTTTTACCAAACACCCCTAACTTAGCCCAAGGGGCTTTGGGGGGTGAAAGTGGCTTCCGAAAGCCACTACCAAACGCAGCCACAATACCTCGGATATGCACAAACCACAATGTCAAAAACCAAATGACAAGAGGGCGGGTACTCATGGGATTTAAAAGCTTCGTTAGCAACTTAATGAAATGAAGCACTAAATAGAGCTAAAAAAGAGGTACATGTTCTGTTTTGGGCAAGCAATAAAAAATTAAACACATTACCATTCACAATGTTTTAGGAGGACATAAATCAAACTGCTCTCACATCTATATCTTTTAAGTATATTCGTTATATAAAAATCGATACGATGATACTTAAATTTCAAGCAACGACGGCTTGATTGTGACTAAAAATTCTGGATAGGCGATGCACGATAATCGACTCTTGATCCGCCTAGATGTATAGAGAAAAGCTTGATTAGTCTTGTTTTGGCTTTGACTGGTGATGCTCAATCCTTGCTGCGTTGGAGACAGCAACCTTAAACGGCCGCAATTTAGGCAATACTCTATTTCTTATTATCCGTACATCGAGCATTCCGATGGAAAGGATGTCTGCGGGCTTTGTCGCTTCGCAGCGTCCCACATCGCCTTCCTTTGAGAGCCGAAGAGGAGGATTTTGTCGCGGGACCCATTCTCTTTCCTTCCACGAGGCAACCATCAAGCAGGACATAGATTTTATTATTATTATTATTATTATTATTATTATTATTATTATTATTATTATGGACAATAAAATATTATTAATTTTGAATGTATTAGCTTCTAGTCAACAAATTTTGAAATTATTTTTCCGTAAAATATAATTACTAAGTACCTCATGGCGCTCTCGAACATATTTATTAATATCTCCCCAAATATCGAATAAAATACAGAGTTATATTCGAACCATCAAATACAAATTGAGAGTATGATAAAGTGAACAATTCATCGATCATATTGAGCTTTTCTTTTCAAATAATGAATTTATTTTGTAGATTGTATAATATTTAGGAAAATTACCAAAAAAAGTCCTAAATCTATTGTAATTTTTCCAATTCAGTCCTAAACTTATCTTTTGATCAATTGAATCCTAAACCTTTTACAATTATTCCAGATCAGTCCATCCGGCCAAACTTGGCCGGCCGGTGCTAACGTGGCAGCCGGCCGGCGCCGGCAAGCATTTTTTAATTTTTTTTTAATTTTTTTTAATTTTTTATTAGTTTTTTTTTCCTTTTTCCTTTTTTTTTTTTCCCTCCTTCCTCTCCCTCCCTCCTCCCTCCTCCTTCCTTTGGCTCGCGACCGGCCAGCCCGGCCGGTCGCCGGACCGAGGGATCCGGCGGGCGAGGCCTCCTCACCGACCCGGCGAGGGCTCGCCCTGCGGGCGACCAACGGCGAGCCCCCCTCACCAGATCCGGCGGGGAGGCCTTGCCAAACACGATGGCGAGGCCTCCCGCCGGATCTGTGAGCTCCCCGCCGGATCTGGCGAGGGCTCGCCTCGTGGGAGAACTCGCTGGAGAACAGCCAAAACGAGAAGAGCCAACCGCTGAGCAAGACAAAGAGGGTGAAGCACGCAATTTTGAGTTCACATTTGCCGATGGGGATTCAGAGTTGCCTGCGATGGTGGCTACTGATGAGATCTTCTGCAATGGTCGGATGAGGCCTCTGTGCCCCATCCTCCATGAAGCTATGCCGTCCGATATCGCAATCCAAGACCGGGATGACGACTGCCTTAATTCCAGGAACTCGAGGACCAGGCTGGCCAGTCGCCGGAGCCAAAGGAGGAAGGAGGGAGGGAGAGGAAGGAGGGGAAAAAAAAAAGGAAAAAGGAAAAAAAAACTACTAAAAAATTAATAAAAAATTAAAAAATGCTCGCCGACGCAGGTCGGCTGCTACGTCAGCACCGGCCGGCCAAGTTTGGTCGGATGGACTGATCTGGAATAATTGTAAAAGGTTTAGGACTCAATTGGTCAAAAAAATAAGTTTATGACTGAATTGGAAAAATTACAATAGGTTTAGGACTTTTTTGGTAATTTTCTCATAATATTTAAGATATATTTTTGCTACTTGTCAGATCAAATGCATGAAAAATCCTCATGCCCGATCCTTGTGAGAGGACATGAGTACTAAAGACATTTTCACTTTAGGAAGGAACGTGCCCATTATGTGCTTAGATCGGAGATGTTCTCTCTACACCCTGCCCCGCCCCACCCCGCCCCGCCTTTCCCTTCATAACATCATCTTTGCATCATTACAAATTATAATCCTAATCCACTATCTCAATCCCATGAACTTGGGCCGATCTAATCTTGAAATTTGGAACCTACTTGCAAGGGTCAATTTTAGGACCAATCCTGTTGGTCTAGTCCGGTTCAAGGGCCGGTCTAGGAAATCGACCTAATTCTTCTTTTATTTTAATTTTTATTTTCATTTGTTTGTATTCCTTGAAAGGACTAACTTACTCTTTCCAATTACATATCCATCAACACACAATATTTACAATCGCTACACGTAGCAACAAAACAGATAGAGAAGAAAACACTGGTAAAAGCCAAAACGAAATTTTAAGCAACGGAGAATTGTCCAACTTATCCTTTAATCAAGCAAAACGAAAGCTAAAGCAAGAGTAGAAATCTCTACTTGCCAAAAGCAACAACTTATAAAAGATAAACACGTAATTAAAATATGAACAATAAAAAGCACAAAACTCGTAATATAAAACATGAATTATATTCTAACCACTTGAAAACAAAACAAGCATCAAACATATTAAAATAGGCTTGGCCAAGGTTGGTCTAGGATTGATTCAGGGTTGGTTTGCCAGTTCGATTTAACACCTCGACCGAAACCGAATAATACAGAGCCAGTTCCCAATTTTTAAGATTGAAGGACGAACCATTTCCAAGGGGAACTGGATTGCATTGTAGCCACCTAGTCCGGTTTTAGGGTCTACCTTGAACCAATGTTGACCCCTAAAAAAGGTAACCTAATTTTGTCTCTATTCCTCGAAAAGCACGACACTTTTTCCTTCTTTCTGTTCTTGCTAGAATAAAAGCATGATTTGTACCAACATTTAAAAAAAAAAAAAAAAAAAAAAAAAAGCAAGCTGAAAAAATCACACCTGCCTCAAAATAAAGTGAACTACACTTCACTTTCCAGGTCATGACACTGATCTACAATATTGTTAGAATATTTAAATGTCAAAGTAAGTTTTCATATATTAGTATAAACATTAAGAATAGTTGTTAGTGGTCCCATAAAAATTTATTTAAGCTTTTTAAAACAGTTAATTGTGGTCTCATAAAATTTCACAGATATTGAGGTGGAAGGTTTCAAGCTTGGCATTTTTTAGGCTCCTAATTTACCTCCCTTGTTGTATATTTTATTGCTTTAGTCTTAGGGTAAAGTCCAATTTATACGCAAGGGTGATTGCTCAAATGACTTAAATCTTTCTGAACATTCTACCGGGATCTACAAAATTTGCATAAATTCCTCAAAAGTAGGCGCAAAGTGGGGCTAATGATGAACAAAATCGTGCAATTAATAACTATATAAGATAGAAGTGGTGAATGGAACTTCCATAATTTGCCTCCTTTGTTGTATATTTTATTGCTTTCGTCTTAGGGTAAAGTCCAATTTATACGCGAGGGTGATTGCTCAAATGACTTAAATCTTTCTGAACATTCTACCGGGTTCTACCGGGATCTACAAAATTTGCATAAATTCCTCAAAAGTAGGCGCAAAGTGGGGATAATGATGAACAAAATCGTGCAATTAATAACTATATAAGATAGAAGTGGTGAATGGAACTTCCATAATTTGCCTCCTTTGTTGTATATTTTATTGCTTTCGTCTTAGGGTAAAGTCCAATTTATACGCGAGGGTGATTGCTCAAATGACTTAAATCTTTCTGAACATTCTACCGGGTTCTACCGGGATCTACAAAATTTGCATAAATTCCTCAAAAGTAGGCGCAAAGTGGGAATAATGATGAACAAAATCGTACAATTAATAACTATATAAGATAGAAGTGGTGAATGGAACTTCCATGATAAGCCTTGAAGTCAATCTATTATATTGCAAAGAATCGAGAGGCATAATTAATATATACCCCACAAAAAAAGGTATATATACTAGACTAACTTGGCATAGATTGTTCACCAATAGTTAAATTCAAGGCACGATTGCTAAATTTAATGGCACCAAGACAAACGGCCCCATAAAGTACAAAAGGACTAGATCTTAGCATCTGAAGTGGGCCTAGTGATGGCGACAATAATTGTAATTTGCGAATTGAAGGTTGCACTTTTGAAGTGGTCGGCATTGCCTCTCAAAGTAGACAATCACACTCGGTTGCCTCGCGTCGCTGTCGGGTTTCCATTAAATTCATTTAATCGATTTCTACCATTCAAAATTCGTAAAACGACGCAACCCTTGAGGTCCTTGGTAAGACCTTTAAACTGCCACGCTTATCGGAGCCAACCCCAAGCGTAAAATATGGTAATGATAAACCGCGGGAGCCTTGTAACCAAACTTGGAAACAGCCCCCGGCCGGATCCCCGCGACGCGGCCGCCGGGACCGCCCGGACGCCGTACAGGGAAATGAAGGCAGCTGGTCACATGGATCACGTTTAATTCCATTTTAGAACAAGCGTGGGATCGTGTCGCCCTCTCGCGACACCCCGTGCGGCCCACTAGACCACTTAATTCCAAATCAGAAATTGTCCGTTTCGACTACAAGATGAAATTGATCATAATAATGCCACGTGATTGCATGTAACGTGAGGTCATACTGAAAGTTATATTCATAATCGAACGAGTACAAAAGCTGGCGAATTGGTGCCACCGCTAGCTGAGTAGAAAACGGCAAATCGCTTGGCACACTCGCATCGTGTTCTGGAAGATGTTGTTGTCACATAGAGTTTAGTCTTATCCCTTTAGCAAGGTCCTCGTCACAATCATGCCATTGTTGAATTAGCATAAATTGTATTTTTCGACGAGTTCATCACAAAGTTCGTGCTTAATTGAGCGAGCCATCCACAATCTTCACGAGTCATTTCTTCCTTTCTTTAGTTCGATTATATCCGGAAGGTACCGTAGTTATAATTTTCAGCAAGTTCATTTATAGCATTCATGGCTAATTGGGCAAGCCATCAACGATTTTCACGCGTCGTTTCTGCTTTTCTTTAGTCCGATCATGTCCAGGAGGTGCCCTAATTATATTTTTCAACAAGTCAATCATCATGCTTGTGCTTAATTGGTCAAGCTATCGACGATTTTCCTGAGTCATTTCTTCAATTCTCGAGTCTAATTATGTCCCGAGGCACCCGATTGTATTTGTCAACAAGTCCATTACGATATTTTTGGATGTGCCTAACTAGGCAAGTGATCAACCATATTCACGAGTCATTGCTCCATTTTGTTCAGTGCAATTATGTCCCGGAGGAAATCGAGTCTTTTTGTTGTGACTCCACCCAGGAACAGTGCCATGTATATTTGACACGTGAGAATTAACTTTCTAAGTTTGGAGGAGAGAACTAGTTGTTGAGGAAATTTCCCAAATTGATTTTGAAGATTGACAAAACATTTCCATAAGTGTTCAATGATTCTGATGAAAGAATTTCCAGGTGATATTCTTGGAGCAATTTGGTTGATCAAGAAGTTTTGATGGAAACTCTGATATGTATCATGAGACATTACTCATCAGATCCATATAATCAGACTTAAAGACTTATCAAGATGATCCGGTTGCCTATGATTAAGATTGTGTTATGTTATGATAATCAAGGACAATTGTTAAAAGTCTGATGGGATGTGATCAGACGTTATCAATCAGAACTAGAATTGTGGTTTAATTATTTCATTTCTTATGTGTTCTGTCAAACGGCTAGGAAGGAGATAATATCCTCGTGCAACGGCTAGTAGCAATTGGTTGGATTTCTTGCCTTATATATAAGGAGTTCCAAAGGAAAGTGTTTCTCGAAGATTTGGATTTCCTGGAATGACTTATTTGAGGCAAAATATTCTTTCCATTCGTAGGCACTTGACTTATGAAAACCCAAGTTGCTATTTGAGCGGTAGAAATTATGGGAAGTATTAATATCGGCAATTCTGAAGCCATCAGATCTTTTCGACCAGATCTAGGCCAACGGGTAGATTGGCTGGATAAGTCCTCTTAGAGATATGTCCAACGATCAGCTTGGACTAGGAGGAGTATAAGAGGAGATTTCGAAGCTAAAGGAATCAGAATTCGCATTCACGAAAATTGAAGTTTTTAATTCCAAAGTCTGAAAAGTGTTTTGTGATCTTTTACATCCGTCTCTGTGAGTATCATTGTGTAACCATTTAGAGGATGAGAGTGAGGAGTTATACACACGAGCTTGAGTGTTAGAGCTCAGATATTGTAACCTCTGATCGGTTCTCATAAGTGGATTCCAACTAATTAGCTGTAGTGCGGGGAGAATGGACGTAGGCTTGCAAAAGCCAAACCACTATAAACTTGAGTGTGCAATTCTCTATCCCTTATTCTATTTATTAATTGTGGTAGAATTGTATACCGGTAAGATCTGACCACTTCATCAAAAGTTATCTCGTTGCAATATCTTTTAAATTTCTTATTTTCGCAAAATCACCTATTTACTCCCCCTCTAGATGATATTTTAGCCATAACACTAGTGACATGACAATTAAGAAAACGATGTTTGGAAAATTTTACTATCGATAGTTGAATTACTTGTTCGATATCGAGTCTGGTTGGACCCCCATTTAGCATGGGGAAAATTGTCCAAAAAAATCCTAAATTTATTAGAACTTTTTAATTGAGACAATTAAATCATAAATATTTTCTCGGTTTGTCACTTGAGTTTATCTAACTAATTTTGATTAGAAATTGCTGACATGAACGTCATTCATTTTACGTAGCACAGTTGATATCGATGTGGATATTTTTTTAAAATTTTTTTTTATTTCCTTTAAAGGGTTTTTGGAGAGAGGACCAGCAAGGGTTGTCGACCACAAGCGAGGGCCGCCAAGAAGAAGGCATCGGGCCTCCGGCCGCTAAGCCCTTGCTACCCAGAGCCGACGAGGAAAGCCAGTCGAGTAACTTCTCCGATGCACCTGAAAAAAGGGTCCGGTTCGAGGACGATCTAGACCGTCCATTTTGCGGGGCACATGGCAAATCTCATGCATACGTCGGTGCAGGGCAAACAAATCCCGTCCCTTCCGTCCCACGAAGGGACGGGGAGATGAGGCTCCACGACGTCACCCACGCAAGGTGGCAACTTGCCACCCGTCCGTTCTTGTCTGCTTGGCCCCACTTTGTCTTGTTCTGCTTTGTTTTCAGTTCCTAATGAACCTCGTCTTCTCCTGTTTGACGGGACGTGGAATCCGCCTCCCTTGGGCTCGCATGCATCGTTGCAACGTGGGACCCAAAAGAAAAGTAGGAAAAACAGCGAGTGTGGCCCTCCTAGTTTCTGGAAATTCCCAAAACCAACCCAGTTCGAATCGTGAATTTTGCAGTTCGAACATGGGGTGGTGCTGAGAAATGTCCTCCTGTCTCTTTCGTCATGGTGGATTTGGTGACTGATCGAATTGGCATCGTGTTGATCGGCCTGTTGTGGGTCGTGAATTTTGCAGTTCGAACATGGGGTGGTGCTGAGAAATGTCCTCCTGTCTCTTTCGTCATGGTGGATTTGGTGACTGATCGAATTGGCATCGTGTTGATCGGCCTGTTGTGGGTAAGGAATGTAGCACACCCATCTCGATACAGGACTTCCCGTTAATTTTTAGGGACGTAGAGTACGCCTGTGCAGGCATTTAGAACCGACCATTTGTGTCGTGTCGAAACGGGAATATAATACGAATGTGTTTTATCCGAAAGAGTACAAAAAAAATCGTGAATTTATTATACTTGTGTCAATTCAGTTATAGATCTTTCAATTACAATAGTTTTTTTTGGTAAAAAAAATTTTTGGTAACAATTTCAATTACAATAGTTTAATATTAGACATTTCATAATTTCTCAATTAAATCTATTCAATCAATTTTGGTCGAAAATCGCTAACGTAGAAATTTGTCATCCTCCATGACACAAGAATTTGAATTTATTATTATTATTATTATTTTCCTTTCATTTTGGCCAACGAGGGTGGCCACCCTCAATGGATCTGGGCGAGGGCCACCTTGCTCGTGGCCAGCGGAGCTACGAAGGCCTTGGGCGAGGATGTGAAGGCTCTTGCTAGATTTAGGCAAGGGCCTTCTCGCACACGGGCAACAAGGGCGTGAAGGCCCTCACTAGCCAAAATGAAATTGGAAGCAGCAATAATAATAATAATAATAATAATAATAATAATAATAATAATAAAAAATTGTTAAAAAATAAAATATATTAAAATATTATTAACAGTGCTCACCTTAGTACCGGCCATGCCATGTGGGATGTTCAACGTCGACATTAGTGATTTCTAGCCAAAATTAATCGAATAGACTTAATTGACAAAACGAGAAAAGGCTTTCGAATGAAATGTTTATGATTGAATTGATACAATTACAATAGATTTATGAATTTTTTTTTTTTTTGTAGTTGTTCCTATTCATCTAAAAGTGACACATTTATGAGATGCATCGAATTGTCTTGACACAAACATATCACCACCTAACAAAACAAAATGTGCAACCGGCACAATTAACATGATTATTGAATGTGTTGGCATTTTGGGCATTAAACGACACGATGGTTTACAAATATACATTGACTTGCATATATGATAAACACGTTTATACATGAAACTTGTATTAACTTTTTTCTAAACGATATGAGTAATTTCAATCCATATTACATCTAAAATGTAATATTGAGTTGTTTTTACTTTATACTTATTGACTTTTGTAATCCTAAACATATTTTTGTTTATTTGCTTGTTCTTTTTTATATGGATGTTATCTTCATAAACTTTAAGTGATGAGAAAAAACCTCTAAATATTAGCATGAAGCATATTAAAATGTATTTAGTCATGATGATATCAAATCAAATGACATGTTAACTTATACGTGTCAATTCATATCTTAACAAGTTAATCAAGTCAACTCATATTAGACACGATTTTTATTGCGCGTCGTTCATGACATGAACTTACTTATATCAAACCCAAACCTATTTAATTGCGGTTAAATTATGCAAAAGCATTGTTTCGGGGATCGCCGACCCTAACAAAAATTTCCTCGACTGATACACCGGCTTGGTAATCCCTAGGAAATGCATAAATCGCAATATCAAAAAGAACTGCCGAAGGTGCATATCGAAAAGACAAGCGGATCGATCTGTGCCCGACTTTTGTAATATTTTATTCCTTCCGATTAAAATTTCGTCCAATTAAATATTCTGATCTCAAAAAGTAGCGGCAGCCTTTATCATTTTCTGGTCATTTGCAAAAGGAAAATGGTGTCAGGGCGTTGTCTTTGCGCGGCGTCACATGATGGTGTCTTCGAGAACCGCAATCTAGAAGGGCTCTTGCGCGGGACCCATTTTCCTTCCTTCCACGAGGCAACCATAAAGCAAGGAAAAACAATTTAGTTTTTTTTTTTTAAATTAAACAATCGCTACTGATTTAGTGATACATGTTAACAAAACTAACAGGAAAATATTACAAATTTGAATGTGTTAGTTTCTGGTAAAAGTTTATATACACATTTTTTAGAAGAAAAATAAATCTATTAAATGCCTCATAACACTTCTCTCTCTCTCTCTCTCTCTCTCTCTCTCTCTCTCTCTCTCTCTCTCTCATTTCTATGAGCTTTATAATCTTTGTGGTTGTTAGATTTACTGTGAAAAAATTAAGTAAACCGAAATAGGACAATATAATCTATTCTACTGTGAAGGTAGTTTTGGAAAATATTAGATCTATCATCACTCAAATATTTAACAGAATAGTTAAGGGAAGCAAAAAAAAAAAAAAAAAACTCGACATTACTTTCGAAACTATGAATTAACTTGTCGATGTTTATTTGATGCCAAACCATGCGTTAAATGAGAAATGGTTATCTCCATGTACAAAATAAACGCCTAAACAATTTCAACATAAAATATTTCGCCTAAAATTCCACAAAAGCCCATTCTCGCCATGACGGATAATAGTCATGCATTACTAAATAATGGACCAAAAAGTGATTTTAAAGTACTAAAAGACTATCACATTATACTCTATGTATCCCATAGATTCTAGCTTTTGAGTAACTTCTGCGATAATCTAAAGTTATTTTCTAAAGTAGATCAAATTATAGTTTTCATTTTTTTTTTAATATTGCACTCCTATAATGAGCGTGTGCCCTTCTTGCCTTACATATAGAATCTCAGGGCTTCACTTAATAAAGGACATGCAGATATTGGATTCCATTGGCATTCGCATATTTTTTTGACATGTGAAAATAGTTACCCGAACGGTGTCATTAAGTTAGGTAACTAAATTTTCTCCTATAGACTTTAAGCACTCTAAAAGATGAATCCCACGAAGGATGTATAAACTTCAATAATTTTTAGCACTGCTTGAATATCTCTCTACCCTCCACGGAATGCGAACATAACCACATCAATTTTAACTTTCGGAGAAGTGGAGTAATACCAAATGTAACATTGTTTCATTGGAATTTAATCGATGATTAACCGATTTTTCATCGATCATTCTTCGATTTTTATTAGATACAGATGTGTTTTGTGGTGACTCGAACAAGAATATTAACGAATTACAATGAAACGATGATAATATTTCATTGGAATTTAATCAATGATAGGACGATGACTAAAAAGTATTCCGTCAAGATTTAATCGACGAAAGATTTTGAGATATAGCTAAGGACACGAGACTAAAGATAATTAAAAGATTGCATTGATAAAAAATAATAGCTTTTTCTCATGATTGTTAGGGGGCTTACAATGAACACACTCTAGGTATTTATAATCCTCTATAGACGATTATATACCACATTTACAAAATTAAAAAATAAAAAATAAAGAACTTTTTACTGATTACAAGAAGTTACATCATCCATAAGAAATTATCCCACAGTCTTCTATAATCTAGCAACACCAACTAAAGAGAAGTCATAACAATCCTAAAATATCCGCTATTGAGAATAATCACCCAATGATAATCCTAGTGTCAATTACTTATTGTTCATATTGACGACTTCGCCGATCAACCGCAAGGTTCTCATTACTAATTTTAATGTTGCTCGTCGTCGGCGACTTCATTGTCAAATTGTGGTTTTTTTTTTTTTTTTTTTTTAAGTTACCGATAATTTTGTTCATGAATGACCGACTCGCTCTCACCGATTGTGTTTACCACTTGTCGATAATGACAAAAAGTTGCTCATTTTTTAGCCTATCAACTCTAGGTATTGATCGACCAAAAACAAAAAAAAACTCTAGGTATTGAATCGCCAATCATGCATGTGTTAGGCTAATCTTAGGCATTGAATGGCCAACTCCACATTGTTTTCTCGATCCACTTCGCACGGTCCTAAAGCAGGAGCATGGGAATGCATAACAACACTCGTCATCATCGATGCTTAATGCGGATCGATCGGCCGCGTAGTAACAGACGCACCTGATCGGCGATAAAGCCTGGTCAACGCCACGACAAGCTCCCTTAATACTCTGCCTAGTTTGTAGGGGAATATAAAGGATACGAGCAGCGAATGGTCCTCATAGTAATGCGGGTCGACACGTCCCATCATGATTAGGCGTCGCTCTCGTCCCCCCCTTTTGTCCACTTCCCCATAAATTGACTGTGCGTGGTGGCCGACAATCGTACTTCCCGAGATGTCGACCTCTCGGTTGTCAATTCGTGGAGCAAAAGTCATTTCTGTCAAGCAGAAAGATTCGCTACGGTTCCCTCGAAGGTGACGAGTAGAAGTAATCGGATAAGATCTAGACTTGAACCTTATATTCAATTCTGTTATAATCGGTTTTTCTTTTTTGGATTATCCTGTACCCGAGTCATCCTATTTTTTCGATCCAGTTTCAACGTCAACCTTATTTCTACTAGAACCTACTTTACAATATTCCGATATCCTATACGACTTCGAATTTTATATTAATATGCGAGAAAATAACGTAATCCTCCTAATTTGTATAAAAATATTAAACACTTGTAATAAATAAATACATGAACATTTTGACTAAATGAAAAATTAAGGATCTACATGGCTAATTATAATAAATAAAATTATAAGGCAAAGAATTAGCAACAAACATGAGTTTAATATTAGTTTTATTTCCATAACTACTACATAAAGCTACTCATTTATGTGAGTATAACTCTTTCTACAAAAGAGAAATTAGGCGAGTTAATCCACGTGGTACACAAGAATTTGGCGGCGACGAACATTGTCCGTTCGTCGGATGGTGTGAGAGAGAGCCGATGAGGGAGGGAAGCAAGTGAGGAAGAGGAGCGACAAAAGAGAAATGCCATGCATGTTTGAGAAAGCCAAGAGGAAAAACGCCGTGTGATTACAAGAGTAAGAATAAAAATAAGGGGAAAAAGTAAGATTTTGGACCAATACTTACAAAGCTGGTTCCAAAATCAGTTCGGGAACCGGTTCCTGGGTGGGTAATCAATTAGACCCGATTCCCGAATCGATTTAAACCGGTTCTGAATTTTGGGAACCGGTTCCTGGACCGGTTTCAACGAGAACCGGTTCCCGACCCTATTTTCCGATTAGGCCAGTTCAATTCCTGGGTATATCCGGTCCGGTTGCATACCCCTAGTGACGAGATTTTATAGGGCACATGATGCCTCATTTCTCCTCGGTTTGATTCCCCACCCCCAAACAAATAAAAAACAAAGGAAATTTCGGCATGTGCCAGGTTAGCGTCTCGTGCGTGACCGATCGATCACGTCGGGCTTGATAGGAAGAATTACCCATTCGGTCCAATGCCCATCGAAAATCGATGCTAGAACTGTCAACGATTTAGATTGGGTCGAGTTTCTACAAGAAGTCTGCATCTTCACAATGACCCGCCCCAACTTGAAACCCAAATACAACATTGACTGAAAAATTCCGAGTCGGATAAATTGTGTGTTTTCATATTTAATTACTTAGAGACACGACTTGCATGATATGCTGACTTTCCTTCTTTCTATGTTTGCAACAATCTTTTTCAATGGGTAACGTGTTTTGGCTCGGTTCGGGTCGTGATCGGAACCAATTGAAACAAGCACACTACTTGTTTAATAATTTTTACCCTAACCAAAACAAAACCCAGACGAAAAAGCTCAAAAATTTCGGATTAGGTCAGGTTTTGATTTGGCAATATAGTTCAGTTTGACACCCCTTATCGCTATATGGTGATGCACGAGGTATCTAAATTAGTGTCACATGGGATGGCCATGATGATTAAGCACCACGTCGACGATTCTCAATTACAGCTGACTGAAAGGACCTCAGTGAAATTCCGTGCAAAGATCTAGAACTATGTTATAAAATTTAGAAGTCTAAAATTGAATTGGCAACCAATCGGAATTATTATTTTCATTTTTTTTTTGTGGTTGCCCTTGCTGTGGCATTTTAGCAAATTGAAGAAGCTCTTTTATTTTTCCTTTATTTATTTTTTTTTGGGACAAACAGTTGCCCATGTTACATAATAGTGGTTAGAATTGAAGGGAGGTGTGGACCACGATGCTTTCATCGATGTAAAAACAGAATATTCATTGCTTTATATATTGCGTGGATCATGTGATTGTCTGATATAGGGGTGATCGGGTCTAGGTTTGGACCTTGTACCCAACCCTGTTATAATTGGTTCCCCTTTTCTATACCTTATACCCGAACCTATTTGTATTGGACCTTGCACCCGACCCACCCTGTTTTTCTGATCCGGTTCCAAGGTCAACCCTGTTTCCACTGGAACCTGTTTTGCAATCTCCCAATATTCTATACGACTTCGAATTTTATATTAATAAGCGAGAAAATAACGCAATCCTCCTAATTTATATTGAAACATTAAGCACTGGCAATAAATTAATACATGAACTTTTTGACTAAACGAAAAATTAAAGATCCATAAGGCTAATTATAATAAATAAAATCATAAGGCAAAGAATTAGCAACAAACATGAGTCTAATATTAGTCTTATTCCCACAACTACTACATAAAACTACTCATTTATGCAAGCATAACTCCTCCTACAAAAGAGAAATTAGGCGAGCCAATCCATATAATACAATGGCAACAAACACCGTCCGTCCATCAGACGGTGCAAGAGGGAGTCAGTGAGGGAGGGAAGCAAGTGAGGAAGAGGAATAACAAAGGAGGAGTGTCGTGCGTGTTTGAGAGAGCCAAGAGAAAAAACATCGTGTGATTGCGAGAATAAGAATAGAAATCGGGAGAAAAAAAAAAGGGTTTTGGACCTCTACTTACAAAACCGGTCGGGGAACCGATTCCAAAACCGGTCCGAGAACCGGGGTCCGGGTGGGTAATCACTTAGAACCTGTTCCCGAACCGATTTAAACCGGTTCCAAATTTTGGGAACCGGTTCCCGGACCGGTTTTAATGGGAACCGGTTCCCGACCCTATTTTTCGGGTGAGCCAGTCCGGGAACCGGGTATACCCGGTCCGATTGCACACCTCTAGTCTAATCACGAGCTGTCATTTTCCCTTTTTCATGCTCCTTCAATAGTAAATTCACGATATTTCTGGCTTCATTTTCTTTTTCCTTTTTTTAGTTGTAGTCTTGAAGCGCGAATGATTGATATAGTTTTATAGTGAATTTTTCATTATGGAATTTGAATTTGGCCAGGCATTAGTTATATTTATTTTGAACTCAGCTCCTCCCAAAAAAGAAAAGTCTTTAATTTCTTTATTTTCTAATAATAAAATTCGCGAGTGAAAATTAACAATTTCCTTAGGTGACTTTGACATGTGTGCGATTTATGTGTATCATTAAGTTAACCAGGTATTCAATATATGGGTATGATCAATAAACTAAGCGCATATCTATGTTCCTCTATGTGCTAATGCGAAGCTATAATGTCATAAATTCACGAGACCATTCCATGACTAGAAAGCAAAATCACCTTAAACATATGCGCACATGCACACACTAAAGTCAGCTCACCAAACACCTACTATAGTGTTACGACACATCATAATTTAGGATATCAGAATTTCAAACAATATTATGATAACTATATCTTTAACATTTTCACACATAGTTTGAAAATTAACACCTCTTAAATAGAAACATAAATTTCCATGGATACGGATAGCGTTCGGACTCATACTGAATCATTCTCATGGCTAATGTTCTCACTCGACAGCAACATAAAAAAATCGCGAGTCAAAATATATATACATATATGTCGTAAAATCCTCATAACGAAATTCAGTTTTTTAATACGAGGATATCATACTCACCGTCTTGAAAATCAAGCCAGACCGATCGAATCTATCAAGTACCAATCCGGTCTTCCGTTAATATTTTGCGATTTGGGCTATAAGTTTAACCTAGGATTAATAGCATAAATCACAAAAGTTGCTTTGTAATCTTAAGCATGATATAAGGAAACACTAATCTTGATTAAAATTTCCAATAAATTTAAATATTCGCCCCTCTTTTCTTCCCAAGTCGCCAACTTTGATATTACGAAATTTCCGAGTCTCTCCCCGCTCGTGGGGGATATAAATAAAAGGATCCGCTTCTCTGCTAAACCGTAGAATCCCATTTCTCTCTCTCTCTCTCTCTCTCTCTCTCTCTCTCTCTTCTCTCTCTCTCTCTCTTACCTTCCTTTCGCTCACTCTCCTCTTCGGTTCGGCAAAAGCTCGCGAGGACTCTCCATTGCTCCGCTCTCCAGATTCGACCTCGCCGTCTCCCGGAAGGAGCCCGCACCCCGCGCTGCCGCCGCTGCCGCCGGCGGCTCCGTTCGTCAGCTCTCGGTTCCGTCGTCATCCCGCGCGCGCGCGCGCTTGGTAGTCCGTCCGGTCGCCACGTGAGCCTGGGAGGAGAGCTCCGGATCCCAAGAGCTCTTGTAAGTTTCGTTCGTCCTGGTGTCGGCGAGAGTCGGTCCTAGCGTGGTGGTGGCGTCGTTGTTTTGCGTCCTTTTCGACGGCGCTGATGCTGTCCAGAAGCTGCAGAGCTGAGTGAAAACGTCGCCCGAGCTTTCTCGGGGATCAAACGGAGCTCTGTCAGGAGGCTCGAGCTTGGAGTTTTCGCGTTTCGATGCCGTCACTCGTCGATTCGACTTGATTTGTCGAAACGAAAGATTCTTGTTTGAGAACTCCAGCTCATTTGATGCTGGTCAATCTGATAATTCGTTTCACATATATATCTGCTAATACCGATTTGAAAAGCGGTCTTTTTTATTATTTTAAATTTTTCTTGTCTTTGTTATACTTTCAAGATCCTCGCAAGTGCGTAAGTTTGCGGAGGCGGGACTCTAATGATGCATTGGCTTGCAGTTGAGGCATCGGTTTATTTATTAATTCACGGCTTGGACGTGTTGTATGGTTTTTGAACGTGAGTTTACGAATTCTTCCTTACGTTAGTGAATAATCGAAGCCACGGATTGCTTAGTCCTGCTAAAGATCAGGACGCTTAATGAAAGCATAACCCGACAGATGCAACGCCATGCACGTCGAAACTTAAGGAATGAGAAGATGTTAAAAATATTTTGGTGTGTGCGTGCAGAAGCATGGTTTTGGCATTAGTTATAGTTTTTGGTTAGTGATGTGTGCAAGTGTATAGTATATTTTGTAGAGGATGGCCAGACAAGGTAGAATAATTCAAGGACAAAAATGATAAATATGGAGGAAAATAGTTTCATTAATTGGATAAAATAGTTTGATGGAAGTGTTGATAATCACTCTCCATATGGTCATGGTAAAGGTCTAAAACCTCTCACGGTGGAGGGTTTTCCCACACAAGGTGGACCTCACACAAGGTGGAGGGTTTTCCCCTCTCACTCACATGGTGGAGGATTTTCCTCTCACACCTCTCAAATGATGAACTACATGCCTATTTATAGGCAATTACAACCGACTTAGTCACCGCCCTAGACAGCTAATTTTCTTCTTCTCCAAGAGTACTTGCTGCCCACGTACTCTTGATCTTTCTTTCTTCATGGTTAAGAGAACAATTGTGGGCTGCACTTTTCCTTCACGTTAGTTTCACCTTGCTTCATGTTCTTGAAGACTCCAGCAACTATTATAATATTTTTATAATGTGTGCCCCTCTTTTCTTGATCAGCTTGTGGCTTTTTCACGTGTTTCCCATGCAAGTAGGCTTCTCTAGTTTATTCTAGGATTTCTTCTTCAACTTGGCTTCTGCTTGCATGCATTCTCAAGTGAATCTTCTAGGGTCAGCTAGCAAACTGCATTCTCAACAATTCTAGACGATCTTTAACGTAGATGTTGCTGCCAACGTTCTCGCCTTCGTGATTAAGTCAGTAGTTTCTAGATAGTTCTAGCAAATGGATCACAATTTCCAACAGAAGAATTATGCACCTTCTTAGTATTGGAAGAGGGGAATTCTCTCGATTTTTCGATGCGTGTCGAAAATATATTGGAATCCATCTAGCCAAATGTATCTGGTAGAGAAGTTTTTGGTTACTGCCATTCCAGTGTGCTCTCTGCTTTCTACTAAACGCACTTCCTGCGCTCTATGACTCGTGTAATGCTACTGTCACTTTGGGATTTTACAACTCACATCTAAGCATTTGTATTGCAATGGTTTTCTGCTTGTCCTTATATTCTGTGTCTCTATATCATTTGATGATATGATGTATTGTTTTCAGAAGCTTCGAGTTCTAGGGTAGATATCTTGTATATCTGGCTTGAGAATGTTTCCTTTTACAATAAGATGAAATCAGTAACTCTGTCTGGAATCTGGCAAATTCTTTACTGGATGCGTCCAAGGTGGACTTGAGGAATCTCAGCTGTTAATCATGTGGGTCTGCACCTACAACATCCAACAGTTGTGATTCTTCGGTCCATATGAGTATTTCCCTGCACTTCAAATACTATTGTTTTCTTTGACATGGGAGATTGTCGTGTTTATGCTCTTCTTTCAACTAAATACAGAAAAGAATTTCCTTTTTGATGTGAAAGTTCTATGCTTTATTTCAGAAGGACATCTATTATCTCAGTTTTCCCCCTCCTTAATGAACTTTTGTGACAAATTGCAGAGCCATGGTCGCCTTTGGTAAAAGGCTGAAGGAAAGGCAAATTCAAGAATGGCAGGGGTATGATTGGCTGCAATGTACAGGCTTGTATTGTCAAATTGTTAGTTTGAAATTCCTGGAAAATGTTACGAGTGTATATCTATTCACCAGTGGTTGGAAAAGCCACATTGAGTGTCATCCAATCTGTCTCACGCGGAGTTTTCTGCCATTCTATATGAAATGTGTCATTTCTTGTCCCTCATAATTTCTTAGATAATATTTACTACTATGTCATAAGCCGAGGTAGCTATCTTCTCAAACAATAGAGTGAACTTGACAACTTGTCTTGAGACACTGCTTCTGTGAAACTCATGCATGCTTGCCGGTGTTCATTTTGTTCCAGGAAATGTCTTACGGTGCTTTGAGTTCTTTCCTATGCCGAAATGATGTCGTTATAAATAAGTAGTGTTGCCTTTAGGTTTCATGTATGCCCATGCAGTTGCATCGTATGAAGTTATTGAAGCTGCTATTGCTGCCTTACCTTTTTCCTGATATTAATTTGATAGGTTCTTAATTTGTTCCTCTTTAATCAAATTTTCAGTTATTACATCAACTATAAGCTGATGAAGAAGAAAGTAAGACAATATGCTCAACAAATTCAAGTTGGAAATCAAGATCGCGGACATGTTCTTAAGGATTTCTCTAGAATGTTGGACAACCAGGTATATGGAACTGTAACTCCGTACAGTCTTACAAGCATTTGCAGGCAGGAAGTTTTCTTTTCGTTTCAGACAAATAGTTCAATTACGAATACTCCTATATTACTGAGAGTGCATTTGGATGATGTCATCTTACTAACCCTTTAGGAGTTTTTTGTTGTTTATGAAGTTCTGTTCTCTGGAAGCAATGGTGTGGAGGGATTCACAAATTCAACTCCACTCTGTGGGACTAGTTGTAGTGTCCTTCCTTGAGATCGATTGAGCAATGAACAAGTGATGGAATTGTTAATCGTACTTAAAAGGCCTGTTAACCAACTATTATCAACTCTTATTTAGGAGAAATCCTTTTGTGCAGTAACGTCGAGATTTTAGAGAAAGGAGTTGTTTTATTGCATCTACATATATGAGAATGAGGACAAGTATTATGATCAATTCAATACAGATGCAGTGGTCTTTATATTTGGTGCCATGTTTTTTTCTTATCTTTATTCTCATGAGGTGATTGATAAAAGGATACTATATGGTGTGATCCTGCAAATGAATTATATAATTCAACTTTTTTTATTTATTTATGGAAATTGATTTAAAATCTGTTTAATAAGTCATCTGATAATATCAGATTGAGAAGATTGTCCTTTTCCTGTTGGAGCAACAAGGTCACCTAGCCAGCAGGATTGCCAAGCTAGGAGAGCAGCAAGAAGCTCTTCAGCAGCAGCAAGATATATCAAAACTATCTGAATTAAGAGAAGCTTATAGAGAAGTGGGGCGAGATCTTTTGAAGCTTCTTTATTTTGTTGAGTTGAATGCTGTTGGTCTGCGAAAGATACTGAAGAAGTTTGACAAACGCTTTGGATATAGATTTACAGACTACTATGTCAAAACTCGTGCTAATCATCCTTACTCCCAGCTTCAGCAAGTGTTCAAGCATGTGGTATGAGCATAGTCCAACATCTTTTTCACTTAGGTTATTCATGCTCCATGTTGTTAGTATCTGTCATGAAACTCTCCCTCGAATATAGATTAATGGCACATTATAACAAGCTGGTCACGTGCCAAAATTCCAGGGCATAGGGGCTGTTGTTGGGGCAATTTCCCGCAACCTCGCAGATTTGGAGGATTGCCAAGGAAGCTACTTATCAATCTATGACCAGCCTGCTCTTCCTCAACAGGTTTATCTCCACCAGATGTTATCCATGCAATGTAATTTGTATTTGGTGGTTGTTTCCTACTTCAGAATGATGTTCCACTATGATATTTACCAAGGTTCTTCTGCAGGATCCCATAATCGAGTCAATAAAAGCAGCAGTAGACAGGTTGACCCACTCGACAAACTTTCTACGCTTTCTGGCACAGCATGCATTGATTTTGCAAGAGGAACTACCCACTCCAGTTGAGGAACAAGTTGACGATGGAAGATACCATTTTATGTCTTTACTGTTGAACCTGGCAAACACTTTTCTATATATGGTCAATACATACATCATCGTGCCCACAGCAGATGATTATGCCATGAGTCTTGGTGCTGCTGCCACAGTTTGTGGAGTTGTGATTGGAGCAATGGCTGTTGCACAGGTGTTCTCTTCAGTATATTTCAGTGCGTGGTCGAATAAATCATACTTCAGACCTCTTGTCTTCAGCAGTCTTGTCCTCTTCCTGGGCAATACCATGTACGCAATGGCTTACGATCTAAATTCTATTTCTATTCTTCTAATTGGTCGTCTTTTGTGTGGGTAAGAAACCTAACTCCTTTTATGTTTCTTTATCAAACCATCAATTTTGCAAAATTGTGTCACTCTCTGTCATTTAACCTGCCCAGGCAGATTGGCTTTGTTTTCTGGTTGGTCATAGGTAATGCGAACTTCTTTTATTTGAAAAAAGGGACAAAATACTTTGACCTTGTATCTCAGGAAACAATCGCCTTGACCTTACATGTCGTATTCTTAAAGGAGAAGGAAATTATCACTAACCCACATGTTTTTCATCAAATAGTAAGTTTATTCCTAGAGAGGGTTGTCTGACTACAAAGAAAATCTGTCACCTCACACGTAATGTCGACAGCATCTTCTGACAAATGGTGCGTAGTCTTTTTCAATTATCTATCAGAAGATGGCCCGGTTATTAATCAGTAATTAGAGTAGAGGGATGGTGCTCAAATTGAGATTGATCATGTCTTTGAAATCTTGAAGATTATGTTGATAAAGAAGTTTTTGACTATGCATGTCCTACAGAGGGCGAGACTTCTGTAGCCTAACCACTGGAAACCACTTGAAACTTTCTGAAGGTCTGTTGTCTAGATTACAGATGGATAGGTTATGTTCTTCAACTTAAAATTTCGGTATTAGTCTTATCAGGTTCTCAAGTATGCTGCCTGCTGTTAACATTAACAACTTTGACCCGCAGATGTAACTCCTAAATCGTGCATCAGATTGTAACAAGTTTCCTTGTATAATTGCAGATTCGGCTCTGCCCGAGCTGTTAATCGACGCTATATAAGTGACTGTGTACCAATGAAGATCAGAATGCAGGCATCTGCAGGTTTTGTGAGTGCTAGTGCTCTTGGCATGGCCTGTGGTCCAGCTCTCGCTGGTTTATTTCAGTGTCATTTCAAAGTCTTCAATATTACATTCAATCGGGAGACTTTGCCTGGATGGGCAATGGCTGTTGGATGGCTCTTCTACTTAATATGGTTGTGGATTTCATTTAAAGAACCCTCCCATGAGGAGGAACCAAGCCACAAGCCAGAAGACTCTAATGAAGGTAAATGGTTTTCACTTGCCCTCAACTTTTCTATGGTCATGTTATTACGGGTCCAACAAAGCCTCCACCTTTTCTAGGGGATTATGAGCTGCATCTTATCAATTTTTTTTTTTTTTTGGTAAGGGCATCTTATCATTAAATTGAACCATGAAAGACTACTTGTTTCATCATTATCTAGCTTTTATAGAATGTGGAAATTTTAATCTTGATACCAAGATGTAAAATGTCATTGTGATTTAGCATCCACTGTAATCTTGACGACTAGATATTGATATGTTTCATGATTCATTGTCAATTTAGAAATCCAATATCCAATTGGCTTAAACTTTTGCTTGCATCATGGGTAGTTAATTGTCCTCTTGTCTAGAGAATCATTGCATTTGCAACGTCTTGTTCATAGTTCATCTGTTTTTGTTGTTATCTTGAAAATTTTGCACAACAGAATCATTACAAACCGATGCCCTTGAGAATGGTCTCAAGCAACCATTGCTTTTAAGTTCGGAGGAAAAAGATGAAGATGAAAATGGCAATCAAGAATTTGATGGAAGTGATGAAGCTTCTGAGGAATCTCACCAACCAGCCACTTCAATTGCATCAGCGTATGGGCTGCTAACACCCTCTGTGAAGGTATTGGAATGATTCCCTGGACTTCTTTTTTTCAAACACGCAATGCAGCTTCACGCAAAATTAGATTGGTCCAAAGAGATTCCATCTGCAGTAGACTTGCATGCACTGTGTTCTATGGATTATATTGTAATTCACAGCAAGTGTTTCCAGGATGGACTATTTTAGGCCTGAAACATTCATAAAATAATTGTGAGTTCATGAATTTATCATGACCAGCAACTTTTTCTCTATGACAAATCCACAATGATTTCTTGGTCTTTCAATTGGTTCTCTGTGTTGTCGAAGCCATGGTACATGCTCGATTTGGAAGTTGAATTTATCTTTTATATGCTCGTTCCTTCTAGTGAAATATTCTCTTGGATTCTTTTCTTTTTGTTTGTATTTTTAAGTTGGATTGGAATGGTTCATACTTCAAATGTACTCTAACTAAACCTATGTTTTAAGGTTCAATTGCTGATTTACTTCATGCTCAAGTATGCAATGGAGATTTTACTCTCGGAATCTAGTGTCATCACCACATACTACTTTAGATGGTCAACAACCAAGGTGGCAATTTTCCTTGCATTTCTTGGTTTGACGGTTCTTCCAGTAAATATTATTGTTGGAAGCTACGTTAGCAACATGTTTGAAGGCAGGTAATCCCAAATGTTTGAGAAGTTATTTGGCTTATTTTGTACTTCCTCATCATGAAAATAGTTTGTAAGTGTTCTTATTGATATGATTGCAGGCAAATTTTGCTGGCATCAGAAGTCATGGTTTGCATAGGCATAATACTAAGTTTCCACCTAATAATACCCTACTCTGTTGCACAATACGTCTCATCGGGGCTCATCATGTTTGTTTCTGCCGAAGTTCTTGAAGGTACCGTAGTAGTTTAGTTTACTCTCTCTAGGAAAAAGTCAACTTTGAATGTCAATAAACATAGAGAAATGGCCTCCTAGGGAATATAGAAAGGCAAAGGTCGAGTGAATCTACAGCTAAATATCATCTCAGAGAAAAACGGAGATATCCAAGAAACTACGATAACCAATTTTATCTTCGTCTACTAAGGCAACTCCTGCAATCTTACTGATAGCTTACGAGTATGACATAAAGGGACCATTCACCCATTTCCTAAGTAGTAATTTTCCTCTAGCCTTAAATACATCGTCAAAATTTGTAAGATGTCAGTGAACATATCGAAAAAACTTCTAAACACGTGGATCATTAAAGACAGTTCTCTGGTTTAGACAATGCAGTGGATAGGTTCAAATGGATGCTTTATGAAATCACTGTGCAATTTACGTGAGAGTCACAGCTAAAAATTATCATGCAATTTATGGAGAGTGGGGGAGAAAGAGAGCCAGGGATTTTTGCATTGGTTCGTCCTTGTTGACATTTTTGTTCATATCCTTCAACATTTTCCAGGCGTCAACCTGTCGCTACTCTCGCGCGTCATGTCGTCCCGGCTTTCACGGGGAACCTACAATGGCGGCTTACTTTCGACAGAAGCGGGAACGATCGCCCGGGTGATTGCAGATGGCACAATAACGTTGGCCGGTTACTTGGGGGAGAGCAGGCTCTTGAACATCACCCTCCTTCCTTCGCTAGCGATTTGCATATCATCCATCATCGCCACCGTTTGCACCTACAACACCCTCTACTAAGTTCATGTCTCTCGCTGCTCCCTTCTAATGCCATCTTATATTTGTTTTCTTTTCTTCTCCAATAATGTCTGTATATGAGCTCTAAAGCTGTAACTCATGAGGTCCGATGGACTTTTTCTTTGAGTGGGATTCTGTAGAAGTTTTCGATCGGACTCTTCCCCTCGGTAGAGGGGGTCTGCGAAAATCTCACTTATTTTTGCTCTCTCAATCCATTTTTCAAGCTTTGGTCGCCGAAGTAGGTTAATGGCCGGTGGCCAGATCACACTCTTTCTGCGGTTTAATGTGGTTTACATCCGTAATGGAGGCGAGATGTACTGGAGCAATTAAATTGCCCGAAAAAGAACTGCATCACCGGATCGGCACGGTCAAATTCTTGCATCCTGACGTTGTGAAGTTGGATCAATAATGGTGAAACCACAACTCAGGCTATTCATGGCTGTGCATACTAGTAGGGTGGGCTTTCTCCCTGAAGAAGGAGAAGTCTCGTTAATGAGATGTTTCATGTCTTTTATGTTAAAATTATGTCTCTAGTTTGAGCCTAATACAAGATTTGATGCACACAACGAGCATTTGTTGATCAAAGTTCGGCGCAAATTGACAATGAAGAAGCAAAGCATGAAGGGCTTCTGCACATGTATAGATTTGTCAAAGATGTGCACGTCTCCCAAGTCCATTATTTTTCTACCTCTTTAATTGCATGCACATGGACGTGCATGCATGGCAAGAAATGGACGTAGAAGACCAAGGCAAAAGTAAAAAGTTGTGGGCTTGCTTTGTCTTCTTTCATTAACTCCTTGTTTCTTTCCTTGCTATTTTTTATTCAGCTGAAGCCAATAGAAGGAAAGAAAGGATAAAATATTAATTGAAGGAGTTGAACGTCGTGGACATGATCTTGGAAGACGGCGGCCATCCTCTTTTTTTTTTTTTTTTTTTTTTTTTTTTTTTTTTTTTTTTTTTATGCTTATGTTCGAAGATTATGGGCGCATGTTTTTTTTTTGCCTCATTAAATGCATTCCATGCGAAGTGTGCATGCGTGCCCGTGAATTTTGGTAGGCGTTGGTGTTGATTGTGAGCACCAAATGAGTCCACATTTCTGTCTTGTTTCTCCTTTAAAATGAGAATCGGAGAAGAGAAGCAACGTAGAGCTGAAGAACTGGTGAGAGAAGTCGTGAGACTTCCTGAGCGAAGGCAGAAGCTCCCGGCAGCCACCTTGGTAAGAGCTCATAGTAACACTTATAATGGTAAGTCTAGACATATTAGTTTAAGACATGAATATGTGAGATATGTGACATCCAGATGTTTGGGTTCTGACTTCGATTAAATAAATTAGGCATTTCATCGGCGCGACTACAGTGCTTTTCTCTGAGTTGGCCACTCACGAGATAACTAGACTAGCTGGGTGAGTTCTTAAGGATTTTAAGGTAAATAGACTTAGGAATTCGACCACAAATCAATTTCTCGACCGTGCTCATCTTTAGAGATCATTACGGCACAGTTAAAAATCGAATTAAGATCAGAGATAGGTCGGTTCGACTAAAATAAATGACATATTGTGGGTGACTCCACTAAATTGAAAAACTCTCGTCGATTGGCACTAATTTGATTTTACTGTCATTTTGGTACCCTGTGTCCGTATTTGAATCCTCGAGATTTTCATGATAATCGAGAATCGCCAATGGGTCGAGTGGGTTCATCGTGGCTCGAAGAAAATCGACCACGGGTCATTTGTCCTAAAAAGTTTTGAAAACTACTTGGTAGTCTAGATCACGCTAAAAACGCGTCCGAGTGAAATTAACTATCAATCTAAGTTCGATTAAGAGCCTGTCATGTCATAATAAATTTTAGGAACGTTGACTCAGTCTCATAAAATTTTTTGACAACCGAGACTTTTTGAAAAAAAGTCAGTTCATAGCCATTTTTGTTCAGTTGAAGCGGGGGATTAATTCCGGTTGTGAAATTGATAAGAATGAGGGATTCTTGGATGAGGAAAATAATCAATTTGATAAATAAGACATCAATTGATTTTTATGAGAGTTATTTGAGAGAAATTCAAGAGGGAAACTGGATGCAAAATGCAAGAGGGGAATCAAGAACTCTAGTTTGGAATTTCCTTTGGGATTAATTGAGCTTATTCAAAAAAAATTAGAATAAGAATTTTTTATTTGAGAAAATTCTTTCTTTTGATTTTCTTTCCATTTCTTTTTCCTTTACGGCCAAACACTTTTTCCCCTTTGCCCACAAGTTTCTCTCTCCTTTCTTTCTTTCTTTCTTTCTCCTCTTACAAAGCCTCCTCCCTCCACCGAATGCCCCCATTGCTGTCTTCCACTTTGCTTCCTCCACCTTTATGCTTTTTTGACTTTTCAAACTTTTCTTCTCTCTCTTATCTCTAGCTCTTTCTCTCTCTCTCTGGACTCTCTCACTCTCTCGACATCTCTCTTCCTCTCCCCCTCGGCTGGTCCGAAAATTTGCAGAAGCAGAAACAGCGGCCAGCAGCGTTGAAGGAGCCGCAGACACGCCGGGCCGTGAGGCACGTCGCAGCTCCGTGGCCGCCCAGCCGTGCCGTCCGCCCCCGTCCAGTCGAGCTGCCGTCCACGACCCGCCTGGCCAGCTGCTGTTCGGTGGTCGTGAGGGACAGGAAAGGCCCGCCGGAGCTCCCTCCGGCCACCGTTCGCCACCAACTCTACTCAACGGAGCCCCACTCGCCCTCCGTTGGCCTTGCCTCGCCATCTCAGCCCCTAATCCGGCCTCAACCAGCAGCGAGCAGAGAGGAGAAAAATGGGTATGACAACAGAGTTTTGGCCCGTTTTGGCCGTCTTCCCAAGCCCAGATGCTCGGCCCACCTTAAGAAAAGTCAATCCTCGTGTTGATCCCCTCGTTTTGAGTGAGTTTTGCTCACTAATACCTTTTTAGTTTGGTAATTATACTTAAAGATTGGTTACTGTTAGTTAAGTGTAATTAGATAGTTAGATTAAAATTGATTAGCGATTATTAGTTAATTACATTGCATATTAGTTGTTTGGTTAGTGTATTTAAATAGAGAATTGCTATAGTATTTATTGGATGTTTCTTGGGATTTTTCCCGACCCTTATCGAGTGTTAATTAGGCAATTCGGGCATAAATGGAATTTTTAGTAATTAAATATTAATTTTCGAAATTATTTATTTAATTATTTATTTTCCAGAAATTCAACTGGGATGGCCAGTGACCGGGATTTTATGCTAATGATCGTGGTGCAGTTCGTTTATTTAATTGAGCTTTATATTGTGCTAAATTGAATTTATTGTATTTATTTATTTAATTTTCGAAATTATTTATTTAATTATTTATTTTCCGGAAATTCAACCGGGATGGCCGGTGATCGGAATTTCGTGCTGATTGTCGTGGTGCAGTCCGTTTACTTAATTGAGCTTTATTTCGTGCTAAATTGATTTATGAGTGATTTTAGGATTTATTCCTAAATTGAATAATTTTTGGTTATTAATTGAAAAATAACCGGGCATCAGTTGACAATGCCGAAATGTTTTGTGGACTATAGAGAATGGTGGGATTTATGAAAAAGGAAGTTATGATATTTTGGCTAAGGCCGATCGTGTACCCACACACGGCTATTTTTATTAGATATGATAAAAAAAATTGATGAGTTGACTGTATGTACTATATCGACCTATGGGCGATATGTCAGCTTTGAGTGAGCAGTATACCGGTATACAATATCAGCCTACGGGCGATATGTCAGTTTTGGGTGAGCAGTATACCTTATTATCAGCTTTGGGCGAGCATATATTATCAGCTTTGGGCGAGCATATATATCTATAGTATACTGTGATGGCTTGGGGGCCCTAATTATTCAGCTTTGGGCGAGCATATATACAGTATACTATATTATCAATTTTAGGCGAGCTATACTATCTATTTGTCAGCTTTGGGTAAGCAGTCCTAATTTGATAGGACTTTATAAACAGTATTGATTGTGCCGACCAAGCATGGTCGTGATGACATGTAATCGACTAAGTCGATTGATCATTGCTTTGATTTGATGTTATGAATTGATTGATTGAATGGAAATGACCGTGAGTGGTCTTGTTGGCGTGTAATCGACTAGGTCGATTTGATTGATGCTTCGATCAGTGATATAATTGCTTGGGTGCCTATTGGATATGTGCTAATATGCAGGTGGAATCTGAGGCCAAGGTAAGTCCTCTAACTCATGTTGTGTATAGACAGCCCTAAGGTGTATTAGTTTATTAATCAGGTCTTAGGGGATAGAACTTGTTGAGACATAGTCTCATCCCGGTTGTGGGATTATATTTCAGGCCCCTAGATTTTCGGAAGACGAACCGGCATTTGAAGCCGAGGATGAGCGAGAAGAAGGAGATGAAAAGTTTGAAGAAAGTGAGCCTAGTGGTGAAAGATTCGAGGAGGATCGGGATGATGATCCCGAGCATGATCCGAATGAGGACTGAGATTCTATCCTCTTTTGTAAACCTTGTACATGTGTGGCTGTGAATTTCAATATGAAAAATATGGCCTGCCTTTTTATCCCATTATTTTATTGTCTGGGGATTTATAACTGCTTCTGCATGTGCATATATAAATGAAAGGGTTGGCGATACATAGTCTTGTGATATCGTATTTTAAAATCGACCAAAGGTAAGGAACGTGCGCGTACCTGAGGATCGGGGCGTGACAAGATAATTGATTAAAAATGTTACCATAACAATTGTCTACATGAGGTCAAGCAAGAATTTAGTTCATCCCTTGACAAGGGCTTTACTAGGAATGTTGCAAAGATGACCTCATAAGAAACGGGGCTGAAACCCTTTAATTAAAATCATCAGTAATGGTAACTCGACCTTTTTTCTAGAACATCACTAGTTACAAGATTTAATGGATAAGAACAGGTTACTGAATGCGATTGTTTGATACTGACGGTAGCCTTTATATAAGAAGTTAGTATCGTTTGTTACGTTATATAGATTGAATTGAATTATTAATTAAGTATAGTATAAATTTATAATGTGTTAATAGTAACACAAACACATGGTTGATACTTCACCTATATGAATTTAAAAGTGGTGCTGCCATACAAAAGTTAGGGTTGCTTTCTAGAAAACTCATGAAACAAGATGAAGTATAAGGCCATAATAGTGATGAGTAATATAAAATTTCTCGCTAAAATAAGAGGTTAATATATGTGCAGTATGTCCAATTCTATTATTTAAAAGTACAAGTTTAAAGCTGAGCAATTTGTTACTTTGATAGAATTTTGACATACTTACACTAAGTAAATGTTTAACTCGAATAAGACCTTTATTTATGTATATTAATTTCACAAAAATTTTGGCTATATATTTTTAATGTTGTATTTTGTATTTTTGTTTTGCAAACAAAGTGCTGGATTGTTGATAATTTGATTGTAAAACAAACGAAGAGGTACCATGTCTCACATCGAAAAGACATGAGTGCCCACATGAATAAGATTTGGCGTTAACCGATGATTATTATTTTTATTTATTGGAATTTTATAATAAAAAAATTAACCATCACGTCTTGTTAAAATAATGTAGCTATTCAGAAGGAGTTATGGTTATTTATTTATTTATTTAATTTCGAATTTTGTCATTTCTTCCAACAGTTATCTCAGAATTCGTATTTATTCAGACATAACTTCTTAAGCCTCGTTTGGTCCGAATTTCTAATTATGATAGGATTAGATATGACCGGATATGAAATCTAGGGGATTTTGATATATTCTATACTATTTGGTGATTACAATAATAAAGTTTTCATATTATATCATGTACACTTTGTTTGGTATAAACGACATATTAGTAAAAATGAACCAAAAATTTTACAAACGAAGATGGTAAAAATCTCTCGTGACATTCTTGCTTGCTTTATTTTATTAGTTTTTTTTTTTTGTTTTATTTTCCTCTCTTTTATTAATTAATTTCTTTTTTATTTTTCCCCTCCCATCATTCTCTAATAAAATTTTGTTAAATAATAGATTGTACTAATATAACACAAAATACTAAAATACCTAAAATATATAATAAATATATATATTTATATATTGAAATTATTTTATAAAAATAATTAAATTAGAAAATATATATAAGATTAAATTAAAATAACTAAATTGTTATTTTTTTTGCTATTTTGAATTTCTTATATTAAAATTCAAATATTATTTATATTGATATATAATTTAATTTTGTTAATTTAAAAATTTGTCCTTCAAGAAAAATAACTATTTCTAGCATCACTCTTACTTACTTTAATTTAGTTGCTTTTTATTTTATTTTCCTCTCTTTTATTAATTAATTTCTTTTTTTTTTTTTCGCTTCCCACCATGCTCTAATAAAATTTTATTAAATAGGAAGTTGTATTAATATACCTAAAATACTAAAATACCTAAAATATATATAAAATATAAATATATTTTAAAATTTATATATTGAAATTATTCCATAAAATATAATTAAATTCAAATATATGAATAAAAATAAGATTAAATTAAAATAGCTAGATTGTTTTTTTTGGTTATTTTGAATTTCTTATGGTAGAATTCAATATTATTTATATTGAGATATAATTCTGATTTTGTTAATTTAAAAAGTCTATCATTAAAAAAAAAGGGTTAATATCCTGGAAAACCCCAAACTGGTACACTTGTGACAAATTTACCCCAAACTATTTTTTTGACCATAAAAAACCCCAAACCGGTACACCTATGACAAATTTACCCCGACTAACCATAAAAAAACCCTAAACTTGTACATTTATGATAAATTTATCCCAAACTAATTTATTTGACCATAAAAAAACCCTAAACTGGTAAATTTGTGACAATTATACACTCTGCTAAATTAGATTAATACCACAAAAAAATACTGTGACAAACGGAGTGTAAAATCCCAAATTGGTATACCGGTCAATTGTCACGTGTCATTTAACTTAATTAAAATTTAATAAAAACTAGCAGATGGTAAATCCGTCACAAGTGTACCAGTTTGGGGTAAATTTGTCAAAAGTTTATCAGTTTAGGGTTTTTGGTGGTCAAAAAAATAGTTTGGGGTAAATTTGTCACAGGTGTACCAGTTTGGGGTTTTTCAGGGTATTAACCCTAAAAAAAAAATAACTTTCCTATTATGAATGTCAGAAATCCTATCTACCTTTGTCACACTTCCCCATGGGATAATTTTATTCGATCTATATTCTTCTTTATCATGTTCTGAGCATACACCAAATACAAGATAGGATAAATGTTATCTTATCTCAAATTTTATTTTGATTAACAAACGCAACCTTAATTCTTAGAAGGTTGTGTCTATTCGGATATAACTTCTTGTTTTTACTACAAATTAGTGAACATGTATGTTTGATCAGAATCTTCTTCTTCCATATTTTTATTTTCTTTCGAAAGAATATATAGCCATCTTTTCAATTGTTTCGTAGAGAAACCCTGAAAATATATTAGAATTGCTATCTAGTATTCTCATTTGAGACTTTATTATATCTTTGACGAAATTTGCTGATAACCATTAACAACATTGCAGGGCAAATAAATCCTCATAGAAAGTGATATTACACTTCAAAGTCCTACTTGATTGCTCTAAAGATATGATTTTATTGTTTTACTCAATTCGAAACCATATTTTCCCAATAATATCTATCTATCCTCATGCTGATGACATAGTACACATGAATAGATTCCCAAATCTATTAGATCTCCTTAGCTTTCTGTACGAAATTAGTTGAATTTGTGATCTTGTTAACCACTTTTTAAAAGCTTTATTGACCTCTTATTAAAGTGAGATTCCTATTGCATTTCTTTTTCCATACGGATTTATGTAACGACGGCCCGCGCATCTCGCAAGATAACAATAATAATGTAACGATTTTAATAATATTTTAAAATATTATATTTCAACATTTTTAAATAAGAATGTATTAACCCGGCCGAATGTTCTAAATGCACTTACTGCATATGATCGTGCAAGGAGAGCTTGAAACAATGGTCGTGCACAATTTTTTAACACATGTTGAGGTACGAAATCAGTCAAAATGTAGAAAATGATTTTTCATTTTATAATTGATCGCAGTGAGAAAACCACACTCAACCACGTAACGCGTTGATTAAATTTACTTTCCTAAAACACACTACGAATAGAATTTCAAAAGTACATAAATACTATAACTTGTTATGGAGAATAATTAAGAGACGACAAGAATTGCTCGATCAATTCTCTTTTGATCAACAATATTTACACCGTCAAATAAGTAGGTTGGGTCGGATTAAAAATTGTTCAATTCATATTGACCCATTTAACTCGTTTTGACTTATTTCCAAATAATACAATTCCAAAGACTCATACCCAATCTAACCCATACCTGACCTAATTCATATTATTAAAAGACTCAATATCAAAACCAATTTAGAAAAACTTGTTTCTTATAAAAAATTTTAAAATATATATTGCTAAAACACCATGGACAATTTTTGCAAATTTTAAAATATATATTTTAATATTTTTCTTTTTTTTTCTCTTTTTTTTTCTTCTACGTCTAGCAATCGGTGACCGACGACTGGCAACAATTGGCGGTGACTGACGACTGGCAACCGATGGCAACCATTGACTTGAGACTGACAATTGGCGGTGGCAAAATGTCTCTAATTGTTTAGGTTGTGTCTGAGAGCATGAATGATAATCATTCTAGCTAGAAAAATAGATTTTTCTATTTTTATTCTTAGATGAGTTTCTGAACAAAAATGCGCATTCGATAACAACACAAAAATGTCTCTCTTCCGGGCAACAGTAGGGAGCAATGACAATGGTAGTGGCGAACAACGATTGGTGGATGTGGACGGTGACTGTCGAGGGATGGATGGCGGTGATTGGCGAGGGGGAGTGGCGACAGTTGATGTTGGGCAGGAATGGTTGGTGGGCGGTCGGTTAGTAGCAAGAACGAACAATGAGAATAGTTGTTACTTCTTATTTTTGTTCCAGAAATAGAGAAGCAAAAATTTTTACTTCTCATTTCTGTTTCAACTCTATTTTTAGATTAAAGATTTACCTCGAAATAAAAAAATAAAATTGCGTTGCCAAACAGATTTTTGTTCCAAAAACAAGTTTGGAAAAGAAAAATAGTTCTGAAATATAAATAGAATGGTTATCATGCACGCTCTAGGTAGTAGCCCACTCTATTGAGAATTTAGCAAAACCAATGAGGAGAAAGCGTCTCTAATTATGCACAATTTTAGGTGTCGAGTTTTCAGATGATTCTTTAAATGAGTTCTCAATGATGTATCAATATAGATGCTCGAATATTTTATGCTCTGTTTGTTTGGCGAAAAATAAATGATTTGAAAATATTTTTCTAAAAATAATCATTAGAAATAATTGTTTAATGAAAAATATTTTCATCATCAACAATAATCTACATTTAAATATTTTCGTCAATGATGAAAATGTTTTCCATTCATCCATTTTTTTCAGTGATATAAATAATTATTTAAAAAAATATTTTCGAAAACATCTATTTTTGACGTAATACACCGAACCTTAGTATCCAGATGACATGATACAGTTTGGGACTGAAAACAATGGACAAAGGCCTAGTACGCGTAGAAAGCATAGGTGGCAAGAAATCAAAATGCGGAAAAGCCGAGAAAAGCTGGAAAAGCTTATGCCATCATGATAAAGAAAGTCATCAGACAGCGTCCGGAAGACGAGAGGACGACTTTTTTCGACTTTCGTAGCCCTCGAATGGTCGGATGACAAAAAGGCCTGAGGAGAAGGCGTCTCTAGCTCTCTATTATTTCGAGTGTCGAGTATTCCGGCGATCCTTTGGAAGAGTTTCAATGATACATTAATATAGACGCTCAAAAAATAAAAGCGTGGTGATCGAATAATCTTCATCAAAAATAGAACATTCGATTTGTCTATTTTTTCATCTACTATTATTTCAGTATCAACAAATAATTTTACGCTTCATTTATTTGGCAAAAAATAAATGACTTGAGAATTATTTTCTTATTTATATTACTTGAAATAATTAATTATTAAAAATATTTTTATTATCAATAATAAATTATATTTTAATGATTAAAAAAATTTTCGTTCATTCTTATTATAAGCAAAATAAATGTTTATTTACAAAAAAATTATAAAATTATTTATTTTTTACAAAATAAAGGAAGCGTCGATATCCTAAAATATAAATTCGTGATACATTTTGGGGCTGAAAACAGGAGAAAATATTGGGTGGGTGCGACACTCCACGTAGGCCAAATGTATCACCATTCAGAAGGCGACACGTGGCGCCACGTGGGCAAGGGCGTCAGGCGTTCAAAAGCTCTCCTGGGCCCACCACTCTGACGCCCCACGTCCTACTCTTCGGCGCTTCTGTCTCTCTCCTCTCTCTTCTCACTCTCTCCGAAATAAATGGCTGGTGGCTCGGCTCGGCTCGGCTGGCTGGCAGAAGAAAGGACGAATCAGAAGGCTAATAAATGCACTGCGCTCCCGCTTAAATTTTCTCTCTCCTCACTTGAAATTTTTGGGTTTTGTCTCTCTCTTCGTCGAAGAGCAGACAGAGAACGAGCTTCTCAGCGCATCCCACCCCATCCGCTTCCGCCTCCGCCTCCGCCTCCGCCTCGCCGGTCATCTACCTCTGGCGCGTCGCCTCCTCCAAGAGCCCCGCCATTCGCAGCTGGTTCCCGACCGCCTTCGCCTCCCACTGTCATCAACTCCGACTCCGAGCCGCCGCCGCCGATGGCGTCCTCCGTCTCTGGCATCTACTCGTCCTCCCCCTCCCTCAGGCCAAAGACGCCGCCGGCCTCCGTTTCGTTCCCGAGCGGCGCCAGGCTCCCCGCCGTCAACCAGGTGTTGTCCGGTAGACCTGGGTAGGGCCGACAGCGCGGTGAAGAAGGAGAGGCGCGGGCGAGAGGGTTGGAGAGGGATTCCCGTTTCTCTCTTGTTTAAGTTGTGCAATTATTTCCCAGTCTCCACATGCTTGCTGACATTGCAATTTTTCAAAGGTTTGACAAAGCCCTGATTACAAATTGCAACTCTTCCTTTATGGTAACTGCATTTAAAGCCTGCTTGGGTCGACAAGTACTGCCCGAAGGCGCTGGACCAGGTGATCGTCCACGGGGACATCGCTCAGAATCTCAAGAAGCTGGTACTTCCCGATCCCTCCGCTCCTCCTAAAATTTTCGGTGCTCTTCTTGTTTCTGAGCTTCGAACAATCGTCAATGTCGCTAATCGCTCCGGTCTCCGTTCCTCCTGTCGTCGTTGTTGTTGTTGCGTGCCACGAAGGTGTCGGAGCAGGACTGTCCCCATCTGCTCTTCTACTGCCCCTCCGGCTCCGGCAAGAAAACCCTAATCATGGCCCTGCTGAGGCAGATGTTCGGGTCCAGCTCCGAGAAGGTTCGCATCCTTCCGATCGCCTCGCGTCGTGTTTTGTTGCGGCGTGGGAGGTTGTCCGGATGTGAAAGTTCTGACTTCCATCGCCGCCCTCTTTCCGCCTTTATAAATCTCTCCCTCTCTCTCCCCCCGGACACGCCTCCGCTCCGCTTCTCGACACCCCCACCGAGATAGACAATCCAGCTCGCTTCGCGATCCGTCGCAGCCCCCGCGGTCGGCCGTCCCTCTCTCTCGGGTGAGAGACTTCCGGCGAGTATGGGCGAGGACTTCGACATTCCGCTCGCCGACGAGATGAACGAGGACTTCGACCTCCCGACGACGACGACACCCCCACCCTGAAGGCTGGCGAGGAGAAGGAGATCGGCAAGCAGGGCCTCAAGAAGAAGCTCGTCAAGGAAGGCCAGGACTGGGACACTCCCGATAATGGCGACGAAATTGAAGGTAAGGGCGTCTCTTCTCGGGTCGTCGTTCGCCGGATGCCTCGCGTGCTGGCTTTGTCGTTTCTCATTTCTGGAGGCGGGTGAGCTCATTTTGGTTTTCCTTGTGGGGTGGGGGAAATCTTGTTTTCAGTGCATTCCTTGATGGTACTCAATTCGATTCTAGCCGGGACCGCGGGACTCCTTTCAAGTTCACTCTTGGCCAAGGTGAGGCTTCCAAGTTTTGTGCAATAATGGCGATTTGTTAGCTCATTGAATTAAAGTCGTCCTCAGTGTGCTCTGCTGTGATTGTGCAAGTTCTTCAGTCGCTTTATCTTTGAATCTAATTGGTCTGTTAAGGTGAAGTACGTATTTTTTGTTCGTTGGTTCTTGAAAATGCGGACGAGTTGCTTCGAAAATGGGTTATGCACTACTGACGGATAGGCAAGGTAACGTCCTAGTTGGTAGGAACTGGATTCTTGATAAGATGATATTTTTGCTAACGTCGAGTAGTAGTGTCCGAGTGGTAGGTCCTAGTTGGACGGGTTTTTGTGTGTTGCACCACCCGTGCATTCGAGAATATCTCTGGAGGTCTCTTAGACTCTTCTTTGACCATTTGCTTCTCAGTTTGGCCTCAAAGGTCAAGATTTTACCATATTTGGCTATGCAATAGTACTGTGATTATTCGAGGAGGGATTTGAACGGAATGGTTTATCCTGAGAGGTTCTTTATTAGCTGACGCGGGGATATGTTCTCTGTCTATTCAAGGATGCAGCATAGAAAAGCCAACAAATAATACAGATTGATCACAATCTGTATACACAGTCAATTAAAAAAAGACAGAGAACCATGCCCACGATGACCAGTCAATTATGCAGGATATAGTTACATGCGTCCATATCTCTAATTATGTTTCCATTTAACTATTACCAAATCTTCTCTCGATCCCTCTAACAATTTCGGATCCTGCTGTTGGATGAGTTAAACCCATTCACTCAGTCATTCATGCTATCCCAGCATCACCCAATGCTACTTCTGTCAACCAGCAGTAGACTGGCAGCATAATCCATTTGGGATTATAAAAAGAATGATGGCTAAAGACCTATGGGAAGAAGACGTTAAATTTTTGACATATGCCTCGAAAGATTAATGCTCCATTTTATTCAGCATTGCAAATGGATTTTGAGACTCTAATCCCTTGGGCAAATGCAAATGGTGCTTAGTTCAACTTTAGGCCTTTAGCACAAGGTAGGTCTGAAGGTACTATGGAGAGTAGCTTTCTTGGATTACAAATAGATATTTTCCCCCTTTTCAACTTTGCCCTCGCTCAACTTTCATAGTTCTGAAAATGTCTTTGAAAACCCTAACCTACCAGCGAGCCACTGATGAGCCATTGCCACCCTCACCTGAGGTCGCAAGGCCCAGGCGGCCATTGCCAAGGTCTTGCGATCCTAGGCGGCACCATCCCAAGCAACCATCGCTTGAGGTTGCACGGCCCCAGGTGATGCCCGCTTGGGGTTTGGCAACCTTAGGCGACACTTGGATCACACATCCTTAATGAGGCTGGCCACCAGTTGGATCTGGCCACCTGCCAACTAAATTCAGTTGACAAATAGTTTGGGATTTTTGTTTAAAATTTTTTTAGCAAAAGCTCTTTACAAAGTCTACTATTTACAAAACAGCATTTAGATCAAGGTTCCTCTGCCATGTGTTTTTAAAATACAATTTACCAACCACTATTTACATTTCTAAAAACCCCAATAGCTCAAAGCATTTGCATTTCCCCCAATAAATTTCCCCAGAAGCTGAACCAAATGGGAGCTACGTATATAAAATTGCCTTTCTCAAACAATGCGACAACAAAGGATTCCCCCCACCATCATCATCTAACGGGCTAGACGACCAGAAAAAGACCAAAGATATCAAAGAACACTGCAGCGTGACAAGACTAGTATTCAAAATTATAGAATGAGATAAGAATGAATCAATGAACAGCAAATTATCCATACAAGATTCTCACCATCCCTAGACATACTCAAGAACAAGGAGGCAGAAGAAAAATTTACTCCGCAAGTCATATTTACCAACGATATTCATTTCCCAGGCTAGGAAACTTTAGAATCTTGGTCAGGTGTATTCTCAACTTACACTAGAACTAATGTGCTACTCTGTGTGCCATAAGAAAAAATAATGATACTCATATGTCAGCAGTTACAGACCAACAGTTATGCTATTTCAACATCATGTCATACTTATATTCACTATAGACCATAAAGATAAATCCTGTAACCACCATAATTAGAAAGGCCCTTCCAACATATGGAAATGCTCCAATACATGCTAAGCAAAGAGTTCTATTTAGACTAAGAGGATCTCAGCATATACAGAATTCTCTCCACTTCTTCTATAGAAGCTTGCAGATAGATAACACAGTAAGTAATGAAATCATAGATTTAACCACAATAGTAGAGAAGGAAGACTTGCATCTGAATTGACTAGAGACAGTAGATAAAACCCACATTGAGTAGTGGGCATAGCCAAAACATATCCCCGCGTCAGCTAATAAAGAACCTCTCAGGATAAACCATTCCGTTCAAATCCCTCCTCGAATAATCACAGTACTATTGCATAGCCAAATATGGTAAAATCTTGACCTTTGAGGCCAAACTAAGAAGCAAATGGTCAAAGAAGAGTCTAAGAGACCTCCAGAGATATTCTCGAATGCACGGGTGGTGCAACACACAAAAACCCGTCCAACTAGGACCTACCACTCGGACACTACTACTCGACGTTAGCAAAAATATCATCTTATCAAGAATCCAGTTCCTACCAACTAGGACGTTACCTTGCCTATCCGTCAGTAGTGCATAACCCATTTTCGAAGCAACTCGTCCGCATTTTCAAGAACCAACGAACAAAAATACGTACTTCACCTTAACAGACCAATTAGATTCAAAGATAAAGCGACTGAAGAACTTGCACAATCACAGCAGAGCACACTGAGGACGACTTTAATTCAATGAGCTAACAAATCGCCATTATTGCACAAAACTTGGAAGCCTCACCTTGGCCAAGAGTGAACTTGAAAGGAGTCCCGCGGTCCCGGCTAGAATCGAATTGAGTACCATCAAGGAGCGTCCCGGTGTAATGCACTGAAAACAAGATTCCCCCCCACCCCACAAGGAAAACCAAAAATGAGCTCACCCGCCTCCAGAAACGAGAAACGACAAAGCCAGCACGCGAGGCATCCGGCGAACGACGACCCGAGAAGAGACGCCCTTACCTTCAATTTCGTCGCCATTATCGGGAGTGTCCCAGTCCTGGCCTTCCTTGACGAGCTTCTTCTTGAGGCCCTGCTTGCCGATCTCCTTCTCCTCGCCGGCCTTCAAGGTGGGGGTGTCGTCGTCGTCGGGAGGTCGAAGTCCTCGTTCATCTCGTCGGCGGGCGGAATGTCGAAGTCCTCGCCCATACTCGCCGGAAGTCTCGCCCGAGAGAGGGACGGCCGACCGCGGGGGCTGCGACGGATCGCGAAGCGAGTTGGATTGTCTGTCTCGGTGGGGGTGTCGAGAAGCGGAGCGGAGGCGCGTCGGGGGGGAGAGGGAGAGATTTATAAAGGCGGAAAGAGGGCGGCGATGGAAGTCAGAACTTTCACATCCGGACGACCTCCCACGCCGCAACAAAACACGACGCGAGGCGATCGGAAGGATGCGATGTAGGCCGTTGATACGGCTTCCCAAGATCTACATAGCTAGAAACTCAAAAATCCATGAGGTTTGACGAGGATTTGTGTACCTGATTTTGAATCCATTGTTCTTGGAGTAAAACGACAGCAATCCCGGACTTCAATGCTAAAGATCTTCTCCTCTATGACCCTCGATTCCTGGCTCGATGAGACCGCCACTCACGACATGCCTTATGTGAGTTCAGAGAAAATTTTGGAAAAGTTGAGGGCTAGAGGAAGGACCTTAGCGCTATTTATAGAGTTTTGGGCTGGCCCTCTCATCACAGGCCGGGCCCAACTCGGCCCACACAAGCCAGGCCCATATTCGACTGCTAAGAAACTTTATACCTCACTTTATTAGATCAACTCCGTAAAACGGATAATTATGATCTTAATTAATGTGGCCCACACCAGGAAAATTCTTACATTCTCCCACTTGGGCCATATTAATTGAGATCATACTGTATGTGCACACTTTATGTTGATCTAGAGATAATCCTTAACAAATCCTATCCCATAAAGTCTCCAACACCGAATCATGGCGGTAATCGCATGTATTTACACGAGCCTTCCATGGTCACGAATGCTTTCAACTTTATTGATATGGATTTAATATGGTTGTGTGGCAAACAGATAACACCTCATGAAGAGTAATACCTTATGTGTTATCTCCCTTGTCGGTCACTATTCTCTTTTCTTTAAGTGTCACAGAAAACCGGATGTGGCACTAGAGAATATCTTTATGATTCTAACGAACCCACATATGTCTTATCTTTATGGTTAACCTTTCTTTATGTGTAATCAAGACATATGTACAAGGCTAATAACTGGATGCCCCTAGCCTTTACTCAAGATTTACACAGTACCTTGAGATTTTCCTTAGATATATGTGCACAACTTAATAACAACTTATACAAAGAAAGGAGTTGATATATATCGAAATATTACAAAAAGTAACAAGGTACAGACATAAACTTTATTAGAGCAAATCTGAAATACCTCCTACTAAACGATAGTATCCACTGAATCTCCTAAGCCCATGTTCATGATATGTCGCTCAAATATACAAGGGCGTAGGCCTTTAGTTAGTGGATCTGCCAACATATCGTCTATAGAAACATGCTCTACTATAATGTCACCATTCTGTACCATTTCCTTTATGGTCAAAAATTTGACCTCCATATGCTTAGACCCTTTGAGACTTCTGTTGTTATTGACAAACAAAGACAGCAAAATTGTTATCACAATATAACTGTATGGGTCTATTCACAAAATCAAATACGGTCAATTCCTTAATGAGGTTCCTGAGCCAAACAGCTTGAGTAGCAACTAAAAAACATGCTATAAATTCTGCTTGCATGGTAGAGGAAGATATAGATTTCTGTTTCTCACTTTTCCATGATACTGCACCTCCTGCTAACATGAAGATATATCCTGTTGTCGATTTTCTATCATCCTCACAACTAGCAAAGTCTACATCTGAATATGCTACCAATTGCAAATCATGGACATATCTATACACCAACATATAATCTCTTGTTCTTTTTAAGTATCTCAAGACCTTTTTAGCAGCAACCCAATGGTCATGTCCTGGATTCAATTGATATCTGCCTAAAAGTCCTGTTACAAAGACAATGTCTGGTCTAGTGCAAACTTGAGCATACATAATACTTCCAAGTGCATTAGCATAAGGTATGTCCTTCATTTGGTCTTTTTCAAAATCTGATTGAGGACATTGTGAGAGACTCAACTTGTCACCCTTAACGACAGGAACACTTCCTGATTTGCAATCCTGCATGTTGAATCTCTCCAAAATACGATCAACATATGCCTTTTGAGATAAACCCAACATACGACAAGAATGATTTCTATGGATTTCAATGCCTAGAAAGAAAGATGCCTCACCCAAGTCTTTCATGTCAAAATTCTTTGACAACATTTGTTTTGTTTCATGCAGTAATCCAATATCGCTACTTACAAGCAAAATGTCATCCACATAGAGTATGAGAAAAATAAATTTCCTCCCACTGACCTTGCAGTATATGCACTGATCTACTTTGTTCTCAACAAAACCAAAAGAAGTAATAACATGGTGAAACTTCATGTACCATTGTCTAGAAGCCTGTTTGAGACCATAAATAGCTTTCTTCAGTTTACACACACTTGAATCATTTATTGCAAAACCTTCAGGTTGCATCATATAAACCTCCTCATCAAGGTCTCCATTTAGAAAAGCAGTCTTAACGTCCATCTGATGTAATTCCATGTCAAAATGAGCTACTAATGCCATGATCACTCTAAAAGAGTCTTTAGAGGAAACTGGAGAAAAAGTTGCTTCATAGTCTATCCCTTCCCTTTGATTGAAACCTTTGGCTACAAGTCTGGCTTTAAATTTCTCAATCTTTCCTTTTGAATCTCTTTTAGTCTTGTAAACCCACTTGCAACCTATGGGCTTACAACCTTCCGGTAATTCAACAAGTTTCCAAACGCCATTATATTTCATAGACTGCATCTCATCTCTCATTGCATCCAGCCATAAACTAGATTGAGGACAGGAAATGGCGTCTGTATAAGTCACTGGATCTTTAATGCATCTTATATCATAATCATGTTCTCCTAAATAGACCATATAGTCCGGTGGTATAGCTGAACGCCTTTCCCTGGTAGACCTCCTAAGTGGAGCCACTGTAGGCTCATTTTGAGTCTGAGGAACTTCAAGGACTTCATCTGTGGTTGTTTCATCAATAGGATTCTCGCGTTGACGAGTTTCGGTTTGTGGCACAAGAGGCTCTATCATTGTCCGCATAGGTAAGGAGAAAGATATAGCAGGTCTCATAATATTGTCATGTTCACTAATTTGTGAACAACCATGCTCTTCAGCTACATCAAATTCCAAAAACTTGGCCGTTTGAGATTCTACAATCCTTGTTCCTCCACTTGGATTATAAAACCGATATCCCTTTGAATGTTCTGAGTAAGATACAAAGTAACATCGAGTGGTTTTAGCCTCCAACTTACCCAATGTTGGATTATACAATCTTACTTCTGCAGGACATCCCTAGACCTTGAAATGATTCAAACTTGGTTTGCGCCCAGTCCATAACTCAAAAGGAGTTGATGCAACAGCTTTAGTAGGAACACGATTCAATATATAAACGGCTGTTTTCAATGCCTCACCCCATAAAAAATCAGGTAAATTTGTCCTACTCATCATAGATCTTACCATATCCATGAGAGTACGATTGCGCCTTTCAGCCACACCATTCTGTTCAGGACTTCCAGGCATAGTGAACTGAGCCACTATCCCAGAATCTTCTAAGTATTTAGCAAATGGTCCTTTAATTTGCCTAGCATTACCATGTCTACCATAATATTCTCCACCTCGATCAGATCTGACCACCTTTATTACCTTTCCTAACTATTTCTCAACTTCAGTCCGATAGATCTTGAATTTGTCAAGAGATTCGGATTTCTCCTTAATTAGGAAAATGTAACCATATCGAGAATAATCATCAATAAACGTGATGAAATAAAAATTTCTACACAAGGTTGCAAGATAGGGTCCACCGATATCGGTGTGAATGACCTCCAAGTAATCCGAACTTCGAACTGCGGTTTTCTTCTTTCTCTTAGTCATCTTTCCTCTACAACAATCTATGCAAGTTTCTAGGTCACCTTTAAGAGTAGGCAGGATGTGTGTCTTTATCAGCCTTTCTACTCTTTCTTTGGATATGTGACCTAGTCGTTTATGCCACAACGCATAAGACTGTTCCTTAGGTAGAGGTCTTTTGGAAACAACATTTTCAACTGTATTAGCGACGTATATATCATTGGGAGATAAACACAATCTGTACAATCCATTGGACATGTTGCAAAGCACCCAACCTTATTTGAGTTAAAGAACATAGAAACAAGATCTTGTTCTTTATTTCAAAAGAGTAACCACACATATCCAAACATGATGCGGAAACTAAGTTCCGTCTAAAGGAATGTACATAGAAAGTGTTTCTTAATATCATATTAAAACCAGAGTCCAGATTCAAAATGACATCTCCCATGAACTCAACATCGATCTTATCGTTGTTTCCCACAGTGAGCGATGATTCATCCCGATTTGGCATCCTTCGTTTGTGAATCCTGTATGGTAAACGCAACATGATTAGTTGCACCACTATCTAGCCACCAGGAACTGGATGGGGCTTCAGATAGGTTGGATTCACAGACAAGTGCCAAAAAATCATTACCTTTATACTCATTTTTAGACAACTAAGCTTTATATCTTTCACAGTATTTCTTTATGTGTCCCCTCTTTCCACAAAAATAGCAAAAGACACCTTCCCTTTTAAAAGGTATCATTTTGGGAACCATAGAAGTGGAGGGACCAACAAAGGGTGCCTTTCTAGGAGCCATAGAGTTGGAGGGACCTACAGCTTTAGGATCCCCTCTCTTGGGAGCTGTATTATTAAAAGTTCTTATGGCTTTAGGATTTCCTCTCTGATGTGCAACCCATTTGCCTTTTCTAATGCGTAACTAGAAGCATACAAGGCAAGATGCCCTCTCTCCTTCTTTAATTTCTCTTCCTCTCGCCACAACTCTAACTATAAGATCATTAATGGACCAAGATTCATTCTGCGAACTATAGTTCGTCTTGATAATTCCAAAATCGGGAGGAAGAGTATTTAATGCTTAATGCACAATGCAAGCTTCGGTATATCAACTTGAAGGATTCGGAGTTTTGTCTCGAAGATCTACCATCCTAAGCACATAATCTCTAACTCCGTTGAACCATCATACTTCATATTAAAAAGTGATTGCATGAGTGTACCTATCTCAAAGCATTGGTAGAAACACGATACCTAGCCTCCAAAGCTTCCATCATTTCCTTAACAAGACAATCGCTTGGCAAGCCACTCATCAAATGTTCCCGAATTGACCGTTTCATAATGAGCAAGCAAATTCTATTACTCTTTTCTCATGCAGCAAAACGTACTTTCGAGTTTCATACGGCATCGGTAAGGTCCGCCGGTCTATCCTCGCAAGAGCAATATGAACATCTGCGAGCTCCATTCCAAACAGAAAATCCTCTTTCCATTTCTTGAAGTTTGACCCAGTAAGAACCTCAATGGCTATGGAATTGCCATTCACAGATAATGTAACTGATTTTGGGAGCAATACATGTAATTAGTATCATGTGAGTATCAAACATACAAGAGCTACACGTATCATCATATAAACACCTTTGGGCAGAATACATGACATACAATTGTATACCATTTATATGACAGCGGTTTCATGAAAAATATGCTCTAACCTTTCGCGAATTCATCACCTTTGGGAGTACAAATCACTAGGGCTAGCTACTTTTCAACCATATGCTGTACATGTATCCCTCCATCAACTAATGCACAATTACCTCCTTTGGGAGTATAATTATACATAAGATCAGGAGACATCCCATTTAAATATGAGACAGATATTTCTCAAATCCAATTAAGTGTGCCACTTTGGTGGTCACAGCCCAACTGAATTATCAAAATTTCTCTCATATCAAGGATATAACTTTATAACTCACATACGCCTTTTATAAGTGATTTTAGACTTGATGACGGGGTCTTTTGTCACTAAAATCACAAAACATGCTAATTGCATTGCTCCATCCATTAATACAAACTGATAATAAATCAACACCATATATATTCCTCAAGTGATGATATAATTGTAAGCATGCAATTGCATTTCTAAAATCATAGAGAAATACATGAAAAATATTCCAAAATTACCCCAAAATCACATACTTTAAGGCTTTCACATGCATTTTCACATCCTTAAAGGCATAAAAAAATGCAAATAAGCACACCACAAGGTAGGAAATTCACATACAAGCACGGCGATACAAACCACGCGCCAAACCGACGCCGCACGCGCCTCACGCGCCGGCCGGAGTGCGCGGCGCGTGAGTCACACGCGCCGGGCGTCCCGGAACCGGTCCGGCCGGTCCGACCGATCAACGGATCAACCGACAACGGTCGGACCGGTCGGGTCAAATCGGTCAACGGGTCGGGTCAACCCGGTCAACCGGTCGGGTCAACCGGTCGGGTCAAATCGGTCAACGGGTCGGGTCAACCCGGTCAACCGGTCGGGTCAAACCGGTGAACGGGTCGGGTCAGCGTGACGTCATCGATGACGTCACCGCCACGTGGCGGTCACACGTGAGGTGGTGGAGATGACGTCATCGTGACGTCATCGAGACGCGTGGCACCACGTGTCCGCGCGCATGCGCGCGAGGCCACGTGGCCGCCACGCGTCGGCGCGTGAGGCCGCGTGGCGGTCCACGCGCCGGCGCGCGTGGGGCGCGCGGCGGCGCGTGCGGCCTATTCTGACCTCCTCCGGCGACGTTCGACCCACCATTTTGCTCGTATGGACGAGTAGAATCCGTTTATGCAATAAAATTTCACTTTTATTGGATCAAAAATCACGAAAAAGCAAGGCAAACATTCGGAGCTAGAGTGAAGACCGAAAACAGGCCGTAGGCGGCCGATTTAGCTCCGGCGACGGGCTCAACAGGCATAAAAGGACTCAGCTCTAGTCTATGCAGGCTCTGATACCAAATGTAGGCCGTTGATACGGCTTCCCAAGATCTACATAGCTAGAAACTCAAAAATCCATGAGGTTTGACGAGGATTTGTGTACCTGATTTTGAATCCATTGTTCTTGGAGCAAAACGACAGCAATCCCGGACTTCAATGCTAAAGATCTTCTCCTCTATGACCCTCGATTCCTGGCTCGATGAGATCGCCACTCACGACATGCCTTATGTGAGTTCAGAGAAAATTTTGGAAAAGTTGAGGGCTAGAGGAGGGATCTTAGCGCTATTTATAGAGTTTTGGACTGGCCCTCTCATCACGGGCCGGGCCCAACTCGACCCACACAAGCCAGGCCCATATTCGACTGCTAAGAAACTTTATACCTCACTTTATTAGATCAACTCCGTAAAACGGATAATTATGATCTTAATTAATGTGGCCCACACCAGGAAAATTCTTACATGCGAACCTTCTCGGAGCTGGACCCGAACATCTGCCTCAGCAGGGCCATGATTAGGGTTTTCTTGCCGGAGCCGGAGGGGGCGGTAGAAGAGCAGATGGGGGACAGTCCCCGCTCCGACACCTTCGTGGCACGCAACAACAACAACAACGACAGGAGGAACGGAGACCGGAGCGATTAGCGACATTGACGATTGTTCGAAGCTCAGAAACAAGAAGAGCACCGAAAATTTTAGGAGGAGCGGAGGGATCAGGAAGTACTAGCTTCTTGAGATTCTGAGCGATGTCCCCGTGGACAATCACACAGTCCAGCGCCTTCGGGCGTTTGTCGACCCAAGCAGGTTTTAAATGCAGTTACCATAAAGGAAGAGTTGCAATTTGTAATCGGGGCTTTGTCAAACCTTTGAAAAATTGCAATGTCAGCAAGCATGTGGAGACTGGGAAATAATTGCACAACTTAAACAAGAGAGAAACGGGAATCCCTCTCCAACCCTCTCGCCCGCGCCTCTCCTTCTTCGCCGCGCCGTCGGCCCTGGCCAGGTCTACCGGACAACACCCGATCGACGGCGGGGAGCCTGGCGCCGCTCGGGAACGAAACGGAGGCCGGCGGCGTCTTTGGCCCGAGGGAGGGGGAGGACAAGTAGATGCCAGAGACGGAGGACGCCATCGGCGGCGGCGGCTCGGAGTCGGAGTTGATGACAGTGGGAGGCGAAGGCGGTCGGGAACCAGCTGCGACTGGCGGGGCTCTTGGAGGAGGCGACGCGCCAGAGGTAGATGACCGGCGAGGCGGAGGGGGTGGGATGCGCTGAGAAGCTCGTTCTCTGTCTACTCTTCGACGAAGAGAGAGACAAAACCCAAAAATTTCAAGTGAGGAGAGAGAAAATTTAAGCGGGAGCGCAGCGCATTTATTAGCCTTCTGATCCGTCCTTTCTTCTGCCAGCCAGCCGAGCCGAGCCGAGCCACCGCCATTTATTTCGGAGAGAGTGAGAAGAGAGAGGAGAGAGACAGAAGCGCCGAAGAGTAGGACGTGGGGCGTCAGAGTGGTGGGCCCAGGAGAGCTTTTGAACGCCTGACGCCCTCGCCCACGTGGTGCCACGTGTCGCCTTCTGAATGGTGATACATTTGGCCTACGTGGAGTGTCGCACCCACCCAATATTTTCTCCTGAAAACAGTGGACGGGCCTAGTACGTGTGGAAAGCTTGACATGCATTTATCCATTTATGCACTTAGGAAAGTCATCAGACTGTACGGAAGACGAGGACGACCGACCCCCGTCTTTTGCCCTTTGCTTTTGCACCTTTCGTGGACCCAGGGATGGTTGACGAAGACCTCGAGTTGCTTCTTTTTCACCTCCCCCCCGTGAGGCTTCTTCGTCGTTAAGAATGCTTGCACCTTTCGTGGAACCAGGGATGGTTGACGAAGACCTCGAGTTGCTTCTTTCCACCTTCCCCCTGTCAGGCTTCTTCGTCGAGGATGCTTACTTCGGAGTTCAAAATGGGACTGATGATGAGGGGACGCGCTTTGCCCAATTTTCGCCTCGAAGGCTTCTTGAAACCTTAAGAGTGATCTTTCCTTGGTGCTTTGATCGGCAAGGAAAGGGGAGAAAGAAACAAGGAGAAGATTCTGGTAACGTGGGTTCAGGTGGATTTGAGAGGGAGCACGAACGGAGTGTTGGGTATGGACATAGCAGAGGGTGGTTCGAGCAGGAGGAGGAGAAGAGACAATGACCTGACGGATGTCGTCTTCTCTTGGTCTCTTCACGACATTCTCAACGAAAACCTCTACCATGACCAGGTTTCTCTTTACTCTTCTCATCTTTGCATTTTAATTTTTATTATGCCCTTCTGGTTTTGTTCTCGTGTATGTTAAACGACAATATGGTGTTTACTTGAGAATTTTCCAGATGATGTTAGTTCGTTCCTTTTCTTTTCTTTTCTTTTTTTTCCTGCTTTTAGTAAGCCTGGCCTTCTAAGAACCTCGCATTCGACTTAGTGAGATAGAACCCTTTATGCTTTTACTTTGTCTGGCAAACTCATTAGGTATTTTAGGATTATATGTCATGATTTACGGAATTTGGTTGAATTATTTTTTGAATGTGGAGGTTGGTTGGTCATATTTGACATTTGGCCGAGCTGTTTTTGTAGGTGGGGACAATACCGGAGACATTTCAGTCGGTCCAGCATTATCTGGGATCTTATGTCTATCCTTTACTGGAAGAAACACGGGCGAGTCTGTGCTCGAGTTTGGAAAATATTTCTTCGCTGCCTTTCACCGAGGTTTATGACTGTGGAATGCAAGAGAAGTGGGAACTCATATGCCGTTAAGGCCGGTCGGTGGAGCAATGAATCCAACACTCGTGGCAAGGAAAGTTACAAAACTTTGCCTGGAGATATCTTGATTCTAACTGATGCTAAGCCGGCAACTGTTCCTGACTTGGAGAGGTTTGGAAGAAGATGGGCGTTTGCATCGGTAAGGATGATTGGAGGGGACGGTGAAGAGGATGAGACATTGTCATCCACATACTTTAAAGTGGAGGCATCATTGGACCATGAAGTAAATAATTCCTGGAAGCCAATGTATGCAATTTTCCTGATAAATATAGCCACTAACAGAAGGATATGGAATGCGTTGCATATGTCTCTGAACTTGGATATCATGAAGGAAGTTCTCTGCACAGATTTGGTGGTATGAATTTCCTATTTGTACCTTTGGTCCATTTAGACTTAAAATTGCTATTATATTCCTCTAAGCTTCAAAACTTCATTTTACTCCAGTCATTTGTAACTTTCACTGGAAAATAAGATAAATGTTACTTATAAGCCATTCTGTTGCATTAACAGATTAGGATGATTCTTTCTTTTAGTTGGTCCATTTCATGATATGGAGATGAATGAAGATATGGGAAATTAGTGAAGTTACGTCTTAAACGGGGCAAATTATTTCCCTGGAGGCGACTTACTTGTTACGTCTTAAACAGGGCAAATTATTTCCTTGGAGGCGACTTACTTGTTAGTACTAGACCTTAAAATTTTCTAAACTATACTTTTCACGGGATTTGAGTTTGTGCTGGCAGTGCTCTTTATATCATATGAACACCAATTAAGCTTCAGGGTCTCTAACCTTCTACCATATTTAAATGGTCTGGATTATCACAAGAAAATTGTTTCTTTTGCAGGCTGATAAAGTTTCTAATCTCTGTATTACAAAAGGTAATGGTTCTGGGAGTGAGAGCCTTGACGAGAAATTGTGCCATAATCTGAATGAATCCCAAAAAGAAGCAGTTGGGGCCTGTCTCAGTAAACTCCAATGTGAGAACAAGCCATCTGTTGAACTGATATGGGGTCCTCCTGGAACTGGGAAGACTAAAACCGTCGCCACACTGCTATTTACTCTCTTGAAAAGGAAACATAGAACCATTGTTTGTGCACCTACAAATGTTGCCATCAAGGAAGTGGCATCGCGTGTTCTAAAGCTGCTAAAGGAATCAGATAGTGGTATAAGCACTGGAACGGAAAGTTTGCTCTGTTACTTTGGAGACATGCTTATTTTTGGGAACAAGGAGGGTCTGAAAGTTGATTCCGACATTGAAGAAATATTTTTAGAACACCGAGTAGATTGTGTTGCTGAGTGCTTTTCTAAATTCACTGGTTGGCATCAGTGTCTAACTTCCATGATAGATACTCTTGCCAACTGTGTGCATCAATACCACATTTTTTTGGAAAATGAACATACAAAAAGAACAAAACCAGAAAGTGATGATGATGGGAGCAAATGCAGAAGCAGTGAAAAAGATGGTAACTGTGAGCTTAAATCATTTCTTGAGTTTTTCAGGGACCGATTCAAGGCATCTGTCCAGCCCCTGCGGAGATGCCTCTTTATTTTCTGTACTCATATATCCAGAACTAATTTCCAGAATATTACATCCCTCATTAACTTACTTGATTCTTTTGAAACTTTATTATGTGGAGAGAAGTTGGATTCAGAGATGATGGAGATAACTCTTTCACGTGATGAACTTAGCCTGTTTCCATTTAAGGCATCCATGGGTCCACTATATAATTTATATATGAAGAGACAGGAATGCCTTTCCATTTTGCTAACCGTTTGTGATTCTCTGAAGGATCTAAAACTTCCAAACTTTACGAGTAAGGCCATGATAGCAGACTTCTGTTATCAACATGCTTCCCTGATTTTTTGCACTGCTTCTAGTTCATATAAGCTGTACTCTGTGGAAATGGAGCCTCTCAATTTACTGGTGATCGATGAGGCAGCCCAGTTGAAAGAATGTGAATCAGTAATTCCTCTGCAACTCCCTGGTGTCAAGCATTTGATTTTAGTAGGAGATGAGTGTCAGTTGCCTGCTATGGTCGAAAGCAAGGTAATGTTAAAATGTCAGAAAAGTAACTTTTCAATTGGTTTAGAAAGATGTATAATATCCTTCTCTTAATTTGAGCTTAGATGGGCTAAATATTCTATACCTAACATCCGTTAAATTTTATATCATGTTTTATATACAGGTTTCTGCTAGGGCTGGATTTGGAAAGAGTCTATTTGAACGATTGAGTTCACTGGGTTATTCAAGGCAACTTCTCAATATGCAATACCGGATGCATCCATCAATAAGTCTGTTCCCGACTTCAAACTTTTATCAAAATCAAATTTTGGACGGGCCAGATGTGAAGACCAAAAGTTACAGGAAAAGTCATTTGCCATGGCCAATGTTTGGCCCTTACTCGTTCATAAATATTCCTGATGGACGAGAACAGTTCGGTGATGACGGCTGTAGCCTTAGAAACCTTGTTGAGGTGGAAATTATTTCAAGGATAGTGAGGAATCTGTACAGAGGTATGTCAAATAAATTTTATACATATTGCTTCAAGCACTTGGAATTTACATGTATTACTTAATCATATAGGTGGAGATTATGATGGCCATTAATAGTTCTTCTCCTAGGATATTTCTTTCGAAGTTTTGCACCACTCATAAAATGATATCACTGTTGTGATGGTTTTATTTCCTTTTCTTTGCAGCTTGGGATGTGTCAAAAGAAGATCTGACAGTTGGTGTCATATCTCCCTACGCAGCTCAGGTTGCTGCAGTACAAGCTAAACTTGGAAAAAGGTATGAAAATATCAAGGGCTTTATGGTCAAGGTGAAGTCAGTGGATGGATTCCAAGGTGGTGAAGAAGACGTTGTTATAATATCCACTGTAAGATCAAACTTGTGTGGGGATATTGGGTTCTTGTCCAGTACTAAGAGAACCAATGTTGCTCTTACCAGGGCCAGGTACTCTATCCTCTTAACTTTGTCAAATTACATATTTGGAGTGATATTGCCTGTAAATCCCAGAGTTATTTCCTATCTATAGGTATTGTCTGTGGATTCTGGGAAATGGGAAAACACTGAAGAAAAGCAATTCTGTATGGGAAGCTTTGGTTGACAATGCTATGAGTCGTGGATGTTTCTACAATGTTGATGATGACAAGGACCTGGCTAAAGCCATCTTAGATGTGAAGAAAGAGAATAATCAGCTTGATGACCTGCTAGACAGAAACAGTGTACTTTTCAGAAATGCTAGGTGGAAGGTAAAAAACTTTGCTCAACAGTATTCTATGGCTACATTTAATTTTCAAAATATGCATTAAGTTTTAAAGAATTTGTGACAACTTATCTTATTATCATGCTTTGGTCTTTTCAGGTTCTTTTCAGTGACGACTTCCTGAAGTCTTTCAGAAAGCTGACATCACTCAGGACAAAGATGTCCATCATCAACCTTCTGTCGAAACTATCCAGTGGCTGGAGACCAAAGAAGGGGAATGTGGATATAATTTGTGAACACTCATCTCATATCGTGAGACAATTTAAGGCTGAAGGTCTCTATGTCTTATGCACGATTGATATTGTAAAGGAACAGAGACACATCCAAATCCTGAAGATATGGGATGTATTGCCTTTAGAGGATGTGGCAAAATTGGTCAAACGTTTGGACAGCATATTCAGGAAATATAGTGATGATTTTATTAATCGTTGCAATGAGAAATGCATTGAGGGGTAAGCTTGATCATTTCTTCTTAAGATAGGTAGCACAATACTTACTAAATTAGAAAGCTTCTCTTTTCCAGATAGATGACTAAAATATCTTGAATTGATTTTAACACCCTATTTTCTTTCATTTCAATTGCCTCTTCCTGTTATAGGGGGCAAGAAGTTCCGAAGACATGGGTCTGTCCTTTTGATTTTGTCCGCTATTGAAGTACCGGTGAAGATCAATTTGGGAGTAGTTGTCATGCTGATGCTTCCAATCGTAGGTCGTATGCAGAGAATGCGAAAGTGAGTGGGAGTTTGCTTCTGATGAAATTCTACCCATTATCATAAGATGTTGTCAGCCATTTGCTTGATGACAGTGATGGTAACGAAGCAAGTCTTCCATTTGAAGTAAAAGAGCAAGAACAAGAGTTAATTCTTTTCCCCAGAAGCACTTTTTATACTTGGGCGATCTGGAACCGGAAGAACTACAGTCCTGACAATGAAGTTTCTTAGAAATGAGAAAATACATGATAAAGCAACCAAGGGATTTCAGGAAATCTAAAGTGGTATCAGCCACAGCAAAGATGCCTCTTTGGAAATCAGTGTTGAGGAATTTGGTGAAGGAGCAGAGGATTGTGTATTGCGCCAGCTTTTTGTGACTATCAGTGCAACATTATGTTTTGTGGTCAAACATGTATCTTAACTTGGAAGGTACATAAAATGTCATGGGAAGATGTTTGAACAATTTAATAAATATTCAGCAATTTTTGCAATGAACAAACATGTGCAAGGTTAATGGATTGTCAAATCTTTTTATGAATTAGTCTGGACAAGAAGTTAACCTCTTCGGCATGCTACTATTTTTCTCCTATTGGAGGAGCACAACCAAGATATATTATAGAGTTCGATAGGAAATATAACATGTAGCAAGAGTGCATAGTCAAATCAGTGCTTTGCCTTGCGCGGGTGCTACTATTTGGTTTTAGCTGCTAGAAAATAGATTTAATCATTGCATATTAGTAAACAACATCACCTGCTTGCTGAAACTGAAGATTAATTTGTGCGGCAATAGTCTTTATTTTGGTCTTTGTGCCTCTTTTTATGTTTGCGTGTCCATTTAATCGGAAACTTTCGTATTAAATTTTGTGATTGTTGCATTCTACATATAAAGGGAAATTTGTATTTTAAATGAAAATATGCAATTATAAGCAGAATTGAGAAAGGACCATGTTCTTCAAATCTTGCTGTGTGTGAAGATTTTCATTGCCAGCTGATGTAAATGTTATCCATGTCTCCTAGTATATCATTACAAACTTGGTGCATCAGCATGTTCTAATTTCATTTTTACTGTTAGTTATATGAATGTAGAAATTATGAGATTGCATGTGTAGTGTGGGTATTCCCATCAGTTTGTTGAATATAATTTTTTATCGGTGAATTTGATTTGGCCGATCTTGTCAATGATCTTCATCGCTGTCTTCTTCGTGAGTAGTTGCTGGAAACGTCGTGGATTTTGAATATATTGATGAAGTGCAGGATCTCACCATGAGACAAATTTCACTGTTCAAGTATATCCATAGAAACGTTGATGGGGGCTTCGTGTTTTCTGGCGACACTGAACAAACTATTGCAAGGGGAATAGACTTCAGGTTTGAAGACATGAGGTCCGTTTTCTACGAGGAGTTATTGATAGATTCAATGGATGGACCTGATGTCACGATGGAAAAGGGTTGTCTTTCCAAAACTTTCCATTTGAGCCAGAACTTCCGCACTCATGCTGGTATACTCAAACTGGCGCAGAGCGTTGTTGATCTTCTTTACCATTTTTACCCTTTTATCCGTTGATGCTTTGAGGCCCGAAACTGGCTTTATATGTGGGGAAGCCCCAATTTTACTAGAATCAGAGAATGCTGAGTGCCATACGATCACTTTTTGGCAACAATAATGTTGGTAGTAATTTGGTTGGCTTCGGGGCAGAGCAGGTTATTTTGGTTCAAGATGATTCTCGAAATGAAGTTTCAAACGTTGTGAGAGGTTAAGCCCTAGTTCTGACGATAGTGGAGTGCCAGGAGTTGGAATTTCAGGTAGGTGTGTGTCAGGTTGGATTGTTTGCCATGTGATTTTAATGTTAGCAGTAGAGATTTCAAGACCATTCTTTTATGGGCAATTTATTTTTTTGATGGGTCATGACCAATTTGCTGCTAGCTGTTACTCTGTTAAATGCTTGGATTTGCATTTTCATTCTAGTGTACTTTTATGTGGACAATGTCATCATGTCAACGTCATCTTCTAGGTTAATGGACAATGTTAAAGATTTTGCAACTTTACTGATCTTGATTGGCTGGTGTGTTTCTATTAGTCCAAATATCCCCTTCCTAAATGTTTGAGATCTGTTCATTTATTCATAAAACTCAAAATCTGTGCTTTTGTTCTTAAATCAGATGTCTTGACCTGAAACTTTTTTCCCGATAACATTTTGTAGAACATCTTAGGGTGCGTTTGTTTGTGTTTCGTTTAAAAATTATTCCGGAGAACGAAATAGAAAAAACTATTTTTGCTCCGAGGAACAATTTTTGAACAGAAGAATGCGTTTGGTAAATTTGTTCCATTTATAGAAAAGGAACAGAAATACGTTTGGTAAATTTGTATAATTTTTTATTTTATTTTTTAAATATTTTTATTTTATTTTTCTTATTTTCTTTCTTATTTTTCCTATTTTTTTCCTTTTTTTTTTTTTCTTCTTTTGGTCGGTCGTCGGCCTCGACCATGGCCAACGATTGGCTGATAAGGGCCGGCTACCTCGCCCAGCCACGGCGAGGCTTGGCCTCGCCGGGGGCCGGCGAGTCTTGCCAGGGGCCGACAATGATTGCCCTCGCCGAGGGCCGGTGACGCTCTGGCAAGGTCATTGGCCAAAGAAAAAAAAATTAAAAAGAAGAAGAAAAAAGAGGGAAGAAAAGAGAGGAGAGAGAAAATCCATTCTTAAAAATTGTTCCATAAACAATAAATATGTTCTTCTTGTTTCTTATTTCTGTTCCAAATGTGTTATTGGAAACAAAAAAAAATAGATTTAGAACAAAAACGTAAACAAACGCGTTTCTATTATTTTTTTGTTTTCCGGAATAAAAAAATAGGAATTTTGTTTATAAATAAAAAATAGAAGTATAAACAAACAGGCTCTTATTGTGCAACTTTTTTTGGCGCGTCAGCTCTTAAAAGTCAGTGGAGGGTCATTTATGGATACATGAAGGAGTGAGCTTTGCTCGATAACAGCTCTTAATGGTCTTCCCCAAGTTTACAATATATTATGCTCTTAATTGAAGCAATTGTATGTTGCAATTACTCAGACAAGGCAAAGACTGTCGATTGGTGAGAATGCCCTGGAGTTCTCGAAGCCAATGTTCGACTACTGGAAGAAGAAGTGCCTCATTCAAGTTAGGGTGGTAGATCATGCCCTTGCAGAAGCAATGCAGGTCACGAGCACGCCAGAGGAGTGGAAGTCACAAGGTTTTAGGGTCAGATGTTTTTTCTGTTTTTTCTGTTTTTTTCTTTATTAATTGTTTCCACTTCACGGAATTCTTATTTTCGCCTCATTTGGAGTCAACATGATCTGTGAATGCTAGGGATTTTGCAATGACAATGTGACTATAAAAGTGTGATTGATCCTGAACAAACTTTGTATAACGGGGACGTTCCGTGGTACAAAATATGGTCATCGAATTCCAACATTATTGATTTTTTATTACTTTGGTCGAATACTTTATTTAAACAAAATGGATAAGCCATTGTTGAGACCTAAATTTTGGCAATTCATTTAATCATTTATCGCATTAAAAATTGTGGATTAATTTTAAGCCCTAAAAAAATAAAATTAAAATTGTATAGCATATAATCTTAGTTGCACTTATTTATTCTTGCATTTGATCAGCGGCGGATGAGCTTCAATTTTATAAGTGACAATTCGATATTTTATTATTCTTCCAATATTCGGTAAATATTTCATATATTCATGTGATTTATACGTTAAGTGATATATTACTGAAGATTGAGAGTTTAAGGATGAAATATTAATAGAGATATTACACATGGGGCATATATTGAGTAAAATATATTCTTTGACTCAAAATAAGAAAGGGGATTTCGTGCGTGAGCCAAAAAGGAAAGAAAAAATAAGGAACATTTGCCAAAAAATTAAATCATTCGCTTGTATAAAAGGGGGCCACATATTGAATACCCGAGGGAGAGGAGGGGTTCTAATTTTCGAGGCTTTTCCCTTCGTTTCTTTAGTTCGAAATTGAATGCGAAAGGGGTTTCCTTCGTTTCTTTTAGGGTTGAGAGAAAACAGCATATGAAAAAGAAGTCTTGAATCTTGAGGAAAAGTAGAAGAACAGCAGGAACTTTTTCCCTTTTGCTAAAAAGTGCAGGAGAGAAAAGCAGAGGGAGAAGACGTGAGAGGGACGGACCAGCAGAACAAAAAGAAGAAAGAAGAAAGGAGCGGTTCTTCTTCTTCTTCGTCTCGCCCTGCTGCGCCGTGGCCAATCCTCTGCGCAATGCTGCCGCCTGCAACCCAGCGCCGGCAGCCAAGCCTCCAAGCACCTCCACCACCTCTGCTCCGGCTCTGCCCGTGCCTCAGCCGCGCCTGACGGCCGACAATCGCACCTCCACAGCTCGCCTCCTGTTAGAATATTTAAATAATAAATCGCCCCTTGATCTATCAGCTTAAGCTTTTAGAACAGTTGGCAGTGGTCCCACAAAATCTCACATGGTATCAGAGCTGAGTTTTGTCTAAGAAGGTGGTTGCCAGCCACACGAGCCACCGCGCTCCGCCGTGCTACAGTAACCACGACTCCACCGACGCCGTCAACTCTAGGTGCAACTTTCGTCGACAACTCTTGCTCTTTTCAACCAAAAACTGCCATATACAGGATCTACACACTCCCACGAGTCCAGAACAGCAACGAACGTCGCCAAACGATTAGCCACGCGCCCTCACGCACCGCTCAAAGCTTCTGCACGTGAGATCCACGCGCCACAACGCCGGCGAGAGAGCCACGCGCCTCCACGCGCCAGTCAACCCTCCGCGCACGTGAGGTACACGCGCCACAGCTCGCACGTGACCATTGTGTGCGTTAGTGATGTCATCGATGACGTCATCATCGCACATGCAGCGCTCGTGGTAGTCCGTGACATCAGCACACGTCATCTTTGTCACCGACGACCATTGATCGGCGTTGACCCGACCAGTTTGTAGAGTTTTCTGGCCGGTTCAGCAATTTTCTGACCGGTTCGCAAGGTTTTCTGACCAGTTCGGTATTTTTTGACCGGTTCGGCTATTTTCCGACCGGTTCGGGTATTTTCCGATTGGTCCTCAGGTGTTTTCTACCGATTCAGCCAGATTTCGACTGGTTCGCAGCTTTTTCCGGCCGGTTCAGTCGGATTCCGGCCGGTTCCCAGGGTTTCCCGACCAGTTCAACCATTTCCGACCGGTTCTCAGTGTTTTCCGACTGGTTCAACCATTTTCCGACCGGTTCTCATTGTTTTCCGACCGGTTCAGCCATTTTCAGACCGGTTTGCAGTGTTTTCTGGCCGATTCAGTCATTTTTCAACCGATTTTTGACATTTCCAGACCGGTTCTTGAGGTATTTCGACGTTCTTAGTCTATTTTCAGCCTTATTTTCTTCATATCAGCTCTACAAGTATCAGTTTTTCTCCAAATTCATTGAGTTTACTAGTAAATAGCCTATCATGGACAAGTTAGAAGTCTTAATGCCCATTCAGACCATCCTAAATGGATCAAATTACATTCTATGGGCTCAAGAAATCTCTAGTTTTCTTAGGGGACGTAAACTTTGGCGATATGTCACTGGAAGTATTCGCGAGCCTCGTCAGGCCGTCGAAGAGGATGAAGAAAAATTTGCTGAACGATTGGAGGAATGGGAGAGCAAGAATCACCAGATACTCACGTGGTTTCGAAATACCTCGATTCCATCTATCAAACTTCAGTTTGGTCGCCTAAATACAACAAAAGAAGCCTGGGATCTTCTTGCTAGTCGTTATTCTACATCAGACATTGCTCATCAATAGCAATTGTTAGGGAACTTACATCGCATGCATCAAGAGACAGGTCGGTCTATTAATGACTTTCTTTCTTCAATGCATGCTATATGGGACCAGCTCGCTTTATCTGAACCAACATGGGATTCAACTCTTGATGCTCGTAAGTTTGCTGAATATCGTGATCGTATACGGGTTATGCAATTTCTGATGGCTCTAAATGATGAGTATGAACCCGTGCGAGCCTCACTTTTACATCGGGATCCTTTACCTCATCTTGAGGTAGTTGTTTCAGAGTTATTAACTGAGGAAACTCGCCTTGCGACTTTAAAGGCACAACGTGCTACTCCACCGGTTTCCACTCCTACAGATGCAGTGCTTGCTACTTCAGGCTCATCCTCATGGCGCAAACCTTATTGTACGCACTGTCGTAGAGCTGGTCATCGTGCATCAACCTGTTATCAATTACAATCCAAGCAACCTACAGGAATAAACAATTGATCCCGTTTTAGAGGTTCAACTGCATGCCGCCCATCCACTGCTACTTCCGCCATAGAGGATTCTTCTAATGGTTCATCTGTTACACTATCTTTAGATGATCTTCGATCTACAGTTCGTTCCATTCTTCAAGAAACTGGTACTTCTAGTCATTCTGCTCTGTCGGTCACTCCGTACTCCTAATTCATGGTTTTTTGATTCTGCATGTTGTAATCACATGACTTCCCATTCCAAATTATTTAAGTCAAAATCATATAATTCACAAACACCTATTATTCACACAGCTGACAACTCTCAGATGATAGTTAGTCATACGGGGAACATTTCAACGCCCACCTTGTCCTTACCTAATACTTTCATGGTTCCCAACCTCTCTTTAAACTTGATATCTGTGGGTCAGCTATGTGAGCTTGGTTTTGATCTTCATTTCTCTTCAAATGGTTGTCGTGTGCAGGATCCACGGACGGGACAGACAATTGGGACAGCCGTAAAGTGGGACGGTTGTTTGAGCTTGTTTCATTAAAGCTTCCCAACTCATTCATTGGTTGCGCTGCCACAGTTTCATCTGAAACTTGGCATTCTCGTTTAGGTCATCCTTCTTTTTCTCGTTTAAATCATTTGCTTTCAAGTGGTCATCTAGGTTTTGTTGACAATAAAACCTTTGATTGTCAATCTTGTAAGTTAGGAAAACATCATGCTTTACCGTTCAATATTAGTGAATCTGTCTCTTATGCTCCCTTTGATCTAATTCATTCGATATTTGGGGACCATCTCCTACTCCCACTATGGGAGGCTCTCGTTATTTTGTGATTTTTGTTGATGACTATTCACGTTATACATGACTTTATCTTATGAAAAATCGATCTGAACTTACCCATATCTATGGCAATTTTGTTGCCATGATCAAAACACAATTTTCTTGAGATATTAAGGTTTTTCGTACTGATAATGCCATGGAATATAAGGACAGAGAGTTTCTTCAAATTCTTTCTCAAAACGGTACTATTATTCGTCGTTCTTGTCCACTTCCCAATAAAATGGTCGAGAAGAGCGTAAACACAGACATATCTTAGATATCGTACGCACTCTTCTAATCTCAGCATCTTGTCCAGAACAATTTTGGGGGGAGGCTTGTCATACTGCTGTCTACACTATTAATCGTATTCCATCACCTATTATAGGTAACATTTCTCTGTATGAGCGCTTGTATGACAGTATTCCTAATTACAATCTACTTCGAGTTTTTGGTTGTGCATGTTTTGTGCATCTTCTTCCAAATGAACGCACGAAGTTAGAACCTCGTGCTCGTTTATGTTGTTTCCTTGGCTATGGCATTGAGCATAAAGGGTATAGATGTTGGGACCCTATATCCAATCGACTTCATGTGTCTCGACATGTTTCCTTCTGGGAACATAAAATGTTCTCATCTTTACATTCTTTTACATCTTCTCCCACTATTCCAAATGTTCGTTTCTTCACAAATCCTTCTGTCGAACTATTCCCTGAAGATGACACTCCTACATCTTCCTCTTTAGAATTGTCCTCTCCAAATCTCGATGCGGTACTTCGGAAATCCCACTTCAGCAGCTCCCCGATTTGTCTGTGCCGTCCGCGGATCCACCTTTGGGAATTCCTCCTACTTCTGTTCGTCGCTCCACCCGTGTAAGTCAACCTTCTGTTCGGCTTCATGATTTTCACTGTTATTCCACAATTGCCTCTTTTCACGAGTCTCGGACATATAGAGAAGCTCGTACTAATCCTCTATGGCAGCAAGCAATGGCAGATGAGTTGCAAGCATTAGAACAATCATATATTTGGGATTTGGTTGATTTGCCTCCTAACAAGTCGACTATAGGTTGTAAATGGGTGTACAAAATTAAAACCAAGGCAGATGGTACAGTGGAACGTTATAAATCTCGACTTGTAGCAAAAGGCTTTACCCAGGAGTATGGCATTGATTATGATGAGACGTTTGCTCCAGCTTGCACGTCTTACTTACTGTTCGTAGCCTTCTTCTTTGTCGCCGCTGTCAAGCGATGGCCTCTATTTCAAATGTATGTCAAAAATGCATTCCTTAATGGAGATCTCACTGAAGAAGTGTATATGGAGCCACCTCCTGGATATACTCATACTCTTGGTAAAGTGTGTCATCTACGTCGAGCACTATATGGACTAAAACAGGCTCCTCGTGCATGGTATTCCAAGTTTTGCTCTACTAAGGAACGCCTTGGATTTATATATAGTCCTTATGATAATGCTCTGTTTGTTCAACAAACATCTCGTGGAAGTATTCTGCTACTGTTATATGTGGATGACATGGTTATTACTGGCGATGATCATGAAGGCATTACAAAACTACAGCTGTATTTGAGTCAACAGTTTGAAATGAAGGATCTTGGACGGCTCAGTTATTTTTTAGGGTTGGAGGTTGCTTCAGATTCCTCTGGCTATTATCTTTCTCAAGCGTAATATGCCACTAATCTTCTTTCTCGAGCTGGACTTACCGATAACAAGACTGCTACCACTCCCATTGAGAATAATGCCAAATTTGATGAAAAAGATGGGACTCCTCTTCCAAATCCTACACTTTATCGACAGTTAGTTGGCAGTTTGGTTTATCTTACTCTTACTCGCCCTGACATCGCTTATGCTGTTCACATTGTGAGTCAATTCATGACTGCACCGCGGACGACTCACTTTGCTGCTGTTCTTCGTGTTCTTCGCTATATCAAGGGTACCTTATTTCATGGTCTTCACTTTTCTGCCAACTCGTCTTCAGAGTTAATAGCTTATTCTGATGCTGATTGGGCTGGTGATCCTCTTGATCGTCGCTCTACTACAGGCTATTGCTTTTTCTTAGGAAAGTCCCTTATTTCCTGGCGAAGTAAGAAACAGACTACTATCACTCGATCGAGTACAGAAGCAGAATATCGTGCCCTTGCCGATACAACTTCGGAATTATTACGGTTACGCTAGTTACTAGAAGACATGGGAGTTCGTCATAATGGTGGAACGGTCATTCATTGTGATAACCGAAGTGCCATCCAAATCGCTCATAATGATGTTTTTCATGAGCATACCAAACATATTGAAATAGACTGTCATTTCATACGCTCTCATGTGCTTCGTGGTGATGTTCGTCTTGTTCCCATCTCCTCAATAGATCAGACGGCTGATGTTTTCACGAAGGCACATCCACCTGGGCGTTTTAAAGATCTTTTCTCCAAACTCCAGTTGACCTCTTCTATCTCACCTTGAGTTTGAGGGGGGATGTTAGAAATATTTATCTTAGGAAATTAGATATTCTTATTTTCTCGATTGATTATAGTTGATTTGATTATGATATTGTAATTCTTCTATCTCACCTTGAGTTTGAGGGGGGATGTTAGAAATATTTATCTTAGGAAATTAGATATTCTTATTTTCTTGATTGATTATAGTTGATTTGATTATGATATTGTAATATTTCATTACTTTAAATAGTTGCCTAGAACAGCCTATAAATAGGCTCTTGTATTGTCAGTACATAGATATTGAAATATACACAAATTCATTTATTTCAATCTCTTCTAACATGGTATCAGAGTTAGGAGGTCCTGAGATTGAATCTTCCAGGCCCCTATTTGTTTCCCCAATTAAATTTCCACGCTTAGTTCTAGGTAAAAAGACCAGACTAAGTGTGAGGGGGAGTGTTAGAATATTTAAATAATAAACCGCGCCTTCATCTATCAGCTTAAGCTTTTAGAACAGTTGGCAGTGGTCCCACAAAATCTCACACCTCCGCTGCCGCTCTGCGCCCCCCGTGTCCACCATCGCCACTGCCCTGCACTGGTGTCCCCTGCTGCTCGAGCCACCAACCACCACCGAGCCAGAGCCACCCCCTCGCGTCGCCAGCAGCCCGCGAGCACCCACGCCTACCCTTCGCCCGAGAGCCGATGCTGCAGCTACTCATCGCGTCTGCCGTCGCCGCTGCAGCTTCAACGACACCAGCCTTCCTCGCTCGCTGCTCACCGTCCCCTGTAGCTTCGAACTGCTGCCCCCTTCCGAGCGACGCCCCTGCCATTGTCGCCGACGCTTGCCCTTGTAGTTGAGCCACCGCGCGTCCCTCTGCACAACCTCCGCATTCTGCTGCAGCCGTGAGCAGCCTCCGCCGGCCTCTGCTTATTCCCGAAGCCCAGCTCGATGCCGACCTTAACGATGTTGCAGTCCACCGCCCACGGACGTGGCTGCTCCTGTTGTCCATTACACTGAAGAGGGCTGACCTGATTGGGATCCACGACGACGACGAAGGAGATCAGCCACCCGTCACCTCCCAGTCGTTGTTCCTATTTCAAGCCACTCCCAACGGCGTTCGAATTCTTCAAACAGTCCTAGGCTTTCCCCTGTTCATGTGATTATATGTGCTTGACCAACATCAGAGGAACCCGAGAACTAAAGAAAAAAAATGGATGAAGACCAATTCTTCATCTCTATGTGATATCTGTATTCCATTTTGTATTGACTTTCTTCCGAGGATCCATTTATGTTGGTCACCTATGCAGGACACACTCGAAGAAGAAATAATAAAAGAGATTTTGGGTCATAACCCTCGGCGAGTTCCGATCTAATCGAAGCTGTCTAGTGAATCCCACCGCCACTCAAGTCACCACCATCAGTTGCTCCATTGGCCACCGTTTGCAAGCTATCCATCTGATAGATTTCAATTTTGAATTATATCCGCAAATTAGGTAAAAAATCTCATCCTAATTTGATTTAGATATCATATTGCCTAGGTTGATGAGATTGATATCTAATTTAATCTTTTTGAGTAATAGACGTAATGTTAATTAGGATTTATTACCTAATTCGCAACCGCACTGGGTTTTTTATTTCATCTATAAGGCTTTAGATGAAATAATTAATCAAGCAGGAATGAAATTGATATTTTGATCTTTAAGGCTTAAGATTAATTTATTGATTTGATTAGTGAGATATTATTCCTTGATCTGAACGATATATCTTTGATGATTTTGAATGGGCTGTCCTATCTTGATTGCTTTATTTATCTTTAAATATGTTTGAGCTAGGTTAGGTTTACATTAGGATGTTGCATGTTTTAGGGTTCTTGCATATTTAGAATAGGAATTTTATTTCAATTCTTTAAAATAAAAATTAAAAAAAAAAATTAAAATATCAAAAATATCAAAAATATCAAAATAAAATAAATAAAATCAATCAATTTAGGTTGCTATATATTTTTTAAACTCAGGTTGCATGTTTAATTATTTGACAATTTTTAATTTCGAAATTAATTAAAAAAAAATCGTGCATATGTCATGTAGAATTAGTGCATTCTTTGCACATTATTGCATTTTAGGATAAAATTGCAAGTAGTTTAATTTTAGATAATATTTTCTAATTTACTATAAGGTTAGATATCTTTTTAGGTAGATTGCATTAGGGATTTCTAAAATGTGATAACATTCAGTTTAAATTAGGGTTTTGCTTAACCTAATTCCTAATATAAGTTGGATGATGTCACAATCTTGATAGACATTTTTCTTGTAAATTTCTAATTTCGAACTTCATGAAAAATACAAAAAAAAATCATCTTAGAATAGATTAATTCCATTCTTTAGGATAGATTGCATACTTATTAAGAAAACACAAAAAATATTATGTGCATGTCATCTAGAATTAAGTCCATGAAATGCATGTCATTTAGTGATTGTCTCTAGGTCCATTTAGTTAAAAATTGTCCGTGATTAGAGTTAGGTCATTTGGCTATATTGCATTGCATATAAATTAGATTTTATTAATAAAAGAAAATTCTTAAAAAATTGAGTGATTGCGTGTTAATAAAAACATTAGGGCTTTTGATATGAATTTTAAATTAACCTTACAAATGCTTTTGTTGCTACAAGGTAAGTCCCGAAATTTACTAATTGCTTTCTTGGGTGTTAAATTGATGGATTGCGCACCCACATGATCACCTCACATGTTAGGCAGATAAATTAAAATCAATTTAAGTTGCCTGCCAAACATTTTTTTTCAAAATAAAAGAAAAAGGTACCGAAATGGCATTAGAGAAATCTAGCATAACCAAGTCCCCAAACTCACAATCTCTAGTTTGTAGGAGTACTTTACTTGGGTTTCTAATCGGCCTACCAAAAATAAATTAGTGGCGACTTCTAATTAAAAAATCAATTGCATGTTAAGAACTTAAATCTAAAATCGCGAATTGGTATGGGCTTGGGAGAGCCCGAGCTAAGTTTAGGCTTAGTAATCCATTATTCTAATTTTAGGTGGTGCACCTGAAATTTAGGTCGTGACAGCCATATAATATGAATTTTCCTTGAATGTTTTCCCTCTTTTGAAGTTATCAGGTCAGTGGCAAGTGCCTTTTTTCGGTTTAAGGCTACACCATTGATTTTTCCAATAATGGATGATGTTACGTTACTTTAATTGAGTTATTTTTTTTATTTTTAGAGTTTTATTCCTTTTTTACTTACATAAGAGTATTATAATCATATATAATTTATATTTAATATAAACACAATGGGTGTAAGACTTTTGTTACATAAAAACATACAGCCCCCTCTTTCTTCCTTTTATGTTCTCCTTCTTCTCCTCCTCTCTATTCCTTATCTCTTTCTTCTTTTTCTCTTGCTACTTGTTGTGAGTTCTCTAATCAGCTTTGTGACATGGTATCAGAGCAGATCTGACTACCTGATTCCTTGATTCTATTGCTGGTTTGAGAGTCTCATAATAACCCTACTTCTTCTCTGGTGCGTAGCCACCTAAAGCTGCAATTTTTATTCGTTTTCTCTCCAAGTCTCGATACATATAAAATCAGAAGATATCAGATTCATCAGGTTTGGTTTATGAACATTGATTACAGCACTTACTAATCAGCGGATTCAAGAATCAGAGTATTTCACTGATTATGGTTGACTGATCTTGCTAGATTTCCATCAAACATATAATTATTTGAATCAAGATTTCTAGTCAGATATTTTCTTCTATACGACAGTCTATATTTATGAGATTTTAGCATCCGTTTGGTTAATTGATGGAGCTAATCACATCTGATTATACATCAGTATTGCTGTTTTGTTTCTTGCACTGAAGTTTCAACCTTCTTGATTAGTGGTAGATATATTTATATTGAGATTATCATCATGAGTAATACTAAGGTTTCTACAGATAATGTCAATGTCAGACTAGCACTATTAAATTAAATGGATCCTGCAATTACTTGTTATGGGCTCAAGCTATAAAGGTTTATATTAATGCCAAAGGAAGACTCAATTATCTTACTATAGACCCTCCTACTGAAAATTTAAAGACTATAGTGATTGGATGAGAGAGAATGATACACTTTTGGTGTGGTTTTAAAATAGTATGGAACCATCCATCGCCAGTAATGTCATGTTCCACACAACTATTAAGGGTGTGGAACGATCTTATGAAGAGTTATTCACAAGATAAAAATATGTCTAAAGTCTTAATTATATAAGAAGATCTTTAATTTTAAATAAGGGGACAAGTCTCTTGGAGAGTATTATAGTGCTTTGAAAGGTATGCGGGAAGAACTTAATCTTTATCAACTTATCACTACTGATCTTGAAAGACTTAAGACATAGTGAACTGAGTTTCAAATGGCCAAGTTTTTATTTGGTTTGACTGTTGACTTGCAACTTGTGAAGAGTCACTTCTTGCTGGAGAGAGAGTTCCTTTTATGAATGAAGCATTTTGTTGAATTCAGCGCATTGTCCCTCTATCTTCTACATCATCTAAAGACAATTCAACATTTGTGGCTAGTAGTGGTGGTCATGGTCGTGGTCGTGGTCGTGATGGATTTTCCAATAGAGGCCGTGGTTTAGAGGGAGGTCGTAGTTGTGGTGGTGGACGTACTGGACAGAGTTCTAATCAAGATAACTGTCAATATATATACTACGGCAAATCCAGTCATATCGTTGACACTTGTTAGGCCAAGCATGGCAAGCCTGAGTGGGCTCAATGATTAGTTAGTGAAAATGTTGTTGTGTCTGAAGGGAGTGTTGGAAATGTGTCTTCTAATGACATGAACCCATCTATCCCACCTAGGGATAGTTCTTCTAAGTTTACAGCTCAAGATGATATGGTTACACAACTCATTAAGCATGTCCAACAACTAAAGGCTTCTAATTTCTCATCCATTGCCACTCTTGCACATACAAATAACATGGCCTTTTTCTCTACGTTGTCTCCTAGCACCTCTTGGGCCATTGACTTGGGAGCTTATAGTCATATGACGAGTAAGCAAGAACTATTTTCTTCCCACCATAACTTTAATTCTTCATTTGAAGTTATTTTAGCTAATGGTTCTTCAACTCAAGTGGTTGGATTAGGGACTATTTCACTTACACCTTCCTTATCTTTGCCTTATGTTTTACATGTTCCCCAACTTCCTTTGAATTTGTTATCTGTTAGTAAGTTAACTAAAGCTCTTAGTTGTTCAGTTACATTTTACCCATCTTATTGCGTTTTTTAGGACCTTTAGACAAAGAAGATAGTTGATGGCATGAACATGATGGACTCTACTATCTAAATAGTGTCTCCACTACTAACGCCAATAGTCTAACTGCTAGTTCTATTAACCTCCTATTATGGCATTCTTGTTTTGGGCATTTATCTTTATTTAAGTTACAACAAATAATTCCCGAGTATAAATTAATTTCTACCCTTGAGTGTGAGACTTGTGAACTTGGGGAAACATCATCGTAGTTTTTTTCCTAGTCGTAATGATTTTCGTGCATCTACTTTACTTGAACTTATTCATTCGGACATCTAAGGACCTTCCCGTATTGCTAGTAGAAATGGTTTCAAGTACTTTGTTATTTTTGTGGATGATTATCCTCGTTTAACATGGCTCTATATGCTTCATGACCATTTTGAATTTTTACATGTTTTTCAATTATTTCATTGTGAGGTTACTAATTAGTTTAATACATCCCCTAAAATTTTGCGAATAGATAATGCTCTAGAATATACACAGAAATCAATTTCTTTGCTTTGTTCTATACATCAAGCAAGTTGTACTTATATCCCTCAGTAGAATGGTGTGGCTGAGAGAAAGTACCGTCACCTTCTAGAAGTTGCTCGTTCACTCTTATTTCATATGCACGTGCCAAAATCTCTTATTTCATATGCATGTGCCAAAATCTCTTATTGTTCCTACTTTTTTACCTCTCTGAACCTTTAATTCTCTCATGCCTTGCGCTAGCTCATAGAATGAGAAAGGAAATGCAACTTTCTCTGCATATCTTTTTTACTTATAGATCATCTTGATGGAGAAGGTTGCTTGATTGGAGTGAAAACCCATAATGAGATCCAGCCTGTGAGAGCATATGTCCATATGGAAGTTTATCTAGATTTAAAAATGTTGATGCCTAATTTTTAGATTTTAATTTTATTTATGGGTTTCTAATTAATGTTTGGCTTTTATTGCATTTTATTTTACTTTGATTAAAATCGAAAAAAATAGAAAAAATAGAAAAACCGGAAAAACCGGCCAAAAAACCAAAAAAAAAAAAAAAAAACGAGAAAAACGGAAAAACTAAACAGAAAAATGGCCCCTGGGCCTTCGCGGCCCAAACCGCGCCCCCTGCAGGTCAGCCCGACCCAGCCTCCGACCCGCGGGGTCGTCTCCCTCGCCCGGTTTATTGCGCTGCACGCGCAGGCGGGCGCGTCACCAGCGAAAGTACGCAGACGGCAGTAGCGCGAGCAGCGGAGCACGTGGGGAAGCAAGGACGGGGTAGGCGGCCGACGGGACTCGTCGGATGGGATGCCGGTCCGGCCGGCCAGAGCCGCGACGGTCTTCCCCGGTCGAACCCCCGTCGGCCGGCCACCCTTGGCCTATAAATAGGCCCTCCCCCTCTTCGATCCAGGCACAGAGAGGGAGCAACGGCGAGGATCAAGGATCCTGGGTCGCAGATCCTCGAATCTCCCCACCTGAGATACTTCAGAAAGGGGGGCCGAGGACGAGCAACACAGATCCAAGGTCGGCCGGCGCCGGAGCAGAGAGAGAGAGAGAGAGAGAGAGAGAGAGAGAGAGAGAGAAAGGGAGGCCGAAGGAGGAAGGAAGGCGTTGCGCAGGTCTCGCCATCGCTGCCACCCCTCATCGTCGTCGCAAAAACAGGTATTACACCGGCGTGGGCCTCATCGTCACCTTTGTCGTCGTCGTCGTCGTCTTCTTCATCGCCGAGCGCCCCCATCGCCACCGTTGTCGCCCCCAATTTACGGAATCCCTAGGGTTCCCGATTTTTCCGGGTCACGATCCCAGGTCACCAGGTCGGACCCGGATCGGGAACCGGGTAGGGATTCCGCAATCCCTAGAGGCGGCAGCAAGTCGGGTCGGTGTTCGGAGCCGAGTCGGGTAGGGTTACCAGCAAACCGGCGTCGTTTTGAGGGAAGCCACGTCGTCGGATCGAGAAGCGGGTCATGGTGCGGATCTTCGGGTCGGGCGTTCAAACGCGCAGTAACGGCGCCGTTTGGCGAGGGGTAGCCACGGCGTCGTTTTGCGGGGAAGCGTGTGCCGGGTCGCGGAACGGGCCATCGGGCTGGGTTGATGGGTCGGGCCGGGCGTACCCAGACGCTCGGCCACGACGCCGTTTCAGGCAAGATTAAAAAAAAAAAAAAAAAAAGAAAGAGAAAGGGAAAAATCGAGTCGGGCCCGCTCGGGTCGGGTCTAGCACATGGACCCGACCCGGGTCTTTTTTTTAATAAAATAATATTTAAATGAAAAATAAATAATTTCAAAAAAATCAAAAAATATCTATTAAAAAGCCTTTTAATTTCCGGAAAAGGGTCGAAAATCACTAAGAAATGTTTTATTTTCCAAAAAAATCAAAAAATCAAAAAAATTTATTTTCGAAGAATACTTAAAATACTAAAAATATTTTTATTTTCAAAAAAATCAAAAAAATCAAAAATATTTTATATTTTTCAAAAATCCAAAAATATCAAAAAATCCCAAAAAATGCCAAATTCCCTAAAAAGCCCGAAATTTTCATAAAATGCCAAAAAGACTTGTATTTTCCCAGAAAATACCCTAAAAATCAAAAATCCCTTTTATGTCCAAAAATGAGGAAAATACCCAAAAAGTGTGATTTTTCCCGAAATGCATGAAAAATCCCCAAACATCCAAAAAACCTTAGAGTTTAAACAAGATTAGGTACCGAAAGGGCATTAGTGATTAACTAGTGTAATCAAGTCCCCGATCCTAATTTCTCTGGTTGCGTAGGAGCAAGTATTTCTCCCAATACTTTACTTGGGTTTCTAATCAACCTACCCCAAATTGATTAGTGGCGACTCCGTTTTAAAAATCAATTTACAAACCAAATATTTTAAAGTCGTAAATTGGCGGACTTGGGAGAGTCCAGGCTTTAATTAAGTTGAGCCAAGCCATTAGCCTCCTTTAGGCGCTCGAACCCGATCCGGCCGGGTGTCCCCGAAAAAAGGGGTCGCGACAAAAAATAAAAAAATAAAAAAATGCATGCAATCACGTGCTTGTCTACTCATAAGTGGTTGGGTTTGGTATTTGTAAGAGGTACTAGAAAACCTGGAATTGTCCTGCCTTAATCTGATGATTCTATAATCTCTTGTTTCGATTTTGTTCAGCTTGAGTTCATCGCCTTCATAGCATGCCGAGGGGAGTGACCAACGCCAACTACTTTCGTGGAAGTTACCATAAAGGACTTATATCTGCCATAGTATGTTTTATTGAGCCATATAATTACTCAACCCATTCGTAGATATATGAGTCCGTCCCAGCAGCCTCAGAAAGGTTCTAGAAGCATAAAGTCTTTTCAAATGGGATATGAGGCAGCAAATGCCAAAGGACAAGCTGATCAAAGATTTGTTCACGACATGACATGACTGGAATTTGTGAACTCATACCACTAGGCTACCATATTAAGTTCATCCCTATCTACCTCCTCTTGAAAAACGGTAAGGGAAAGAAAAATCAAGAATGGAAAAAAATAAGAAAGAAGATAGATATCCGTATCCTTATGAACATAATTGGCTTTCTAAGCACAGAGAGGTAACTAAGTATTTGCAGGATTCCCACCCTAGGAATCAACCATCTTTTAACGGGTGATATGCCAACGATATCTTCTTTAGTACAAAATAAAGGTGAAAGTTCAGAGTCTATATTGACATACATAGCTAAGAAGCCATAACCCTGGGTTGTATGAAAAATTCAAGGACGGCAACTCGGAACTTCAGATATCTGAGCTTAAATCGTCTGAAGTTGCTATAGTTTTATCATCAGTTCTGCAAGATGCACGGCTAATGACCTCTATGCTTTTTCAGATGAAGATTCCCATAAACAAAAACGAAAAGAAACATCATGGCCGGTGATCATATGGATATAGTGGCCATTTTCCTACATCTTCTTGTATAAGGCCGGTAAGTAGGAGGATCCCAATCAGTTGACTTTTTCTATATTTTAGTCCGTTCAGTGGACGGAAATGTCTTTAAAATTCCTGGTAATGCGGGAAAAATTGCTCATTTTCTCCATTAGTTGAATTTGATTATGATGTTTTGCTCTTCCTCATGAAAGTCATAGTCTCAACTTTGAAGGCGACTACGTCTTTACTTTCAAGTTATTCGTGTGGGCAATACCTGTTCCATCAAAACTACATTTCTATCTCTAGAAGTCATTCTTGCTTGGCGAGGCAATGGAATTACGAAATATGCTATCCCAAGTGGAGCATTTAGGTAATGTAAGACTCAAGTTCGCCTTGTCCACGCAAATATGTGAAAACACTCGTGGTCATTTTCAATAGACATCGACGTTGTGTGAAATGTGCAAGCATGATGTCTACTTGTATTGATAGATTAAGCTATTCAACTAGCATAAATGAAGAAAACGATAAATGTACGTGCTCACCTAGCTTTACGAGACATAAACAGGCTCGCATATAGCCTTTTGTTTTCGATTGTCCAAATTACAGTACAGCCGTAAGTATAGATGACAGCATCGTTCCTAATACCTACTATTCTTACACGCCAACTTTCATGAAATATTGAGACGCCCCTTTGTTCTTCATGGTCTATCATTGTCTATACCAGTGCTTGATTCAACTACCCCAGAACACATTGGAGAAGCAGCCGTCCCACGATTGCATAAGAGATGAAGACCTCCTGCCACCTCTCCCCCCAGAAGAGGACGAAAACATTGTCATTGACTTTGAGTCAACTGAAGGTTCCCGTATGCCATAATTCATTGGTTCACTTCACTGTTTTTCCAACCCCACTTTGGTTCTGCATGATGACTCTGTTACCTCCATGGCTTCATCTTCTCGTTACCAGATAATTGAGTTTATCTAGATTGGGAAAAAAAAAACAATGCGCATAGTCACGTGCCTGTCTATCCATAAGTGGTTGAGTTTGGCAATTGTAGGAGGTAGAGTAAAGAACACCCGGAGTGCCATAATTTGGCACGGGGGGACACTTAAGTGCCATAACTTTTTTTTCGGTACACTTAAGTGCCACTTTTTTTTCAAATGGAACACTTAAGTGCCAATATCGGAGTAAAATGGAACACTTAAGTGTCACTCCGGCGAAAATCCGGCCAAACGCAATTTTCCGGCGATAGAGGTCCAAACGGCGTCGTTTTTGCATGCCGACATGGCAAAAAAATGCAAAAACGACGCCGTTTCGCGTCGACGTGTAAAAATAATAAAAAATTAATTAAATTAAATTAAAACTTAATTTTAAATAAAAATACTCTAAAAATTAAAAAATTAAAAAATTAAAAAAGGTGGGGACGAAGGGGCGGGCGGGCCGAGGGTTGAGCCCTCGCCGTCGTCGCCTCCCCGCCGCGCCGGAAGGGCTGGCGACGAAGGGGGAGGGTCGGCCGGGGTCGCCGACCCCCGGCCGACCGGGCGGCGAGGGCCGCGGGCCCTCGCGAGCCCTCGCCGGATCGCGGTGAGGGCCCGCAAGCCCTCGCCCAAATCCGGCGAGGGCCGCGAGCCCTCGCCGCGATCCGGCGAGGGCTGCGGGCCCTCGCCGCCTCCCCACCGTCGCCGGGAAGGGCCGGCGACCTCGGCCGACCCTCCCCCTCCGTCGCCGGCCCTTCCCGACGACGGCGGGGGCGGCGGCGGTGAGGTTTCAGCCCTCGCCGCCCGCCCCTTCGTCCCCTTTTTTTTTTTTTTTAATTTTAGAGTATTTTTAATTAAATTAAGTTTTAATTTAATTTAATTAATTTTTTATTTTGTAAATGGCGTCGTTTCGCTAAGTCGGCGTTGTTTCGCCGAGTCGGCACCGACTCGGCTCTCCGGCGAGCCACGCAAGCATTAAAAATAATAAACACGTGCCACGTAGGATTTCCGGCAAGGTCGCCGGAGGTGGCACTAAGTGTCCCTTTTGAAAAAAAAAAAGTGGCACTTAAGTGTACCGAAAAAAAGTTATGGCACTTAAGTGTCCCCCCGTGCCAAGTTATGGCACTCCAGGTGTCCCAAACTCGTAGGAGGTATTTGAAAACTTACTGCTTTAGTAAATTACCTATCCTCGTAAGCTAGCGGCATAAAGTGTCTTCCTAACCGAACATAGTTGAGCTACCACATATGTCATGCTCATTCGCTCTCTTGGGACTCCAACTGAGCAGGCAATCCCAATTCGACAGACGATTAGCAAACAATCTTGAATTGTGCTCTTTATGCTTTTGCCCGCGTAGCTCTCCACTTCTCGAACTAGAATGGGATCAGTAATTTCTAGGACTCGTTCAGGCAAAGCTTCCTCAACAAGAATACGTAGGTTCAAATTTTCTTTGAATATCTCCGCCGTGGGCCTAATTCCCGTGAACATCTCTAGCAAGAGGATGCCATAACTATAGACATCACCTTCAATAGAAGCCACACTACCCATTCCATATTCTGCACATATAAAGAACCACATATAAAAGAGCCATGGGATAATAATATGTGCACTATCTCATTATAAAGTTAAAAGTTCCGTGAAAAGATGCGAACAATGATTTTGTGATAAACAAATTCCTGATCTGGGGGATAGAATGAGATGTACCTGGAGCAGCATAACCAATTGTTCCTCTCAAACCGGCTGAGCTTATATCTGTGCTTGTACAAGATGTGGATTCAAGGATGATCTTTGCCAATCCAAAGTCACCAACTTGTCCGACCATCTCAACATCTAAAAGGACATTGCTTGGCTTTAAATCACAATGAACTATGGTGTTGTGGCATTGGTTATGAAGATAATCCAATGCGAAAGCAATGTCAATGGAAATATTTATCCTTTGCATGAGACTCAAATTTTTTTGAAATCCCATCTGCATCAACTGGTACTGGAAGTGGGTGCAACCACTCTTCGAGGCTACCATTGACCATGAACTCATAAATCAAAGCCTTAAAGTCATTTCCGTCATAATCAGTACCTGAACATACCGTGAGTACCTTCAAAAGATTTCGATGTCTAATATGCTTTAAAACCTCACACTCATTTTTTAAGCTCTTTAGAGCACCATGACACCTTAAATTAAGCACCTTAATGGCAATGTTACTCCCATTCTCCCAGAGTATTCCCCTATAAACAGATCCAAAACTACCAACACCAATCAAATTGGTTGTAGAAAAACCATTAGTTGCTTTAAAAATAGCTCCATAAGATAAGTTTTGCCAAGCATCAACTATAGAACTTGAAGTTAGTTCTTTTGTTTTCCTCTTCTTCAACAAAAACACATACACATAAACCAGAACAAGAACCACCCCTAGTAGTCCAAAACCAATAGAGAACGTGAGTTTCAATTTACGAACAACTCCTTTGCTCTTGGAGTGTCTAGAGATGCATTTAGGGAGCCGAAATTTCAAAATTCCTCCACAAATCTTGTTGTTTCCTATAATAAAGGTGACACTCACATTCTTGAAGACTCCTTCAGTTGGTAACATGCCTTCAAAATTGTTATAAGATAAATTTAGAATTTCTAGGAAGTCAAATGTCTCTAAGAACTTTGGAATCTCACCTGATAGATTGTTATTTGAAAGATCCAATTCCTCAATACTTCTTAATGAGCTAATTGATTGAGGAATGGATCCTTGGAAGTGGTTATCCCTTATTACTAATTTTATCAGTCCATCACAATCGCCTAGAGTGCTTGGAATTTCAGCACCGAACATATTGCCTGAAATATCCAAAGTATCTAAATGGTCAATTTGTCCTACTTCAGCTGGAAGAGCCCCATTCAAATGGTTGTAAGACAAGTTCAAATAGATGAGAGTTTTAACCAATGGGAATGTAGAGCCACTGAGATTGTTGTTAGAAAGATCGAGCCACATCAGACTACGACACTCATCTAGATTTGAAGGAATCTGCCCGTGAAAGTGATTCCCCGCAAGAAATAATTCAATCAATTTCTTCATCTTCGGGAAATAGGATGGAATTATCCCAGATAGATTGCTATTGGAGAGGCGCAAACTTACTAGATTTGGAAGATTACCCATATCAAACGGGATAGCACCTGTAAGAATGTTGTTGTCCATCCACAAGATTTCCAAGTTCACAAAATTGCCGATCGCTCTAGGAATCTCACCAATAATAAGATTCATGCCAAATGACAATGTTTTGATAGCAATGGACAAATTACCAATGCATTCCGGCAACGGCCCACCAAGTATATTATCATGCATACTCAAGAAGTTTAAGCTAGTGATATTGGTTAATGAGCAAATGAAGCTCAAGTCACCAGGTCCTCCACTTCCAAGGTGGTTAATGTTAAGGTTCAACCGTTGAAGGTTCCTCAAACTTTCAAAATAAGGTACATTCCCTGAGAATTTGTTATAACCAAATTGAACTATTTGTAGACTTGTGGCGTTATTAGGTATCGACTTAGGTATTGATCCAACAAACTGGTTTTTTGCGACACTGAAAAATTTTAAGCTAGGGAGACCAAAGCCCATTGTAGTGGGAAGACTTCCATATATTTGGTTATATCCTATGTCAAATATTACCAATGAAGATAAATTGTAGAGGGAAGGTGGAACCGTACCGAACAACCAGTTGTCTGCCAAACCAAGTCCCGTTAGTCTGGTCAGTTGGCCTAGAGCCCGAGGAAGACTCCCGTGTAAGTTACTTTCAGGAAGATTAACCTCCTCCAATGATGATAAGTTACCAATGGAAGACGGGAGGCTTCCTGTGAAATTGTTATGTCCTGAATGAAAAAATTGAAGCTTCACCAATGAACCGATCTCCAGAGGAATTTCTCCACTCAAGTGGTTTCTGGACAATCCAAGCCGAAGGAGGTTAAGGCATCCCGATATGTTCTTCGGGATTTCACCCGTTAGAGAATTATTGGCCAGCGATAAGAACTGTAACCGGTGCAACCACCCGATTTGGGAAGGGATTTCATGGTGAAAGTTGTTATTAGAGAGCTGCAATTCCGTCAAGAAGCTGAGGTTCCCAATATGAGGGGAGATAAACCCTGAGTTTTTGGGAATTTAGGTCCAATACAGTGACTCTGTTGTGATGCTGGCGACTACATATAACACCGTACCATTGGCAGAGGTTGATCGTATCATTCCAAGAGCTAAGCAACCCAAGAGGATCCTCAATTATCCCATCTTTGAATGCAAGCAATGCAGATTTGTCGGTTTCATTTGATGCTGAGGAGACTTGTAAAAAGCACGATGCAATAGCAATTGCAAAAATGAAGCGACGAAATGATAAGTTTGCAAAACTAAAGCTTGAGTTGCATACCTCAAGGCAAAAGTGGACTGAAGTGATGTCCATGGAGATTAAGAAGGAATTGAGAGATGTAATGCGTAGTTCAGGTGTGGTTCAACCACCTCATTGGCAAGAGATTTATAGAGGGTGAGGATATTTGGAGAGAACCACTTGTGTTCATCTTAAAAGTCATTTATCGATTACCTTTAAAATTAAATTGCAAAATAGGTAGTGCATTGAAAACACTAAAAAAAAAAAAAAAAAAAAAAAAAAAAAAAAAAAAAAAAAAGGAAAGATGTGACTTTCCATTGGCGGGGCCAGATGACTTGACCTGCTTTTGGTCTCATTTGGTTTAGCTTTCTCAAGGAGCTTTGGGCCCCAAAGCCCCTTGAGAAAAATATTTTGTGTTTGGCAAACAATTTTGAAAGCTCATTGGTCAAATATTAACATTCCCAATGCTAAAAGCTTAATCCCGGTCCAAACCTACTTTGAGCATTGGGCATTTTGGAAATGCAAGTTTTGTCACTGTTCATCTTCTTCCCCGTTTGTCTTTATTTTTCCCGCCTGAGAGTCGGGCTTCTCCGGCAGCCGCCGTTGCCACCTGGGGGTCGCGCGTCCTCGGTGACCATCGCCGGGGGTGGCGCAACTCGTGACCCCGGTGGCGTCGCCTGGCTTGTGCGAGCCAGGTGATGCCGCCTAGGTCCACAATACCTCAGGCCGCCAGATCTAACCTCCTCGACCTCAAGCCACCAGATTTGGCGGTCTGGTAGCCAGAACTGGCCATCCGGCAGTTGGCCGGCGGCTAGCTGATTGGTGGATTTGATTTTCAGACTTTAAAAAAAAATTAAGGATAGCAAAAGCCAATTACAAATGTGAGTTTTGCCAAAACGGTGTTTGTGCTAAAGTTACTTTTCAATACTATTTGACATTACAATTTACCAAACGATGTAATATTTCAGAAAACTGATTTACCTCAAAGATATTTGTCTCTTTGCTTCTCATTCTTATGCGTGTCATTTCCACAGGTTTCTTCGTTGACTGTTGTGCATGTGAAAGGATAGTCGAGTCACGCATTGCGTTCCGTCACAGTCTCTAGGTGGGTGAAGCCATTTTAGAATTTTCAGCTCATTGAAATGGAGAGCACCGGCAGCCCAAGTTGAGGGGAAAACTCCAAGAAGGTGAAAGTCCAGTCTGTCATTTACGATTAGCACGATTAGCTTTAGAGTTAAATTGGCAAAAAGGTAGTGCATTGAAAACACTAAAAAACAGGAAAGATGTGACATTCTAAGGGTGAGCATCGACCTAGGGTCAACTCTAGACCGACCCTAGACCGGCCCAACCCTATCAGTCCTGGTCCGGTTTTCAAGTAGACTGGGTCGGTCCTTAGTTCTAAAATTCATAAACCAGCACTGTACGGGTTGATCCTCGGTTCTAAGAGTTTAGGGTCGGTTCAACCCGAACCCACCTTGACTATATATATATTATTTATAATTTTTTTATATAGAGAAAACTTTAAAATAAATGACGTCAACAACATTAAATAGCTCTTTAATGAGGAGTTCAAATAATTTTACATTATTCTTTAATAACTTACATTTTTAATATCTTTTACGACATCGATAGTCATAATTTACGAAAGAAGAAAATGTTTTTGTGAGGAGTCCTCACAGCGTCCAAAAGGGCATAAATAGTTTCTTACGGCATCCTCCTCTAATATTTGGTCTCTGCTGTCTTATTTGTCCTCTTAGTCTTCAATTTGCTAAAATCGAAAGAAACAACTTCTCCGCTTGCCACTCAACACTCGTCTCGCTTGCTTTGAGTCACTTGTGCCGCTCGCTGCTCGATGCTCGCTTGGCTTGTTGCTCCCTGCTCAACACTTGATGCTTACTTTGTTTGACGCTCACCTCACTAGACCCTCACCGCTTGCCTTTCTTAGCTGACCTCACTTGTCATCGGACCCATTAGGTCGATCTGGTCCTCAATTACCCTTTCAATGAGTACAAAAAATGAAATAAAAAATTATTGATTGGTCCTGGATTGACCTTGGAACTGAACCAAACTCATTAGGTCAGTCCGGTCCTCAATTACTTTTTCAAATGATACAAAAAATGAAATAAAAAAATTACCAGTTAATTCCAGGTTGACCCTAGAATCGGACCGAACCAACTGAATTGGTCCGGTCCTCGGTCCCAAGCTTAATAGGGTCAATCCTTGGCCTTAAAAATTGAGAATCCAATATTGTGCGGGTTGATCTTAGGGTTAGGGGGTGGACCGGCCCAACCCGGATCATGCTTACCTCTATGACATTCCATTGGCGGGGCCGAGGGACTTTACTGACTTTTGTCTCTTTGCGTCTCTTTTTTATGAGTGTCATAACAGGCGTCTTTGTTGACTGTTATGCATGTGAAAGCATAGTTGGGTCACTCATTGCGTTACGCCGCAATCTTTGGGTGGTTGAAGGCCAGATTGGAATTTTCAGCTCATTGAAATGGAGAGCACCGGCTACTCAAGTTGGGTGGAAAACCCCAAGGAGGTGAAAGTCCCGTCTGTGCCATGAATTCCACACCTTGTTGGATGCTAATATTGTGAGTTTTCCGTGTCGTCTAGCGCTGTTGCATGGCTAGTCATTTGCAAAGTTCAGCTCTGTTGATTTGCTTAACCTCTTATCCTAATCCACGACTCCCCAGAAAGTACTTCAAGCTGTATATTTTAGGTAATTAAGCTGATAATTTCTTCCTAGTGTAATGTCGTAAGGTAGGCGCCTTGATTGGTTGAATTCAGGATAAGACTACTTTAAAATGGGGTATCTTGTGCAATTTCTTAAGTTAGCCCCTGGTAGTGATAGCTTCTTTAGCTGATGACTGTATTCATGACCACACCCCAGAAGTGCTCCTGAACCTTTTCACTCTTTTAATCCTTCTGATCGAGCAAAACAACAAAAGTTTTGCCGCCACACCCCCCCCCCCCTTCTGGGGGAGGAGGGGGAAGTGTCCCCTTTAGTTTGCCATCAATTATGCTAAAAACATTCAGAACTTCTACTAGTTACAATGTTTAGCTTCCCCGCAGATATTGAAGAAAAAATTATTTAGGTAGGATTTTCGTTGTCTTTTGAAGTCTTAAGTCATCCATCCGCATTATCTCGGCTGATTTGGTTGGATTTTTTTTTTTTTTTTTTAAATGGAAGTATAGGACATGGCTCAAATTGTCTTACATCGGTGAGGTCATATGGAAGCATTGAGATCTTCGTCCCACAACTTAGTATAGAAATACAAACTCTAACATCAATCCTTGTATGAGAGGAAGGAACTGCCATATGATTTCTACTTAATTTGGCAAATGAAATTTTTTGTAAAGTGGTGATCTTACATTATCATGTAATTCAATCTAGTTGCTCCTTAGAAAAATAGACTCGGTTTGTTCGATTTTTCCTGCCATAAATATGAAAATCAATAGTTCAATAGTGTCGGAAAATGAGTGCACTTGAATTAGAATGATATGGCAATATAATTGCTAATGACTTCGAGTAATAAATTGTTTGCCTTTGGCTCCATGAACAAGAGAGTGAATAAGAAAGGTTACAAAATGGTTTACCATTGGGTATAATACTTTGCTTTCTTTTTCTGTCTTTATTTTTCTACGTAAGGGGTTGGGCATGTTTCGCCATCTCTAGTGATGCAGGGCTAAGAGGCCCTCTGCATGTACTTTTAGTGAACTAGTAAAACTATGTTTCCGATCCTCAACGCGAAAGGAGGAGAAAATTACTCCTCACAAGTCTTTCATCGCATATTACATTCCAATGAAAAATCAATTAAGCTCCCAAGTCTCTGGCTTAAAATCAGTGAACATTGATTAGTGGCGCTTTCAATAAATGTGTACAATAACGAGGGATTAAAATCTTTCACATCAACTAAAAGAAAGAAAGGAAGTTCCTTTCATACGATGATGGCAATCACTGATCATTGCATTCAGGATTATGGATACAATTCACACATAGCGACTTTGTCTTGCGATGAATCTGAGTTCCTATTCTCTTAAGTGGCTTCTTTTTTTCCTAAAGGGGGCTAGACTCTGAGGTCACGACCTTGTCATCACTATTTGTAAAGCGAGACAGGTAGTATATGAAGAACCTAAGAAGATAATTTCTACCCCCACAAGAAGCTTCCCAGATATCAAAACAACTTTCATGGCTGTTGACTGCAGAGCCGAGGACCTTGTTTAGTGACTGGAACATCTTAAGGTTGATGCTATAGTTTTGGAGTTTGCAGGGGAAATTTCTCATGAAAGCGATGCGGCTGAAGTTGACAGTGCCTGTCATCTGCATTTGTAACTTGTTTCCGTGGTCCAAGTCCCAATTTCAAAGGATTGACGAGAACGCGCTTATTTCATTATCCACAGGACACTGTCAGACAATTAGGGGCGAAGACCTTATGGTTAACTTGGAGTCAACATGCGTCTGTATTCCGACATTCATTGATCGGTCTCGATCTACTTTCCAGCCCCCTCCATTGGTCATTTACAACAACAAGGGTCTTCTTCATGCCCCGTTTTCCTTTGGACTTAGTCGGTGGCAGGAACAACGACTCGGTTGTCCTTATACATTGATGAGTGGTTGCTAGAGACAGTAGTATTAGTTGATAAAATTGGTTTAGTAGATGCATTAGGCATTTAAACAAGTGAGACATATTGAAACAAAAACAGAAGTTCGTCACACAGATGAGTACACCAACTTCGTATATCAATCCTGTTTCTCTCATTACTCTAAACCTACCATTTGCACAAGCACGGCAGATCATCATAACTATTCATTTTTGATCCAGAGGAAGAACACTACTCATATTAAATGTGGTGATTGTCTCTTGTTATTTCCCACATGTTAATCTCCTCTTCATTTAGCATGGTTTAATGAACGTCATTGGAAAACTCTTCGCTTTTTTGTCTTGTTTCGAACAGAAAATGAATTTTCTAAATTTCTGATTGGAAAGATGGATCCATGTCCCATTAAATAGACAATATGTAAGATTATTAGTGAGATCTAAATTCTGTTGGCAAATTTATGCAACAGGCTATCTTTGTTCAGATACTTTCATGTAACTTGCGAACAGCGTTGCTAACTCACCACCATCGTCTAATTGTAACTCATTAAATTTTTTATATACATTTACCACTCAAACATAAATTTTGGCAATGTAAATAATAAATCGCCAGTGAAATTAATAACACATAAATGCAAACACACAGGCGCTTTCAAGGTAGTAAGCTATCATCAGAGTAATTAATTTCCCACTAAAATTAATCTTTTAGCAATTTGAAATGGTAAAATTTGTATTGTATTCGTAAGTTACAGCTAGTTAATTAACAATGCTATTCGACCAAAAAAAAAATAATAATAACAATGTTAGACAAGTGTGTCAGCAACTTGTAATTTACTAACGCAAATACACACCCCTTTGTTAAAATGAACAATGTATGTAATCCACAAGTGTATTTATGCCTGGTAAATCAATTATGTTATTAGTATGTTATTTACAAAATAACATTGTTACTCATAAGATTGAAATAATGCTAATAATCGACTAAAAATTTATAGCAGTAAAATTGTTATTTTATTTGTGATTCACAACCGTTACACGACACTAATCATAAAATATGTAAGTATTTGTAACCTTTTGGAGAAAAAACACGTCCATTTGTTATGGTGAATGATCGTTCGTAATCTACATCAACCTAGTAAATCAGTTATCTGGTTAGTATCTTATTGTCAAATAAACATTTTATTTTTGGTAACGATTGTCAAATAAACATTGGACCTCATACAATCGAAAAAAAAAAAAAATCCAATAACTTAAAGTGGTAAAACTATTGTGTTTGTAACTTATTAACTAATGAAGGGACCTTCTATAAAATTTTAAAACAATTGGTACTCTACTATTGGGATTATAAATATTTCTCTCACGACTTGCTAACAGTTGACGGGATTGGTAAGTTCTGGTAGTCTACTTACTAATAGTATTAATATACTTATTTTGGCCAAATTTAGCCAAAAATCATTAACGTTAATGATGACTGTCCGATTTGGTACAGAAGGACTATATTGGCAAATTGTTAAAAACATTATGACTAAATTGGCTATATTAAAAAGTTTAGGATTGTATTTGCTGATGTACAGTAAGATTATGACTTTTTGAATAATTTTCCCTTGCAAATTTGCTAAGGTCAGTTTACATTGCAAAAAAAGAATTTCTGGTTTTGGCAAATGGACTTTTAGAAATCTGCCATGTACAACTTTTCATAGCACTACATGTTCACTTCTGTCAACCTGAATATTATTAAACGGAGCAAGTGCTTCAACCCCGGATTACTGAGAATCTGATAAGATCAGATCAGATCAGCCCTGCTGATCCAATGTAAGAACCAAATGAAAAGCCTTAACTTGGTGTATTTAGGTTTTGGAATGAAACTGCCCTTTTCGGCCAGTAGCACGGCTTTACATATGCAGTTCAAAGCACCACGCTGTCCGCGTGTTGGACCGGATACCCATTCAGCTCCACCATTAGACACTTTAGCTTCCTCAAAGAGTTGCATCTTCAGGGGAACATATTGACTAAAGGCATCCTGCCAGAAATCAACTGTCCGTGCTTATTATAGATTCTACAACTTTACATCTACTCGCTCTGAGGAGTGATTCTTTCCCAGTTTATACTGTTCTAGTCTCAACCCTTCCAAGTGGTGTTTCCAATGAATTTATGGGTCCTTGACAAGCTTCAGATTGTTTATCTCGTCAACTATCTTGCAGGAACCACTGATGAAATATCCCATGGTAATTTCCAATACTCTGCAAAAAGAGCCTCGATGGCAAACATGAGGTGACGAAATTTAACTTCGCGTGTAGATAATTTAACTTAATCTAAGCGCTAGCAACTACCGTTTTGGCGGACTTAATATTCCAACATATTTTCACCAGCACATAATGTGACAAGAAAGTCTTTTTAAATTTTGATGATATGAGAGGTGAAAATTACTGCAGTCAAGTCCACCACTGACTACTTGGACCGACTTTCATTTGAATGGTATAAGAGACTAAAATCCCCACAAAAAAAAAATCTCCCTAATTTAATGCTGCTGAATTACGACTTTGCTGATGCTCTTCAAGCTGAAGTTAGTTGTTATTTAAGGAGATATGACGAGTCCTAATTCAGCTGTTGAGGGATCTGATGGAGATGAGATATTGAGAGAAATTAAGGATTTCTGGAATAGCTTTTTGGGGGGTGGAATTCATTCATCGGAGCCTTCGTCTGACCGGTTACTTTGAAATTGCCAAAGAAATTGAAGTTGCTATGACGTCACTAAGATTATCTTACATTTGTGTGGTCATAAAAACTCGTCGGGCTGAAATGACAGAAGACATCGCTAGTCTACTCTGCAGAAACTTCCAGAATGAATTGGGGATTGGCTATGGTGACCACGGAAGGCGATTATTACGGGGGATTGGTCCCCTGAGGGACCATAGCTGGGGCCTCATGTTCTTTTACTTATAAGTATCATTTTCACATGTTTTTTTATTGACTGGTATGCATGCGAAACAATAGTCGAGTCACCATTGCGTTCTACCGCAATCTTTTGCTGAAGGCCAGAGCATTCCACACCGTGTTGGATGCCAATATTGTGCGTTTTCCATTTCATCTAGGTCACGTACGTGGCTAATCAGTGGTGAAATTCAGCTTTGTTGATTTCCATTACCTCTTATCCACCACTCTACAGAAAGTAGTTTAAGCTGCGTATTTGTTGTAACTAAGCTAATAATTTCTTCCTAGTATAATCTCGTAAGATAGGCATCTTGATTTGGTTGAATTCAGGATATGACAGTACTTTCTTGAAATTGGGTTATCTTATACAATTTCATAAGTTAGCCCCCGGTACTAGCTTCTTTAGCTGATGTTTCTCCCCATGACCACGCCCCTGAAGTGCTCTTGAACTTTTCACCGTTTTAATCTTCTGATCGAGCAAAATAACAAAAATTTAAGGGGAAAAAAGGACTGTCCACATTGAGTTTGCCATAGATTATGCTAAAAACATTAAGAACTTCTACCGGTAACAATGTTTAGCTTCTCTGCAGCTATTGCAGAAGAAATTTATTTAGATAGAAGTACAGATTTTCAGAGTCTTCTAAAGTCTGAAGTCATCCATCTGAATCATCTGGGCTGAATTGGTTGTGAATCTAATAGAAGGATTGCAAGTGTGGGACATGGCTCAAAATTTTCTCACATTGATGTGGTCACATGGTAGTATTGAGATTTTTGTCCCATAACTAAGTTTAGAAATACTAACCCAGACATCAAGCTTTGCATGAGAGGAAGGACCTACCATATGATTTCTACTTTATTTGGCAAATGAACGTTCTCATAAAGTAAAGATCTTACTTTATCATGTAATACAATCAAGTTACGCTTCAAAAAATAAGGCTGTTGGTATGTTCGTTTCGTGGAAAATGAATGATTTAAAAAATATTTTTCGAAAAATGATCTCTTATATCATTTAGAGAAAAAATGAATGAAAGTTTCTTATAACCCACTAAAATAATTAGGTATAAATTGTTATAGATGATTAAAAGAATTTTCCATTGACAAATTTTTATAAACGATATAAGCATTATTTTTCGGAAAGTATTTTCGAAATTACTCATTTTTTGCGAAACCAATGCATTCTGATCGTTGAAAGAATTTTCCATTCATTTATTTTTCTAAACAATTCGATCATTTTCAGAAAATGTTTTTCAAATCACTCATTTTCCGCAAAACGAACGCAATCTAAAATTTCTTTGCTTTGTCCTAACATAAATATGAATATATGTCAATAGTTCAATAGTGTCAGACAATGAGTGCCTTTGAATAAGATTGGTTAGCAATATAGTTGCTAATAACTTTGAGTAATAAGTTGTTTGTCTCTGGCTCTACGAAAAAGATAGTAACTAAGATAGGTTACGAAATGATTTACCATCGTGTGATAAGACTTTGTTTTCGTTTTCTATCTTTATTTTTTCTAAGGGGTCGGACGATGAAGGAGCCCCTCAGCTTCTCCTCATCTTTCGCCATCTCTAGTGATGCAGGGCCAAGAGGCCCTCTGCAGGTACTTTTACTGAACTAGTAAAACCATGTTTCTGATCCTCAACGCAAAAGGAGGAGAAAATTACTCCTCAAATCCTCTTTCACCGCATATGATTTACATTCCGATGAAAAGTCAATTGAGCTCCCCAGTCTCTGGCTTAAGATCAGTGAACAATGATTAGCGGCGATTTTAATAAATGTGCAGAAAAAGAGAGATTAAAATCTTTCACATCAACTGGAAGAAAGAAAAGAAGTTTTTTTCATACGATACGATGATGGCAATAACTGATCATGGCATTCAAGATTATCATGTAAAGATACAATACATAGTAAATTTGTCTTGCGATGAATCTGAGTTCTTATTCTCTTAAGTGGGTCCATTTTTTTTTTCCTTTTTCCTTTTTCCTAAAGGGAGCTAGACTCTGAGGTTGCTACCTTGTCCTCACTATTTGTAAAGCGAGACAGTAATGAAGAACCTAGAAGATAATCCCCCTCCCGTAGCCCCCACTACAATTCCGGGTTTTGATTATTCCCACAAGAAGCTTCCCAGATATCAAAACAACTTTCATGGCTGTTGATCACAGAGCCGAGGACCTTGTTCAATTGACTGGAACATCAAAAGGTTGATGCTATTGTTTTGGAGTGTGCAGAGGAAATTTCTCATGAAAGTGATGCTGCTGAAGTTGACAGTGCCTATCATCTACATTTGCAACTCATTCATCCAAGCCTTCATCTGATCGGTTACTCTGAAATTTCCGAGGAGAGTGAAGTTGCTATGACGTCACCAAGATTATCTTACATTTGTGTGGTCATAAAAACTTGTTGAGCTGAAATGACAGAAGACATCGCTACTCTACTTTCCAAAAACTTCCAGGATGACTTGGGGCTCGGCTACGGTCCCTCTGGCGGGCCGATTATTACGGGGAATTGGTCCCTGAGGGACTGTAGCTGGGGCCGGATGACTTGACCTGCTTTTGTTTCCTTGCTTCTTTTTCTTATCAGTATAATTTTCACATGTTTTTTTATTGACTGGTATGCATGCGAAACAATAGTCTGAGTCACTATTGCGTTTCGTCACAATCTTTTGCTGAAGGCCAGATTGAAATTTTCAGCTCATAGAAATGGAGGACGCCGGCAGTCCACGTTGGGTGGAAAACTCCAAGAAGGTGAGCGCCCAGTCTGTGCTATCATTCCACACCGTGTTGGATGCCAATATTGTGCGTTTTCCATGTCTTCTAGGTCAGGTACATGGCTAGTCATTGATGAAATTCAGCTCTGTTGATTTCCATAACCTCTTATCTACCACTCTACAGAAAGTAGTTTAAGCTGTATAAGTAGTAATTAAGCTAATAATTTCTTCCTAGTGTAATCTCGTAAGATAGGCATCTTGATTTGGTTGAATTCAGGATATGACAGTACTCTCTTGGAATTGGGTTATCTTGGTACAATTTCATAAGTTGGCCCCTGGTACTGATAGCTTCTTTAGCTGATGATTCTCCCCACGACCACGCCCCAGAAAAGCTCTTGAACTTTTTCACTCTTTTAATCTTCTGATCGAGCAAAATAACCAAAATTAGGGGGGAAAAAAGAGACTGTCCACCTTGAGTTTGCAATAAATTATGCTAACAACATTAAGAACTTCTACTAGTGATAATGTTTAGCTTCTCTGCAGCTATTGCAGAATAAATTTATTTAAATAGAAGTACAGATTTTCAGAGTCTTCTGAAGTCTGAAGTCATCCATCTGCATCATCTAGACTGAATTGGTTGTAAATCTAACAGAATGATTGGAAGTATGGGACATGGCTCAAAATTTTCTCTTATTGATGTGGTCATATGGAAGTATTGAGATCTTTGTCCCATTACTAAGTTTAGAAATACTAACCCAGACATCGATCTTTGCATGAGAGGAAGGAACTACCATACGATTTCTACTTTTCTAGGCAAATGAACATCTTCATATAGTGGGGATCTTACTTTATCATGTAATACATTCAAGTTACTCCTCAGAAAAACAAATTGTTGATAAATTCGTTCATGGAAAAAGAGTGATTTGAAAAATATTTTCCAAAAAATGATTACTCATATCATGTAGAAAAGTAAATGAATTTTTTTACCACCCACTGAAATAATTAGGTATAAATTGTTATGGATGATTAAAAGAATTTTCCATTGACAAATTTTTATAAACGATATAAGCATTATTTTTCGGAAAGTATTTTCCAAATTACTCATATTTTGCGAAATGAATGCATTCTGATCGTTGAAAGGATTTTTCATTCATTTATTTTTCTAAACGATATAAACGGTCATTTTCAGAAAATGTTTTTCAGATCACTCATTTTCCACAAAACAAACGCAATCTAAAATTTCTTTGCTTTGTCCTAACATAAATAGGGAAAAGGACACTAATGGTGTCATAAGTTGTGTACGGCGTTCACTTTGGTGCGAAAAGTTTCCGTCGGATTACTTAAGTGCCAAATCGGAGGAAAAACGATCACTTTGGTGCCACCAGCGAAAGATTCCGGCCACCGGCGAAAGATTCCGGCCAAAATCTAACGTGGCTTCAAACTCCGGCGAGCCACATCAACGTACGGAACCAATAAAAAAATGCCACGTGGATTTCCGGCCGATCAGATCGGCGTTGGCACCAAAGTGAGCGTTTTTCAAATTTTTTTGCACTTAAGTGATCCGATTGAAACTTTTGACACCAAAGTGAGCGCCGTACACAACTTATGGCACCATTAGTGTACTTCTCCCAACATAAATATGAATATATGTCAATAGTTCAATAGTGTTAGAAAATGAGTGCCTTTGAATAAGATTGGTTAGCAATATAGTTGCTAATAACTTTGAGTAATAAGTTGTTTGTCTCTGGCTCTACGAAAAAGATAGTAACTAAGATAGGTCATGAAATGATTTACCATCGTGTGATAAGACTTTGTTTTCGTTTTCTATCTTCATTTTTTCTAAGGGGTCGGACGATGAAGGAGCCCCTCAGCTTCACCACATCTTTCGCCATCTCTAGTGATGCAGGGCCAAGAGGCCCTCTGCAGGTACTTTTACTGAACTACTAAAACCATGTTTCCGATCCTCAACGCAAAAGGAGGAGAAAATTACTCCTCAAATCCTCTTTCACCGCATATGATTTACATTCCGATGAAAAGTCAATTGAGCTCCCCAGTCTCTGGCTTAAGATCAGTGAACAATGATTAGCGGCGATTTCAATAAATGTGCAGAAAAAGAGAGATTAAAATCTTTCACATCAACTGGAAGAAAGAAAAGAAGTTCTTTTCATACGATACGATGATGGCAATAACTGATCATGGCATTCAAGATTATCATGTAAAGATACAATACATAGTAAATTTGTCTTGCGATGAATCTGAGTTCCTATTCTCTTAAGTGGGTCCATTTTTTTTTCCTTTTTCCTTTTTCCTAAAGGGAGCTAAACTCTGAGGTTGCTACCTTGTCCTCACTATTTGTAAAGCGAGACAGTAATGAAGAACCTAAGAAGATAATCCCCCTCCAGTAGCCCCCCCTACAATTCCGGGTTTTGATTATTCCCACAAGAAGCTTCCTAGATATCAAAACAACTTTAATGGCTGTTGATCGCAGAGCCGAGGACCTTGTCTAATTGACTGGAACATCAAAGGGTTGATGCTATTGTTTTGGAGTGTACAGAGGAAATTTCTCATGAAAGTGATGCTGCTGAATTTTTTTTTTTTTTTTGATGACCCAGGGAACCCTGCGCACCGTACCAACGCAGATAGCCCGACAGGCCCGGTGTAACGGGGGGGTCAACCTTGGGGCGACGCTAGTGGAGGACCCACCACCCCGACGTCGCACTTAAGATCGCGTGCGGCCAGCGGGATTCGAACTCCTCTCCTCAGCGCAAGGATCATGGGAGCTCTTATCCAACTAGGCCACCATAGGCGGTGGTTGATGCTGCTGAAGTTGACAGTGCCTATCATCTCCATTTGCAACTCAGTCATCCAAGCCTTCATCTGATCGGTTACTTTGAAATTTCCAAAGAGATTGAAGTTGCTATGACGTCACCAAGATTATCTTGCATTTGTGTGGTCATAGAAACTTGTCGAGCTGAAATGACAGAAGACATCGCCACTCTACTTTCCAAAAAACTTCCAGGATGACTTGGGGCTTGGCTATGGTCCCTCCGGGGGGCCGATTATTACGCCGGGGGGTGCGGATTGGTCCCCGAGGGACTATAGCTGGGGCCGAATGACTTGACCTGCTTTTGTTTCCTTGCTTCTTTTTCTTATCGGTATCATGTTCACATGTTTTTTCATTGACTGGTATGCATGCGAAACAATAGTCGAGTCACTATTGCGTTCCGTCGCAATCTTTCGCTGAAGGCCAGATTGGAATTTTCAGCTCATAGAAATGGAGAACGCCGGCAGTCCACATTGGGTGGAAAACTCCAAGAAGGTGAGCGCCCAGTCTGTGCTAGGAGTGAGCATCGGTCTAGGGTCGACTCTGGACCGACCCTAGACCGGCCCAACTCTGCCGGTCTTGGTCCCGGGATGGGGAGGCCGGGTCGGTCCTTGGTCCTAGAATTTTAGGGCCAAGATCATTTGTGCGGGTCGGTCCACGGTCCTGAGAGTTCCAATTCAGTCCAATTCGGACCAACCCTGACTATATATATAAAATATTATTTATAATTTTTTTATTTAGAGAAAACCTTAAAATATACGATGTCAATAATATTAAACAGCTCTTTAGTAAGGAGTTCAAGTAATTTTACATTAACTATTGAGATTCGCCCTAGTGGTCACCCTTCCAATATGGAAGGGGGAGGTGAGGGGTTCAAACCCCGACATTCTCAGGGAGAGATGGGGTGAGGACGCGCAAGTTTCAGGAGTGGGTTTCGACTCCCACGCTCTATAAGAGGCAGGGCAAAAGTCTGAGAGTGAAGGTAGAATAGGTATAGAGTAGGATTGATAAAAAAAAAAAAAAAAAAAAAGTAATTTTACATTATTATTTAATAACTTAGGTTTTTAATGTCTTTTACGGTGTCAATAGTTATAATTTACGAATGAGAAAAATGTTTTTGTGATAAGTCCTCACGGCTTCTAAAAAGGCACCTTATGGCATTCTCCTTTAGTATTTGTTCTCTTCTGTTTTATTTGTCCTCTTAGTTTTCAATTTGCTAAAATCGAAAAAAAAAATAACTTTTTTGCTCACCACTTGACACTCGCCTCACTTGCTTTGGATCACTCATACCGCTTACTGCTCAATGCTCGCTTGGCTTGTTCCTTCTCACTCGACATTCGATGCTCATTTTGTTCGACGCTCACCTCACTTAACCCTCACCGTTTGCCTTTCTTAGCTAACCTTGCTCATCATCGAACCCATTGGGTCGGTACGATCATCGATTGCCTTTTCAAGAAGTACAAAAAATGAAAAAAAAAAAAACAAATTTATTGGTTAGTCCTATGTTGACCTTGAAATCGGACCGAACCCATTAGGTCAATCTAGTCCTCAATCGCTTTTTTAAGGAATATAAAAAATGAAATAAAAAATTACTAGTCGGTCCTGAGTTGACTCTGGAACCGGACCGAATCCATTGGGTTGGTCCGGTCCTCGGTCCCAAGCTTAATAGGGTCAGTCCTTAGTCCCAAAAAAAATTAGGTCAAAAGAAAATGCCATTTTGGAGTTTTATCAATAATTTGCTTGTGTAGGCGGAGATCCGGTATTTTCTAAATCCTTATGTAAGGAATTACCAAAAAAAATTCTTTCAACAAAGATGTGAATTAGGAAGGATTGGTCGACGAAATATGAATCGGAGACTAAATCTTGATATACCTCAGAACAATACATTTTTGTTATCGCGAGATATATTGGCAGCTGCGGATCATTTGATTGGAATGAAATTCTGAATGAGTACCCTTGACGATATGAATCATTTGGAAAATAAGCGTATTTGTTCTGTAGCGGATCTCTTACAAGATCAATTCGGATTGGCTCTAGTTCGTTTAGAAAATGTGGTTAAATGAACTATATGTGGAGCAATTAGGCATAAATTGATACAAACTCCTCAGAATTTGGTAACTTCAACTCCATTAACAACCACTTATGAATCTTTTTTCGGATTACACTCATTATCTCAAGTTTTGGATCGAACGAATCCATTGACACAAATTGTTCATGGGAGAAAATTGAGTTATTTGGGCCCTGGAGGATTAACAGGGCGAACTGCTAGTTTTTGAATATGAGATATCCACCTTAGTCACTATGGACGCATTTGCCCAATCGACACGTCTAAAGAAATCAATGTTGGACTTATTGGATCTTTAGCAATTCATGTGAGAATTGGTCGGGGGGTCTCTAGAAAGCCCATTTTATGAAATCTTCGAGAGATCAAAATCAAAAAAGGTACGGATGCTATATCTATCACCAAGTAGAGATGAATACTATATGATAGCGGCGAGAAATTCTTTAGCGCTGAATCAGCGTATTCAAGAAGAATAGGTTGTTCCAGCTTGATACCGTCAAGAATTTCTAACTATTGCATGGGAACAGGTTAATCTTCGAAGTATTTTTCCTTTCCAATATTTTTCTATTGGAGCTTCTCTCATTCCTTTTATTGAGCATAATGATGCGAATCGAGCTTTAATGAGTTCGAATATACAACGCCAAGCAATTCCACTTTCTCGGTCCGAGAAGTGCATTGTTGGAACTGGGTTGGAACGCCAAGCGGCTCTAGATTCAGGGGTTACCGCTATAGCCGAACACGAGGGAAAGATCATTTATACCAATATAGATCATTTATACCAATATTATCAAGTTCATTTTATTGGGCAATGGAGATACTTTAAGCATTCCATTAGTTATGTATCAACGTTCCAACAAAAATACCTGTATGCATCAAAAACCCCAGGTTCCGCGGGGTAAATGCATTACAAAAGGACAAATTTTAGCAGATGGTGCCGCTACAGTTGGTGGCGAACTCGCTTTGGGTAAAAATTTATTAGTAGCTTATCTACCATGGGAAGGTTATAATTTTGAAGATGCAGTACTCATTAGCGAGCGTCTAGTATATGAAGATATTTATACTTCTTTTCACATACAGAAATATGAAATTCAGACTCATGTGACAAGCCAAGGACCCGAAAGGATCACTAACGAAATATTGCATCTAGAAGCCCATTTACTTCGCAATTTAGACAAAAATGGAATTGTGATGTTGGGATCTTGGGTAGAGGCGGGCGATGTTTTAATAGGTAAATTAACTCCCCAGACGGCGAAAGAATCATCGTATGTCCCAGAAGATAGATTATTACAAGCCATACTTGGCATTCAGGTATCCACTTCAAAGGAAACTTGTTTAAAACTACCTATAAGTGGTAGAGGTAGAGTTATTGATGTGAGATGGATCCGGAAAAAAGGGGGTTCGAATTATAATCCAGAAACTATTTGTGTCTATATTTTACAGAAACGTGAAATTAAAGTGGGTGATAAAGTAGCTAGAAGGCATGGAAATAAAGGTATCATTTCCAAAATTTTACCTAGACAAGATATGCCTTATTTGCAAGATGGAAGACCTGTTGATATGGTCTTCAATCCATTAGGAGTACCCTCACGAATGAATGTAGGACAGATATTTGAATGCTCACTCGGGTTAGCGGGGGATCTGCTAGATAGACATTATCGAATAGCACCCTTTGATGAGAGATATGAGCAAGAGGCTTCGAGAAAACTAGTGTTTTCTGAATTATATGAAGCCAGTCAGCAAACAACGAATCTACGGGTATTTGAACCCGAGTATTCAGGAAAAAGCAGAATATTTGATGGAAGAACGGGAGATCCTTTTGAACAACCTATTATAGTAGGAAAGCCTTATATCTTGAAATTAATTCATCAAGTTGATGATAAAATACACGGACGTTCCAGGGGACATTATGCACTTGTTGCACAACAACCCCTTAGAGGAAGGGCCAAGCAAGGGGGACAATGGGTAGGAGAAATGGAGGTTTGGGCTCTCGAGGGGTTTGGCGTTGCTCATATTTTACAAGAGATGCTTACTTATAAATCGGATCATATTAGAGCTCGTCAAGAAGTACTTGGTACTACAATCATTGGGGGAACAATACCTAGACCTAAAGATGCTTCAGAATCTTTTCGATTATCACTATTTGTCTGGAACATGGTCTATCTTCTGGGACATACGATGGTCTATCTTATCATCACTATGATAGAATCATCTTTAGCTAGACTCTGAGGTTGCTACCTTATCATCACTATTTGTAAAGCGAGACAGTAATCAAGAACCTAAAAAGATAATCCCACTCCCGTAGCCCCAACTATAATTCCGGGTTTTGATTATTCCCATAAGAAGCTTCCCAGATATCAAAACAACTTTCATGGCTGTTGATCGCAGAGCCAAGGACCTTGTTTAATTGACTGGAACATCAAAAGGTTGATGCTATTGTTTTGGAGTGTGCAGAGGAAATTTCTCATGAAAGTGATGCTGCTGAAGTTGACAGTGCCTATCATCTACATTTGCAACTCGTTTATGGGGTCCAATTTTCAATTTCGAAGGATTGATGATAACGCGCTTATTTCATTTACCCACAAGGCACCGTCAGGCGATTAAGGGCGGTGAAGACCTTATCGTTGACTTTTAGCCTTCATGTGCTTGGATCCCCACATCCATTGAATGGCCTCGACTGACTTTTCCGACCCCTCTAATGGTTGGTCACTGAAAACGACAAGGGTCTGCTTCATGCTCCGTTTTCCTTCGGACTTGGGATGTACTAGGAACAAAAGCTAGTTTGTCCGTATATATTTACGAGTAAGATTCAAGAGAGAAAAAACAGATGAGAAATCCAAAACCCCATGATATTACCTTCCTTATTCCCTCTTCGTCAGGGAAGAAAAACATTTGAGGGGAACGGAAAAAGTCACGAAAAACTTTGAACTTTGCTCCGAGCGACACATTTATCGCAAACTTTTTTTTGTGACGTAAAAAATCCCAAACTTCCCAAACCGTGACACATTTATCCCATCAATGACATTTTTGTCTTTTTATTTTATGTTTTTTCCTTTTTCTTTTTTTTCCTTTTTTTTTTCTTCTTCCCTCCGCCGGCCATGGCAGAGCCGGCGGAGGGAAGCCGGCGTTCGGCAAGGGTTGCCCTCATCGGCGTCGAGCGAGGGCACTCCTCGCCCGACGCAAGCGAGGGCGGCCCTCGCCTACGTCTGGCGAGGATGGCCCTCGCCAGAACTATTTATATTAAATATTGTAAATAACTGACTGCCTGTTCAAGTACTCCCGATTATCTTGACTTGCTTTGCTCGGATCATTAAGATTGGCTTATAAAATTGGTTTATTAAGTGCCACAACAAATTGCAATTAGGTATTTAAGCAAGTTGGCCATATTCAGGTAGTAACAGCAATCCGTCAAACGAGCTACAATGCAAACTTTGTAAATCAAACTTATTTCTTACTTTGCTCTAAACTTATTATTTGAACAAACACTATAAATTATCATAGTTATTCATTGATCAACTCTAAAATACTATTTATATTAAATATTGTATTTGTCTATTGTTATTTTCCGTACGTTGATCTGCCCTTTATTAGGTTCTAAAATTCCGTTTGGGAAAAAACGGAACAATGTTTGATTATAAAGACAATATGTAACACTCTCGGTAAGATCTAAATACTGTTAATAAATTTGTGCAACCGGTAACCTATTTTTGTTCAGGTACTTCGATGTAATCTACAGATGATTTTAGCGGCTTACTACTGTCACGAAATAATACCTCATTAATTTTTTTTATACATTAACCATTCTAAACTAAATCTCAGTGGTTTTAATAATAAGTTACCAATAAAATTAACAAATAAATCCAAATTTAGGCCTGCTTTTAAGATGGTAAGTTATCACCATAGTAATGAATTTACCACTTAAGTTACTCTATTGGCAACTCATACAGGTAAAATAATTATCATGTGTTGTAGGTTACAGCATGTTAGTCGAAAGCACTAGTAAAGTGTTAAGTGGTAGTACTGGTAAAGTATGTAAGCAACTTATAATCTACCAGTGGAAATACACACCTACCTATACAAATGATCAACCAAATAATTACTAAAAAGTCTTAAACCTATTGTATTTTTTTAATTCAATCCAAAATCTTATTTTAGTCAATTCAACCATAAACTTTTTATAATTGTTTCAATTCAATCTATCTAACTAATTTTGATCGACCAACAATGACGTGGACAATTTTTAATAATATTCTTTTATAAATTTATTTAATTACTTCTTCTCTTTCTCTTTCTCTTTCTCTCTCTTCTTCGTTCTTTTTCCTTTCCCCCCCCCAGTGGCCACAACAAAAAATTCTTTTTAAAAAAGTAGAAGGTCATGGGAGTACTTTCCCACACCCACCAAGCATATCCTTCCGCATCGAGCGAGTTTTGAGCAATTATTTGGAAGTACGACTTCCCACTCCGACCTAGCAGATGCATTCGATTTTCATGATTTTTCGTTCAACATCTAATTCCAGATTTCTGGGTAATGGATGCTTCCCGTGCTTTGCACGGTTTACTTCTTGTGGAATCAGAGCACATTGGGGCAGACAGAAACTAGCGGCCAGCAAAACTCTGGAATAACAAGTTTCATATGTCCGCATGATAAGAGCATTCAACTTGCGAGACCCGTCAAGTACCAATCATTGACCTTCTCGGCACAGCTGAAGACTTTTAAGATCTCTTCGTCACACACACACACACACACACATTCTTTTTTTTTTTCTTTTCTTTTCTTTTTTTAATTTTAACGCCTATTTTTCGTGGAAAAATAATGACAGTCCCCCATTCAGCGACGAGGGCACAGTAACGTACTAACGTCGAGCTTCTCAAACATTCAGTAGGGTGAATGATATATATAGACATATATTATACACATTTACTTATATTATCTGTCGAGTATCGGTTCTTGGTAGCAGCGCAACCACTCTCTCTGTGAGGCTGCCATTGACCATGAACAGGTTGACCAGAGCCTTTTAACTCATTGTCCTTATAATCAATGCTTGAGCATATCGATAGTATTTTCAAAAGATTTCAATGTCTAATATACTTCAAAGGCTTGCATTCGGCCATGAAACTCTTCATTGCATCACGGCGGGTTAAATTCAGTACTTTGACAATGACAACTGTTCTATTCTCCAGCATGTCCTTGTAAACAGACCCAAAACTATCAATACCTATGACATCCAGAATTTCTAGTGCTGTTTTCTATTAAATTGAGCGGGCATTTCATTGACACGTCTATAGGGTTGTTCTTAGAACTGATCGCTCTTGAGATAACTAGACTAGCTAGGTAAGCCATTAAAGACTTTTAAGGCAATAGACTTGAGAACTCGACCAGGGAATCGAACTTCCGACCGTGTTCATCTTTAGAGGTCATTACGGCGCGATTAAAAATCGAATTGAAGTCAAAGATAGGTTGGTTCGACGAGATGTGTGGCCAATCGTGGGTGACTCCACTGAATTGGAAAATTCTCGTCGACCGGCACTAATTTGATTTTTATATCGTTTTGGTACCCTGTGTTTGTAATTGAGCCATCGAGATTTTCACAACAATCGAGAGTCGCCAATGTATCGAGTGGGTTCATTTTGGCTCGAATAAAATCGACCACGAGTCAATTGTCTTGAAAAGTTCTGAAAACTACCCGGTAGTTTAGGTCATGCTAAAAGCGCGCCGGAATGAAATTAACCGCCAATTTGAGTCAGATTTCAGAAATTGAAAGTCCTGTGATGTCACGAGCTATTTATAGAACATCGGCTCAGTCTTAGAAGATTTTTCAGAGGCCTCGAGATTTTTACGGAAATTGGGTTCAGACGTCGCGGATATTTGGCAGAAATTCAGATTGGCTAAAGTGATGAGAAATTTGACTTCCAGGTCGAACCTTTGTGTGTCGAGGATTCATAGAAAATTTCTTGGGATTTTTCTACATTGAATTGGGACCTCAATTTGGGAAATTGAGTGAAGAAATTGAATTTATTCGGTGAAATTCGAAATTAGAATTGGGCTGGAAAAATTGGACTTCATTTTGGTTAATTTAGTGAATATTAATTCAAGAAAGAAAAGGGGGAACCATAGATATTTATGTGGGGCTTTGGGAAACAAGCAATTAAAGCTTTGGATAAGCTTGTGGACTTTTCCCCTCTCTTGTTTCAACTCTCTTTAATTGTCGACGCCAGCTGCCCCCACATTTCGTGCTGACCGCTTGAAGGAAACGTGAGAATTCTTCAAACCTTTTGGGGACGTCACCACTTGAACCACAGAAGAAAACCCTCAGCTCAAGTCTTAATTTCTTCCACCATTTCTCTCTCTTTCACTCAGCCAGCCCACATTTCCATCAAGTCCTCGACGGTGGCTCTCTCGGTCAAAGAAATCTCCATCAAGAGCCGGTTTGTTGGCTAAGGAATCCTGTCGCCCGCGTCCCTGCCCACTAAAATTGGTCGGCCACCGAAAATTCCAAAGTTGTCCACGCGTTCAAGACCCCCACGGAGCTGCCTTCCTCTTCACCCATCTGTGTCTTCTCTCTCTCGGCCAGCACGTCAGTCCACTTCAGCACACGTTGAAGACCCCTCACGAAGCTACCCCAACTCCACTCAAGATTGTCAGCCATGTTCAGCCCAAATTCCAGCGTTGAAAACCCTCAGCGAAGCCACGTTGCAGTTTCTTCTCACGTCCATCGACGCTAGCGAGCTGTTCTTGTCCGCGTAGTCAGCAACAGCCATGCGTGCAGCTCGTGCCTTCAGCTGCCAGTGAAATCATGCGTGCAAGTCCACGCTCGAGCAATAGCCCACGCCAGTGCAGTCCTCAATTCGTCTCGGCCCGAAATTCTTGTGCCAGTCAGCTCACGTGAACAAGCCACAAAGCATTGGAGTTAGTTTGAAATTCAGCAAGCCCCGTTGAAGAAGCCCAGCGTCTTCAGCTCTTCGTGGCCAGCTCGGCAAGTCCTAGCAACTTTCGTGGACCAGTTGCCATTGAAGCTGAAGCCCAGCAAACCTCAAATTCGGACCATCTTCCAGCTTGTATTTTGCTCAGCCCATTGAAGTTGCTTTTCGGCCCACCTCGCAAGATCAGCCCAGTCCAAAGGAAGCCCAGTCTAAGCCCAGAAGCTCCTAAGGCTTGCGAAGTTCTTGGCCCGGCCCAAGTTCGGCCGCCGTTGCGTCGTTGTTGCGGTGTCCCAGTCATCATGTTGTGCAAGTGAGTTTTACTCACCGATGCCTTCTTAGTTTGCTAATGATGCCTAAGGATTGTTTAGATTTATTTAATTGCAATTAGGTGGTTAGATTAGATTAAGATAATTAAATTAAATACTTATTGATGCATGTTAGTCAAATTGAATGTGCATTTAGCAAGTAGACATGTCCTAGTAATTATTGGATACTTCTTGGGATTTTTCCCGTCCCTTATCGGGTGTCAATTTAATAATTCGGGCCTAAAATGAATTTTTAGGAATTTATTATTGGGTTAATACCCTAAAAAACCCCAAACTGGTACACCTGTGACAAATTTACCCCAAATTATTTTTTTGACCATAAAAAACTCCAAACTGGTACACCTATGACAAATTTACCCCAATTGATCATAAAAAACTCTAAACTTGTATATTTATGACAAATTTACCCCAAACTAATTTATTTGACTATAAAAAACCCAAAACTAGTAAATTTGTGACGATTATACCCTTTGCTAAATTAGATTAGTACCACAAAAAAATCACAAAAATTGTAAATTGTGACAAACAGAGTGTAAAATCTCAAATTGATATACCGGTCAACTGTCACGTGTCATTTAACTTAATTAAAATTTAATAAAAACTAGCATATGGTAAATTTGTCACAAGTATGCTAGTTTAGGGTAAATTTGTCAAAGGTTTACTAGTCTAGGGTTTTTGGTGGTCAAAAAAATAGTTTGGGGTAAATTTGTCACAGGTGTACCAGTTTGGGGTTTTTTAGGGTATTAACCCTTTATTATTAATTATCGAAATTAATTTAATTAATTAATTATTTCCCGAAATTTCAATAAGGTTGGCCGGGGACCGGAATTTTATGCTGATGTTGGTGGCGCAGACCATTTATTTAATTGAGCTTTATATTGTGCTAAATTGAATTTATTGTATTTATCTATTTATTTAAATTTCGAAATTAATTATGTAATTATTTATTTTCCGGAAATTCACCCGGGATGGCCGGTGACCGGAATTTCGTGCTGATTGTCGTGATGCAGTCTGTTTATTTAATTGAGCTTTATCTCATGCTGATTTAATTACTGAAAAGGTCGAGTGGGACCATAAAGCCATTGAATCTGAAAAGGGTCGAGTGGGACCATAAAGCCATTGAATTTGAAAAGGTCGAGTGAGACCATAAAGCCATTGAATCTGAAAGGATCGAGTGGGACCATAAAGCCATTGAATCGTGAAAAAGGTCGAGTGGGACCATAAAGCCATTGAATCTTGAAAGTGGTCGAGTGGGATCGTAAAGCCATTGAATCTCAGTGACAGAGTATGGCATCGTAAAAAGGGCACGTGGGCTCAGTGACTTGATGCATCACTTTGGAGAAGGCACGTGAGCCCAGAGATTTAAGTATGGCATCATAAAAGAGACACGTGGGCTCGGTGATTTGATGCATCACTTTGACGAACTAGTGCCTAAGAGAATGCACGTGTGCTCGACATCTTGTTATGCATTGTGGGAATTGCTTAATCTGTTGGATATGAAATCGACTAGATCGATCGATCATTGTTTTGATCTGATGTTGCGGTGAATTGATTGATTGATTGAGAATGACCATGAGTGGTCTTGTTGGCGTGTGATCAACTAAGTCGATTTGATCGATGCTTCGATCTGTGATGTGATTACTTTGGTGCCTATTTTATATGTGCTAACATGCAGGTGGAATCTGAGGCCAAGGTAAGTCCTCTGACTCATATTGTGCCTAGGCAACCCTAAAGTGTATTAGTTTACTAATCGGATTTTAGGGGGTAGAACTTGCTGAGACATAGTCTCATCCGGTTGTGGGATTATATTTCAGGCCCCTAGGTTTCTCGAAGGTTGGCCGGCATTTGAAGTTGAGGATGAACGAGAAGAAGGAGATGAAGAGTTTGAAGAAAATGAACTTAGTGGTGAAAGATCTGAAGAGGACTGGGATGATGATCCCGGGCATGGTCCTATTCTCTTTGTAAACCCTATATTTGTGAAGTTGTGAATTTCAATAAATAACATTTTGGCCTGCTTTTCTATCCCATTGTTTTATTGTCTGGGGATTTTTAAATACTTCCGCATGTGCATATATAAATGAAAGGGTCGGTGATACATAGTCCTGGGGTATCGCATTTTAAAATCGACCAAAGGTAAGGGATGTGCGCATGCCTGAGGATCGGGGTGTGATAATACCAATCCAATTACTTGAAGAAAATCCATTGATTGCTTCAATGAGAATTCCGTAAGATAGTCATCCATGCACCACCTATGAAGCTTTGATAGAGGCTCTTCTCTTTTCTTCTTCAACCCACATGAGTACAAAACAAGCAAGAAGAAGAGCTATTCCCAGAAGCCCAAAAGCCATAGAGGTGGAAAATATCGGTATGCGGACTGGCCCCATGCACTTGGACTTTCCAGAGATGCACTCGGGGATATGAAATTAAGGAATTCCTCCACAGAGCCTCGTGTCCGCTGGCAAAACTTGCATTCTTAAAGACTCCTTCAGTTGTTCTCTACTTACCTGCATTTTTTTTTTTTTTTTTTTTTTTTGGTGCTGGGTCTCTGCTCAGTGCTCACTGCTCACTGCTCATTGTTTAGCTCCACTTGTTCTTTCTTGAGGTCCAAGTTTTTGCTATCTGAATTGCGCCACCTATCTCAGTAAATAGTTTTTGCCTGATATTTCGAGTCTCTCTTATTGGTGCCTCAAATGAGATAGAAACTTGTCTTGTATCTTGGTGGTTGGTTTAGTCTTAAGTATTGTCGTTACCTTTAGCAGCCTATGTCTTGTTCCAGGTTCAAGTGCAGATAGTCTGGATTTTGTGCTTGGGGACAATTGGAATATATTCAAGTAGCTGAAGCTTGAATTTGTTTTTACAAGTTCTTTCACCAGCAAAGCACTACTGTCCAATAATACGAATTCACAAAACCAACTTTTTGTGGTCAATGGCCAAAACAAATCATCGTCGTTGGCTTCTCATCAACCAAGTTGGAGATGGAAAATGGGTCCATATGTTTTGGCTAGGTCTCTCAAACGATGGTGGGGCAGTGAGCCAATCATATGGTGCGAATTTCCAATGGGGGGTAACTTTTCGGGCCCTGATTGGGGATACTTTAGCTTTGAACTTCTCCTCGAAATTTGCATGAGCACGAGGAGAGAAGAAAGGATTAGAAGCATTGTGGGAGACTTTGAAAAATGCTCTTGGGTTGGTGGCTTTTGTTTGGCAAGAATTGGTGCTTACTCTCATCTATTTATAAGCCCACGATTCTCTGTCCCTCACATTGATTTCTCAATGAAAATATTCAACCCTAACTCCACAAGAACCTACATGGAGCGACACGGACATTCCATCTCAATTAAAGCTATTGAAAAGGTTGAATACACTGACCAATTTGCTCCAGTAAATATGAGTGTAGCTGGAGCATGAGATTGTGGTACAAATAGTTGGAATGATCGTTGAGGTGAGAGGAATTGGACAAAGTGCATTTCTTGTGAGCTTCAAGAATAACAAAGGGGCAATGGACGGACTGAATTGATGGGAGAACGATAACAATTCGAACAATATCGAATCAACGCAGCGGAATAAAATAATCTCCCATGTTGTGTAAACTTAGTTGGAATCGATATAGTAGAATAAAATAAATACCAAGCACGCGAACACAAGACGTTTTTTTACGTGGAAAACCTCCTCGATGTGAGGAGATAAAAAACCACGGGACCGGAGTCCACCCAAAATTCTTCACTATCAATAAAATTGTTCTTCTCTAGCAAATACTAGAGGTACATAGCAGCAAAGACCTCAAGAACATAATTATTGGCAATACACACAAACTTCACAAGAGATCAAGGATAAATTTGACCAAAAACGCAGGTTTTGATCAATCCACAAAAAACCTGATGTAGGCAGCTTCAAACGAAAATCAAACCGTTCAGATTCGAGAAGATTGCGCCATGAACATGCTGACAAAATTTCAGCTCAATCGAACCACGAATCGACCTCCGACGCCAGCTTGATGTAAATCAAATATTGCATCAACCCTCATATTTTCTGCTTTCTCTTTTTCTCTTGTTACTATTTCCTTTTGCGACTATCACTTTATATAGATAGTGAGAAACCATGTTTCCTCATATAACTTATTATATAGGCTCAAGCCCTTTTTGGGCTTGCAACTCATTGGGTCTCCTTCACATAGGAGTGAACCCAGCTAACAAATCTCCCCCTCACGACAATGTGGAGGGATTCACCATCCCTGCTATCAATCGGCAATGTTCAAGCTTCTCTCTTGGTAGAGTCTTCGTCATCATATCGAGCCATTATGATCTGTATGAATTTTCTCAAGTTCCAACAACTTTTCATCTAGAACATCCCTTATCCAATGATATCTAACATCAATATGTTTCGATCTAGAATGAAAAGATGAATTCTTACCAAGATGAATTGCGCTTTGATTATCACAAAATAGCACATACCTCTTTTGCTTGAACCCAAGTTCTTCGAAGAACTTCTTCATCCATAGCATCTCTTTACTAGCTTCAGTCGTTGCAATAAATTCAGCTTCGGTTGTAGAAAGTGCAACACACTTCTGCAATCTTGATTTCCAAGACACAGCTCCACCCGCAAAAGAAATCAAATAACCAGAAGTAGATTTACGAGTATCAATATCTCCTGCCAAGTTAGAATCTGTGTATCCAACTAACTCAAGTTTCCCGGTCCCAAAACTGAGTTTCAAATTTGAAGTTCCCCGAAGATACCTCATAATCCACTTCACTGCATTCCAGTGCTCTCTGCCTAGATTTGATAAATAGCGACTAATAACGCCAACTGCGTGTGCCAAGTCTGGGCGTGTACATACCATCGCATACATTAAGCTTCCTAAAGCTGAGGCATATGGAACACTTTCCATATCTTTCTTTTCTTTATCAATCGTAGGACTTTGCTTCATATTTAACTTAAAGTGGGCAGCAAGAGGAGTACTAACCACTTTAGCCTTGTCCATGTAAAAATTTCTGAAGGATCTTCTCGATATATTTCTCTTGCGACAAAAACAACTTCTTAGCATCTCTGTCTCGAGTAATTCTAATGCCAAGAATCTGCCGCCGAGCCCAAGTCTTTCATGGCAAAAGACTTGCTCAACTATTTCTTCAATAACTTAATTCTTGAAGCATTCCTGCCAATAATCAACATATCATCAACATAAAACAAGAGAATAATAAAGTCATCATCAGAAAATTTTTGAACGAACACACAATTATCCGAGGAAGTCTTCTTATAGCCTTGTTCTGTCATAACTGACGCAAACTTTTTATACCACTGTCTCGGTGCTTGTTTTAGGCCATAGAGACTTTTCTTCAATTTGCATACATAATCCTCTTTCCCTTTCACTTTAAAACCCTCAGGTTGTTCCATGTATATCTATTCCTCCAAGTCACCATGTAAGAAGGCTATTTTGACATCCATTTGCTCAATCTCCAAATCTAGGGAAGCTGCCAAACCTAGTACCACACGGATAGAAGACATTTTCACTACCAGAGAAAATATATCATCAAAATCAATACCCTTTCTCTGACCGAATCCCTTAACAATCAATCTAACTTTGTATCGTGGTTGTGAAGAATGTTCATCTTGCTTCAACCTATATACCCACTTGTTCTTCAAAGCTTTTTTACCTTTAGGTAACTTCACCAACTCAAAAGTATGATTATCATAAAGTGACTGCATCTCATCTCGTATAGCATCAAACCAGTTGCTTTTGTACTAATCTTCTATTGCTTCTGCATAGCACTCTGGTTCACCTGCATCGGTCAATAATACATACTCATCTTCAGAATACCTGGTGGAAGGTCGTCGGTCTCTAACGGATCTCCGGACTGAAACATCCAGTGGAACATCTAATTGAGCCTCTGATTCAGGAATATTGTTATCCGTTTCAACATGTTCAGGAACATGTTGCGTTATTTGGAACATTGACTTCCTGCTACTCTTCATCAACCTGTATAGGAATATTTGTAAGAGGAACCGGATCCAAATCAACCAAATTATCACTAACCTGTGGTGCTGAAGTCATCTTTATTTTCTCAATATCCTCTATTGTTTGATCTTCCATAAACACGACGTCTCTACTTCTTACAATTTTCTTTTCAACCAGATCATAAAATTTGTAGCCAAGCATATCCTGTCCATAACCAATGAATATGCACTATCGTGTTTTCACATCAAGTTTAGACCTCTCATCTTTGGGAATATGCATAATTGCTTTGCACCCAAAGACACGCAAATAATCATAAGAAACATCTTTGCCTGTCCAAACTTTGTTATGAACATCAAACTCTAAAGGAACGCATGGAGTAAGATTTAATACATGCACAACTGTACTTAAAGCCTCACCCCAAAAGGATCCAGGTAGCTTTGACTGTAAAAGTAAGCATCTTACCCTTTCAACCAGTGTTCTGTTCGTTCTCTCAGCTAAGCCATTTAACTGAGGCATCTTGGGAGGTGTCTTTTGATGTTGAATACCTTGTTGTCTGCAATATTCATCAAAAGGTCCAAAAGTATACTCTCCCCATTATCGGTTCGGATGCATTTCAATTTCTTTCCAGTCTGTCTCTCAACCGAAGCCTGAAATTGCCTAAAAGCATCTAACACTTGATCTTTAGTTTTCAAGGTATGAATCCAAATTTTCCTTGAAAAATCATCTATGAAGGTAACAAAATAAAGAGATCCACTAAGTGATTTTGTTTTCATAGGACCGCAAACATCAGAATGCACTAAATCCAATATACATGACTTTCTTGAAGGAGGGGAGCTTTTAAATGCAACTCTGTTTTGTTTCCCTGCTAAACAATGAGCACAGTTCTTTAACGCCGAACTTTTCAATCCTGAAAAGAGTTTCTTCTTGGCCAATATGGACAAACCCTTCTCACTGATGTGACTGAGCCTCTTATGCCACAACTCAGCTGCATCTTCGCTGTCTACCGCATTAATTTTGTCTGTGGACAACTTTGCTTGCATAATGTACAACGAAGAATATTTTCACCTCTAGCCACAACAAGAGAACATTTGGTGAGTTTCCATCGACCATTACTAAAGGTGCTGCAATACCCTTCATCATCCAACTTGCCTGTAGAAATCAAATTCAAACGGATATCAGGTATATGTTTAACATTATTCAATACTAATCTTGTGCCATTGCTGGTTTCTAGGCACACATCACTGATGCCTACAGCTTAAGCTAGCCCATTGTTTCCCATCTTCACAGATCCGAAATCACCTGACCTGGATGATGTAAAGAAATCCCTACGAGACGTAGCATGAACGGATACACCACTATCAATTACCCAACTGGTCTCATGAGATACAAAATTCACCATATCAGCATCAAAAATAATGAGAAAGTCTTCTTTAAGTGCAGCAACACGATCGTCATCACTGTCACTATCACTTTTCTTCTCTTTACCTTTCTCCTTTTGTTTCTCCCTTTTTAACTGGCGACAAAATCTCTGAATATGTCCCTTCTGATGACAATAATGGCACTCAACATTAGCAAATTTATTATACTTACCTCTACTTTTATCTCGACTTTTATCTCTATTTCTCGGACCTCGAGACTCACTTCTACCCCTTTTCTCAACAACCAATGCATCAGAATGTGAAGAGGATGATCTTGTGTCTTCCTTCTCATCTCTTCATTCAAAATACTACTCTTGGCCAAATCCATGGTAATCGTACCATCCGAGGCAGAGTTAGACAAAGATGTTCGGAACGTCTCCCATGAGTCCGGCAAGGTACCAAGCAACCATAGTGCTTGTATCTCATCATCAAACTTGATTCCCATTGTAGCCAACTGATTTATAATTCCTTGAAAAGAATTTAAATGATCAGTCAAACGAGTACTATCTTGATATCTCAGAACCATAATTTGTTTTATAAAAAATAACTTATTATTCCCAGTCTTTCAAGCATATAACTGTTCGAGCTTATCTCATAAACTGCGTGTATGTGTTTCCTCAATAATATGGTTCAAAACATTATCATCCACCCACTGCCTAATATAATCACACACTTGACGATGAAATATAGACCATTCAGCACCAGTTTTATTCTCTGGTTTCTCCTCAGCAAATACGGGCAAATAAAAATCTTTCACATATAAAAAGTCTTCCATCTTCCCTTTCCAAATATGATAATTCGAACCATTCAGTGTAACCATTCTACTCGTATTCATTTCCATGTTTAACACAAGGCAGAAAAATCAAGCAATAACCTGATGCTCTGATACCACTCTGATGGGAGAACGATAACAATTTGAATAATATCGAATCAATGCAGCGGAATAAAATAATCTCCCATCTTGTGTAAACCTAGTAGGAATCGATATAGTAGAATAAAATAAATACCAAGCACGCGAACACAAGACGTTTTTTTACGTGGAAAACCTCCTCGATGTGAGGAGATAAAAAAACCACAGGACCGGAGTCCACCCAAAATTCTTCACTATCAATAAAATTGTTCTTCTCTAGCAAATACTAGAGGTACATAGCAGCAAAGACCTCAAGAATATAATTCTTGGCAATACACATAAACTTCACAAGAGATCAAGGATAAATCTGACCAAAAACACAGGTTTTGATCAATCCACGAAAAACCTGATGTAGGCAGTTTCAAACGAAAATCAAACCGTTCAGATTCGAGAAGATTGCGCCATGAACATGCTGACAAAATTTCAGCTCAATCGAACCACGAATCGACCTCCGACGCCAGCTTGATGTAAATCAGATATTGCCTCAACCCCCATATTTTCTGCTTTCTCTTTTTCTCTTGTTACTATTTCCTTTTGCGACTATCACTTTATATAGATAGTGAAAAATCATGTTTCCTCATATAACTTATTATATAGGCTCAAGCCCTTTTTGGGCTTGCAACTCATTGGGTCTCCTCCACATAGGAGTGAACCCAGCTAATATGAATTGCACAATGAAAAGAGAAGGTTGTTCCAAAATCATATGTAAAACCAGATCAACTTAAAAGTGGGGTATTTTAACGTACAGCATTTCAGTATTGCTGGGATCCAATGTTAAGCATGCTCATATAAGCGCTATATGTTGGATGAGTCTTGGAAAAGTGCCTACAAGAACGCCAATGGACAAAACTATAAAGAATGGTTGGAATAGGGCAAAACAAACAATATATCAAGCTGAGTTAATCAAATCATGAACATGTTGCATTTCATTTATCTTTCAAGTCCCTTCAATACTTCTTCTATCATGCTTTCAATTTTTCCTTATGTGCTCAATCTTTGACCAATTGTGTCATTGCCTGTGCTTTCTACTGTCTATAGTTGGAGGAAATTTCACCGACCATATCACTAATTGATGAGTTGCAAATATGACATCACCAGCATCCATGCAGGTGACTTTAAAGTGATGTTTATATTTGTAGCTCATCTTTCCCAATTAAAAAGCCAGTTGGAGTAAATATCTTATAAATCAAAATGGAGAAAAACATGAATATTTGTTTGCAGAATTTAAGAAATCCAACTTCATTCTTTTTGGCAAAATCCACATGTAAGATTCGAAATCACAAATGAGGAACCATACAATAACAGAAAGGTGCTGCATTTTGTCCCGAATGCGTGAGAAATAGTACTCAGTTTATGTAACTCACTTAATACATATATATACAAAGAGAGTGGATGCACTTACGCACATGTAGCTGTGCATGAGAGACGGTACTTTGTAAAAGAAGGTAAAAGTAAAGGCTATATTTTACTACATCCATAGTTGGTTCAATCATATTTCTGAAGGGTGATGAATATCGCACTGCAGAAGACAATCGGAAGAAACTTCTCCCAACCGAGGAAACCATGACCTTGCATCTTATTCAAATCAACTTGCATTGTCGCCTTTATTTTAAAACGTTTCCAATAAAATATACAAGAACTTCATATGAAATGCAGATCTATGAAACCAAGGTTATTTTTTCCCCTTCTTCTAACTTATTTCTCCAAGCCTTCGTTGATCAACGAGAAGTCTCGGAATAAATGCTTAACCACTGAATAGCTAAGTTTTGAATCGTGACTCTCCCAAAAGTCTCTGTCGATTGATGAATAAGAAAGGGAGGAACAAGAATAGAATCTAAAGAGCGCTAAGAAAGCCTCATTCCCACTTTGAATTTTGATAGTTGGTGACTCGATCTTTGAATGAAAATTCATACAATCTACACAATGGTCGAGATTAACAATTAAACTTCCGTCCATTGACCAACTACAACTGAAATAAAGGAAGGAGGGGAACGGTGGTTTTGCGGGACGTGGTGGCAAGATGTGTATCATGCATAACTTTTTAGTTGCATTCGTTGTGATCGTGATCTTTCATTTCCTATCAATTAAGCTGTTCGACGAGTGTAGAAATTTGTCCGCACCGCGAGGGCCACCACTTTAAAAGATGATCTCTAATTATTTAGACTATATAAAATAAGCTCCTGCGGATGCTAGTTTTGAGGTTTGGCGGATATGCATATATCCATAAATATGCTCAAAATAATGAGAACCAATCTTTGTTTCGCATGAGCATGAAGTTCTGTGATTGCATTATTTATAAAAAGCGTATACATATGTCATCATGCGGGCTGAAAATCTGAAAAATTGCACTTAGGTCTGGTTCTAAATCAAACTAGTTACATTGTCGTGTGGCCATATATCAACGAACTTAATAAATTTCACATGTGTTTATTCTCCTTTTTCATTGTTCATTTGTAATAATCCTCATTCTATCAAGTGACAGGTCATGGCCATTATAGCAGATGTTCAATGTAATCCTTCTATTAATTTAAGAACAAAGATTATATTGAGTTTTTTCATACCGTTCACGGACTACATTAGACATGTACTAAAAGTTCAAAGAACACATTGTACATTGAATTTAATTTCAAGGACCACATTGAGTAAATTAAAAGTTTAAGGGCCAAATTACACATTGGGCTAAAATTCAAGGATTATTTGTGTTATTTTCTCCTTAGAATGTGTTTTTCTTTGTCTACAGAGGTTAAGTTTCACCGATAATGATGAAACGAACCGTTTCATTACACCTTAACATGGGCTGCGTTGTCTCATTTGCTTTTGGGCCTAAAAAAAGCCTGTAAATTCCACATAACAAGCACTGGAGGGATAAGCCAGCCCAACGATCGACTTGCGATTTTACCAAGTGAACGCGCGATTTCATTTTCGAGCTCACCCAATCCGCAATTTTGCAGAGAGTTGACTCGATTTCCATGATTTGGCTAACAAAATTGCATGATTTTGCGAGCCATATTACGATTTAACCACGTGGGATTGAACTATAAATTAACCTGAATCAATCCAAGCGGGGTAAGATTTTACAAGCCAAATCGCAATTTTAGCTACATTGCCAAAAAGTATAAATTAACCTGAATATATCCAGGGTGGATATGATTTTCCAGAGGCCGGTCTTACTTGGACTTCGTGGGTTCGGACCATGAACACTAAAGCCTAATGGAAGAAGAGAGCTATCTATGCAATCTTGAGCATTGCATTTTGGGAGAATCCGTCTCAAGGAGCCCAATGAAAGGGCACAAGACATAGTAATGTCCTATTACTATTCTAAGCATCATTTCTAATTTGTCTTATCCCTAAGTGAACAACGTACCCCCGGTGACTCATCTAATCAATAAAATAAATTCATATTATATAACAACATAATATCCCCCAAGACTAACTCCTAAATTTTTCTAGGCAATATGTAGTCAATAATCACATTTTCAGTCCCAGTCCTAAAATGTGATGATGGTATCGTCAACCCCTAATGAAAGAGAGTGCAAAATAATCGCTTTCAATGATCATATTATCTTAGCTCTTCAATAATCTCAGCGATGGCATGTCCCTTCAACATGCCCTTTATGCTTGCGGCTCCAGAAAAATGAATCTACACCCCTTGTAGAGTAGCTCTATGTGTACAAAATAATTTACCAAAACCCATGCTCCTTGGTACTAAAAAGAAATATACGTGTGGGTCCTATGTGCCCATTAACTAATCAAACATTCCTCCCTTGTGCTACACATCGTTTCAGGCAACACGTTTGCTGTAAATTTGGCATCTCCAGCAACAAAGAAATGAACAAAAGGATTTCCTTCCCTTGTCTACTCTACACCAGAAGGAAACCCCGGCAATGCTAATCTAACTAAACTAATGAGATACTACTAGATTTTGAGATCTCTATTTGTTATGCCATGAACTATAATAACAAAACCACTGAGGTTTGCCTCAGTGACCATGCTTCCCACTTTTTTAAGAGGGCTGACATGGGGACGATTTAGTATCGGGTCAGTTTCAACTCCTATGCCCTGTAAGGAAGTAGAACAAAAGTTTAAGAGTGAGAATTAAAGTGGAAGTAGAGTAGGACCGATCAAAGTTAAAGTAAGAATACAGTATGACCAACTAAAAGAACAGAAAAAAGAAAACTACAATAACAAATAAGATTATCTAACTATTGGGATGTGGCTGCCCCCATCTTGCATATGTTACATGATCCGAGTTTGTCTTGAAGCTTCATCCGAAACAATTCAATATACTGTACCCTCAACTGCTTTTCAAATTCTAACCACCACGTTAAATCTTCTACTCGCCTATCGAGCTTGTCCTTAGCTTCCTTAAGTGCGCCTGTTTCTCTGGCACCCTGCATTAGAAGCCTCTTAATTACATATTGGAACAATAGTTTAGTTTTTGAAGTAGATATGATAAAAGCTTGAACCTTACCATCCTTAGCTTTCTAAACTCCTTTCTAGCTAATTTTGCTCTTCTAAGATAGGTTACTCATGTCACTTAATATACATTAGCAAAAACGGCGTAAAGATAAATAAATTTGGATCATTTTAGGATATGAATCTAAACCGTTTGGTGAATGTGGAAATCTATTATAATTTAATGCAAAGTTTTCGAAAAATGGCGTACGTTGAAGAGATACGTTCCTCTCTTTTCTTTTCTCCCTCAAATACGTCATCTCCAAAAGACGTAATTCTTCAACGTAATAGGTTCCCTCAAAAATCATAACCCCTCAACATAACACCTCTTCATATCTCAATCCTTCAACACACCCTATCATCCATGGGCCCTTATTTTGTGGGCCGGGCTTTTAGGCCCAACATGGGCGGACGGGCCCACTTAGGCCCATCACAAAAAACCATCAAAATCTTTCACACCAACTAGAACAAAGAAAACTACTGGGATTCACTTTAGTGGCCACCCTTTCAACATGGAAGGGGGAGATGAGCGGTTCGAACCCCCACCTTCTCAGAGAGGGATGGGGTAGGGATGCGCAAGTTTCAGGAGTGGGTTTCGACTCCCACGCCCTGCAAGAGGCAGGGCAAAAGTCTAAGAGTGAGTGTAAAATAGGTATAGAGTAGGACTGACAAAAAAAAAACTAGAACAAAGAAAAGAAGTTCCTTTCATACGATGATGGCAATCACTGATCATGGCATCCAGGATTATCGTGTAAAGAAACAATTTACACGTAGCCTCCATCCCCATTCTAGCTACTGATTATTCCCCCAAGAAACTTCCCAGATCCCAAAACAACTTCCATGTCTGGTGATCGTAGAGTCGAGGACCTTGTTTAGTGGACTGGAACATTAAAAGGGTGATGCTATTGTCTTGGAGTTTGCAGTTTAAATCTAATGCATCTGTCGAACTTGATAATGATTAGGTTGGTCTTTCCTTAGGAAAGTGATACTGCTGAAGTTGGGGGTCTAATTTCCACTTTCCACTTTCCACTTTCAAAGGATTGATGAGAACGGGCTTATTTCGTCATCCGACAATTCCGGCTTCTGATTTCTAAACGAGCAGTTCCGTCTATATGAGGAAAAATTCACCGGCCACTGTCACATAATTAAGGGTGTGTTTATGGAAGAGGGCGAAGAATCATCGTTGACTTTGAGTCAACATGCGTCTGCATTCCGACATTCATTTGATTGGCCTCTACTGACTTTCCAAACCCCTCTATTGGTCATTCACAGCTACGAGGCTCTTCTTCATGCTCCGTTTTCCTTTAGACTTTGTAGGTGCCAGGAACAACAACTAGTTTGTCCTTGTACATTGATGAGTGGTTGCTCGTATCAGTAGGATTGGCTTATAAAATTGGTTTATTAAATTCTGTAACTGATTATGATTAGGCATTTAAACAAGCAAGCCGTATTCAAACAATAATAGAAGTCTGTCATACAAATGAATACATAAACTTCGTAAATCAACTTTTTTTTTCTTGCGTTACTTTAAACTTATTTTTTGAACCAAGACTGCAGATTAACATAAGTATTGACTTTTGATCAACAGTAAGAATACCACTCATGCCAAATATTGTATTTGCCTCATGCTATTTTCCATGCGTTGATCTCCTCTTTGTTTAACATGGCTTGATGAAGCATTCTGGTCTTGCTTTAAACAGAAGTTGACATTTCTAAATTTCCGTTTGGGAAAAACGGAACAATGTTCCGTTATATAGACAATATGAAACTCAATTAGTAAAATCTAAATCCTGCTGGTAAATTCGTACAGCCGGTGATTTGTTGTTCAAGTACTTACATGTAATTTACGAACGACTTACTACCATCATGTAATAATTTCATGTTAAATTTCTTTTATACATTTTCCACTCAAAACTGAATCTAATGGTGTAAATAATAAGTTAACATTGAAATTAATCACACATAAATACAAGCATTGATCTGCTTTTGAGGAAGTAGGTTATCACCAGAGTAATCAATTTACTACTAAAATAATAGGAATTTATATATTTTTTGTTTGTTTGAAGTTACAACTAGTTAATTGACAGTACTAGCAAAGTAAGTAAGCAACTTGTAATCTAGTAAAGCAACTACGCTCCCACTCGTAAAAATGAATGCTTGTTCGTAATCTACAAGTGTATTTAAGCCTGGTAAATCAATTATTTCATTAGTATGTTATTGGCAAATCAATGTTGTTACTCATAAGATCGAAATAATCCTAATAATTTACTAGGAATTTATAGCGATAACATTGTTATTTTTTCCCGACATTACAACAGTTAAGCGACACTGCTCGTAAAGCATGTAAGCAATTCCTAATCTACTTGCAACAAAACACGCCCATTTGTAAAAATGAATGACAATTCGAAATCTACATCAACCTGATAAATCAATTATTCTGTTAGTACGTTTTTGACAAATAATCGTCGGTACTCATTAAACTGAAAAAACATCAATAATCTATTCATAATTTATAGTGGTAAAATTATTGTCTTGGTAACTTATTACGAAGTAACGAAGGGGACCACTTACAAATTTTAAAAACAATCAGTTATCTACTATTAGGATCGAGGATTATACAATGGTCATTTCATTCATCACTTGATCGGGCTGAGCAGTTCCCAGTAGTTCATTTACTAACGGATATTTCAAATTTGCTATAGTTCATTCAAATTTAATGTCGAGGAGACTCGTGGAAAGCACGATGCAATGGCAATCGCAAAAACGAAGCAACGAAGTCGTGAGTTTGCAAAACTGAAGCCCACAAGTTGCATGACTCAAAGCAGAAGTGGACTGGAAAGATGTGCAGGGAGATTAAGAAAAAATGAGAGATGTGATGTTTAAATCGGGTGTGGTTTAGCTACGTTATTAACAAGAATTCATAGAGGGTGTGAGGATTTTGGAGAGAGCCTCTTTGTTTTGGTCTCAAAAGTCATTTTTTAAATTACCTTTATGATTGTGGGGAGCAGTAAAACTACTCTGGTGAAATAATGGAATTATTGTTAGAAAGCTTAAGGTGTCCTCTCGCGTAATGTTCGAGTTCTCTCTCGCGTCCTGTTCGAGTCTCTATCTTCATCCCCAAGCTATCTCAACAATCCCCACTTCATTCACTCTACTTTTATCCAGTTTCCTTCTCCATGCTCTCAGCCTCGCTAACCCCTCACACCGAAGTCATCCAACTTTCCTTTCCTCCGTCTAGCCTCCAAATCTAACCTTTTCCTCTGTTTCACAGTTTCTCTGTAAGCCCTCTGAGGCGATTTTGACATGCAGGAGGCCGATCATTGACATGCAACCCACCAAGTCTTCTGCTCAAAGAAACCTCCATCTTCGGGTAATCGACGTCCTCTCTGTCTTCAATGGCCGCTGAAGATAATGAGAATTCTACGAGGATCGCTGCCCTCTGTCAACGACTTGGGCGTCTCTGTGAAGAACAAGAATTAGAAGTTTGGAGTAACGTCCCTGTCTCGGATAAATTGCAAGACTGCCGACTCATCCTGGTAGGCAATATTTTCACAAACCCTCCTGTTAATCTGTCTGGTTTTCAAATGGCTATGAAGCGCGCGTGGAGGATTGAACATGTTGACATATCTTCTCGGGAAGGCGGCTTTTACATCATTAAATTCTACTCTGAAAGTGAGAAAAAACGAGTTTTAGCAGGAAGCCCTTGGTTATTTTCGAATCATTTGTTTCATCTGCGTCCCTGGAAACCTAATACACCTCTTCACAGTTATGAATTTTCTAAATGTGAGTTCTGGGTCCACGTGATAGGCTTACCATTGGAATGGAATACTGACCTGTTGTTGCGCCGAGTGGTTCATCAGGTGGGACGTGTAGTTGAGGTGAAACCAGATATGTCAGGGAGGGTGAGAGTTGAACTCGACCTGCATTCACCTTTAAAATCAGGCAAACTCATCCAGATAGAGGGTAAAGCCATGTGGATAGATTTTCGATATGAGAGGCTCTCACACTACTGTTACTCCTGCGGCAAACTGGGACATTATGCCGCTGCATGTAAAGAATTTCCTGGTGAAGATGCTAGACATGCGGGGCTTAGGGACATGGCATATGGCCCTTGGCTAAAGGCTGAAGTAGGTCAGTTTAGTCCTTATTGGGAGGCTTTCTATGCCCCCCCTGCCCAAGTAGAACCAATGGAGGAAGTTATACCTGAGGAAGTCATACCTGAGACACCCCCCATTCAGCCGATATTGGCTCTTCCTCCTGCAGCCCCTGCGCAAAAAGTCCCTGAGCCAAAAGCCCCAGCCTCCTCCTCAACTATTCCTGGCAACTCCTCTATGCACAAGGAACCTCTGGTCCCCTTGCCTTGCACCACGGACTTGGTACTTGCGCAGGTTAAAATGAAGTGCATTCAGACTCCCCCTGCAGAACCTCCAGTCGCCAAGAAACCAAAAATTCACAAATCTCAGGAGGCTATGAGCTCTTTCAAGAAAAGCAAGAGATACTCCCCTTATGGAATCCGTACTGGTAATAGCTTTGGATTAGATGAATCCCAACTCCTGGATGCCCCTGTCCGGGCGGCAGATGACTCCTTTCATCGGGCTTCGGCGGCTGGCCCTGAACAGCTGCCACCAAGACAATGAAGCTAATGAGTTGGAATTGTCAGGGGTTGGGCAATCCCCTGACAATTCAAGCCCTAAAGGCTACTATAGCCTCTGATAAGCCCGATATTATCTTTTTGATGGAAACGAAGAATATCAACTCTATAGTGAAAAGCTTACAGAAAAAGGTCCACTATCCTTACTCCTTTTTGTGGGACCCAGTCGGTACAGCTGGAGGGCTAGCCCTATTTTGGAGAGACCCTTTTGACATATCTGTCTTACAATCGGAAGAGACACACCTCGACATCCAGGTTAATGACTCGTCTTCGGGTGTCACTATGCATCTGACTTGTCTTCACGCACCTCCATCGTACCGGCCTCGTCAGGATTTCTGGCATACAATTCGAGGAATATGTGCCACGAACTACTTACCTTGGGTATGTATCGGAGACTTCAATGATTTCCTCTACCCCTGGGAGAAGGTGGGAGGCAGAACACCCAATTTTTCCCGTATGGCTTCTTTTCGATCCTTAATCAGAGATTGTGCTTTGCTGGAACTAGAGAGTAAAGGATGTCAGTATACATGGTCCAATAATCGTGAAGGAGACAACATGGTAAAAGAGAAACTTGATCGTGCCTTCTGTTCTGTGGAATGGAGAATGGTCTTTCCTTTGGCTGAAGTGTTAGCTCTCCCATCTATAGGCTCGGACCACAGCCCCCTCATACTGTCAACGACTTCTCCACCTAGCAAACGTGCAAAAACCTTTTATTACGAAGCATACTGGGATGAAGATAAAGAATGTCAGGAAGTGGTACAAAAAGCTTGGAGGGAAAGCCCTACTTCTTTGGACCTAAAAATCCAGTCTGTCTCACATCAGTTGGCTTGTTGGAGTAAATCTAGATCTCATAACAGCCGCCTTCTCATCGCCCAACTGCAACAACGACTACAGTTAATCATCAATCGCCACCATAATTCACAAACAGACCACGCAGAAGCAAGATCAATCAGAAATCAGTTGCATGACCTGTGGCGAAAGGAGGAATTATATGGGGCCATGAGATCCCGCATCTCCTGGCTGAAGTGGGGCAATCTAAATACTAAGTTTTTCCACGCCAGTACCATCCAGAGGAGACAACGAAATCAAATCAAATTGATTATGGATGAAGATCGAAATTGGATTAGAGATCCTGCTCACCTAAAAGCAATCACTCAGGACTTCTTTAGCCAGCTCTATTGCACCGGAGGTCCCCGAGACTTTGGCTCTTACCTGCAACAAATTCCAAGGCTGGTCACTGATGGTATGAATGAGGATTTGATAAGGGAAGTTACCGAAGAAGAGATTTACCAGGCAACTTTCCAATTGGGAGCCTCCAAGGCTCCAGGACCCGATGGCCTCTCAGGTTTATTTTATCAACAGCACTGGCAAATCATAAAAGCAGAGGTTATCAACACAGTCCAGTGTTTCTTTGTTTCTGGCAGATTGCCTAAGGACCTAAACAGGACTATCCTTACCCTGGTACCTAAAGTTCACCAACCTGAACGTATTGACCAGTTTAGGCCTATCAGCCTCTGCAATTACGCTTACAAGATTATATCAAAAGTGCTGGCAAACCGCCTCAGACTCTGGCTTCCCAAGCTGATTTCAAAAGAACAGGCAGCATTCATTAGTGGGCGACAGATTCAGGATAATATCATGGTGGTTCAAGAAGTTTTACATCAATTTAAAGTCCGCTCTTATAAGAAAAGATTTAGTATGCTACTCAAGACTGACATGCAGAAGGCCTACGATAGAGTAGAGTGGGACTTTCTTCAAGCCTATCTACATCGTCTGGGGTTCCACCACCATTGGGTATCTCTGATAATGACCTGTATCTCTACAGCATCATTCAGCGTGCGTTTCAACGGGGAACAACTTCCCTACTTTCGACCATCGCGAGGTTTACGTCAAGGTGATCCCCTCTCTCCTTATCTATTTATTCTAATGGCAAATTGTCTATCAATTACCATCACTCAAGCCATAGAAATGGGGCACCTACAAGGAATACAGTTTAACAGAGACTGTCCTAGGCTATCCCACCTATTCTTCGCCGATGATGCTGTCTTTTTTCTCAAAGCTTCTATTACAGAAAGTCAGAATATTGGCAATTTGCTAAACCAATACTGTGCAGCTACGGGCCAACTTATAAACCGAAACAAATCGGGGTCATTTTTCAGCAAATATTGTCCTCATTCACTACAGACAACCTTAGCCTCAGAACTTAGAGTACCTGTGATGAGTCGTTGCGGTAAGTATCTGGGAATTCCTTCTGACTGGGGTCGCTCCAAGCGTGACATGTTTTCCTGGATTTTGGCTCGGATTAATATGAAATTAGATGGGTGGAAGGAAAAACTGTTATCAAAAAGTGGTAAAGAGGTCTTACTGAAAGCTGTGGTGCAGGCTATACCTCAGTATGCGATGTCTATCTTCAGATTGCCTCTGTCCCTTTGCAGAATTATTGAACGTAAGATTGCTGCATTCTGGTGGAGTTCTAACAGTAGCAATAAAGGCATTCAGTGGAACAGTTGGTCAGAACTAACGCACCCAAAAATGTCAGGGGGTATGGGCTTTCGTGTCTTACTCAACTTTAATAAGGCGATCTTTGGGTAAGCAAGCACGCGGTTATTCACCCAACCTCATGCTCTATGGAGTCACCTGTTCAAAGGCCTCTATTTCATATCTTCTTCTTTCCAGGAGGCACTGCCAGGACATCGTCCTTCTTGGGGCTGGAGGAGCTTACTGACAGGGCGGGATTCCATTCTCCCTAAAATGAGATGGTTAGTGGGGGACGGATCAAAAATAAAGATAAGAGAAAACATTTGGCTACCTTCTGGCCGAATTGGAGGGCTGGCTTCGGACGAGGATCCAGTTTTTGTCGCCGATCTTGTTGACTCCTCACAGTCTGCATGGAAAGCAGAACTCATCAGGTATCATTTCAGCCCGCAGACAAGTACAGAGATTTTAGCTATTCCTCTAAACCCTTCACTTATCTCTGATAAATTAGTGTGGACAGAAAGCACCTCTGGTGATTATTCCGTAAAAAGTTGTTACAGGTATCTATCCTCGCTTGATCACAATCCCCCCTCAGGCCCCTCATCCTCATACCAGGCCCCTGTTAACCTCTGGAAAAACTTTGGCACCTTCGGACCGCACCAAAAATTCGTACCTTCATGTGGTTGGCATGCAAAAATGCCTTAGCAACAAAAGCCAATCTATTTCATCGCCATATATCCCCTACCCCTTTATGCAGCCTATGTAATCAACAAGTCTCAGAAACAGTAGAGCACCTTTTCTTTTTCTAAATACACTGACGAGAGGAGATATGGACGCATCGCGGGTTCGAGTATCTCTATCTCCATATTCAGCAAGTCGCCTGGATGCGTGGGTTGCAGACAGGGTCTCAGACTCGAAATCCTCTCCTCCGTTAGAACTGATCGCCTATTTGATGTGGGAAATCTGGATCCAACGAAATGCAGCTATATTTCGGCAAAGATCTCCAGATCCAGGTAAGGCAATGGAGACCGCGTTGTCTCAGTACTAGCTCTGGTCACAGGTGCATCTCCGGGAACGACGGAACCCTCGAGTGGAAGCTGATAGCCGGTGGATACCGCCTACACCAGGTCGATTAAAATGTAACGTTGATGGGGCTTACAAAGAAGGGAATGAGTACGGATCGATGGCCAGTATTTGCAGAAATCATGAAGGATTAATGACGGACATCTACTCACAGCGTGTTCTAGCCAGTTCTGCCTTCCAAGCAGAGCTCTCTGCCCTCCTCCTTGCGATCCGTCGACTGACCCATCAAGGATTGAGACTGGAATCGGTAGATCTGGAGTCTGATTGCTTGAGGCTGGTTGAGATGATGCAAGGGACACGGCCGCCACCTTGGCCAGATCGTGCCCTTTTCGCGACTCTAAAGGATGAATGGAGCCGATGCCCTAATTTCACACTCGGTTTTGCGGCGGAAGCAAACGGGGCCGCGGATTGGGCCGCCAAGACTCAGGAAAATCAAGACAGGCCTCAAAATTGGCTGTTGTTTCCTCCTTTTGTTCTCCAAAACTTTATACTGGCCGACGCTCTTTATGCTGGTTGTATCTCTAATTAAGTAATATATGAGTTGTTTTTTCGACCCAGAAAAAAAAATTACCTTTATGATTAATCTGCAAAATTTGTAGCGCATTCAAAATACTAAAAAGCAAGAAAGATGTAAACATTCCTCTAAGCGTTATCTCTACGGCAGAATTAAACAAAAATTAATGAAACTTAAAGTGATTTTCGACACCAAGCAAATGAAAATCATTACGGAAGGAGCACGCCATCGTTGGCATAAAGTACACAAGAAGATAAGAGAAGTGTGTGAATAGTGTCAAATGCTCACAGTAAATCCATCAATTATGCAAAGATAAGTTATGCTTCTCTAGATCATTTTGCGATATGCAAGCAGTTTTTATTTTGTGCTCTTTTGAAAGGAGATGAGAGATCGTGGAGAAGATAAGAGAATTTGGGGAGAATTGTATATTTCATTGTATATTTTTGATGTACAGACCTCTGTAAATATAATACAAAAATGATGTAGTAATGGCAAGAGTATATTATGTGAAATCAATTGAAATCAAAATCTAATCTCAATCTAAATTCCTAACTAATTTATGCATGATCATAATCAAGCATGATTCCCGAGCATATCTCCAAGATACATATCTTCCAACACTCCCCCTCAAGCTGGTGGCTGATAGATGTCCAAGACGCCTAGCTTGCTTAATAGAGATGCATGTTGTCTTTGAAATAGAGGTTCAGTAAAAATATCTACAGGTTGCTCTGCCGTTCCAATTCATCTTGTCTTGATTATCCCTTCCTAAATTTTTTTTCAAGTGAAATGAAAGTCCACTTCTATATGTTTCGTTCTTTCATGCACTATGGGATTCGCTGCAAGTTTGAGTGCCACATCGTTGTCACAAAACAACTTTGTCGAACCCTTCAAATTTATTCCAAGGTCCCGAAGTAGTCCCCGTATCCATATAATCTCATACATAGTCTTTACCATGGCTCGATATTCTGCTTCAGTTGAAGATAAGGATACAGTTGTCTACTTCTTGGTCTTCCATAAAAGTAGAGATTCTCCAAGCTTAATGCAAAAACCTGCAATGGATCTTCGGCTCATAGGACAAGTTGCATAATTTGCATCACAATATACCATCATTTCCATATTGCATTTTCTAGATAAGAGGATCCTGAGTCCTGGACACTTCTTCAAGTACTTCACAACCTTTAGAGCAGCATTCATGTGGGACAATTTTGGACTGTGCATAAATTGACTAAGTGTTTGCACTGCGTATGATATATTAGGTCTGGTCATAGTCAAGTATATGAGTTTGCCAACGAGCTTCTGATAACTTGAAGGATCATTGAGAATGGGTTCATGATTCTCAGATATTCTAGCATCATAATCTTTTGTGGTCAATTTTATGTTTTGCTCGATTGGAATAACTGATGGTTTGCATCTTGATAAACCCACTCTGATATGATTTCCAGCACAAACTTTCGCTGATTAAGAGAAATCCCTTGATCAGATCGAGCAATCTCGATTCCAAGGAAGTATTTTGGTGCTCCCAGATCTTTAATATGGAAAGTAAAATGCAAGTACTTCTTGAAGCTTTCTATAGCACTTTTATCATTGCCCATGATAAGAATATCGTCAATATATATTATCAAGTAAATAGATAACATATCTTTGTTTTATGTGAATAAGGCGTAATCATATCTGGACTGTTTGAAGCCTGTAGATGTGAGAGCAATAGCAAATTTAGCATACCATTGCCTAGAAGTTTGCTTAAGGCCATAGAGGAATTTGCGGAGATGACATACTCTATTCTCCTCCTGTCTTCGTAAACCTTGAGGAATATCTATATAGATTTCCTCATCTAAATCTCCATGTAAAAAGGCATTGTGCACGTCCATTTGATGTAATGGCCAATCCTGAATAGCTGCAACGGATAGAAAGGATTTTACAGTTACATCCTCATACCATCTCCATGAAAATTGTTTTAAATGCTTTCCAACTTTGTTGTTAAACAACCGGCCTTTTCAAATTGCATCTATCAAAAAAATGTTTTGGTACATGTGATGTTTCTCAAAAACGATTCCTAAAAAGGTTATTCTCCAAAACTCAATTTGGCTTAAGGAAAAATCATTGGTTGGACCATATTCAAAAATGCCTACGACGCTTGTGACTTCTAATGCGAGGCCCAGGCTAGCTTTGGCAATTGAATGTGTTCCATAGCCTAGATATTCCTTAATCCTAAATATTTTCATACCTTTTTCTTCTTTTATAAAAAGAAATCATGATTTGACATCGTGAAAGTTATGGTTTGAATTGTATTCAAAATGCTTGGGACGCTTGTGACTTCTAATGCGAGACCGGGGCTAGCCTTGGCAATTGAATGCCTTTCATAACCGAGACATCACCTTGTCTCAAAACTTTTCATGAGTGATTTTGAGATATGTTTTTGAAATATCACATGTACCCTTCATACATATAATCTCATCATGCATTATAAATTGTTTGTGTTTGTGATTGGTACATGCCCTTGGTAATAAGTGACCCATCAACGGTTCACTTTCTTGCTTGATTGGTTGAGAAACAAGGTTCAAAGGGCCTGCATGCATGTTTAAATTTTTTGCAATGCATGTAATTTTTAAATGAATGGTAAGATTGATGCGTGATATCGAGGGAAAACCCTGGGATCATATAGATCGCTTGATTAGGAGACTTAGTAGCATTATTAGCCATGCGAAAATACAATTGGTCAACAATTGCTATAAGTCACCAAAAAAATGGATTGGGTAGGTGTCTTAGTGGGACCATCGCATGAAAGACAAAGGCCGACCCCGAGGCCCCAAAATTTGCCTTTTGTATTGCACTTCTTTTAAATGATGGATTTTAACATGATGTCTTGTTTTTTATTGTTTCGATGTGTATGCTTGTTTCTTTGCATTGTATGCACCTAGTTAAGTTTCTTAGATTAGGATTAGATTAGAACCCCGAAGATGGAGAAAGCGCGAAGACGGTGGAGGTCAACGTCCATTCCGACCATTATCATCTACTTTTCATTTCCCAACATATGTCTCGGGTTTCATTTGTTGTATAAAACCCGACGAGTTGCAGGCTTTCTCTCTTTCTCTCATCTTTTTCAATGGTGTTTCTCTTTTATATTTTTTAGGATTGCATGATAGATTTATTGCTTTCCTTGATTGTTTACTTACTGTCTTGCAATTTCAATTCCATTAATTGTTTTCTTTTCTAGTTTTTCTAGAAATAGAATAGAATGAAAATAATCAATCACGCATGATCACTTAGTTTAGGACAAATGATCGCGAAAATGTAAAAAGAAACGTATGGACATGTTAGAAAAACTCAACATATTATTTAGATACCGAAAGGACGCTAATAGAAATATTAGCGTAACCCAAGTCCCCGAATCTAGATATTTGGTTCCGTAGAAATCGAGGGAACACTCCCGACCCTTGATTGGGTTTTCTAGCTAACCCCCAAAATGAGGCTAGTGGCGACTCCTGTCTTATTTTTAGGTTGTCATAAACAACTAGACCGTACAAATAACCCGTCACGTGGGGTATGAGTTTCATTGAAAGTCACAATGGTTTAGCATACTCGACATGGGAGTAACCCAAAGAATGAAGTGATGCCATCCTTATGGGCAAGCCTGACGAGAGGGCTATCATGATAAAGGTACCCTTAAATCCAATATCCACACCCAATCCCTTTTTATAAGGTATTTCGCTCGTGTGAGTATGGATCGCGACGCTTCGCTGTCACGCGGGTATGAGCTTGGGAGAGCTGGCGATCTCATGGAGGGAACTCACAAGAGGCTTGATCCAAAAGGCGAGGTGATGACATCTTTTGGAAACGTGAGCAGTGAGTGAACTCTCATGATCAAGTACTCCTAAACCCAACCTTTTCCCCTTTTCTCTCCTCGCAATGATGGGGGATCTGAGGGTGGTGAGATCGGGTCGCGATAGGAAAGAAAACAACCAAAAAGGAACTTTCTTCTCTTCTCCAACTAGGCGTTGACTCCTTTGACTAATCTTATCTTCGGACTTTCTCTAGGATGTGTTTTTGCTTGCAATATATATTGCATTGAGCGGTGCCATTGTTGAAAGAGAGGAGTTGATCTTGAAGTGCCATCTTTCACATAAGTGCTTGGCATTGGTTTCATCCGTGCTATTACATCAAGAGCTTTTATGTGTTTGTAGCTGATTAAAACTTGTGGTAAGATTTGTATGTAATTCCTTCATGAGATTAAGAGATTATTTCATGAGGAATTTTGAGGCTAAATACCACGTGTGTTATGAGGTGTAATTGGGGGAAACATCGTGAGTGTTTGAGTGTGTAATCTCCGTTGTATTGTTTGATCTATAGTGAATTCATTGTCGCTTTTCCTGTAGATGTAGGTTTCTACGACTGAACCATGTAAATCTGATGTCCGATTTTTTCTTGTTCTGTCTATTTTATTGTTCAATCACTCACTTTTCGCAATAGAAATAGTGCAACAAAACTTTCCTTTGTCAACTCAAGCAATCTTTCTTTGGCCATTTTAAAGTCAGCAACCATGTTCGTGCTCTTTGCTACTTATCAAAATTACAACTATGGTTTATCCCTTTTGTAGGTATTTGGCCAATTTGTGTATATGTGCCATGCATACATTTGATGTTTGGCATAGGGCATTAACTCGACTAATGCTGGGACTAGTCACTGCAATAATTTAAACCAAGAAATGTAAGCAAAGAACATATTGTTAATTTAAAAAAGCAAACAATTGACCATAACATTATCCTTTGTTGGTCGTTTATAAATGCCCACCCTTCCCCATTTGTTATATCCAAGTCGTCATCAGATTTTTTCGGAAGTAGGACCAATTATCCTTGTTATCTATTTTCACAACAGCCAAAGTCAGTGGAAATATTTAGTTATTCGCATCTCTTCTAATTGCGGTCAACAATTCTCCTTTATACAAGCCCTTTAAGAAACAGCCATCCAATCGTATAATTCATCTACAATCAGATAAAAATCCCTGTATGCATGTATCGAAGTACACATAAAACTTATCGAACTTGGTCCTACTATCAAGAAATGACCTCTCCACGACTTCTACATACACTCTACTTGAAGGGTTTTCAAATTTACACTTTTAAGCATAATCTCACATTTACCCATATTCCTTGTCGTACTGACCAATGAGTATCATCATCATATTTTGCTTTTTTCTTTTGCAATGATTTATGGACACATTGATGCCTATACACTCCTTCACCAACAGCTCGAACTCAGTACTCTTCATCTCGGGCATTACCTTGATTAGATCAAAGAAGTGCTTGGACAACCATGTACTTGTTATCCTTTTATTTTCAAAATTAATGGAACAAGTATGTTCTTCTTAGTAGGCCATAATTTGGAAGGACCCACTCCTCTTAATGAACGCACAGTACATCTTCCACGGACAATTTTGCTGCGAACACCTAACTTTTACAAAGGCCTTAGTGTTTCTAATGAAGTTAATATTCATTTATGCAACAATGGAGTTCTTCAGTATAGCTTCCTTAAATTGTTTCACATTTTGAAATTTCATATCTACTAATAAAGTAGGAGAGGCAATGGATGGATCATAAGAAGGAAACTTACTTTCTCTTCTACGCATAACTCCTTGATCTTCTTTAAGTTCGTCTTGGGAACTAGCATTCTTGATGCTTTCTTCATAATTAATCTCCTCACCAGCAACCCCAGCATCTGTAGCTCCTTCGATCCTGTTTGGAACTTTATCAGTTAGTTGCAAAGTTGTAAACTTACTTGACAAAAACTCCCTTGGCTTTTTCTTTGATTGTGCAAGCTCATCGTCGTCGTCATCACTTAAGAAATTTTTAGAAGCTAACCCTTCATCGTCATAACCACTGGATTTAGCTACTTCCCAATCTAATCCAGTGATTGTGACATCACGTATGCTTTCATCACTTTACTGAGCTGCATCTGCGCTCCTCTCCTCCCCATCATATCTATTCTACCATCCTTCATTCCTAACTTCGATATTAGCTTAAATACCATATCCCTCTTCTCCTAGTTGAGTGCTCTCTCATCATCATCTTCATCCTCAATATCACTATTATACTCAACGTACACTTTCACTTCTTCGCCATGAAGGTAATGGTACATGACATCTCTAAAACCATTATCATCTTATAAGCTCTCAAACCATCTCTTAAGCTCTTCCCGAGAATACAATACAGTAACTTCTGTATTTTGCATGGCAAATAGTTCACTATATCCCTAACAAATCCAATATAAGATGCATTCTTTCTATCAACAAAGATAATGCTCTCATTTTCCCCTAATACTCCCACTCATCCTTCCCAATTACAAAGTCTCAAACGTAGCAAACAATGACAGCAACATAATTCTTATTATGAACCATTTCCACAACAAAGGAAAAAAACAATTAACTATTGGGACCACATTGACAAAGGACAACAGACAATTGCACATGGAGGTCCCCATACTCTCATAGACTTTGTTAAAGAAAATGGAAGAAATGCACAGCTCATTTAGTGAAAAGAAATGACAAGATGTCACCCATGACAGCATAGGTCCGCACAACACCCATTTTCAACACTTTGATTATCTTGTCTTCGCGTAAAATATTGACTAACAAATAGGTCCCCACAACAAGCATCGATCCCCATGACACTCATTTCAACACTTTAAAATTTCAAAGATGACATTGCACATTAGGATATAAAGTTTATAAGCCACATTGAACAAATTAAACATTTGTGGACGACATTGTACATTGAGTCAAAATTCCGGGATCATTTGTGTAATTATCTTAAGTTAGAACTCCAGATAAGTTCATATAATTTTTCAACTAACTTTGCGTTCTTGGCTTAGAAAAAACATGAAAGTAGAGGGACGAAAAGTAAATAATTTCGAATTGGCAGGAACAAGGAAGAATGGCGTACTTGAGGGGGGAAGATTGATAAGCTTGCTTATTACTGGTCGATGGCCCGTGCATCAGGGGGTATGTTGAATAAAAATGATAACCAAAACAAAAAAAATTGTAAATAAAAATGGATGTCCTGGGACTTTAAAAAACATGTGATGCCTAAGGAAAATGCAAGCGCACTCTTCTTTCCTTACGACCCACTAGCCCCTTGCAGCCTCTTCATGCTCAGCTGACCAGGTAACGTCAAGTCCCTGATCTGCCCTGTCTTGAGCAAGGTGGGAGCTGAGATTCGGTTTCTTTAGTTCTTGCTCGTGTCAGATTTGAATGAGTTGGTTTTTGTTAAGTTCAAACATTTCTGAGTGATCTCCCTCGGGTCCGGATGAGAGTCGCAAGTCGCGAGTCGGAGTCCTGAAATGGTCAATGCCTTCTCGTCATTCCACGCACATAACTTGTTTGACGAAATGCCTATAAGAACCCAGCGCAAGTCAGTCTCGTCTTTGTCTAAACAGAAAGCATATTGGTCCAGATTAAGTCATGTTAATTGGTTTTCAAAGCTTTTTCAGTGATCAAATATGCTTTTTCCGAGTCATCGTTTTCTTTGTCTTATGTTCTATGCCCGGGGTTATTAACTATGAATTACCGATATTCTCTATAACTTTCGTATTATATCGAACACTTTAAAACGTATCGGACACTCTTTTGACACTCGATCAACTCGTGTCGAAAAATCCGACCCTTCGTCTTTTTGACACTCAAATCTAAAATTCTGACATACAAGTTTGGAATTCCAACATGTAATCCCGACATACATGGGTCAATTTAGAATTTCCAATAAATAAAGGGTCAAAATGTAAATATGTAAAATAATAATAATAATAATAATAATAATAATAATAATAATAATAATAATAATAATAATAATAAAGGGAGAAAGAAGAAAAACCTAGTTTTCTCTTCTCTTCGACTCTCACTTCACATCACACAATTCACCACCCTATTTTTTTTTTTTTTTCTCTTCTATTCTAACATGCTCTAACAAGCGATTCCAGAACGTGAATTGCTTGTTTTTTATTTCCTCCAAGTCTTATGGATTATTGGAATTGAATTGAATTTATCAAATTGAAACAATGAATTATATTAATAAATGATGGATTAATATTTTTAATGTAAATTTATTATAAGTTATTTATTTATGAATTTGAATCAAATTAATTTGATTAAAACAGTCATAAAAATGATAATTTATCATATAAATAAAAATATATATATTTAATATACAATGTGTCTCAACATGTCGGAATTCTCTATTTTGTGAAAAATGACGTGTCGGTGTGTCGTGTCGTGTCGCATGTGTCGTGTTTCGGTGTCGGTGCTACTTAGGTTATTAAGGGGGTTGTCGATGAGATGATGATCCTAGATCCAAGGCCTAAATGATGATCGTTACAAGCATTGGCATAGGTTTGCTGGTCAGTCTCTGCTCTTTATTTGTTTTGCTCATGTAGTGGTAGAAAGAGAGGGTCGGTGGTGCGAATTTACTGGCCGATGAGGGAGGTCTAACGCTGGTTATTGGCGTGGGTCTTGCGGTGAACATGGGCGATTGATGGTGATCGGCGACTCCCACCGTCGGCTTGGTGATGAGAAATTTCGGTGGCTGGGGGGCTGTCTGCGATGGTCGACAATGGTTGATTTGTGACCACCAACGGCGGTCGACGAAGGGCGATGGTCAATGATTATTCCGACGGTAGTGGACTGATATAACTCATGGTGGTGTCTTGGTTGGGCTCGGATTAGAGGTCGAAGGTGTTATCCATTGATCAAGCCTTCATTGTCCAGGAATTTTTGTTCTGTGTCGAGCCTTCATTGGTCTATAATAGGAAGAGCACGAAAAAGAAGACGTGGAGGCCCTCATTGAGTTCAATGAGTCTGAACTTGTTTCACTTTTTAAGGAGTTTTAAGTCTTGACCTAGATAGGTTTGGGCTAAGTTTTCATTACATTTAAAATTGGGTTGGTAGTTTTAGCCGAAGAGGGCTGGGTTGATAGGCCCACTTGCGGCATGTCCTTGCGTTGCTCCAATGTTGATATAACAAGTGGACCGGGCCTGGAATTTTGGCCCACGTCCTTGGAGCCCAATTAGACCTTAATGTGGTCTCGTCAGTAGAAGGGCGAAAAAAGTGGACATCTAGTACGAGGATGAAACAAGGAATCGGTGCTTATTCTTCTCTGTGCACATATTTATTTTATAAGAAAGAGAGTAAAAAAGAAAGGAAGGTAGTAAAGATTAAAAAGAAAGGTAGAATTAAGGCCAATTTTGCTTTACTTTTAAGTAAACGAAGGTATTCTAAATCTAATTGGAATGTCATCGAATTCCTTGCAGATTTTCACCAAGAATTGAGTAAACTGCGACATCTTGGAATAACGTTGCGCATACTACTTTGCACCATGTGTATTCCTATGTCTGTGCTCATATAACCTGGCAAAATCATGCTTCTTTGTTATCCTTCTCCTGATGAGTAGTTTAGTCCCTGCATAGCAGTTACACTAAACCTCCTAAACAAAACCAATAACACCAATCACAACCATGTCTGAGATTGTCTCAAGCATCCTCGGATCTCTTATGGAGAAACTAGCTTCATCGGCTATTGAAGAAATTCAACTAGTAGGGCTTGTCAAGGATGACCGAGAAAAGCTCAAGAACAAGCTAGAAATGATCGAGAAGGTGCTTGCCGATGCTGAGCAGAAGCAAACAAAGGCCCCGTTTGGGAACTACTTCCCAAGGCTACTTTGGAGCCTAAAGACACTTGGGCAAATGCCAGCCCGTTTGGCAAAAAATTTTGAGCCCCATTTGGGGAATGCCCAGCATTGTGAAGCCGAAAGCCCAAGGCAGTGGGAGACCTGCCTTGGGCTTTTGGCTTTTTCGGCATGCCCACACGGGCACTGTTCACATTTTTTTTTCCAAAATTGTCCTCACGAATTTTTGGTTTTTCCGGTTCTTGTCCTTGCGTCGCAACTGTTCATCTTCTCCGAGGGGTTCCGCTTGTGTCTGACGGCGAGCGGCCGGCGAGTGCTAGAGGGACGCCGGCGATCGTCGAGGGGTGGCGCGACCGACGCCGGAGGTGGCGCGACCGAGGGCTGGGTCGCCGCGACCCAGATCTAGGGCGGCAGGCGGTCTTCTTCTTCTTCGGCGAGCTTCTTCTTCCGCGAGCGGTGGCCGGCCACTGTCGCCCAGACAACTGACGCCTGACGTCGGGGGGTGGCGCGACCGCCGCGACCCACGGCGATGTCGCCGCAACCCATGGCGAGGTCACCGCGACCCAGATCTGGGGCGGCAGGGTCGCGGGAGGACCTTGCCGCCCTCGATCTGGGTCGCGCAACCTCGCGGCCCCCGGATCTGGGTCGCGGTGGCGTCGCACGACCTCCCGCGACCTTGCCGCCCTAGATCCGAGAGCGGCGACGGCGAGGTCCTCCCGTGACCTCGCGACCCCAGATCCGGGGTCGCCGAAGGTCGCGACGGCGTCGCGCGACCTCGCTACCCCGGATCCGAGGTCGTCGGCGGTCGCCGGAGGTCGCCGGCAGCCGCTGCCCTTTTGGTCAATTTATTTTAATTTTTTTTTGATAAAATTTTTTTTATCACAAAGATCCTTTGTAAGTGTAATTTCCCAAACGCTATTTTGCTCAAAATACTTTACAAAGAGCTTTCGAAGTATAATTTACCAAACACAGTTGCATTTTGGAAAATACCTTTACCTCAAAGGTATTTGCATTTTCCTAAGAACTTTCCCCAAAAGTGGTTCCCAAACTCACCCAAAAGAGGAAGCTATGAGGCTTTGGTTGTCGAAACTTAAAGACTTCTGCTATGATGCCGAGGATGTGCTAGACGAATTTGCAGCTAGGGCTTTGGGGAGGCAGGCAAGGTTGACCGAGCACTTGACCCTCAAAAGGAAGGTATGCTACTTGTCCCCATGGCTATCTAACTTCATTTTCCAGTTTAAGATGGCACATAAGATGAAAAAACTGAGAAAGAGAGTTGATGGGATCAATGAAGAGAGAACTAAGTTCAACTTGTCAAGTGATATCGATAACAAGACTATATTTCCGCGGAGGGAAACTCATTCTTTTGTGGCCCCTTCGAATGTGATTGGAAGAAACAAAGAAACGGAAAGCATGATAGAGTTGTTGATAAGATCATGTGATGGTGGAGCTAGAACAATAGCAGTCATTCCAATTATTGGAATGGGGGGTACTGGAAAGACGACTCTCGCTAAATTGGTATACAATGATGATACGGTAAAAAAACATTTTGATTGCAAAGTTTGGTTATCCATGCCAGTAAAATTTGAAGTTGAGAAGATAATAAGAGACATCATCAAGTCTCTTGGTGAGGAAGAAAAATGTGACAACTAGATCCTTGAAATGCTGCAAAATCACCTAAGAAACCTCGTGGAGGACAAAAGGTGTTTGTTCGTAATGGATGATGTTTGGGAAGTGATGCGGGAGGATTGGGTGGGATTGAGAGATTTGTTAGGAGGCGTTTCCGAAGGGAGTAAAGTCATTGTGACTTCGCGGAATCAATCGGTTGCCTCAATCATGGGCACCGTCCCCCCACTTAATTTGGCCAACCTTTCGCGGGAGGATTCTTTGACTTTGTTTGTGAATTGCGCGTTTGATCAAGGGCAAGAGAAAAATCACCTAGACCTTATGGTAATTGGCGAGGAAATCGTGAACAAGTGCGGCGGAAATCCTTTGGCGGTGAAGACATTGGGAAGCTTGTTGTTTTCAAAAAAGAACCCTAGTGACTGGGAATATGTAAGAGATAGCGAGATGTGGCAATTACAAACCGATATTTTACCTTCACTGAGAATAAGCTATGATCTAATGCCGTCTTACTTGAAACGATATTTCGCTTATTGCTCGATATTCCCAAAGAACTACGAGTTCAACAACTTGGATCTGATCCAATTATGGATCTCGAACGGGCTTATCCAATCCAGCAGAAATAATCAAGAGCTAGAAGAGATTGGACGGCAGTACTTGGAGGAGCTGTGGTCGAGATCCTTCTTCGATTTTGTTCGGGTAGACTATCCATTTCTGTTCTTCCGAATGCATGATCTCATCCACGAACTTGCCATTTTGGTGGCACAAACCGAATCATCCAACATGAAAGCGCGTGCGCAGGATATTTCCCCAAAGACTCGGCACGTATCATTTCCCAACCCGTCTCGTATACCAAAAGATGAACTACGCGGCTGCTTGAGTAAACTCAGCTGCATTCGTACCATCATGTTTGAGGATGGTTCCTCTGGGGAGCTCCTTCTGGAGATGTGCATTTCGCGATTCAAGCAATTGCGAGTGCTATGGCTAGATTACTCTAGCTTTGACCTGCTGCCTAGTTCCATTGGCAGTTTAAAGCATTTGAGGTTTCTTAGTTTATGGGGCAACTGGGACATCAAGAAACTCCCCAAATCGGTCTGCAAGCTTCGCAATCTGCAGTGCTTAGATCTTGGCTTGTGCATGGAACTCGAGGAATTGCCTGCAAACATCAAGAATATGATCAGTCTTCGCGTTTTATACATAACCACGAAACAACAGTATTTCCCAAAGAAAGGAATAGGATGCTTGACCTCTTTGCGGTGGCTATTGATTGCATCGTGCGAGAATTTGGAGGCCTTGTTTGATGATATCCAATCGCTCACGTTGCTCCGTAAGTTGTTCATTGTACATTGTCCGAAGTTAGCCTCCTTACCCAAAGGCATCAAGCATCTGAATGCATTGGAGGATCTCTGGATTCGCTATTGTAGGAACTTGAAGCTACCGGAAGACGAAAGTAATGAACCACGCTCAATGTTGAGCCTTCAATCCTTCATATTCGAGGGATTACCGGAACTAGTTTCTTTCCCCAAGTGGCTCGAAGGTTCTGCAAGTACACTGCAAAGGATTAAAATTGTGAATTGTCCCAAGTTGAGGGAATTGCCCGAGTGGCTGCAAAATTGTTCTTCTCTGAGAGTACTGGAGATTAAAGACTGTCCCGGATTGTCCTCTTTACCAGACGGCGTTCGCCGCATTCCCTCATTGACAGAGCTGTGTATAACTAATTGCGGGGGAATTGAGCAGGAGAACCGATGTTGAAGGAGAAGATGATTGTGAATAAATATGTAAATATTTAGATATTTTCTTGCAAGATATTTTTTTTTAATAAGAAGAGTATAGAAATGTAGCCAATAGATTAGCCACTCTAGAAATATCTAGAAAGATATTTTTCTCAAAAGATCTTTTCTAGAAATATCCATGTGCTTATGTAAGTGTGTGTAAAGAGTTGTCTCAATCATATTGTAAAGAGTGCCTCTAATAAAAAGGTGTGTGCTTTCTTTCAGTGACTTTTGAGTCTTTGCCATTGATTGGTACTAGAGCTTTCGCTACACGCACTCTAGATTGGAGCAAGATCGCTCCTGTACCGGAGATTTACATCGGCGGATGGAAGCGAATAAATTGATTCATCGGTATAAGCAAACTTCCGCTCTTTTTTGACACGTTAATGAATTAAACTCGGCCAATGCATACGATTCGAATGATTGCTCATCTGGCAACTTTCGGTCTGTTTGTTTCATAAACAAAGTTCTTGTAAGTCGAATTCTGGGAGAAAGTGTGCAATGCCATCTGCAAAGCAAAAGTGGCTACTTTGCATATAGCAATTCCATTTAATTATCTATGTTGGGGGTTAATTTACCCCTCAACATAAATAATTAAAATAAAAAAGAGATAGCCGTAGCACCTTAATGTGTCGTATTATAAGAAATTCAGAAGTTAGAATTTGAGGATGAAAAAATTTCAACGCGTCTTCCATACTTGAAGCTTTGATCCAAAATGAGATTTCCTAGGCCCATGACACGTATGTGATAACCTTTCATATTTTTTCAATCGATAAATATGTAAATTGTAAAAAATTTTAAAAATTAGAATCTGCAACGACATCCAACTGTTTGACGCCTGTCGAGGGATTAAGGATAGGCGTTGTGGGACAATCGACTATTACTTATGACGCATTGGCTCCGGTTGAGGATGAACCGTTGTCAACCTAATGATTGATTGAAAGCTACTCAAGTCCAGTTGATGCTGACTGAGACCAATTGACTATGGCTTGGGAAGGAGCCACAATGACACCAAACTGTTCGCGATGACAATTTGCATTGAAATGATAGCGAAATATGGGTTTGGACTGGTTGTCAAGGTGAGTTATTTCAATTTAGTAATTTACCCATCAAAATAAGATACAAACATATAGGGCCATTTCAGTGAATCGGACTCATTCTTGAAACTTCATAAGAGTAGTTGACAAAAAAAAAAAAAAAAAAAAAGAAAGAAAGAACTATGGTTTTATTTATTTCTTGAAAAATAAATTATTTGAAAAATATTTTCCTCAAAAGATTGTTTGTAAAACTTGAAATAATGAGTAAATGGAAAATATTTTAATTATATACAATAATTTATGTCTAAACATTTTTATGGACTATGAAGACATTGAACCCGAAATGTCATCATATTATCAAATAAGGGCATAAAGTAGCCATGGCATTTCAAATAAGGGCTTGGCCTGGCGAGTCGTCAGCTGGTCAAGAGCATTTTCATTCAAAGACAATTTTAATTTCAATTTTTTTTAAACAAATTTTTTCCAACGAGGGCTCAACAACCCTCACTAGCCATTGGATGAGGGCCTGCAAGCCCTTGCTAGATCAAGTGAGGGTGACCCTCGCCCAGCCCTTTTTGAGCATGTCAATGGTCAACCATTGCTTGAGACCAACCATCAGCGAAGAAGAAAGAAAAAATCAGAAAAAGGGAAAACAAAAAGGACAAAAAAAGGGAAAAATTTTAAAAAGGTAAAGGACGAAAATTCCCTTGACTAGTTAGAAAGTCAGACCCTTCTTTACAACTGATATAGCCATTCTAAGCTCTTAGTTATAATAAAGTCCACTTCATGCCTTTATTTTTTCAAATAAAGGCACTTCAGGCCATTTTTTGTAATTTTCCCACAATATTTTTCATTCATTCATTTTTTAAATAAGCGATACAAGTGGTCATTTTTATGAGACTATTTTTTGAATCATTCATTTTCCGCTAGACCAACGAACTTATATTTTGAACCAAAGATAGTTTAAAGGGCCACTTGGCAATTAACCAAGCGAAAAAGTTTCTTTCCATGAGGGACGAATTTTCAATGTCGAAACTATGAATACTAAAATGAATAATTTAAATTTGCTTATTGAAATATTGGAATATGTATTTTCTTTCGGGGAAAGAAAAGACTTTTGGTTCCCGACATAAACATGGAAAACCAAGTGCGAGAGAGGATTCCTACAAATTTCTCATTTCTAATAAATATGCGATGGTATTTTTCTAAACAAGAGTTGGTGGCCGAGAATTCGCAATATTTCCGTAATCTAACTTCAAGATAATAGGGAATTTACACATTACCGATATTGATGTAATTTTCTTGGTAAAGAAAATTCTATTCGAGTAACTCAAGTCATTATGATTATTACACTATGATACAATCCACAAATGCCCCAAATAACAACGGCTGTATCGTGTTTTGTGACCAGAGTGAAACGCTGGTTATGTATGCACAAGATTCAACACACATATAGTTGCGATTTTTTCTTTACACGATTAGGATAATATTTGGAATCGTTTTCCGCTACTTGGAAATCATCATTTTATGATGTTTGTGCGTAAAGAATGCATGGTCATTGGTTTTTCAGTAGTTTATGTTGTTGTAAGGTCTGATTTATTTTTTCACACAAGCAAATACTGTAACACGAGGCCAAAAAAATATGTACCTTCAATAAAAGTAAGATCACCATTACATTTCTAACCAAAAAAAAATCACGTGTCTTTTAACAAGAGTTTGAGTGGAAATAAATGATAATTGACTTATGTAATTTGAAATCTTGCTTATACTATTGTGTTTTTCCTTTTTCCAGTTGATTGTTTGCCCAACCAAAGATCTCTTGCTCTGGGGAGCAATGCATGCAGAAGTGATGAAATTTCTTGAAGAGTAAAATTGTATATCGAAAGAATTACATTTCTATTGATAATGCAAAGGAGCTGCCTTATGTTAGTAGACATTTCACAGCTAAATCTCACTCCTATTTATTGTTTTCGTTAACTTATTTTATTAATTATTGCTCCTATGCTTGGTGCTCTTTGTTTTTCCCACTTGTTAAGTTCTTTTCGGCTTACTATAAAATGACAAGTCATTTTTTTTATGTTATCGTCACTTTAATACGAGTATTTGCATTCAATAACGGCATTGCTTAAATTTTAAGTATTCCTTGCACAATTACATTCGATAATACATCTGAAACATCTAGCTTTAATTGATGGGTTTTCAATATAACACTTAAAAATAATATATTGAGATATTATAGGAATTGTCTTATTACTTGTAAATTTCTAGCTCATTGCATGAGTTGCCATCGGGTTTCATAGTAAATAGAATAGAATTAACAAAGTGGGAAAGAAAAACACGACGCATATGAGAGATAATAAGTTAAGGAAACCGACAAATAGGAGTGAAATTAAAGATCAGACTATTCAAAAAAAAAAAGTTGTTGTTTACGGATACCCATTTAATTTATCAAAAAATTATATTATTTCTCCATGCATTGTTACCCAAAGCCAAAGATCAATAGGCACTAGACCCAACGCATGCTATGTGCGCCATTTACAGTAGATTGGGCCGGTGACGCCCATTAAAAATCTTCAAACGATAAATAGTTTCGTCATTAATGGCTCTGCATGGTAAAAAGTATTTCTGTTCCCGGAATACTTTTTTTTTGTTTTTTTTGTTCCTGGAACCAAAATGAACAAAAACGCGTTTGGACGCGTTTTTGTTCCGTAAGTGTTTTTCTGTTCCTAGAAACACATCTGGAACAGAAACAAGAAACAAAAAAAGTTGTTTCTTGTTTCTGAACAACTTTCGAAACACATTTCCTCTCTCCTCTCTCTTCTCTTCTCTTCTTCTCTTCTTCTTTTTTTCTTCTTTCTTTTTTTTTTTTGGCCGGTCGCAGGCCTCGGCCATGGCGGCGACCGGCCGACGAGGGCCGGCGACCTCGCCGGCCCCCGGCGAGGCCGAGCGTCACCGGCCGGCGGGCGAGGCCGACCTCGCGCCGGCCTCGGGCGAGCTCGACCTCGCCCGGATCCGGCGAGGCCGAGCTCGCCCGGCCGGCCGGCGACGCTCGGCCTCACCGGCGACGCTCGGCCTCGCCCGGATCCGGCAAGGCCGGGGCCGGCGGGCCTCACCGTGGCCGGGCGAGGCCGCCGGCCCTCGACGGCCGGTCGCCGGCCATGGCCGAGGCCGGCGACCAGCCAAAAGAAAAAAAAAAAGAAAAAAATAATAAAAAATAAAACAAAACACATTTTTTTGTTCCCAAACGCATTTTTTTTCCCAAAAATTGTTTCCAGGGAGCAGAAACATTGCCATGCGGGGCCTAAAAAGATGTAATTAATCTTTTGTGTTCTTGTTTGACAATTAAGTAACCGCATTTAAATAATGGAGACTCAAGTGTAGTGGAGAGTGGTGGTTAAAAGTCTTTTCATTTTCAAATGCTGGACATAAATTCATTTAAAATTGATTTGTGTTATTATTAATTTTTGGAGGTAATTTAAGTTTTTTTTTTTTTTTTTTTTTTCGGTTGGATAGATAAATATACTATAGCTCTAAGATTTGATATTTTGTTTATCTTTTTATCTCCGGTGGATCTTACTAGCTTGATTCTAAATGTAGTGGATAAAGGATATCTAATAATTAAAATTAAGATATGAAAAATAAAAAAGAAACCTTCAAAAGAGTACCACAATAAATCTCCCCGTCAACTAAAGGAAAAGTGTCACAAAAGACCTACGTGCCATTTTAGTTATGAAATTTTTAATGATACTAATTTAGTTCTAAACTTTTTGACCCGGAGTCAATTCAGTTATTCCAACTAATTTTGCTGGATATTGTTGACATGGATGCCATGTTGACAATCGGCGTTGACGTGAATATTTTAAATAATATTTTAATAATTTTCGAATTTTATTCTTTCTTTTTCTTTTTTCTTTTTCCTTCTTTTTTCCTCTGGTGAGGCCAAACACCAGCAACACCACCCTCACCAGATCTGGACAGAAAATTTGAGTACCTGGAGGGTTGAGCTCATCGGACTTGGGGCGCTTGAGGGCGCTCTTGAGAGCAGGAGGTGGAGGTGGAACAGGGGATGGGGCTCTCTGTCTTTTATGCGAGAAGAAGAAGAGGGACTTTGAAGAACGCCTCCTGCTCCTGCTCCCCCTCCTTGCTGTTCTTTTTCTCGAGTTTGGGCCTCTTGTGAGTTCGAAGAAGGTGGCGGTAACCCTTCGAACAGATCTTCCACCATTTCCCTGCTCTCTCTGCCGGAGTCTTGAGCATGTTACGATTCTCTGCCCTCTGACTCAACGGCAATTGGACAGAAGATTGGGCTGAGCGAGGGCAGCCTCGCCAAGCATTGCCTGGGCGAGGGTTGGGGTGGGTGATGCCTAGTCTTGCCAGATCTAGAGAGGGCAGCCTCGTTTGGGATGGCGAGGGCCATTTTTACTCAGGCGAGGCGCCCGACATGGCCGTGCTAGCCACCAAAGGAAAGAGGAAGAAAAAATGAAATATACAAAATATTTGAAAATTTCAAAAATTATTAAAATATTATTTAAAAATGTCAACGTCAGCCGACCAACGTTCACGTTAGCAATATCCAGCCAAAATTAGCCAAATAACTTAATTGGCTATAGATCAAAAGTTTATGATTAAATTGACACAATTTAAAAGATTATGATTAAATTGATACTAATGCAATCGGTTTAGAATTTTATTGATACTTTTTCCGAAAATTAACAATCGCTCATTCTTTTTTCATTATTACCCTCGTTCTCTATTTACTCGCCAAGTAACAATCGCCCAATTAAGAGCTTGCAGATGAGATCAAAACATCAATGCTAATAATTTAATCAAATTTAAATTGCTGAAGATAAAAATTTAAATTGTTTGATGATATATACAAATTAGTCTATAGTCATTATTAATTTTGAAGTATTTTGGAAGAAATTTCCAGCTACAAACAATTTTTTTATCGACTTTATTGAATTTGTTATGGCATATGCGGAAACTAAAACGAAATTGAAATTGAAAAGTATAAAAGAATACCAGATTTTACATGGAAACCTTTGCGGGAAAAAACCACGGGAAGAGGGAAAGCAAAATCAACTATAAAAATCAAGAATTACAAAAAGGTGGCTTTGAAAAGCTTTGATTCTTTCCGTCTCAACTTCTTATATATAGGCAAGAATCAAATTCAAAGTAGGAAATTTCTTTTTAGAAAACCTTTTCTAACTAGAAAAACCATTCAATTAGGAAACCTATTTAAAATAGGAAATCTATTTGAATTAGAAAACTTTCTTTTTTGGACTTAAACTTGAGACATATCTAACGAGAATCGGATCTTTTATGTTAATAATCATACAGGATCATAAAAAAAAAAAAATTAATTTCGTTAAGTATTGAATTTCTAGGTATAAGGCTCTAAGTAAATGGATGAACAAATCAATGCCAACGGTCGCTGTTGATTTTTTATCAAGAGGGAAAATGTCACAAATGGTCCCTATATTTTTAGTCAATGTACAATTTGGTCCCTGAACTTTCAATTCGCTCAATTTGGTCCCTGAACTATTGATAAATGTCCAATTTGGTCCCTGGACTTTCGATCAGCTCAATTTGATGCCTGAACTATTGATAAAATGTCCTATCTAGTCCTTCGTTATTATTTTTCCTTTTTTTCTTATTTTTTCCTCTTTGATAAAACGAAGGACTAGATCCGACATTTTATCAATAGTTCAGGGACCAAATTGAGCTGATCGAAAGTTTAGGGACTAAATCAGGTATTTATCAATAGTTCAGGGACTAAATCGGAATTTATCAATAGTTTAGAGACCAAATTGAGTGAATTGAAAGTTCAGGGAACAAATCGTACATTGACTAAAAATATAGGGACCGTTTATGACATCTTCCCTTATCGAGACACAAACCTCAATAAGAGGTCCTCAACAGCCAGCTTTCCTAATCAACTCAGTACAATCTTTGTCACCAACGTAAGGGCCCCCTGTAAGTTCTTCCTAGGATTTTGGAGAGAGCCTCCTATTTTGGGCTCAAAAGTCATTTATTGATTACCTTTATGATTAATCTGTACAATAGGTGCCCATTGAAAAATCTAAAGAACAAGAAAAAATGTAATCACTCCTCTTAAGTTCTCTCTACGGCACAATCAATTTCCCACGCCAACAAATTATAAATTAAGGAAAATGATTTTCCACACCAAACAAATGAAAATTATTATGGAAGGAGTATGACCTGCTTTGCATAAAAAGTCCTGCCACTAGTCTAAAGTACACAACAATTATCTCTTTGGTTGATTATCAAAAACTTATCTGCAACATCACATGATATGACATGACATTCTTTTTTATTTTGTATTTTCTATATGGATTCCATATACTCGAATTGAGGTTTTAACACACGGAAAAATGGTGTGATCTTTTCTGTTTGGTTGACTTTTTTTTTTTAATTCCATTTGCTTGACCTCTTTTTTGTCATCATAGTAGTAGAGGGTGGTCAAGCAAAGTAGAGAAAAAAGAGAATCAGGCTAGGAATATTTCTCGGGAAAGAAGTGGCATATTTTCCTTCTTGCGTGATTGAAGGAAATTCTGTTCAATTAAGTTTCTTATCAATTGGTTACAAACACAGACATCAATAATCCGGTGTCGGAAAATCATGCTCTTATTTGAAACATATATAAATACTTCATGTTCTTATTTGAAACAAGATCCACTTCGAGCCCTAATCTGAGAAAATGAAGGTAATTGGGGCCCTTTTTGAAATTTTCCCGAAATATAATAACAGAGTCCCTCGTTCACCCACTGGGGGCACAGTCGCATTGAGCTTCTCGAACATTCAATTAGCGACCGCGGTCATTTCACTGATCACTCTTTTCCTCTTGTCGCATACCATATATTCCGTAGAAGTATGGTCAATGGCTTTCCATTCTCAGTTTTAAAAATTGACGATATTTCTAATTAAATATGTTAATAAGTTCTTTGAGACACGCTTGTTAATGTTTTTTTTATTATTTGCGATAGGGTGGAGATTGTTAATTATACATAGATATATCTGTACGGATATATACTATACATTTACTAATAATATTCATTCTCCCTATTTTTCTGGTTTATTTTTATACATGTATTTTCTGGAGAAGTAAGGAAAAAAGTGTTGGTCAAAGTTGACCATTAACGGGTCGACAATGACGAACACAGGAGCAATAAAATCTTGGAAGTATGGGAAATGGCTCATGGGGTCATGTGGACGTATTGATATCTTCGTCCCACAACTTAGTCTAGAAATACGAACTCCGACATCAATCCCTGTAATAAGAGGAACAATCATATGATTTTTGCTTTATTTGGGAAATGAACATTTTTACAACATAGGAATCTTATTATCATTTGATATGATCGAGTCACTCCTCAGAAAAACACTCGAGCTTTGTTGGTTTGTCCTGCCATAAATTTGATTATACATCAATAGTTTCATTGTGTTAGAAAATGTGTGCATTTAAATTAGATCGGTACAGCAGTATAGTTGCTAATTACTATGAGTAATAAGTTGTTTGTCTTTGGCTTTATGAACAAGAGAGTGAATAAGAAAAGTTATGAAATGGTTTCCCAATGGGTGTAATACTTTGCTTTCGTGGTCTATCTTTATTTTCTCTCTGAAGTAAGGAGTCGGACAATGAAGAAAACCCTCAGCTTCTCCTCTTCTTTCGCCATCTCTAGTGATGCAGGGCGAAGAGACCCTCATTATGCGCTTAGACTCAACTAGTAAAACTATGTTTGCGGTCCTCAACGGGAAAAGGAGGAGAAAATAAGTCCTCACATCCTCTTCCATTGCATATAATTTAAATTCCGATGAAAATCAATTAAGCTCCGCAATCTGTGGCTTAAGATCAGCGAACATCGATGAGCGGCAATTTCATTATGTCTGTGAGAGAGATTAAAATCTTTCACCCCAACTAGAAGAAAAAAAAGAAGTTCCTTTCATACGGTGATGGCAATCACTGACCATGACATTCATGATTGTTGAGTAAAGATCCAATTTACACGTAGCTTCCACTACAATTCCAGCTTCTGATTATTCCCACAAGAAGCTTCCCAGATACCAAAACAACTTTCATGTCTGGTGATCGTGGAGTCGAGGACCTTGTTTAGTGGACTGGAACATCAGGAAAGAAGTGCTATATCTTCCTTCATGCATAAATTTCTTCAATTAGGTTTCTTATTAATCGGTTACACATGCGGACATCAACAATCCGGTGTTCGAAATACGTTTAACTATTATGATGATCGAAAGGTCATGTTTCAGTAATTCAAACATTCGTGGTCTTCTAATTGTACGATGGTTTATCTTTTTAGCCCCAACCATATGTAGATATAGTCTAGGTTGCACGGACACGGACACGACACGACACGACACGTCGACACATCAATTCTCAAAAATAGAAAATTTCGACACGCTTGGACACGTAAATTAAATATATATTTTTATTTTTAATTAATTTGATTCAAATTTAATTAAAAAATAATCTATAATGAATTTACACTAATCACTAAATATATATACAATACTTTTATTTTTCAAAATTATTTTTTAATTTCATTTAATAAATCGAATTTTTTTCAATTCCTTCCCCTTTTCCCTCGTCTCTTTCCTCACCTCACAATTTTTTTCACTTTCATTTCCCTCCCCCCACTTTTTAACACTTTCTTTTCGCTCCATGTGACCGTCAATCCGTCATTTCCCCCTCCCTCCTGTCACTTCCCCCTCCCTTTTTAATTTCATTTAATAAATCAAATAAAAAATCCCTCCTTCTCTCGTCTCTTTCCTCCCCACCCTCCACTTTTTCCACCTTCTTTTCCCTCGTGATAGGCGTCACTTTCCCCTCCCTCCTGTCACTTCCCCCTCCGTTTTTTATTCTTTTATTTTTCTCTCAAAACCCTAACCTGAGCCTTCTTCTTCTTCCTCTTCCTCTTCCTCTCGATCTCTGCTTGCCAGGGATGGAACGCGCGGTCCCTGCGCGCCGAGAGGCTGCACACCGCCGTGAACTTCTCCTCCTCCCCCTTGCCGCTGCCGCCGCCGCCCCCACTCGACGACGCCGCCCTCCCCCATGCGCACCTCCCTCGTGAAGTTCCCCCTCACGATCCTCGCCTCAGTCTCTTCTCTTTCTTTGGCCGTCTCTCGCCATCGCGAGCTCGCGCCTCGTCTCTGCTCTCGCCGTCGCCTTCACCCTCCATTCTCTTTCGGACATGCGTGTCAACAAACGTTGACCACGTGTCAACAGATCCGACACGCAGTCAACGGGTGTCCGAGCGTGTCCGAGCGTGTCGACGTGTCCAACACGCTCCGACACGTGTCGGACACGACACGTGAGCAAGACTAACGTGTCCGTGCAACCTAGGATATAGTCTTACTGTCCTCTACCCAATCACTCATTTTAGAAATAATGAGAGCGCGGTGCAATAATTAATTAGTCGAACATTAAGAGAATTGTCGAACTCAACTTCATCCATTAGCGTAATCTCACAGAGCAACCAGATCCAACAATTGCCGTTGTAGATGCCATCTCACAGAGCCGGATCTTCCATCTTTCCACACCCGGACGCCAACGTACATATCCTTCTGTTGTTAACAACGCACACTTATGGAGACCCCCTGATCACGGAATCACGCCCCGAATCCCGAGCGCGCGCGCATCTCACTGTGGTCGATCAGCTATGCGACGTTCCCAGGCACTCGTCGCCCACCCATTCATTTTAAATGCACATGTGGAAGCGAATTACTAATTCCCTGACCTCAACAAACTTGAGATAGAAAAGCAGGACAACAATTTCCAAGTAAATACACTTTTATAAACACTTCAAGCTTATACAGAAGGTCTATGTCATAAAGAACTACTGAGCCACCTATGCTCCTAATCCTTCCGCTTCAAGCTTCTGGCTCTTCACACTAGGGACCTGAAAATGGTTATTCAATAACCAGTGAAATATAAATCTCAACGAGTTCCACCCCTAAGCCCCCAGTTAGAACACCAACTAAACTCAGGGTATCTCAACAGAACCACCCCACAAGAAGCAACAACTAACAATTGATTCGCATACAACCTTACCTAGTATGCCATACCCTGCACGTTATAACTTAGCACAATACACACCATGATACAGTTCATCAATCACAGACGAGTCGCATCACAAGCGATCTCACCTAGCCATTGCCACACCCTATACGTTTTTAAGTCATGCATGTGTGCCATAAATAATGTGACCAACTCATGCATAACCGAAACCAACGAAGCTATGGTTTCCATACGCTCTTGCACAATAGTGCGCCACCTAACACGCATCAATCCATCACACATGTCAATCAATTCAATCAATCAATCACTCAATCAAATAAATCATGACATCGGATCAAAGTATTAATTAATTGACCTAGTCGATTACATGTCAATCGGACCATCTCTCAGTCACATCAACACCATACTTTATAACCTCCATTTGGGTACTCAGTTACAATGCCAGATGAATGCTATCGGGCGTCTTTTTCGCCAAGGTGACGTACCAATTACCGATCACGATAACCTCCATTCAAGTACTCAGTCACAAAGCCAGATGAATGCTCTCGGGCGTCTTTTTCACCAAGGTGACATACCGATCGTACTCAGTCACAGAGCTGGTTGAATGCTCTCGGGCGTCTTTCTTGCCAAGGTGACGTACCGATCACCGATCATGTGCATTCTTTAAGATGCCCTTTTTCGCCAGTGATATCCCCATCACCAAATCACGTATCGTTTCCATGGCACCGTTTTCGTCAACGTGCCATATGTAATGGACAGCAATGTGCATTCTTTAAGACACCTTTTTAGCTAATGGTTTCCTTAACCACCGAACCACGTTTGTCCACTTACATCATCTATGATTGGTCTCAGCCGATAATTTCTCCAATTCACTCTCACAATTCTCTCTCTTTACAGTTCATCACAACATCATCAATGCTAAATAAACATACTCGGCCATCAACCAATTGATAATTCAATTTCATTCAATTTAGGATAAATCCCTAAAATTACACAATCAATTCAATTCCATGCACTGTATAGCTCAAATAAATAAACGGATTGTACCACGACAATCAGCACGAAATTCCGGTCATATCAACTCAATTCATGCGAATGTCCATGCATTTACACATCGATTCACTTCATAAAATCAACACACATGAAACAATGCAATTTTTCACTCTCGGGTGAACAGAGTTTCGTGAACAGTAACTCGTGAACAGTGTCTCGTGAACAGTAAATCGTGAATAGTGTCACGTGAACAGTAAATTTCCAGAATTCAATATTTAATAAATAAACTCATAAATTAAGCAAAACACTAATTAAATCAACCATAAGCAAGTTTAGGCTCTAATCAAAGGATTAGAACCTAAACTCACCTGTTAAGCTGGCCGGAGACACCGACGCGGTGACGGCGACGAAGGCGATGCTCCCGGACCTCTACCATGATGATCCAAGGCGCTCCCAAGCTCAACACAGCAACCACAACCCAAACTCCTACTGAAACCTTTGAAAAACATCCCTGTTTGGATGAGAAAACAAGTTGAACGGCTTGGCCGGAGCTCCGGCGAAGGGGTTGGCCAGCACTCGGCGACACCTGGGGGTCAAGGGGGAGTGGCTGGTAGTTGGGCTAGGTGAAAGAAGGGTCGGAATGGGAGAAAATGGGCCGAAATCGCGAACCAAGCGGAACTAGGCGGAACCGGGCGGTCCAGCGGTAGGTGGCTTGACGTAGGATTTCGAGATGGCCAGTAGCTCCATTCGGGGTGCGACTAGGTTCATTGGAACGGTTTCAAAGTCCTCGTTACGGTGGTGGGTGGAGCGTAGCCCGATTCTTATGAGAATACAACTTTTAACTCGGATCTTTGACAAAAGGTCAGCAGGAGCAAAACTGTTCCAGGCGGTCAGACTGCCGCTGGCTTGTTTCTGGAATTCGAGACGGCCGTCGAATCATTTCGAAAAACGGTCAAGTCCCTCTATACGGTCTAGATCTCCTGAAGACAATGGTGGGTGGCACGAAGGCTGATTCATCCGAGAAGCCAACAATCAACTCGAATCTTTGGAGGGATGTCTGCTAGAATAGAAATTGGAAAAGAGGGAGAACGAGGGAGAGAGAGCTCGACGGTTTTGGGGCCAAATAAGGGAGAGAGAGAGTGATGTGAGGGCTAGAGTCACACCTCTTTAAGGCCATTGAATGCTTGCTTCAATTCCCCATGCATGATCTCATATTCTCTCTCTTCCTTTGCCGTTATCCACTTGCTTTTAGGGGCAATTTGGTCATTTCCACCTTGCACAAATTACCAATCTAACCTTGGGCTGAAATTGGTGGATAGGCCTAGGAAATGGGCTTGGCCATGAATAGGAATGGGCTTGAAAATTGATTGGGCTCAAATGGGCTTAAGGTTGGATCATGGGCTTGAAAGATGAAGAGTTTGTTTAGGCCCAATGGGCTCAATTGCTTTTCTTAGGCCTACCTTGGTGGCTGTCCTACCTTGGGCCTAAAGCCCACACTGGCTTAACTCGGCCCATTTCCTCGCGGGCTTAGTTTCTCGGTCCGAAAATCCCTTTTCCAATTGCTTGGCTTCACTGGCTCTATCGACTGTCACTAAAACTTCATCTAAAATCTGTCCCAGGCATTTTCGATAATTCGAAATCCAATTCTTAATTCTCATGCCATATCAATTTCGCCCTAATCTCATTTTGGGTACAACTCAGACTGACAGGTGGCTTTGAGGATTCACGCGTAACCGACTCGTATCAAACTACGTTCAAGACATCTGGACACATGGACGTCATTAACTGCATGAAATTCTAGAGGATAGATTCTGTTGACACCTAAAATAAAAAATTGTTTGAATTGAATAAACAAAAAAATGAGAGCAAAAGAAAACCAAAAAAAAGAAAAAAAAAAAAACGAAAAAAAAAAAGGAAAATGAAGATAATAAAACGAAAAAATGAAAAAAAGAAAAAAGGGAAAATATAAAAGGGGGCCTTTGGACGGTCGTTGCTCTCTCTCCCCCCCGAGCTCGAGCTCTCTCTCTCATCATCGGATGCTCTCTCCCTCTCTCGCCCTTTCTCTCATTTCCCCTGTTCGTGTACCGGAGAAGAAACCCTAGATCGAAGGTCTTCGATCAGGGAAACGAGGGGGCTCTTGCTCGATCTCTCTCGATCGGGAATACTCCCGACGGATCGGGCTGGCCACATCGACGTCTCTCCCTCTCGATCGCTTTTTGGCGCACTGGATCTGACTCACTGAGAGGTTCGTTCGAAGAACTCGAGGTGCGAGGAACTCAGATCCGAACCCGACTGACGAGAATCGGTGGAACCGATGAAGAAAAGTGGCGATAGGAACGACGAAGATGGATCGGCCAACGGGAATCGCAATCACATACACCAGATCGCGATCTCATTCCCCCTGGAGCCCTAGAAGTTTGATTGGCCGACGGGAAGATTGATTGTAGAGGTTCAATCGCGATCTCACCCTCCCTCAAACCCAAGAAGATGAGCCGATCCTCTACTTGGATCGGGCTCACCGGATCGGTGAGTTCCGTGTCCTTCTCCCGATCTGATTTTTTAGGGGTTTGAATCTCTTTTGTTCGGTCTCTCACCCGAACATTTTCCCTTTCTTTGGCTTTCACTTTGGTTTGGATTTGACGCGTTCATTGCGAATCGCGTCCTACCGGAGCTCGGAGACAGGCTCGCCCGTGGTGACAGAGAAGGTTTGTTGGAGTTCTAAGGTGGATCGTGTCATTGTCTCTGAAGAGTTCTCCCTGCGATTCCATTGTGATTCAAGGCCCTTTGTTGTTTTTTCTTCAAGGTATTGCTTACACTTCGTTTATGTCGCATTGCGAGACTGAGACCGATAACTTTAGAATGAAAGCAGTGTTTTAATGAGGATATTTTATTAGTTTGGGTCTGCTCGGACGATATTGTGTTCTTGTGATTTTAAGTTGCTGCATAGTCCCTGTGTTTTGATCACTAAGCGAAGATGTCCATCATAGGTTTGTCAAAATGCTTAGATGAAGCTGATGCTAAGTATTCTTTTGCATTAGCATCGATTTGATTGTTCTGTATCTAGACTGATTTTCTTATAAACATTCATAAATCGAGGCAACTACAATAATTGCGTACGTGTTGCAAGTTTTACATGATGCTTTGGGTGTAGTTTTGCTTAATAAGATTTATATTCGGACTGCTTGTTGGTTGTTTGAATAATTGTCTGAGTGAAGTCTATACTTGTGTATGCGATTTTTGTTCCTATTCTACGTTTGCTAGCTTCTTTTTGTTGCATATTAGTTCATATGAATCAATTCTCCGAGTAAATTAGAGGTGTATGTGCTTGAAGGCTTTGCGCGACCGATTGAGTTAGAGAGCTTGTTCTTGTTAGATTGAAATCATTGTTCGCTGGTTTCACATGGGTCATTTTTGCTTATGATACAAGATCTGTCACTGACATTGGGATGATCTTTGCATTTTTTTTTTCTTTGATCAGAAATCCTAATGCCAATCAAGTGCACGTTCTTCTTTTATATTTTCCTTTTTCATCCTATCAAATGCGAATTTGACTTTTCAGCACCTGTTTGATGAAATTCTTAAACCAAGAACAATGTATGCTTCGATTTTGTCTAAAAAATCTCCTGCTGAAGCGAATGATTGCTGTACTATTCATGGCCTAGAACATCATTCCTTTTATAAAAGGCTGCTTGTTTCTTGCTTATAATCAATCTTTCTTTTAGCATACTTGACTGCTGATAAGAAATTGAGTCGACTAGGACTCTCTATGCTTCTGGATGAGGCAATTTTTTTATTGCTTCTATCTGCAATTTCTTACAATGACATCCCTCAATCAACTATCTCATGAACAGGGTATATACTTCGGTTTTACACTTAGTTTAGTTCTTGCTGTTCTTTGGGTGCTGTTTTGATGTATCAGCTTTGCTGTTTTGTTGTTTTTATCTTGTTGTCTTGCTGTTTCTGCTCTGGTGTTTGATGTTCTGCTGTTTTAGCTTTGCTGTATTTTTGTTTTGCTGTTTTGCTGTTACTATGCTGATTGTTCTTATGATTTTTGCCCTATTGTTTGCTGTCCCATCGTTTCCGCTTCACCATGTTGCTGGTTTTTGCTGTTCAAGACTATTTTGGTGTCAATTTAGTCCCAAATTGGTCTTAGTTCAGTTTATGATTGCTTGTAACTCTCATACAAGGATTTAACCATGCTTGGTGAATGTTGTTGTCCTGCTGTTTTGTTGATTTTACTGACTCTTGTGTTGCTGTTCTATTGATTTTGTTTTGATAATGTTGTGGACTAATTTTGCTGCTTTGTCCTTTTAGGTAGATTATATTTGTCAAATGTTATACCTTTGTCCATCCTTATGCATTTAGTTTTTTTTTTTTTTTTTTTTTTTTTAGTTTAGATTTAGACTAGGTTTTTGAAGACAAAAAAATATAAAGATGGAGGAAAGGTCGATGTCCATTCCGACCGTTGCAAATGTAATTTTCTTTTCTTTTCTTTCCCCGACATATGTCTCGGGTTATATGTGTTGTATAAAACCCAACGAGTTGCGGGTATTTTCTTTTCCTTTCTTTTTCTTTATTATGCTTTCTTTTACTCTTTTAGAATTGCATGCTTAGATTTATCATTTTCTCTGAATTGCTTGTTCACCTGTTTTTTTTTAATTGTATGATTATTGATTGTTTTTCTTTTTTTTTAGAAATAGAATTAAAATGAAAACAATCTTCCACGCATGATCATTTAGTATGTAATTGACGATCCCGAAAACGTAAAAAATGCATGGACACGATAAAAAAACACAACATACCGTTAGGTACCGAAAGGGCGTTAATAGAAATATTAACGTAATTCAAGTCCCCGAACTTAAAATCTCAGTTTGCGTAGAAATCGAGGAATTTCTCCCAACCCTCGATTAGGTTTCTAGCCGACCTCCAAAAAGGCTAGTGGCGGCTCCAATTTTTACTTAGGTTGTTAGATAATTCAATTGTATAAATTTTTTGCCGTGCTTAACGTTAGCTTGGGAGAGCTCAGGATTGCATGTTAAAAGTTAGGCGCGATAGATTCTTATTTCAAAGTACACGATTACTGAGAATCGACATAGGGTCGTTCACGGGTTCGATAACAGTAAACGGAATCACCCATCGTTCCATTATGTTCTGTCTACAAATCAACTTTTAGTCGTCCTTAGAATCAGCCTGCCTATCTACAAGATCATCCTCACGCAGGTCTCACGGTCAAGTCGTTTTCTCAGATCAAGTTCTTTAGTCATACGAGTTCTGTCCTCATTAGCCTTTCCTCTCAAGGTCAGTATCTCAGGAGTAATCAATTCCGAGTGAGATCAACCAACAATGCATTGACGAAATTCACATCCATTCATTCCTCAGAGGATTCGAATTTCAGGATGTCACACGCGATACCTTGAAATGCAACATAAACGGGACTTACAAGCCAGGCCGTAGAACAAGTTCCATGTCCTGTATTAGTCATAATCACAGGGGAATACTTACTGATGTTTATACTCGAGGATTCCAAGCCGTTTCTGCGCTTCAATTGGAGGTGCAAGCACTTAGCTTTACACTCCATCATCTGCTGCACCAAGGCCACAATAACGAACATCTAGTGATTGAGTCGGACTGCCTGTTCTTGATCGAGACACTGAACGTCCGAAGATCGCCGCCGTGGGAAGATCAGGTGCTGTTTGCAGAGGTTGATGATTTGCTTTCCTCTTACCCTAGCCTACATCTTCGATACTGTAGATGGGAGGCAAATGGACCTGCTGATTGGGCCGCTAAGGCCCATGGAAGATTGGACCTACCCCATAACTGGAATATCTTCCCCCCCTTTCCTCTTCTAGACCTTGCGTATGCGGATGCATTTTATGCTGGTTGTGGACTCTTGTTGTTTTAATATATCCTTTACTTTTGACCAAAAAAAAAAAAAAAAAAAAACTTCATCCGTTAGCGTCAAGGAAGTCACATGCATTCAGACCGGACCAAATAACTGATATCAGATTTTCCAAACGGGAGCAAACTGGAGCAAACATAGAAAGGAGTTGATGAAGGTTTATTGTGAAAGCTTGGCCTTTTTCGCGGATTGGACTGGGTCATTATACAACTTAGGCCGATTCGACGGGCACTGTCTTGACTCCTGACTTCCATGTCTTGTGTAACACGCAGTCATGAGCCTCGCAGAGAAGATGTTCATAGTGAGTTCGATGTTCCTTTTCTGCAGCCAGATTTCTAATCTACCCAGTACAATATTTATCACCAACATAAGGCCTCTGTAAGTCCTTTCTAGGATTTTGGGGAGGGCCTCTTCCTTATGGTCTCAAAAGTCATTTATTGATCACCTTTATGATTAATCTGCAAAATAGGTAGTGCATTAAAAAAATGAAAAAGCAAGAAAAATGTAGTCACTCCTCGTAGCATTCTCTCTACGGCAAAATCGATTTCCCACGCCGACAAATTATAAATTAAGGCAATTGATATTACTCACCAAACAAATGAAAATTACTATGGAAGGTATGTGACATGATTTACATGAAAAGTCCTACTGCTACTCTAAAGTACACAACAATTATCTCTTTGGTCAATTATTTAAAATTTATTTATAATGTCACATAACATGACATGACATTCTTTTTATGTTCTAATGACGTAAGAGGTTAAAGAACACCGCGACATTCTTTTTAAATTTTCTATGTGGCTTCCGTAAACTTAAATTAAGGTTTTAGCGCACACGGGAAATTGGTGTGATTGTTTTTGTTTGGTTGATTTTTTTATTCCATTTGCTTGACTTCTTTTCCGTCATCATAAAAGTGAATGGCCATCGAGAAAAAAAGTGGAGAAAAATGAGAACTGGGCTAGAAATATTTCTCAGGAAAGAAGTGCTATATTTTTCTCCATGCGTGATTGAAGCAAATTTCTTTCAATTAGGTTTCTTATTAATCAATTGCAATTGCAAAACCGAAGGGACCAAATTGTAGCTATGCAAAAACAAAGCCAACGAATTGCATAACTTAAAGCAGAAGTGGACTGAAGTGATGTGAGGGGAGATTAAGAAGGGATGCGTAATGGGATGCTTAATTTGGTTGTGTTTTGTCCGCCTAAGTGACAAGAGACTTATAGAAGATGAAGATTTTGGAATCTTTTGGTCTGAAAAGTCATTTATTGATTACCTCATGGTTAATCTGCAAAATAGATAGAGAATTGAAAGAACTTAAAAACGAGAATAATTTCACGATTCCTCCTAACATTCTCTCTACGATAGAATTAACTTTTTACACCGACAAATTATAAATTAAAGAAATAAATTTTTCACACCAGACACATGGAAATTATTACAAAGGAGTATGCCATGGTTTGCATAAAGTAGACAAATTGGTGGCTAAGGCTACGCATGGTAAAATTTCTGTTTCTCAATTTCTCAATTTTTCTGTTCCCGGCAAGAGGTTTGGAACAGAAACCCGTTTGGTAACGCAAATTGATTTCTCTATTTCTGAAACAAATTTCTTTTTCAGAAATTGTTTTGGAGGAGAAATCAGAAGCTAGAAATTGTAGCTTTTCTATTTCTGTTTGAGAAATATAAATTGTTTTATTTCCCATACCCACTCCTTTAGTAAACAAACCCTAGTTGACCCTCTCTCCTCACCTTTCCCATTTCTCCCCTCCTCAAACTCCGAGTCTGTTTTTTATATTATTTTATTATAATTAATATTTTAATAAATAAAAATAAATAAATAATTTATTTTCAAAAAATCAAAAAATGATTTATTTTCGAAAAATAATTAAAAATAATAAAAAAATATTTTACTTTCCAAAAAAGAAAATAAAAAATATTTATATTTTCCAAAAAAATTCAAAAATAAAAAAAAAGTCAAAAATTCATAAAAAGCCAAAAAGACTTGTATTTTCTTAAAAATAACAAAAAATCCAAAAAAAGTCCCTTTTGTGTTCAAAAAAATAGAAAAAAACCCAAAAAATGTTTTTTTCCTCAAAATGCATAGAAAATCCCTCAAACATCCAAAAAACTTTAGGGTTTAAACAAGATTAAGTACCGAAAGAGCATTATTGATTAACTAAGTGTAATCAAGTCCCCGATCCTAATTTCTCTAGTTGCGTAGGAGCAAGTATTTCTCCCAATACTTCGCGTGGGTTTCTAATCAACCCACCTCAAATTGGTTAGTGGCGACTCCATTTTAAAAATTAACTTACAGGTTAAAAACTTAGATTATTAAAGTCGTGAATTGGTGGACTTGGGAGAGTTCGGGCCTAATAAATTTAGTCAAACCATTAGTCTCCACCGACGCTCGTACCTAACTGCGGGCGTTGAAAAAAGAGGCCGCGACAATTTGTAAATCAAAAGTCTATTTGGAAAAATTGTCTAATCAATCTTAAATCTAGATGCCAAAGTTCAAAATTTTACCAATTTAGTCCAAAATTGACACCCGAACCCCTAGAGTGCCAAAAGTTGGCACAAAGGGATACTTAAAAGTCAAAAGTTGCGAAAGTAACAAATCTTGAATAAGGAGAATAAATACGTTCACTATTTGCATATTAGCATTTGAAAATACCAAATCTTTTATAGTTTGCATATTAGCATTTTTTATACTAATTAATAGCTTTTATTTACATAAATTGCTAATGTTTTAAAGTTCCTAACTACTTTATCGAATTACCAATTTAAATTAAAGTGATTTACCAACTTTTATCAAATTAAATTACCATGACAAACATCAAGAAGAGTGAGGTAAAAGGATGGGGACAGCATGATTCATAAAAATATAAATTTTTTTTCTGTTATCAAACGGATTTGTTTCGAAATAGAAATTTTGAATTGTTATCAAACGGGTTTCTTTGTTCAGAAATTTGTCCGGGGAATAGAAATTGATTTCTCGATTTCTGGCGAGAAATCAATTTCTTCAACAGAAATTTTGTCATGCGCAGCCTAATTGACTTGAGTCCGTCAGTTCTACCCCGCATTTTGATTTGAAACCAACTAAAAAGTTGTTTCCAAAGTTTACCAAAAGTTGGGCTAAAGTGTGATAGTCATGTTCAATTTGTAAAGAAGCTTAGTTTGATAGTCTTATCGGAAGAAATTTCCTCCTACCGACCTTTGATTTATGGGATGTGTATGGAAATTTTGCTTCTAGATAATCCCACTTAAATAAGGAGTCCTACCACTCCTATAAAGTAGACAACAACTATCATTTGGTCGACTTAATATACAAACATATCTTCAACACCATATAACACGATACAACTTTTTTATATTTAAATTATATGAGAGGTGAAAATCACCATGACATCCTTTTCTATTTTATACTTTTTGTGTGGATTTCGGATCTTGAGGTTTTAACATACAACTAGGAAATGCTCCCTCCCCCCACCCAAACACCAAACCCCCGCCGGTTGGGTTGATCTGTTTTTAGTCTCTGCTAGACTTCTTTTTGGTCATCATAAAAGTAAAGGGGCCGCTAAGAAAAAGAGAAAAAAAAAATGGAAAAACAATAGAATCGGGCCAGAAACATTCTCGAGGGAAGAAGAGCTACATTTTCCTTCATCTTCAGCTCAAGCAAACTTCTTTTAACTAGGTTTCTAATTTTGCCGTTGGAAATATGTTTAGCAATTGTGATGACCAACAGGTTGCAGTTCGGTAATTAAACATTCTTAGTCTTCCTATTGCACGATGGTTATTATTATTTTTTTTTTAACCCCCAACCATAGATAGGAATATAGGAATATCATTTACTTCAATCAAATTGATAATAGGAAAAAGTCTACATGCATGCTTTGCGTGCCTACATTGCCATAGACAAATTCAATATCACGAATTTGTAGCTCATCTACGTAAGTAAAGAAGTAGTTAAAAAACTTCTCCCTAATGGAATGCAACCGAATTACGACTTTGCTAATGCTCATCTACCTTCTAGGGGTAAATTACCAAAAAAAAAAGGAAAGTTATAAATCGATTGCACTTATACCAATTCAGTCTTAAATCTTTGAATTTGGCTAATCCAATCATAAACATTTTGGCAATTTGCTAATTGAGTCATTTTGATCAATTTTGTCCAGAAAAATTATTGATGTGAACATTTGTCGTCCTATGTAGCACAGTTAGTGCTAACATAAATAATTTTTATCATTTTAAAAAAAATTATGTTATTATTTTGATTTTTGATTTTTTTTCCTTTTTTTCTTTTTTTTTTTTTTCTTTTTCATTGTGCCGCTGGTGGTCACCACGGCCCTCTTCGGCTACGAAGATCTCACCCAGGGCCTCTGCGGCCCCACTGACCTCTGGCGAGATTGCGAATGCATAAATGTGGTCCAACCTTTTTAACCAAAACATAATGGAATAATTTGAAAGGCGGAAAGGTCAAATGGTCAGACTCCCTCGGCTGTTTAAAATGAGATAGAATTTCTCTTGGCGCGCTCTCTACAGCAGAATTAACTTTTTACATGAACAAATAGAATTAACGAAATTGATCTTCCACAACAAACAAATGCAAATTAATTTGGAGGGAGTATGTCATGGATTGCATAGACAGATTGACTAGAGAACAACTTTCTACCCATGGGTTGTTTCCAAAGTTTTGAGAATGTTCGGATAAAATGAGATACCATGTTCCCGTGGATTCAATGGAAACAATTTTTTAGAATTTGTTGCCAAACACCTAGATTTTGGAAATTGAAAAAGAAAAATCGACAAATTTTCCTTAACCAAACAGGGCCCAAGATTTCAATTCCACGAAAGCCTACTAGACCACGTTCGGTTTTCCAGGATCTTAGCTGCTGCATTCTAGATTTTCTTCATATATCCTTTGATACATGGCATGTTTAAAAAAATTGTGCATCAAGATCTTTACCAAAAAAAAAAAAATTGTGCATCAAGATAGTCCGACTTAAAGATAGAGTCTTGTCATTGCCTTAAAGTACACAACAACTATCTTTTTGGTCTACTTAATATTCAAACACATCTTCAACATCACATTACACGGCATGGAATTCTTTTTATATTTTAATGATATGAGAGACGAAAATCACGACGCTCAAGTCCACCGTGGAATCATCACCTGAACCAACTTTCTTTTAAATGATATGGCAGATGGAAATTACCATAACATTCTTTTCCATTTTATGCTTTCTGCGGGAATTCCGTATCCTCCAGTTGTTTAACATGCAAGCAGAAAAATGGCACGTTGTTTTCTGTTTGGTTGTTTGTTTATTTTTTTATTATTCCCTTTACTAGACTTCTCTTTGGTCATCGTAAAATAGAGGACCATCAAAAAAAGGAAGGAAAAAAAGAAGGTGAAAAAAGGCAAGGAAAGTGACGAAGGTTCCCTGTGAATACTTGACCCTTTTCTTCGATTGGACAGGGTTAGTATCCTACTTTGGCAGATCCGACGTGCACTTTGCAAGAAAATGACATAGCTTCTTTTAATTAAAATCTTGATCATCAATCTCGGACAGACAGCATTGTGCGTGAGAAAAAAAAAAAATGATACAGACAGTGTTCGCAATTAATAGTTGCATACAAGTACTAGAAAATCACACATTGAGTTCTCTCAAATTCGTTTAGGTTTTCCATATAAGCATAGGAAGTTTATGAGGGAAATCTACTACTGCCGGTGCATCTTGGTCATCCGAAATTCTTCCAATCGAGAAAGATGATGTTCACGCATCTCTAGCTATACTGAAGGAATTAAGAGTGATTTACAAAATTTAGCCGTAAAATTTTACATTACCCTTCTGTGTATATGTTTATAATTTAAGGTTTTACGCAAACGGAACGAATCAATGTGAATGGTCCTCATTGGTTTTTACTTCACCTTGTGAAGCGGTTAAGTCTTCTTTCGGACATATCGCTTATTCGTAGTAAAGAGGAAAGGAGAAATTCAAGTACCTTCTTTTCTTTTCTTTTCTTTTTCATTTTCTAATGCTTGTTCTCCATTATTCACGTTCATAAAAATAAGGAGAGTATAGCTAAATTCGCCAACATCAACTAATACACAGACCTCAATAGGAGGTCCTCTACAGCCAGCCGTCCTAGTCGACTTGTGCAAATTCTATCATCAACATAGTGCATTGAAAAAACTAAAAAACGAGAAAAATGTAATCACTCCTCTTAGCGTTCTCTCTATGGTAGAATCAACTTCCCACACCGACAAATTATAAAATAAGGAAATTGATTTTCCACACCAAGCAAATGAAATTTATTATGGAAGAAGTATGACATGGTTTGCACAAAGTATATGTATTGATGGTTGACTGACTAGAGTCCACCACGACTACCTGCGTTATGGTTTGAAACCACCTAATAAGTTGTTTCCAAAATTTTTAGAAAGTCGGGCTAAAGCATAATAGCCAAAATTTCGTTTCTAGGTAATCTCACTTAAACAAGAAGTTATACCGCACTTAAATTATTCATTTTGCTTCGATTTTAACACTTAAATGTCCCTTTCCTAACTTTTGGAACTTAAGTATCCCTCCGTGTCAAGTTTTGGCACTTTGCTTGCACTTCTCTAGAAATTGGAATATATAAAAGATAAGAGAAGTGTGCAAATAGTGGGAAATGCTCCCAGTAAATCCATCAATTATGCAAAGATGGTTCCCCTGCCCTGGACCATTGTGCGATACTTAGGCAGATTTTACTTTGTGCTCTTTCAACAAAGACAATAAATTCTGCAGTTTTTTTTTTTTTTTTTTTTTTGAGGATAGTCATAAGTTTGTGCTAAAAGTTTAGGAAATTTGCAATTAGCAATTAATTCATATATATAATTTCATATTAATATCTGTCGATTATGATTTCTCGAAACTGATATTAAATAAAAAGTAATGGCTGGTTTCATATTAATTGGCTATTACACTTTATCCATTTTCGATGCACTTTCAAGACTCGCAAGAAAAAAAAAGTTATCATTGCTTTTTCTTTCGTTTCTTGCCCTTTTGGAGTCTCGGTAATACAGCTTTCTCATAGTCATATTCCACTAGTGAAGATGACCAAGGAACAATGGATTGGATAAAGTACAAATGCGTCATAAATAATGTGCACATTTCTAGCAAATCGAAGTGATTAGGTAACATATTGATGTCATCTACCTTCCGTAGATAGCTTTTTCGACAATGAGATGCAGCTCCAAATGTGTATTTCTTTCATTAATGAAGTCATAATGCTCTTTGCTAGTAAACAAATCTCTAGACAATCTGTATTCTACCCTGAAATTCTTCAGGATCCATAACCATGTACAAATTGCTACTCACAGCCCTTGTTTCATAAAAGCTACTAAATTAATGATACAATTTGTACGGATCACTTAGCCAATGTGTTTTTTCGTAAGTTATACCAAAACTAGATTCACATAAAAGATAACAAGGTGATGGAACCATTTGAAAATTGTAGGTCAATCCGTAACAATGTTGTGATCCACAATGGCCACATGTTCTTTATTTTGCATAAATTTCACATACCATTTCACATCAAAAGGGGCAGACTGACTTTGAGTCCACCATCTTTGCCCCGGGTTTAGGTTTGGGAACAACGTTCTTCCCTGCAAAACAACTAAAAACTTGTTTCCAAAGTTTTTCAAAATGTCAAGGCTAAAAGCTGAAAATAAGAGAACACTTTCCAGTGGATTCAAATAAAACAACTTTTCTGAGAATACCAAACACATCAATTTTGGAAAGTGAACATGGAAAATCGACAATATCATCTTGATTTATGTTGTAGTTTCTCCTCATAAAGTGACCATGTTCTTTATTTTGCATGAATTTCACATACCATTTCACATCAAAAGGGGCAAACTGACTTTGAGTCCACCATCGTTGCCCCGGTTTAGGTTTGGGAATAACTTTCTACCCTGTCTTTTGGTTTGAAAACAACTAAAAACTTGTTTCCAAAGTTTTCAAAAGTCAAGGCTAAAGGCTAAAAATAAGAGAACACTTTAAGTGGATTAAAATAAAACAATTTTTCTGAGAATACCAAACACATCAATTTTTGAAAGTGAACATGGAAAATCAACAATATCATCTTGATTTACGCTGTAGTTTCTCCTTGTAATATTTGAACTATTTCATTATCCAGAGGACACTCTCAGACAACTAAGGGCAAAGACCTTATCGTTGACTTTCAGTCTTCATGTGTCTGTACTCCGACATTCATTGAAGGTGTGAATGATAACCATTCTGGCGAAAAATTGATTTCTGAAAGAGAAATATATTTTTCTATTTCTATTTCTAGATGAGTTTCTAAGCAAAAATACCCATTTGATAACAACACAAAATTTCTACTCTAAAAATAGAAATTCGTTTGATAACAACACAAAATTTCTCTTTTTCGGACAACGGCAATCGGTGGCGATAGCCAATCATGTTTGATAACGACACAAAATTTTTTGTCTTCATCATAAATTTGATAATGACTATTACCTTTACTTCCAAGTTATTTGTGTTGGCGATGCATGTTTCACTTAAAACTAGATTTCTGTCCATGAAAGTCATTCCCGCTTGGTGAGATGATGCAATAACATAATTTGCTCTCCGAAGTGGAGGATTTAGGTAATGTAGGACTCGAGTTTGCATCGTACATGAAAGTATCCAGAAAAACTCACGTAGTAGTCTTTTTCCCTAGACATACATCGCGCGGGATGTGCCAGCATAATGTCTACTCATATTAATAGATAATTGAACTATTTAACTAGCATAAAAGATAGAAAAGGGTAAATGTATTGTTCAGATAACTTTAAGAGACATATACTGGCTTGCCTGTAAGCCTTCTCTTTTCAATAATCCGAATATACAGTACAGCTGCATGGATGACAGCATCATTCCTTATACTTCGTTCTCCTCTCACATGCCAACTTTCGTCTTAAAGGAATAATGAAACACACCTATGTTCTTCGCGGTCTAAAGTATTCATAGTCCACATCAGAACTCGATTCACCAACCTCACAGCACATTAGAGAAGCAGTTGTCCCACGTTTGCATCAGAGATGAAGACCTTCTGCCACGTCTCCCTAGCGCCAGGAGGACGAAGACATTGTCATTGAATTCTAGTCAACTAAAGGTTCCCATATGCCACGGTGATTCCAAGCCACTTTGGTTCATCGGATGGCTTCACTATTTTTCCAAGCCACTTCGGTTCTGTATGATGATTTTATTACTTCCATGGCTCCATCTTCGCATTACCAGACAATTGAGTTTATCTAGATATGAAAAAAAAAAAAAAAGTCAGGTGCTTGTCAATGCATAAGTGGTTCAGTTTGGCATGATTTGCCGGTTGTACTAGAAAAACTTACAGCTTTGGTATATCACCTATCCCCAATTCCTCAAAAGCCGGCTGCGTAAAGTCTGTCCCTAATCGAACATAGTTGAGCTGTTACATCTGTGATGCTCATTCGATCTCTTGGGACTCCAACTGAGCAGGCAATCCCAATTTTGTAGATCATTAGCAGACAATTTTGGATTGCACTCTTTCTGCTTTGGACTGCATTGCTCTCTACTTCTTGAACTAGAATGGGATCGGTAATCTCTAGGACTCGTTTAGGTAAAGCTTCCTCAACAAAATTATGAAGGTTGAAATTTTCTTTGAATATCTCAGCTGTCGGACTAATTCCTGTGAACATCTCTAACATGAGGATGCCATAACTATAGACATCCCCTTCAATAGAAACCCCACTTCCCATTCCATATTCTGCACTTATCAAGAACCACAAATGGTTGAGTTATGAGAAAATAGCATGTGCACAATCTCATTTTGAAGTCCAAAGTTTTGTGAAAAGATGCATCAGCAATTTTGTGATAAACAAATTCTTCATTTGAGGGAGCTAGGGACACAAGGGGACATACCTGGAGCAGCATAACCAATGGTCCCTCTCAAACCAGCTGAGCTTATATTTGTGTTCGTGTAAGAAGTGGATTCAAGGACGAATTTTGCCAATTTAAAGTCAGCTGGAGCAAGGACACAAGGGGACATACCCGGAGCAGCATAACCAATTGTCCCTCTCAAACCAGCTGAGCTTATATTTGTGTTCGTGTAAGAAGTGGATTCAAGGATGAATTTTGCCAATCCAAAGTCACCAACATGTCCAACCATCTCTGCGTCTAAAAAGACATTGCTCGGCTTTAGATCACAATGAACTATGGTGTTGTGGCATTGGTTATGAAGATATTCCAATGCAAAAACAATGTCAATGGTAATCCTTATCCTTTGAATGAGATTCAAAATTTTTGAGGGCCCATCCACATGAGCTGGTATTGTACATGGGTGCAACCACTCTTTGAGGCTGCCATTGACCATGAACTCATAGACTAAAGCCTTAAAGTCATTTCCGTTATAATCAATACCTGAGCATATTGTTAGTATCTTCAAAAGATTTCGGTGTTTGATACACTTTAGGGCCTCACACTCGGCTTTGAAGCTCTTGAAAGCGCCATGGCACGTTAAATTAAGCACCTTCACAGCAACATTAGTCCCATTCTCTTGGAGTATTCCCCGATAAACGGATCCAAAACTACCAACACCGATCAACTTAGTTGAAGAAAAACCATTAGTTGCTTTGAGAAGAGTTCCATAAGATAAGTTTGGCCAGCTCCCAGCTATGGAACTTGAAGTTGGTTCTTGTGCTTTCTTCTTCTTCAGCCAACATACATACACAAAAATGAGAACAAGAACCACCCCCAAAAGCCCAAAAATAATAGAGAGCAAGAGTTTCAATTTATGAACTACTCCTTTTCCCTTGGAGTGTCTGGAGACGCATTTAGGTAGCCGAAAGTCTAGGATTGCTCCACATATCTTGTTGTTTCCAGCAATAAAAGTGGCACTCGTATTCTTGAAGACTCCTTCGGTTGGTAACATGCCTTCAAAATTGTTATAGGATAAATTCAGAAATTCCAAGAAATCGAATGCCGCTAAGAACTTCGGAATCTCACCCGAGAGTTTGTTATTCGAAGATCCAATTCCCCAATACTTCTTAATGAGCTAATTGATTGAGGGATGGATCCTTGGAAGTGGTCATCCTTCGTTACTAATACTACCAATGGGACATCCAGACTTTCCAGTACTGTTTTCTATTAAATTAATCGGGCATTTCATTGACGCGTCTATAGGGTTATTCTCAGAGCTGATCACTCTCGAGATAACTAAATTAGCTGGGTAAGCCATTAAAGAATTTTAAGGCAATAGACTTGAGAATTCGACCAGAAATCGGCTTCTCGACCGTGCTCATCTTTAGAGATCATTACAGCACAGTTAAAAATCGAATTTAGATCAAAGATAGGTTGGTTTGACTGAGATGTGTGGCCGATCGTGGGTGACTCTACTAAATTGGAAAATTCTCGTTGACCGGCACTAATCTGATTTTTCTGTCATTTTGGTACCCTGTGTCTGTAATTGAGTCCTCAAGATTTTCACGACAATTGATAGTCGCCAATGTGTCGAGTGGGTTCATCGTGGCTCGAAGAAAATCGACCATGAGTCAATTGCCCTAAAAAGTTCTGAAAACTACCCGGTAGTCTAGGTCACGCTAAAAGCGCGTCGGAATGAAATTAACCATCAATTTGAGTTTGATTTCAGAAATTGAAAGTTATGTGGTGTCATGAGCTATTTTAGGAATGTCAACTCAGTCTCAGAAAATTTTTCGGAGGTCTCGAGATTTTTACGGAAAATGGGTTCGGACGTCACGGAAATTTGACGGAAATTCAGATTTGTTAAATTGATGGGAAATTGGACTTTCGGGACGAGCCTCGTGAGTGTCAGGGATTTATCGGAAATTGTTTGGGATTTTTCTACATCGAAATTGGACCTCAATTTGGGAAATTGAGTAAAGAAATTGAATTTATTTGGTGAAATTTCGAAATTAGAATTGGGCTGGAAAATTGGACTTCAATTTGGTTAATTTATTGAATATTAATGCAAGAAAGAAAAGGGGGAACCATAGATATTTGTGTGGGGGCTTTGGGGGACCAAGCAATTTAGTCCTTGGATAAGCTTATGGACTTTTCCCTTCTTTTATTTCAATCCACTTAATTGCTGACGCCAGCTGCCCCACATTTCGTTTTCACCTCTTGAAGAAATGTGTGGATTCTTCAATCCATTCAGCCATCACCACCTCCAACACAGAAGAAAACCCTCAACTCAAGTCTCGTTCTCTTCCACTATTTTTCTCTCTCTCTCTCTCACTTGGCAAACCCTCGGATTCCAACAAAATTTCTGCCGCAGCTTCCTCGATCAAAAAACACCTTCAGAAGCCGGTTTGTTGACCCAAGATTCTGCTGCCCACGCCCACAGCCACTGAAGTTTGTCGGCCATGATTCAGTTGAGAGGGATCATCGAAGCAGCTCCGTGCCACGCCTTCTTCTCTTCCACACGTGCACGAAGCCACAGACCGCCCTCTTAGCCTAAGACGCCAGCTCCACGCGTCCAAGCCACCAGAATTTGTCTTCCACCGACCCCTACTTCCCACAAATTTGAAGTCAGCATGTTCTCTCTCCAGCTCGACAACCCAGTAGACTTGTTGGCCGCGTCTTCAACGCCAGAATTCCTTCGAATCCGTGGCCGCCTCCATCGAAGACATCTCGCAAACCCATCAAGTCTCCATCTCAGCGAATCGGCTTAGTAGAACGTCGTCTTTAGCCCAGCATTTTTCACGTCCAGCCCAAGAAGTCAGTCCCACTCGGCCCATTAATTGAGTTTTTGGCCCAAGCAAGTTCAGCCCAAGTTATTTAAAAGACAGGCCCAATTCAACATCTTCAAGCCCAATTGATTAAAGAAAGTCAGCCCAACCTTAAAGCCCAGAGTTCCTGCGGGCTTGCGAAGTTCTTGGCCCGACCCAAGTTCAGCCGCCGTGTGTCGTCGTCTCAGCGTCCCGGTCTTCGTTTTGTGCAAGTGAGTTTTACTCACTAATGCTTTCTTAGTGGACTAATTATTTCTAAGGATTGATTAGATTTATTTAATTGCTATTAGATGGATAGATTAGATTAAAATAATTAAATTAGAGACTTATTAATACATGTTAGTTAAATTGAATGTACATTTAACAAGTAGACATATCCTATTATTTATTGAATGCTTCTCGGGATTTTTCCGATCCGTATCGGGCTTCAATTTAGTAATTCAGGCCTAAAATGAATTTTTAGAAATTAAATACTAATTTTTGAAATTAATTTAATTAATTCATTGTTTCCCGGAAATTCAACTAAGATAGCCAGTGACTGGGATTTTATGCTGATGATCGTGATGCAGTTCGTTTATTTAATTGAGCTTTATTTCATGCTGATTTAATTATCGAAAAAGGGTCGAGTGGGACCATAAGGCCATTTGAGTATTGAAATGGTCGAATGGGACCATAAAGCCATTTGAGTATTGAAAAGGGTTGAGTGGGACCATAAAGCCATTTACATATTGAAAGGGTCGAGTGGGACCGTAAAGCCATTGAGTACTGAAATACGCTTGGTGGAGTTGTGATTCCCGCCTGTTATAAGCTGTGTCCTAAGGATCGTGATTCGTAATTGTGAATTGATTGTTGTTTGCTGTAATATATGAGGCATATGTGCATAACCCTGAGTTGCAGGTGGAATCTGAGGCTAAGGTAAGTCCTCTGACTCATGTTATGTATAGGCAGCCCTAAGGTGTATTAGTTTACTAATTGGGTCTTAAGGGGTAGAACTTACTGAGACATAGTCTCATCCCAGTTGTGGGATTATATTTCAGGCCCCTAGATTTCTCGAAGACGAGCCGGCATTTGAAGCCGAGGATGAGTGAGAAGAAGGAGTTGAAGAGTTTGAAGAAAATGAGCCTAGTGGTAAAAGACCTGAGGAGGATTGGGATGATGATCCCGAACATGGTCATATCCTCTTTTGTGAACCCTGTACATGTGTGGTTGTGAATTTCAATAAGTAAAATTTATGGCCTGCTTTTCTATCCCATTGTTTTATTGTATGGGGATTTATAACTGCTTCCGCATGTGCATATAAATAAAAGAAAAGAGTCGGCGATATATAGTCCTAAGATATCGCATTTTAAAATCGACAAAAGGTAAGTGATGTGCGCGTACCGAAGGATCGGGGCGTGACAACCAATGTATTGCAATCACCTAGAGTGCTTGGAATTTCACCACTAAACAAATTGCCTGAGATGTCCAAAGTATCTAAATGGTCAATTTGCCCCACTTCCACTGAAAGAGCCCCGCTCAAATGGCTGTTAGACATGTTTAAATAAATGAGAGTTTTAACTGCTAGGAATATGGAACCACTAAGATTGTTGTCAGAAAGATCGAGTTTCGTTAGACTAGAGTTATCTAGATGTGAAGGTATCTGTCTATGAAACTAATTCCCAGGAAGTAGTAATTCATTCAATTGCTTCATCTTCTGCAAAGAGGATGGAATTACCCCAGATATATTGTTATAGGAGAAACTTAGGTTGCGTATGGTAAAATTTTTGTTTCCCAATTTCTCTTGATTTATGTTCTCCGAAGCAGGTTTGGAACAGAAATCCGTTTGGTAACGCAATTTGATTTTTATATTTCTGAAACAGGTTTCAGAAATTGATTTGGAGGAGAAATCAGAAAATAAAAATTTTAGCTTCTCAATTTCTGAAATAGAAATAGAAATTATTTCATTTTTTTTTTCCTTCTTCGTTCACATCTCCTCCTCCTCACTTTCACCCTTACGACTCCTCCTCCTCACTTTACCTTGCTTTTCTTCCTTCTCCTCAGTTCAACCAAAACCCTGGCGCCGTCGACTCCGACGCCGTCGCCATCCTCTTGCCGGTCAGATCGCCGCTCATCTTGCCGTCACCGTCCTCAGCCCGTCCTCCGGTCGTCCCGTCGAGCCCGCCTCCTTTGTCCGCATCCCATTTTCGCTCTCAGATCCGCACCTCTAGTCGCCGTCGCTATCCTCTCTCCGGTCAGATCATCGCTCGTCTTGCCGTCGCCATCCTCTCTCCAGTCAGATCGTCGCTCGTCTCACCGTCGCCGTTCGAAGACCGTCCAGTTTGCTCTAGTCGTCCCGTCGAACCCACCTCCTCTGTTTGCGGTCTTCTCTGGAACTTCCCCCACGATTCCTCACGAGGTTCGATCGATCTTCCCTTCTCGCCTCTCTTATCATGTTTCAGTTTAGGGTTTAGACAGCTGGAATTGTTGGCGTGCTGTGAGCTGTTTGTGATGGGGATTTTTGGAGTTTGAGCTCCTCTGGATTGAAAATGGTATTTGGTGAGAAGCACCCGATTGTATTTTCGTGTTGGACGCAGTTCGGTTGCGTCATGAATATGCTGAATTTGTTTGTGTCCTATAGGTTGCAACGATTGGAAAATGTTGTTTGTGCAAGTTGCCTCAAATTGCTTGTCTTGTATGCTCTTGGGATCTTGGGCGACGGAGTGAAACCTAGATGAATATAACTATTTCGATGTGGGAGTCAGGTCCCTGTGAACTTCTCAATTTTAATCTTCTTGATGATCTGTCATACGAATTTCAAAGAGAGATTTTGGTTTTGTTGTTTGGTCGCCGAGCTTGTGTGTCTCCACAGTCCAACTCTCCATGCCATGATCTTGCAAAGGCAAGGACTGGCTCCATGGCCTGATCAGACTAGCGAAATTCAACAGCTGATGGTCCTTCAAACTTGTAAGCGCTCTATTTCTTCTGGTTTCGTCTTCCTTGTTGCTGTCCATTTTAGCCGGCGGGAAGAACTCTATTAGTTCCCTGCATCAAATGCAAAAAAGCGTAGTGACTTGAACTCGAATCTTGAATGAGGAGAATAAATACATTCACTATTTGCATATTAGCATTTGAAAATACCAAATCTTTTATAGTTTGCATATTAGCTTTTTTTATACTAATTACTAGCTTTTATTTATATAAATTGCTAATGTTTTGAAGTTCCTAACTACTCTATCAAATTACCAATCTAAATTAAAGTGATTTACCAACTTTTATCAAATTAAATTATCATCACAAGTACCAAGAAGAGTGAGGTAAAATGATGGGGACAACATGATTCATAGAAATAGAAATTTTTATTCTCATCAAACGGAATTCTGTTTCGAAATAGAAATTTTGAGTCGTTATCAAACGGGTTTCTTTACTCGAAACTTGTCCAAGAAATAGAAATTGAGAAATCAATTTCTGGCTAAAAATCAATTTCTGTTTCAGAAATTTTGTTATGCGCAGCCTTAGAATCCCAGTTTTGAAGATTTCCCAAATCAATTGGGATAGCACCTGACAAACTGTTGTATTCCATTGTCAACATCTCCAAGTTCACAAGATTGCTGATTTCTCTAGGAATCTCACCAATGATAAGATTTTCTCCCAAAATTAATTGTTTGATAGCAATGGAGAAATTACCAATGCATCTCAACAACAGCCCACCGAGTCTATTACCAACAACACTTAATATGGCGAAGCTGGTGATATTGGTTAATGAGCAAAGGAATTTCAAGTCACCAGATCCCCCACTTCCGAGGTGATTCATTTGAATGTTCAACTTTTGAAGGTTACACAAACTTTCAAGAGATGGTACTTTCCCGGAGAGTCTGTTGCTTGAAAGTTGAAATATCCTCAGCTTTGTAGCATTATTAGGTATCCACGGGGGAATTGAGCCAACAAATTGGTTTGCGGCGATGCTAAAAAATTGTAAGTTGGGGAGACCAAATCCTATTATACTGGGAAGACTTCCATGTATTTGGTTATAACCTACATCAAATTCTTCCAATGAAGATAAATTGAAGAGGGAAGATGGAACCGTACCAGACAACCTATTTTGGATCAAACAAAGTTTTGATAGTTTGGTCAGTTGGCCTAGAGCCGAAGGAAGACTCCCGCCTAAGTAATTATTGTGGAGATAAACATCCTCCAATGATGACAAGTTGCCAATTGAAGAAGGGATACTTCCTCTTAGATTATTTGCTCCTCCATAAAGCACATGAAGCTTTGCCAGAGAACCTATCTGTGGAGGCACTTCTCCACTCCATTGGTTTCCATACAAGTTGACAACAAGGAGGTCAAGGCAACCTGATATGTTCTTGGGGATTTCGCCCGTGAGAGAATTAGTAGAGAGCACCAAGGCACGTAACCGGTGCAACCGCCCGATTTGTGGAGGAATTTCATGGTAAAAGCTATTGTTATAGAGATTCAATCCCCTTAAAAAGCTAAGGTTCCCGATATGAGGGGAGATGGACCCAGAGAGTTTCGAGGAATAGAGGGCCAACACAGTGACTTTGTTGGGGTGCCGGCGACTGCATGTGACACCATACCATTGGCAAAGATTGACCGTATTATTCCAAGAGCTAAGCACCCTCAAGGGGTCCTCAGTTATCCCAGCCTTGAATGCAAGCAATGCAGATTTGTCGGTTTCATTTGATGCCAAGGAGACTCGTACGAAGCATGATGCAAAAGCAATCACAAAAATGAAGCTATGAAATTGTAAGTTTGCAGAACCAAAGCCCAAGATCTTCATAACTCAAAGCAGGAGTGGGCTGAAGTGATGGAGTGGGAGATTAAGAAGGGATGAGAGATGGCATGTGTAATTTAGCTGTGGCTTAGCCACCATGCTGAGAAGAGATATATAGTGAGGGAGGATCTAGGAGAGAGCCTCCTCTTTTGGTCTCACACAAGCCATTTATCTGCATCAACTTGGCATAAGTGAGTGAACAAGTTGGCTGCTAAAAAACAACAAAAATGTGACGTTCCTCCTAACGGTCTCTCTACGGCAGAATTAATGAAGACAGACATCTGCTGAAATCGACTTTCCACAACAAGCAAATGAGAATTAATAGGAAAAGAGCATGCCATGATTTGCATAAAATAGACAGATTAGTAGCAGATTGACTTGAGTCATCAGTGGCAGATTGACACGAGTCATCTCCTACCGCCGTATGTTTCCTTTTGCAAATAATTTCTGAGAATTTTTACCAAGCTCTTAGATTTTGGAAATTGAGAATGAAAAATCGACACCTTCTCTTAAACCAAACAGAGCCCACGATTTTTTATTCCACAATATGCCCAATAGACCACGTTCAGTTTACAACAAGCTTCGCCTCTTTGCAGTCTGATAGGCAGAAATTTCCTCCTACGTCCTTCGACGCACACGACACCATCGAGGAAACTTTCGCGTGTAGTTCATTTGACTTAAAGAAAGAAAACTGCCATGAATCTGGAGTACTCGGCCGATTCAAACATATTTTCAATACCACATGCTTTGCACTCAGACGGTCCAATTTGACGTTCTCCGCCTCAATTCTTGACTTCATGTCTTGGCTAGGACCCAGTCAATGCCCCAGTAGTGTCCCTCCCATTCTTCCTTGCAGGAAAACGACGCGGCGAGATTGTACCACCAGCATTATCTCAAATTCGTTCTAGTTCTCCACGTGGGCACCGGATGTTAATGAAGGATACCTACAACTGCCCGTTCGAATTGGTCTGTCAAATTCTTCCGGGGACAAAAAATAATATAGACGCATCTCTAGCAATATTAAGGAATTAAGAGTAATATTCATCCACGAACTAGCTTTTGTAATTCAAAAGAGAGGAGAAAACCGGGTATTTTCTCTCGCTCTACCTTCTTCCACCAAACAATAAACTCTGGCTTGAAGAAGACGAAAATAAAAGTGAATAGATGAGAAGGCCCGATTAAGGAGACCATTTGCGATTTACATAATCAAGATTCTCTAAGCTTACATCGCGCTAAGTAGTGAGTAGATGTCAAAACGCGCTCTAAACAATAGAAACCACATGAGCACGAGAATAAGGAACAAGTCGACAAGATGGGTACAACTTTCTAAAGCTTGTTCACCATAACTCCCGTTCATAAAAAATAAGGAGAGTTTAGCTAGATTCGCCGACATTAACTAATACACGGACCTCAATAAGAGGCCCCCAACAGCCAGCCTTCCCAGCCAACTCGTACAATTTATACCATCAACGTGAAGCCCCTAAGTCCTTTCCAGGAAGATTTCTCTTCATCAATCCTGCGGATCCCGATTCAAAACAATGGATGACTCCAATTCATCACTGCACCTACCTACAATCGCCTGCCACGCATAGGCGAATGACCATCCCGATCACTGGTAATATCATCATCCAGTCCGTTCCCCTCCACGCACAGACCGTTGTTATTCACACTCACTTCAGAGCTGGCATTGCTGCTTGTCGCAAGTGGAGAGTCTGACACACTAACTGTCCTACTTCTTGTAGGCCCAGATCTCACGCTATACATGGATGAAGCAGGTATATTTGTCATCAATGGTCGCAAATTCCCAGGAATGCTCCGCCTTATGTCCTGGATTGAGTTTAAGTACAATCACATCAGAAAATAACATCAATTTATTTAAACATTGCCCTGAGAAGTCAAACATTAGATATGGAAAGAGCGAAATGATCTTCAAGCCTGAAAAGAGTAACCATGTCAAGTAGTATAAGCAATAAACTAGTTAACAGTATTATGCAAAAGAAGAAAAAGGAACATACCATATGCCTTATAGCCATATCCAAGGATTTCTTGGATAGTGTTCGGCCAAAGCCTGAGCTATCTGGTGAAGAAGCCGACCTCCCAGACATGTTACTGTGAGGAGAATGTTTATCATCTTGCTTGGGTGGTGCTAGTTTCCGCATATTTATTACCCTATCCACCATTTTCGTTCCAATCAATACAGGGCTCACATTGTCATTTATTTTAGGATGCCCACGACTCACTGCAGGAACAGAGCCTCCGCTTGTATGAAGGACACCATTGGCAGGGCGCCCTCTTGATGGTGAGCATGATTGTCTTCTTGGTCTTGTAGTTGGACCAGGCTCAATAGAAGACGATCGAGAACTGGGTGCCCCAGGCCTACCCCTAGTAGCTGAAAGCGGCCTTTCAGGGAGAGTTGTTCGCAAGTTTGGAGGAGCATCAAGAGAGAAACCCGGCATTTCTGAAGGTTTCCATGGTCTCGATTTCGTTGTAGGGGAAGTTCCACGTGAAGGCACTGGATTTCTTGACATTGTTGAAGCAGATTTTGCAATAGTAGAGGACACAGATTTTGCAGGAGGTGCAGATACAGTGGAACCAGTTGATGTTGTGGATGGTCGGCGAGTTGGTGTTGCTGCCCTTGATGCCGGTTTTGGTGGGTTAACAGTGGGACGGGCGGTTGGTGTTGAAGATCTCGGTGTTGACCTTGATGGAGTCGATGATCTGGCAGGAGCTGATTGCCTTGAAGCTGAAACTGCAGGCCTTGTCAAAGTACCTGCAGGCCTAGTAGCAGCAACAGAGGACTTGGCAGGTACTGTTGATTTACTTGACGACAAGGTTGGGCGAGAGGTGGGCGTTGAAGGTCTTGAGGCTCTAGAGGACGTTGTAAGCGTAGGCCGACTAGTTGGTGTTGCTGGTCTCAATCCTGGACCCCCTGAAGATGAGGGTCGGCGAATTCCTGGCCCCGAAGCAGTTGACCCAGGAGAGGAAGCTTGTTGTCTAGATGTTACATTGGTTCTTGCAGGTGGCTCCACCATGGAATTCGCCAACTAAAGAAATGGCCAAATGACCAAATGACCAAATAAGCAATTCAAGCAGTCTCGAGAAGGAAAATAATAAGAATTGAATTTCTTCTAGTTAAGTAACAATTAGCAGACAATGTGAGAAACATATCTTGTGGTAAGGAAAGGTGAAAATTTAAGACCATGGATGTACACTCACAATGGGAATTTACAACCGAGTAAGAACATCCCTCAGCTAATACCCTAGCAGTTCCATATATGCAATATGCTGTAAAAGAAACTAGAGAATACAATTGCACTATGCTTACGAGCAAAAATTTCAAAGAACTATTCACAATACAAAAACTCAATATTCAAACATAACAAATAAGTATAACTAAGTCCAGAAGGCATCACCATCAATCATTAGACGCAAAAGGCAAAATGCTTCAGGGCTACTCGATTGTTAAGAGAAACGACTATTGGGACTTCATAATATGCAGGCAGATTTGCATTGAACGAACTTAACACAAGACCGTCATTCTTACAGTTCCCAATTTTCTTTCGGTATTAAGCGCCAAGCAATTGCAGCCTAATATGACAGAAATTTACCATGCAAGCGAGTACTATCTCAGATACACCAACAAGAAATGCTCTTACTCGTGATTTAAGCACCGTGGGGCGAGCTTTTGGAGTACCAAGCTGACTCATAACAGTCTTTTGTGATTCCATCTCCAGTGAAGGGAAAAGAGGCGTGCCAGGTGGTGTCAAAAGCCTAGAAACAACACAGAGAAAACAAATACAAATCTTAGAAGCAAAGCCTAATGCCCCAACATTTTCATGAAAGACTACATTCTCAATATAATTAGAACCACATTCAAGGAATCAAAGTAATGAATAATTTTTCTAATAAACAAGCAGATTGTACTCTTTCACTAGCTAATGAACATCAAAGATCTTGCCCTCTTGTTAACTTTCAACTGTAAATTCTATCGTGTACTTTACCTATCAGATGTTTTAAAATATGAGTTGTCAAAACCAGCAAAAAGGACCTCCTCATTAAAATCCAAAAGCTGAAGACAAAAATTTCTTCCAGGGACTCCAAATGGGGAAAAAAAGTGTAGGCATGTGATTTCGCATCACTTAATCTTTCGCAAAAAAAGGCAAGGGACAAAGTAATTCCACCAGTCTATTGAAAACCATCCTAAACGGCTCCAAGTTGCTTTCTTATTGGCCGCATATTGGAGTATTAAAATCCCAAAATTCAGGTGTTTTTAACCAAATCAATACATAGATTTGTGGAAAAGATTACAATAACCATGCAAAATGGCCATTCTCATACTATGATATGCTTGTGTTTATAATGGGATAACATTGAGGAAACTCCATTCGATTTAAGGAAAAAGAAATAAAACTATGAGACATACTTTGCAACTACCTATCAGAACTGAAAATATCTCAAACAATTTCAAAGCCTGCTCAAGAACAACTCATTAAAATGTGTGATATTCAGTATAAAGTGAGCAAGGTACTAATATGCAAATCATGAAAGCATGTGAGATATGAGTGAGAAGTCTAAATAATTAATTGTCCCAGATTTGACTTTTTTTCCCCCAATTCCAGAGTCTAAAGTTGAAGTTGCTTCATTCAACACCTATCAAATATCTTTAAAAACCAAACCTTTTCTGTAGTCCATAATCACTGAAAAGGTCACTGTAGAGCTCCAAATATCCAGAACACTGCCATAACATATCTCCTCTAACTTTAGAAAAGGATCCCCACTCAACAATTGCTTCGAAAACTTCTTTCCTTTTCATATTAACAAGTCATTTACTGAGAAGGCCATGAGCAGGTACTCATGTATACCAATCGAAACTTGACAGTTCTCCACTCACTACAGCATAATTCTCAGTCACTCCGCCAAAGTGACCACAAGATTTGCTTTATTGATTACCAAAGTAAATGTGGAATGAGAAAATGGACATGCATTGAGAAGTTTAAGTGCAGTTGAAATCAATTAAATTGGTTAAAAGAAGTGTCAATCATTCTCCAGAAAGAGAAGCAAGGAGCTCTCCATCTATAGAACGTCAGCAGAGCTAAAAAAGGCCTCAAACACACATATTAACTCCAGAATGTCAAAATTTATCAGCACTGGCATATATCTTCTGTCGTGTTGAGAAGCAAATGAAAATGGAAGCAAAGGGTATCGCCAGCTTACCAATCATAATCATTTTTATCACTGTCAGAGTTAAGAAAGTCATCAGTTGCAGTTTTACGCGGAGCCGCCGAAGGGGCAATGTTGAATATGGGAGAAGTACCAGGCTTCGATCCTGCAAGTTCAATCCTTAATTGAGAATTCGAGCTACCCAACTTAACTAATCAACAAATGAGCCCAAAGGGCCCTGCCCATAGACTACTAACAGCAAAGCAATGAACCAATAAGCCTTCTTCTTCGCTAGACCTAAGAGCACAACTCACACAACTAAACATCTAACCAAGAAGAGATACCAACACACAGCTTTACATTGCATTACCGGTAACTCCATCTCGGCCCTTTGAGGAAGGAAAAAATAAAATAAAATAAAATCTTACCTAACGGAGCGTCGAATTCTTCGGCATTGTTGAGAAGGAGATCGTTGCGCTCCTTCTCGCGCTTCCGCATCTCGAGGAACAACGCGAGATCCTCCTCCTTCTCCCTCATCATCTGCTGCTGCCGGTGCCCCAGCATTTGCGACTCCTGAGCCCTAAAGCTACGATTCATCACCAAATCCAGCCTCCACAACAAAACCAACCAAAAAAATAAAAATAAAAAATCCCGACTCGCAGCCACACGAACAAACCTCAGTAAAAGGGGGAAAAAAAGAAAAAAAACCTAAGCTTGACTTCCCAGTCCTATCGATAGATAAGAAATCTAATTTAGCTTCGCCCCCACGCCTCCAACCATTATCAATAATTTCTCCACCAAACACGTGACCCCGACGTCTCCAGAAAGTCGACAGGCCACGACGACGACGACGACGACAGCACCACCGACTGTAGATCTGCGACCGAACTCGGATGCCGCCGATGCTCCGGCGGCGAGCCGGGCGGACCACGGCGCCGCACTTCGCGAGCGCTTTCCCTCTCTCTCGCCGGCTCAAATCGAGGACGTCCCCTCCCGAGCTCGGCGCGAGCCCGGACGAGCCGGAAGACCCTAGCGAGCGGACCGCGAGGAACGCGGAGAGGTTCGAGCTCAGTTCGGTCGACGCGCCGCCACTCCCGCCGAGCGGAGCTCCGACCTAGAGAGAGAAACGCGGAGGATAGAATCTAGAGAGAGAGAGAGAGAGAGAGAGAGAGGAAGGAGCACGGATCAGGGAAAATATGGAGATCGCAACGGGGGGAGAAGAGGGGAGAAAGCGAGAAGAAGTGGCGGTCAACGTAATTAGTCGATCGTCGGAGGGGTAAAGTTGGAAACGGGCTATCGGGTTCCCTTCCGCGACGCGACAATCACATCGCGCCTCGAGTTCACCCCCAGTCGCGCCGGGTCCCACGGACGAAGCGATCCGCGCCGTCGATCGGGAAGACCGACCCCGTGCGCAGGTTATGTCGGGGGACTTGGACGGTCGAGATAGGATCTTTTGTCCTGGCGGCGGGCGCAGGGGATCGCGACCCCCGGCCCTGCCCCGGCTCTCACTTGAAGGTTACGCCGTCGTCTGGTGTCCGCGGCTTGCCTTTTGGCGGGGCCGCAATTACGAGGATGCCCCTCGTCCGGTCCTCTGGCCCCTTTTTCCTTTTTGAATTTTCAAATTTTGAGGGGGTCGTCTCGGGCTCCGGTGAGAGCCGTCCAGGGACCAGAAAGGGGCTTCAAACTTCAATGCGGTGAATCGAAAACCGAATAATTTTTGAAATCGGATATTATAATTTATAAAGGAAAAACAAAAACATATTCCCCTGCCATTTGACAATAAAACCCAGATATACCAGGTCAGGACAGAGAAAGAAAATATAAATTTGTAATCAAAGGAATCTAGCAAGACTCTGGACCTTGGATACGGACTGTCTATGATTGATTCATAGATTAAGTTGACATTATTAAAGAGCGACTAGATCCAAATTAATGAAATGTCATATGTATGATCGTATCTAATTATTCGTGAGTTACTCGATTAAGTGCACAATAAATGTAAGTTCAAACCCATAAATAATTAATGATTTTTTCTGTGGTAATAATTTTTTTATATAGAAAGATTAGTACCAATGTATATGTCATTAAGTAATTTTCATTCAATCCCAAGAACTGCAAGCAAATACTAAGTCCAAAGCACTTTAGAGTATCATGAATGTGTTTGTTCATAACCTATTATTGCAGAGGGCCAATAACAAAGACACGCGCAACAACCCACATGGACACGTAGTTCATTGGATCGAGTCAGGGTGGTTGGAAAATCCTCATTGGTGTTGTGAGAGAAAAAGATTCCCCCTTTCATGGTCCTGTTTTCCTAGTCAAACGTCTCAATTCAATAACAGGGACATTACTGGCAAGAACTCCAGTTGACTTTCTGCAGACGGTAACACTCGAGGCTCCAGAACTAGCTAAGGATGTGGATGCTGCATCCTGCAGCAACACATCAATCATGTGCATGGCTGTTTGCTTCTTGTTGCAGCATTGGTGACCCAGCAACAGTTAAGGAAGGCCTATCAGACATGAATGCGACCTGGCCTTTTCATCGAAACCTTGATGGAGTAATTCGAAAGGCAGAGAGGGCTTAACGGTTAGTCTTCCTCTGCTGTCCTAACTTTGATTAAGATCCACGTTCTTGAATGTTCTTAGATCAGAGAAAGCCTGCGATCGTTACATGCGTTACATGATTGTACTGACAGCATCTAACCCTGAGATCAGTGTGCACCGATAAGACATGACCTGCAAAATAGAAATAGCATAGACCAAATTTTGCCAATACTTGCTTTGCTGGTTCATCGCATTATCTATAACTAGAAACCGCGAGTTACAAATGTACCAATAAAAGCACTGAGTTCTTGCAGTACAGAAGTCCTAATGGCACCGTCGAATAGGGGAAGAGGACAGGCATAAGAGCTTAACCATAATGCAAAGTCAAAAATTTATATATATCAACAGATGGTTTGTGGCTTTTGAACACATCTTACAACTCGAATTCCCCATGGAAGCATGACTAGGCTACATACAATCTCGCACAAGAATACTTACACGCTGATAGTGAACTCGGATTCCCCATGGAAGCATGACTAGACTACATACAATCTTGCACAAGAATACTAACACACTGACAGTGACGCTTCACATAAAAGTCACGGCGCCCTCATTATTCCTCAGTCGATGGATCAAGAAACTCAAAGCGCATGAGCAGCTTTACATATTTGTACTTCTCTCCTTTAAGATCATGGAGCGATACCATTCTTATGCCGCTCCTTAGTTCTGAGACGGGTATACATGTTTGACCTCCAAAGTCATCCTTCTCGGACATGTCGTACTCGTGAACTTCAATTCTGAGTAAAGCCAGTTCCGGGACAGTAAGCGGGAACACGAAATACTCATTCCAAACAGGGATCCAGTTATCTTCAAGCGTCTTTGTCTTCTTCATTACTCTATCAGCACGAACTCCAGCAATTCCAACCTGCAAATAGGATTTTCTGTTTCTTAGCCACACTATCTATACACGGATCAATTGGTAAATACCAGAAATGAAGGTTGGAGCATGCACCATTTGTCCCGGTTGAGTTTTTGTAGCACTTTACCAACAAAAGAGTAATGAAGACCCTCTTAACTTACCCTAGCATAAAAATCTGGAGGGGAATATAAATCGAAATGGGTGGAATCGAACTCATGATGCCAGCCCTCACCCATATATACAGTCACCTAGAGAAGAAAAAAAAAATTGAACATACGGTCAGCCATCAATAGAATCACACTGAGAGAATGAGCCTGAACAGATTGGTTGCAAGTGATAGCAGAGGCCAGAAATAAAAAGGATCTGACCTTCAATTTTGTTTTCACGGGTAAGGGAGCTTTTGGATCAAAAAGGTCATTCAACGGACCAGACTTCAGCAAAAAATCTGGTTTTTTAATATAGCCGCATCCACCATTGGCTCTGAACATCCCTTGCATCAACCAAAGTGATCTTCCATATCCCTGCATCAAGTTTACAGAGCATCAATTTGGCCTATCCAAATCCTCGTAGATATAAGTTGCAAATTATAAACGATGTATATAAGCCTTGTATAACCAGCTTTCTTAGTATCTATGCTTCCACAATGACAGCATGTCCAAATATTTCTCCTTCTCCAATCTATGTGCAAAGCACAACTTACTAACTCTGGAATAATTGTCATACAAAAATTTATGAGCATTTCCTCATCAAACATCTGGGCAGGAGGAACCCTGATCGGGGAACATTGTACTTTGTCCAAATCTAAATGATTTCACCGCTTCTACTAGGACTTTTCAGGAGTGAAGCATGATATTTTTTTTTTTATAAGTAAACAGAAAACATCTGAAGATTGACAGACAAAAATACTACCTGCATATTAAATGCAACCATCTGAGCTCCATGTGACCACCCAATAAGTGGGTTGTAATTTGAAGAAGTGATACGTGTGCCTTTTGGATAAATTCTCAGCAAATTCCGTTGGGTGAACCTGTAGTGGGCCATTCATCAGGCACATGAAGCGATGCTTGAATCATGAAATTGATGGAGAAACATCTCGCAGTAAGTTGACATCTTATGACAACCGATGCTTTGGTTTCAACAAACAGCATCTTGTTACAGCGTTGCACGGAAGTTTGGAGGGAAAAAGGATAAATGGCAAAACAAGATTAATGGCAGCAAAACCTGTCATGACGTATGCCAATAGGGACCTTTCTGACAAAGACCAAGGGTCGTCGATTTTTTCGAGTACTTGCCCAATCCAGTAATTACAATACCAAATTGTCTGAGTGATAATTAAGTTTTCAAATATTGATCAATCATTTTGTGCATTTATCACTTGGCACAGTGTGCTTCCACTTTCATAGTTCATGACATTAAAATGTTTAAAGCTGAGCACTTGTAAGCATATTATGTCAAGTGCGAAAAGTTCTGCCCGATTGGTAACTAGCCATTCTACATTCTAACACCATGCAAGATTTATTCATCAATCTTGTGCAGCAAATGACGGGCCCAACACAAAATCCACTGTAAAGAGTACAAAATAATACCTGACAATTTCTTTTGCATGTGTGACAACAGCTTTCTCAAGCTGTTGCTCACTTAAGCTCAGACGTCTAACTTTGTCGGGATCGACCTTCAAACAATCATCTAATCCACCTTTAGGCTTTCCAGCATGAATAGCGATCAGCCGCTTGTACTCTGGAGCTGCTTTTTTCTGTGGCTTATCTCCACCTACACTATCATCCTCGTCATCATCAACCTCATCCTCTTCATCACCATCATCATCCTATACAGAAAAAGTGACACAGCAACAATCAAAATAAAGATCCAAGAAGATGAAAATTAAACCATCTTTCATACACAAGAGTTCCAACCTTGTCGTCATTTAAAATATCCTCTCTCAGGTCTGGCACTTCTTTTCCCCAAGCCTCTTCATCTCCTGCCTTCTCTCTCTGTGAATCAACTTCCTTCTCTGTCGGTTTTTTTGCCTGAAGGTACTCCTTTGGCGGTTTAGTGGATATAATAACCCTTTTCTTCAGTGACTCAGGGGAGGGGAATTCCTTCAAGCACTCTGGACCGGGTGAAAACAGCACATCTCCAAATGTTTGAGTGACCATCTAGACATTAATAAGATAACTAAATAAGCAGGACACAGAAGATTTAAAATTTCATAAGATTGCAAAACCTCACCTCAGCAACTTTAGCTTGAAGATCAGCAGTAAGGTGATCTTCCAAAGTGATTACAACAGGGTAGTCAGATGCAACAAAGGCATGCTCTTTAATAGATTTTAAACATTTGATAAGTTCCACTGGAGTAGTCAAGGTCCTGCACAAATAGCAGACATGATGAGCAGGACTCAGAAGTTGTTGGTTCATGTCCACATATATATTTGTTATCAATTAATTTGCATCTTTCTAACAAGTTAAATAAGAGAACAGGAGGAAAAATGCACGATGTTAGACACTACACTCATTGTTCCTCTTACATTGCACTCAAGAAACAATATAATTGTAGCCAAACTCAACTAGCACTTTGCACCATACCTTCCATGAAGAACATGCACATCATCCTTGTCGGAATTTGGCCATATATCCAATTCGATTACTCTAACCCCTTTCTTCAGGGCATCAATTATAGGTTTTTCACTGCAGTCGCTGCTAAGTTGATTGCCGGTTAGGTACGAATTGTGGCCAGTATATATGTAATAATGAGAGAGAGGAGCATTCATATCATGATGCACCTGAACAAGAGAGATGAAAAAAAAAGGAGGTTATAAGAATCAATTATAAAGTGATATTTTAATCTACAAACACAATGTTCATCCTTCCTATAAGAGTTTTTCTCTTTTTCATGTAGTCAAAGGCTTAAAGAGACGAAGAATAGCAACACCAGGCTCTAAAATTCTGACACAACAATTGAAGAAAAGAACTTCTGTTCCCATTGGAGGAATTCCTAGCGTTTTATTGGTTCTCATATTGCGGCTTTGATGCAGTTATTAGGATATGGTTTCCGTGCATGTAAGAAGGAATAGGCCAAGGAACAATTAAAGGCAAAGCTCAATACAGGAACACAAGAAAATATATACATGAACTGCTGGACCATATCAACTCACAAGGATATCAATTATTCTAAGCGTCCCTATTTTGTCAAGATTACACTAGTAGTGCAGTCCAATGACTCAAATAATCTACCAAATGTCAAGTAAAGAAATCAGTAATCTTTCCGGTAGAATTGTCCATGCGCTGATCAGAACTGACACCAAACAAGAAAAAAGTACTCGGATATTATATGAATTGAATGATGGACCCAGTACAAAAGGCAAAAAGTTAGATCTTTCTTCTGTGTCTTGTGAGGAAATATTCAGCCAATTCTACTCTTAGACAAACTTCTACATCAAGTCGCTTCTGCCACAGTAACTAATGTCAAGACCATGTTTTCTAGATAAAACGATGAAATGAATTTACGAAAAAGAATCGATAGCATCGCTCTGTCTAGCTAGGAGATAATCGATGATGCAACGAGATAGAACCTAGGCATTGGAACGAAATTCTATTTACTCTGTTCCAGGATGTCGTATCGCGCCTCTCCATCCACTCCACATATCTCAGCTGGTGCAGAATCGCAAAGCTCGTCCCGATCGTCAAGACTCAATAGAAAAGATATAGGAAATCCAATCGAATTTCAATCAAACAGGCAGCATTGAAGAGATCGAGGCCGTACCCCAAGATTCGGCGATAGGGGAGGGTTGATATCGCCGAACAAGTAGGAAAAGAAGTCCTCGAGGGTGAGGCCCGTCCTGTGGAAAATGTGGAAAGGCCCCTGCTCCCGGAGCCTATCGACGATGCCCTGCGCGTCCTCCCGGGTGGCCCCGCCCTCCTTCTGGACCTCGATCAAGAACCGCTGCAGCTGGTCCACGGACATGACCCCGTTCTCGGAGTACCGCTGGAAGAGGTCCTTGACATCCCCGGGCGCCTCCGGCGCCGTGAGCTTGAAACGCCGGCGGCAGCAGAAGCACACTCTGTACGTCTGTCTCGACATAATGGGTTCGCCTCCCACGCACGACACACCACACCACGAACGAACCAAGAAAACACAAAAACGAACGACCTCTCGAAAGGGCAAGAAGCAAGAACCTTCAAGAACCAGGCAGAGATGACGGCCGGGGGGCACGGGTTAGGATGTGATTTTAGAACGGGGTGAGGCGCGTTTGTCGGACGGGATATGGTGGGCTGGACGAGTCAAGAATCGAGAGAAGGAAGCAAGAAAGCTAGGAAGAGAGAGAGAGAGAGAGAGAGAGAGAGAGTTTGCATTACAATTTACAGTTGACGAGGGGGACGGATTACTTTCCCGTTCGAGAAAGAGGCAAAGGCGAAGGGTTAATAAAAAGGAATCGGGGTGGGCCCCGCCTTTGCAACCTTATGGTCCCACTCCTCTTCGCCCAATCCGAACGAAGTGGAAGCTACCAGTCAGGAGGGGCGAAGGACGAATCAATGCGGGAGATGTGTCCGCTTCGCGAGGCTGTCGGCCGAACAAAAATAAAAGCAGACTATATACGAGAAAAGGCGCGTATCATTCTTCTTCCCCGTGGATAATGCGCGTTGGCTTTCGCGTCCCTACCACGTGACGTCCATTTTTCCCCCCTTTTCTAGGTTTGGTCTCGGCGGGATATGGAGACGTGGCAGCCTCTTTTGGTTATATAATCAAACCCTTTTATTAAATAAGAAATGCTAATAAATTTTTGATCTTGATTGTCTCAACTCAACAGATTTTAGGATTTAATTGTGCCGACTTAACAAGTTTTCTAATTTAATAGACTTTCATAATGAGTTTAAGAGTTTTTAATACACTTATCCCTCTTCTTTATGTTTCTTCGGATATTATTGAACCCCAAGTTTTGCCATTTAATAAGTGAATGGGAACTCCTTTGGCAAGAGAGAGGCGATGGAGGTAAGCAACGTAACGAATCATCGACCTTAGCTTAAGCATTAAATTACGGATTAAGCTTTAGATTGCAGCATTATCATGCTGACTTTTCTTTGTTAACAAGGATGCTTAGTTATGATAGGTGTGATTTTATATGGTAAGAAGTTTCAGCTTTAATTTGTGGAGGGCGTGGAGGATCTCAAATCATTCCATCGGAATTGCGATCATACTCATGAAGGCAATGTCTTGCCAAGAAAGGACATAGAACTCCCCAGTCAAATGCATTTTGAAGAAATCCATAGCAAATTAATTTGTCCTTATAAGCAGGAAAGCAAATGAACGCCCAACCAATTCTCAATCTGACTGAATTTGGAAAACGATCAGTCCAAGAATTTAGAATCGTCTCACTTTTTCAGTCCAAGACTGCGGAGAGAAGGCGACCTACAATGAGTACGGAGATCAAGATGCTTTTTATAAGCCCCGATATTCGCCTCCGCAGAAATTGCAACAGATGATCAACTAAATCTAAATTCTGGTAGACCAAAAGGAAAGTGCAAAGTTGTCGTCTGCGCTCATTATTGCTTTGAACAAGCTCAGTGCACGCCTGGCACTGTTGTAGGGCTTGTGGTAAACATGTTTGATTTATGAGTGACATTCATGGCTACAACACACGGTATACGACACTCTTCTACAAGAAAAAACTGCAGAAACTCCAAAACAAGCTCCGGTCTTGCACTTCAATGAAGTAAGGCAGTCCCACATAGATACTAAACTTTAGACCAAGAAAAAGATTAAGTAGAATGCTTACTTGGTCCGGAAATCACATAAATGACTACTCTTTGCTGGAATTAAGGAAATAATTTGATCAACAAAAGTACAGCTAACTTGACAAGAGCTTAAAAACTGAAGCTGTTGCGCTGTGGAACTTTATATCAAGAGGAGAGGAACCAACCTCCTTGGGTCATAAAAACTCATTTGCTTTTGACAGATGACTTGCTGCCAGGCGAGGACGTGATGCTCTCCAATACGGCAATGCTCCTCCATAATCAAATTCAAGTCAAGGTCGGAGCTTTTATTAAAGTCGAAATGTGGCACGAATTGAATGAGATATCACACCATTTATTCCTCTGATCTCCTCTTCCTCCCTAGGACGGATGCAGGCTGAAATCTCCGGCCACCTATACGCCATTTCTTAAAGGCAGCCACAGACGATTGAGCTGCCTCATACACTACATGGGAAACTACAGTCTCAGCATCTCGTGTCATAAAGGATAAGAAAGAAAGCAGACATAATTGTCCAATTAGTCTCTTACAATTGACTTCTTCTTTAGTAAGTCGGGAAAGAATCTTTGGAGCTGCCACATTCGATGCAGTGTGTGCCTTAGTCAGTACATCTTTATATCTACTTCTAAATGCGGAGAAGAGCAGAAATCCAAGGGTCCTATCACCAACACTGTTCATGAAAAGGAACAAGGAGAAATCATAAGTTTACATATAACAAGGTCTCAAATTTAGAAGGAACTGGAACTATTAACAATTGTAATAGATGTTTGAACAAGTTAAACCAGAGACGCCACCTCTTCAGCAAATGGGAGAACTATAACATTAACTAGCAAATCTTTGAGTTGTGACTTGAAACCACTCTATCATATAATAGTGCCTCATTAGATGAAGCCCATCTTATCTGAAGTATCACTTGAAGATCTTAAACATTCACCAGCATGGACTATCATCAAGTTTCTTGCTGTGTTGAGTGAACCAACTGCAGCACTCTTTACCATGAAAATGAGGAAGGAAAAGAGAGACTGCAAAATAACAACTTGCCTCTCTAATATAATATTCCCAAAAATTCTCCACTGAAAAATAATTTATCCTTGAAAATAAACGGGAAAAGAAGCTACAGGAGCAGAAACTGATAGATATTCAAGGACATGAAACACCCAGTCGAAATGACTACACCTCTTTGAAAAATGATACGAAGTCTTAGTCTTTTGGTAATCACCAAAACAATACAGGAAGCATGTCCGCTGGGCCATGGGGAAGATTTAGTTTGCTCCATGCAATTCACCCACATAAAAGTTCACTAATTCCCTATACTTCTCCAGGTTGAAGTAATTAAATATATTCAAAACCTTTTCTTCTGACCAAAACTTATGTGCAGGACCCTGACAGTGCCAGGTACAAATTAGAAATCGGATAGAAGTATTCAGTGAATGCAACACAAGAAACACCGAGATTCTGGGTTGTGGAGGAAAAAGGTGTTGCAAAAAATACTCACATCGGCGCCATCTTGCAGCCAAATTCATAAAAATATGGACTTCGAGATCTCAAATCCACACATGCAGGATCAGCCTGGATTTCCAGTCTAGTTCTGACATCGTCCCAAATACAATATAAAACGATTAGAGTGTCACAATAGACTCACCATGAAACTTTAAGAAGTCCATAAACAAGGACTCCACAACTCTAATGTGTATCATGATGTTGCAGTCATATGAGGAAAGGGTAGACATGCTACTTCTCCATGGAGATCACTCATACCCCATATGTAGTTTGAATCATCTTCCAAGGCAATGCATATAAGAAACAGTGATCAGCGTCTTACTTTTCATCAAACACGCTGGAACAAGTACTGACACTGCATTTCTCTGGCACAACTCATTAGCAAGCCAGAAGGGCAGCTCTACTTTTGATCCTTGGTCAACCTGGCAAGAGAAAAGAAGGGAAAGAGAAACAATGAGCAGATATACTCCGAACAGCCACCTAGATAAAGTTCCAGAATATTCAAAAACCTACGCAATTTTTCTCTGCACTAGGATCAATCCCAACTCCATTTGCCGGCTTTTGGAATACAACTGTAACCGGCTGTCATCGAGGACATCAGAAACCCGTAATTAGAGTCTTCGAGAGGACGCTAAAAACTGACCAAAGAACCAACAGAGAGAAGAGAACAAAATAAAGCCAGTGTAGACCTCTTCTTCGGCAATGATATCATCGATGTCATAATAACTTCCCATCCTTCAGATCAGCTGGTCGGGACAGCGAGACCAGCAAACTAATCTACACAGAGCCCGCTTCCATACAATCCCGGCTAGGAAGACTGCCACAACAAAAGTGACCATTAGCAACAGCACATGCAAACATTAAACTTTATCAACAGCCATTACTTTGCAAATGCGTCGACCAGCGACCAACCACGAGTCACCAAAAGTTCCACACTCCTCCCCCCGCCCATTGAAAAAAGAAAAAAGAAAAGCAAAATTAGCAGATTTCACCGAAAGTTCCACGCTCCTCCTCCCCCAACGCACCGACCCACTGAAAAAGAAGAGCAAGAATTGGCAGCTCGTCCCGAATTGCACCGACGGACGACGAAAGATCGGATTTTTAATAAGCAGGAGACCACAAAAGTTCGAAACGGGCATCCGACGCGAGACCAGAACAACACCCACTTCGACATTTAGGCCGAAATCGCGCATTAGGGTTGGGATTACAACAACACGAACGGCTCAAAAACTCCCAATTCAAAGCGACCGAGATCAAATCGCGGGCAGAAGAAGAGGGTCTAGAGAGAGAAAAGGGAGAACACCTGTCGCCGCAGCTTCTCTCTCTACCTTCGGAGCGGAGCCGCGTCCGGCGAGAATTCGAGCGAGGGAGGGAAGCAGGGGAGGCGAAGGAAAAAAAATGGAGGGAAACTCGAAAAATTCGCGCCGCGCGGGACTCGGGGAAGTCTCCGCGGCACGATCGAGCGAAACTTTCGTGGGCCGAAGGGCCCGTCACCTATTCGGCCCAAAAAAAGTCCCATCATATTCAAATGGAGCCCAGAGAGAAACTATCCTGGGCCAGAGGGCCCATTATGTTCAATGAAGCCCAAAATAAGCCCCAGGGATGGGATATCCCCGGGCCCATTATGTACCATAGAACCAATTTAGTATTACTATCAGTCCCCCTTGCACGATACGCGCATTAGTCGTCGGCCGACTTCAATGGACCCGAGCAGGTTCTCCATTAGATATTGATTTGGTTTCGGCACGTGGCGTGGCATAAGTATTACGAAATTACGCATCTTTTTTTCGTGTCACTTCAATGTGTGAAGTGGCATAAGTCTTACAGAATTATATGCTTCCCCCCCTCCTTTTTAGGGAGAGTGTTTCATAATCAGGAGACTCGTAACATATCATCAAAAGCAATTTGAGTTTCACATTGTTGAATTTTGTAATAACATTATCAATTGTTCTAATAGTTTAATCCATGAAAATGCCACGTATAAAATGGACTTTTTAGTATGCAATTGAGGAACCAAACAAGGGACCGGAAATATTCAAACTCAAGACTTCCTACCTAATACCATATGTTATATCCCACAAAATCTTTCATAATAACAAAATAGAAGGTCCGAGCTCAAATTTTCGAAATCCTATTTACTCAATGATTACATATTTTCACGGTTCGGATTAAGGTTGAAGTCCACTCTATATATAAGGGAAAGTATTAGAATTTAAAATAATTAAATATTAAATTATACATTCATTTAATAACTCGAATTTTTAGAACGATCGACAAGAATCACACGAAATCCTCCGTGCATGCTTCTTATGTTTCTGGGATACGCAAATTCCATCACATCATCGATGGGAGCCGTCCTCCAAAACAAGTAATGTTCATGTTGTTGGCGTTTTGGCGTGACGCATTCATTGCCCACCTCCAGGAAGGAACACACATGGAGCCTTCCCAGACAAGCTGCTTATCCACCTTCAATTCAATTCTTTCTAGAATTCTTCCTCTTTTATTTATTTTTTTCAATAAATTATGGATTTCGGGCCCATTGGAACTGTGGAAGTGTGGATTGGTTTCTGATCGAAGGATAAAGCCCGCGTACGGGACGCGTGGGCAGTGGGTCGACATTCAAAGAACGAAACAAGAGAAGCCCCACTCAACTTCCTCCGGAAGGCGTCCCCCCCCCGTCTCTATCTTCAGCCACGCGATGCACACGTACACAGTTTCTCCACAGTTTCGATGTCGATTTAGGATTCGACGTTTCGGATATTTTCAGGCCCTACATGTGACGGATTGATGTCCTGCGCTGGATCGAAGATGGGGAAGTTGCCGTCCTTGTGTACATCCATTATAGCGGGTGACATGGGATCCGGTCGGTCGATATCATGGAGGTCTCGTCTGAAGGGACCCAGGTACAAGGAAAAGTCTTTTAGCGGTTGCCTGGTCGATAAACCGTGAGTACATGTGCGATTAGATGCATGACACGTATCCGATTGTCCGTCCGCGTAGGATGCGTAGCGTAGGGCTGTCTCGAGCTAGCTTTTGGTAGGCTAGACCAAATCTACTATTTCGATAGTACCGAGAGTTTTTTTTTTTTTTTTGTTCGGTAAAGGATAGTACCGAGAGTTTGAACTAATAGATTCCAGAAAAATCGAAACGTCGAATGAAATATAATATTGTCAAAAATTGATTCGAAATGTAATTTTGGTTCAATGCTAGTCTTATTAACTAATTAATTTTATAGAATTTTTGTTAACAGGTACATTAGTAGTAAATGTTAAACATCCCGAGAAAAAAGTTTTGTCATTTTTAATGAATTATTGCCCTTGCATTATATGTAATTTGTGCGTAAAAAAGTGAAAATATATTCTTATTAAGTATGCATTCGATTCAAGATTGACTACCTTTTTTCTAACACCAATTTGCATTATGTAAGATGCAGTTGAAAGTTAATAGATTTTGTCGCCTTTTCTCATCCTCTTGTTGTTGTTGTTGAGATCCCAAATTTTGTTTGTCTGGAAAATGGGAATTGCCGACTCTTGGCTTAGCTCTGCTTGCCAAATCCAAGTGGAGAGCCTTCCTTTCTCTAAAAACTAGCACAAAAGAAAAAAAAATAATTGAAATTTCGCAGTTTGGCAATATAGCAACCCAAGGACTAGGCACGTGCGGTGGCCGCACCGTAGCCAGCCACGACAGTGGCCGTCACATTCGATTCCAACGTCGGCCCAACACGGTGGCTCAGCAGAGCAGACACCCATCAAGGCCACGTGTCTCTTTATTTGGCGGCTTGGCTTGGCCAAATTTTTTTTTTTTTTTTTTGTGCTAATGGCTTGGCCTACTTAAGAGGACCAAAAAATGTCACACGGGAAATTTTATATAGAAAAATATTTAAAAAAAAAACTGTCATCATCAATGTCGATACCGGTTAAATAACGTAAAATTGATTGATGTTTAGCTATTACTAATCAAAAATTATCAAAAGATTTAAAATTTAAATTGATAAATTGAATCGAGGTTCGTCCAAATTAATTTGAGATTCTTTAAGGTTATAATTCTTCAAAATAGAGATTCCAGAACATACCTTTTTTTCACACTCAGACATCAACAAATTGACAAGCCCTTAAACCAAATTCAACACGTTTGGCAGCTTCCGCAAGAAAGATGTTCACGGATGGACTGTCACAATTCCCCTCTGCTCCAGAAATTCCTTTCCGAGGAAATTTCCTCCATAATTAAGCTTCCAAATCGCATCTTAAACTCGAATTTCAAGAGTAATCAATGAGCAGGTCCCTTAATCAATGACGCAATCCTTTGCCCCCGATTAGGTCTTGCCCATTCTGATCTCCAAGCAATTTATACTACAACAAATTAAATTTTAAGGGGGTAGTTGCTGACGTGATGCAATCCGTGTTGATCTTATTGCCCAAGCAAACGCCCGAACGGATTAAATAGGAATTATGGAAGTTTAGTCAAATGATTATTTAGATTAGTGCCTCTTTTAATTTAATCTCTACTCAAGCTTTGTGCTTGCTGATCTTTTTCGCCTGCCTTCCTAAAGCAGACGCTAGCTATGACGCACCCCGTTTGATTTTTCTTCCCTTCTAATATAATTCTCCCACTAGGCATGACATGAGATTTTTCCATCTTCTGCATCATTATCTTTGGTCCACACAATATGGTAGATGGCGCTATTCGTCCGACCTCTGAATTTCAAATCCCCTCATCAATATCATCTTGTCAACTGCTCTTCCACTAATTAAAGAAAAAGATGGATTGGGACGCAATATATCGTCAACACCAAGTATGCATCGACATAATTTACGATGCTTCTGTAAATCCTGTAAATAGAAAGCGACGGAATGCGAAACTCGCATTATGTCGTTTGTACCGAACAAAGAGAATATATTGACTTTGTAACTTTGGGTATTATTCAAAGTTCAAAGGTGTTAATCCCTTTTAGAGGGTTGATCACTTTTGCAAAAGATGGGAGATCAGGATAAGATAAAAAGATACGTTCAGATGACAAGGGATGGCCGTTGTTTCGGTTTGGGGCCTTTCGGTGAAACCCTTTTTGGCCGCGGTGTCAAGGTCTAGGTTTGTCCCTTTTATCTTTCCATCGTCGGCAAGGAAAACGGATAAGGCCTTGGTTTAAAGAAAAAGCATGCAACCCATTAGAATAAAAAGATGCTTTACTTACTCCCAAATACATACAAAAAGTTAAACCCCAAGAACCATTTCGTTTGCCTAATCTTTTGTTTCCTAACCACTCCTTTGTATGATCTCACAAGGAGGTTGACAAGTGGAGACTTTAGGCTAGAGAGGAGGAGCTCCACTTGAAATTTAGCTTCTCTAATTAACAAATCTGAAGTGTAGAAAAGTTAAGATTCGGTTTGTTTTACGAAAAACAAATAATTTATAAAATAATTTTCGAATTATTAATTTCCTGCAAAAGAAATGGAGTCTAAAAGATAGTTTTATCTAGTGTTTACATAATTTTGGACATATTTTATCAAATCTCAACGCAAGGGGATACAAAAGTCATCTTATGTCAACTTTAAAGCACAAAAGCTCTAGATCATCATAGAAGCAATCTATAACGTTTTTTTTTTTTTTTTTTTTTTTTTTATGACCCAGGGAACCCTCGCACGGCCGACAGCCGGAGAGTAAACCCTGGAGTGACGCTAGCGGAGGATCCACCACCCCGACACCACACTTAAGAATCCTTAGCTACCGTGAGGGGATTTGAACTCCTCCCCTTGCGTTAGAAGGAGAGAACTCAAACCATCGCGGTCACCGTAGGCGGTGGTAGCAATCTATAACGTTAAAACTAGAGAAATCACAAAAGGCAAACCCTAGTATCTTGTGGTTTGCATGGAATTTGAACTTTTCTAACTGACAAATTAAGAGCACAAAAGTTAAAGGTTCCGTTTATTTTGCGAAAAATGAATAATTTTAATAATATTTTTTTGATAATGATTGTTTGTATCATTTGAAATAATTAATCAATTTGAAAATGCTATCATCATCGGCAACAATTTATGCCTATATACTTTCGTCAACAGTGAAAATATATTTCATTCATTCATTTTTTGTAAGCGATACATGTTAGGGAAATTCCTTATGATGTTTTGAAAATGACAAAATAAATTAAAGACTACTGAGGTGTTTAATGGTTCAGTAATAGACTAGGCAAATGATAGAATGTGTAAATAATTTTATCGAAATCTATACTTGAAAGAATCAAAAAAGCAGACTCTATACTGAAGCTAAACTTATTCAAACTGTGTCTAGACCTTAAGGGTAAATCTATTCAAAAGCAGAATATATTCAGACTTATATTCAGATTATGAAGTCTATTTCAAACGGAAGACATTCAAACTCTACTTCATATGGAAGATACTCAAACTTTACATCCGACAGAACACTCTCAGACTTTACATTCAGAATGAGACACAAGTCCAGAACGTGACAAAATCAAGAACAAGACACAAGCTCAAAACGTAGCAGATTCAGAACGAAGTATGTTCAGAACAAAACAACTTGACAGAACGTAACATAAGCCCCAAACATATAACGGCTAGTGATTGGATTCTACATCAAGATAAATTTGATTAACTTAATCTAATTGATTGACAATTGGATCATGAAGACAAGAATTTTTTAAACGAAGAAGCTCTACTTATGGAAACCAAGATTCTATTTGTATGGGCGATTAGAGTCAATTTGGGATTCTACTTCTGTCACTCAACGACTACTAAATCTTCAAGATACAAATCTATTCAATGGGTAGATTGGAAGATAATCCTCTAGATATTGTTCAATAGCTAGTTTGAAAGTGGAGGAGTATTTAAGGAGATCAAGAACCAAAGAGCAAGTAAGAGAAGGAGTGTAAAATTTATAATTTCAAAGTCTGAACGACCTTCAATCATATACTTGTCTCTTGGTGAGCTTAAACGTTTGTGATCATGAGAGAATTACCAAAGGAGTGATTTAGTGAGATGGTGTGATCTATCACTAACTATTTGCACTCAAAGTTGTAATCTCTTGTTAATTGCATAGTGGAATCCAACCAAAAGACTGTTAGTGTGGAAGAGTGGACGTAAACTTGATCTAAGTCGAACCACTATAAATTTCATGTGCAACATTCTCTTTCCTTAACTCTTCATATTTAAGCGTTCAAGCCCTTATTCTATTGCATAATAGATTCTGAACATCTACTAGAAGTCTGGTGGCTCACTTATCAAATTCTGATCGTTATTCAGACTTTGCTCACAACTTATTTTATTCCGCATTTATTTATCAAGATTTATTTTAAATACCGATTCACCCCCTCTAGGTGCTTATACTAGCACTTTCAATACAAACGATTATTTTTAGGAAAATATTTTTCAAATAGTTAATTTTCCACGGGACAAATGGAACTAAGAGGTAATTTGTTAAGTGTTTTCACACAAATTGAATGTATAAGGGGATACAGAAGCCATCTTATATCAACTTTAAAAGCACGTAAACTCTAGAATGTTATAGAACCGGTCTATAGGGTAAAAACTAGAAAAATCATGATTAGCAAACCCTAGTATCGCTAGACCGCATGGAATGTCAATATTATTCCGGAATATTTGATAGAGATTGTCCGTATTTATTTTTGGATTTGACTTGTCGGTATCCAGAACGGAAGTCCCTTTGGAAATCCTAATCCTCTGGCCGTATGACAATGGCGAAGCGATGTTACATATTAATAGTTTGACAGGGATATACAAAAGCGATACTACATTAACTTAAGTACAACTTACTTTGCAGCTAAAAGCAGTCTGAATTTGTAATCTAGACCCCAAAAAACAAAAGCAAAACTCTGGTGTTCTCACATAAGCATGATTTGCGCCTGATTATAATGCCCCCCATCGTCCTGCAAATTTGCTCCTTCAATTGAATTTGGACCCATTGATGTTAGCCCCATCTTCTTCCCATCTCACTCATTCCAATTCAGTTTCTCGACACCCGATGTTAACTACCACGAATCTCTCTCCTTTTGGAGTAACTAACAACGAACCTGACCATCGTCCTGCACAAGCTATTCTTCTTTATTGGAGAAATTCGACAAATTTGCAGTTGAACCTAACTAAAAAAACAATGGGGAGGGAAAAGAAATGTTGACGGGAAAACTAAGACATGGATGGGAATGATACGACGAGACAAAGGTGCACGTGATCACATGATTCGAATCTGTCGGTTCCGCCATCCCCGGTTGGATTGACTCTTTCTTATTTTTATGCAATTCTCAATCGCTTGGGTTCATGCATCGTTCGTAGCGATATGTGGAGCATAGAAATGCGTTGTGTGGCTCCAAAGCATGCTTTGTTTATGTAGGGTTAGGCCACACCTAATCAATGACGAAGTAGCCGAATAGAAAGACGAAACGTTGAACGCCCACTTTTGTTCTCCGTTTTTGACCAACGAAGAAAGCAGAAGATTCATTTGTGATGGTCGTTGAGGAGGAGAAGCAATCAAAATATTGGAGAGTCCTGTTGTAATTTAGAAAAATCGAGGGAGAGAATGTGGGAAAAGCAAGATGAAGGGATTCGACTTAAAACCCTTCTTTCATCCTCCAATTATTACGAAAATAACTAGAATCAACACGTACTACAATCGGAGCGAAGATTGTCAAATGAAAATGTAGGGCCATCATGCCAATGGTTTTTGGGACTCTATTTTTGCCATCAACGACAAATTTACTTTTCGACTACATAGCTATAGATTCCTGATGTTTCTTATATGTATGTCGATGTCCATCGAGTCATAATTGTGTGCATAGGTGGACCAAGCTTGCTTACAAGCCCCGGTACAAATCAAATCATGTAACTATAAATTCCCCAGTTACACCAAAGTTGGAAATAAACATGATGAACAAGCATTCATATAACTTTCTTCGACCACATTGATACTCCAAGGAATGGTTAAGACCATCATCAATCATTAACATCGAAGATTACCAAACATGAAAATAAGTAAATATATATATATAATTTAATTTACGAAAAAAAAATATTTACGTAAATGCCGACCATGTCACGTATATAACCAACATTTATACAAGTGATTTTCAGCTAAAACGGATAAAAAGATTTCATTGACAAATCATCAAAATATTTAAAATTAAATTGACTAAATTGAAAAGTTGAAAACTGAAATGATATAAATACAATAATTTTTATTAAAAAAATAGTAATTTTCCCATCATTAATGAGTCCCCAAGAGCAAATGCACTACATAATTGCATGCATTCCTGTCATTCTAATTTTATTCCTTAAGTACCAATAACACTTAGTTCTTCATAAGTTCCGAGCAACAGGCCTGGGACCTTTTTTATTGGGTAATTATTTCACATCATTAATAAGTCGCTCAAGAACTAACGCGCTGTGAAATTGCATCCACCCCAGTCATTCTAATCTAATCCCTTAAATGCTAAGGATTCCTATTGGCTTCTTCCTAGGCTTCCAAAAATGGACGAAGAATCACATCCTCCTCACGACAATTAAACATCGCACGCGGTGCTGACCATGCCACGTATACAACCAACATTTATATGAGGGATTTTCAGCTAAAATGGGTAAAATGATTTTATTGACAAATCATCAAAATATTTAAAATTAAATTGACTAAAATGAAAAGTTGAAAACTGAATTAGGTATGAATACAATAATTATAAAAAAAAAAAGGTAATTTTCCCATCATTGATGAGTCCCCAAGAGCTAATGTACTGCATAATTGCATGTGTCCCTATTATTCTAATCTAATTCCTTAAGCACCAATAACACTTGGTTTCTTCATAAGTTCCGAGCAACAGGCCTGGCACTTTTTTTATTGGTTAATTATCCCACATCATTAATAAGTCCCTCAAGAACTAACGCACCGTGTAATTGCATCCACCCCAGTAAATTCTAATCTAATCCCTTAAATGCTAAGGATTTCTAGTGGCTTCTTCCTAGGCTCCCAGAAATGGACGAAGAATCACATCCTCCTCACGACAATTAAACATCGCACGCGGTGTGAAAGAACTTTCTCCTTCCTTCCCCTCGAATTTTCGACGCGGTGATTTCCTCTCCGAAACGTTACGCTTTCTTAGAACGAGTCTCTCGATCTTTTTTGCCTTTCGCATCTGGGAATTTCCTCCACCGCCGAGGAGAGTGTGTGAAAATCTGGAATTCCCCGCCAAATGTGGGAAAACGGAGAAAAGAGCTTTAATATTCAAGTCAAAACCATCTTTGCATCTCTCCCCTTTTTCTCTTTCGTCTCTTTTATCGTATAAACCATGTTTTTTTTCGGTCAGAATAAACCCATGTTCACATTAAAAGAAAAATACCCTTTTTTTTGCAGCGCCGGTAATTTAAAACGAAAAAAAAAAAAAGGACGCAAGAGAGAGAAAGAGCAAGTGGACAATCTCCTAAAAATTTGATCGAGATTCTCACATGTCTCTTCCCTGTTCCTTAGAAAACGCAATCGTTATTGTCGTTAATCTCTGCAGATAGAGAGAGAGAGAGAGAGAGAGAGAGAGAGAGGGGTGGGGGGACTCTTCGTTTGACCGGTAACTTGCGGGCGGGTGCAACGCCCACTGCCTTTATAATTGTCGTCACTCCGTGCCTCGCCCCCCCGCAGGGACGACCAGTCCAGTCAAAAGATCGCACCTTTGCAGCTCCGCCTCCACCTTCCCCTTCTCTTCCCTTTTAAGCCTCCCCTTCGCTTCGCGTCCCCTCCTCAACTTCCCTCTCTTCCCGACGCGAGGCGCTCCGACACCGCATCAGCAGACAGCAGCCAGCAGCAGCGAAGACAAATTTTCGAAGGAATTCAAGTGGGGCGGTCCGCAGTTGGGTTTTTTGTTTCCTTTCTTTTTTTTCGTTGGGGCGAGACATGATGGGGTTGTGGTCCAAGGAGGAGCGGTCGAGGCGGGTGCTGCGCGGGGTGAAGACCGTCTTCTTCCTCATCACCATGCTCATCTCCCTCCTCCTCTTCTCCGCCCCGATCCTCCTCGTCATCGCCGACGCGCTCTTGCCCTCCGCCCTGCTCTCCGCCTCCCTCTCCCCCTCGTCGCCGTCCCTGCAGGGCGGCCTCTCCGCCCACTTCGCCGACTACGACTTCCGATACTCCCTCATCGATATCCCCCTCGTGTCGATCGTCAGATCGGCCATCATCATCTGTAAGTGCGCCCCCAATCCTCATTCTCGGACGGCGAATCGTTATGTGGGTCGGCACGCGGGCCATCTGTTTGCGGAAAAGCTTTACTTTTTCCTTGACAAACGAAAGAAAGACGCATTTTTTGCGATCGTTTTGTGCCGTCCTGCGAATTAGGTGTTCGAATCTACTGAGAAATATTCGGGTTTCTGATGTTTTTTCAGTTTTGTGGGGTTACTGCAGGTGTGTACAGCTTGTGTGATGGACCGAGGCTTTCAAGAGGGCCGTACTTGGGGATCACGACCGTTTGCTCATTGCTGTCCCTGGCGTTTGTCTCGTTGAAGGCTTCCTACGTGCTCAGTGTGCCGAATACAAGCAGAGGAGGATATGCCAGAGCTTTGGAGATGGCTCTGTTCATGTCTTCTTGGCTTCTGGCCGTTGCCCATGTCGTTGTGGCGTATAAGATCAGCTGCCGGGAGAGAAGAAAGCTTCTCGTATACAAGATTGACATTGAAGCTGTAAGTATCTGTTTAATTTCTTGTCCTTTTTTGCACTTAGAAAAAATGAAGCATATCTTTTATTAGCTGGAACATTAACATTCGAACTTCGCATTCTGTATTGAGAGTTCTTTGGTAGATTAGACTGCAAAGGCGAGAAAATTTCTGACGCCATAAATGGAAAAAATGGGAGTTGGAAGGGAAATAAACAAATCCCATCTTTTTGCTTAGGGTTGAAGAATTCAAAATGAGTTCATCTAGAAGGTCAAAACCGCCGAGCAGTCATGGCTTACGTTGCCGAGTCTTGTAAACGTTTTTGTCTGCACCGTATGCCTGTCATGATCCCTCCTTGTCCTTTTCTAAGTAAAAAGTCCTCCTCACATGTTAGTGGATTCAACATCGGTTGTGAAAAACAAAGAAAAAAAAAACAATTGTATATATTCTAAAGTAAGGTAAAAATCTCATTGGAATCCTAAATCCCGGGTAGTGGCTAGTGCATGTGAAGGAAGCATTGCACATGTTTGGAGATTACCCATGTCCATCTGTCCCGAAAGTTCATATATAAAAAGAAGAAACAGTACTCATGGCTTATGAGTCCTGTAGGTAGAAGTCATAATAATCCGCATAAAAAGGGTTGGTGAAGCTTATAGCTTATCTTGTTCTGGCCCAAAAAATTGTAGGTAATCTTTAAAATCTGAGCTCTGGTCCCCCTATTACTGACCAAATTCATGTAGTAACTTAAGAATCTCATACAACTGGGGATGGGCGGGACAGAGCAGGTCAGCCGCCCTTCATAATGAATGAGAGAGAGAGAGAGAGAGAGAGAATATGTTGCTCTGGATTGGACTATGTTTGGTCGCCATTCGCAAAATTTTTGCAACTGACAGCCACAACTTATTAACTAGAATATATGCCTACTCATGCACTGTATACATGTAGATCCAGCGCATCTTTGCTACTGCATGTGCACTCTCTTTCTCAATAATATTCCTCTGTTTCTTTAGGTCAGAGGGATAACATTATTATTCACCGGATTTTGTTTGTTCCTCACCTAATTTATAAGATAGACACAGTTCGTATTTGATTAAACATAGTGCCGGACCACTGCTAGATGCCCAATTCTGAACATTAGGAAGCTATTTTTGGCTTCTGGTTTCTACAATAATAAAACCTATCTTGCTGAAAAGCCACGCGGTCCTAGCCCAACTTCGACAATTGATATCTTCCCTGCTTTCTTAACACATGCTCCATGTTATTCACAATGTTCACATTCATTTGAGAATTCAGATTCTTGCTTAGTGACTGTGACCCACGAATGGCCCCCCTCTTCCGCTGTATCTTTAAGCTGTGTGGAGGGCGTCCCAACTGATGGAAACCCCATCTCCTAGCTGGCCACAGTTCTTGTCCTGATTTTTTCAACGGGAACAATTCTCGACTTTATAGAACGCCGAAATTTGAATATTTCCACTTAGCACATGGTCAAATGCCATGCCCGTACATTGCTGCCACCAGGAAGTTTGAAAGTTGGGGAAATTATTAATTTATTCGTGTCATGCCTGCAGGTCTCCGCTTGCAACAATGGGTTCCCCAGATATCAGAAGATTCTCCAAGAAGAGAGAGAGAAGTGAAAGTAAAAAATGAAAAAAAAAAAAAAAAAAAAAAAAACACAAAGGGTTGGTGGGGCATTTGACAGCAGGAGGAGGAGGAGGAGACTAACACACACCCAACTTCTGATTTTTCTTCCCATTTAGCTCTGTCACGTTCGGACAGGAACGGGTTTCAGGCAACTGGTCCATCCAATCGAACGTTGACAATTAGGTCCACAGAACGACAAATATTAAACATCGTAATGAATGGCGGGCGACTAAGGATGGGGGAAGGGGTCTCTCACGGGGGCGGCCATTGATATTGGTGTGCAGCGCAGACGAATCCAAGAAGAGGGAAGTCGGATTCTGACCCTCAAGGAGTCAAATCTAACGGGCGACGAGGCGGCTTTGAATACATTCGCGAAAATGACTCGGACGAACCACATGCTCTGCAGTGCACATAGGGTTTCGCCGGTCATTGTTAGAGTTCATAGATTTTTTTTTTCTTTAATTTTTCTCGGTCATATCAAATGTAAAGTCTGTATATTTGCTTAAAGGTGGAAGGGCTCAAAATATCAGTCCTAAAATTTTTGTTTTTTTGTTCGAATTTGCGCGGTAGAAGTTAATCTGCCTCGACATGAGCATCAGTTGAATTCAGCAGACAAGGATGAAAAAACACTTTTACGGGTGACTTGGACCTTTTCTAACGTGTTAATGGTTGACTTGGACCTTTTCTAACACGTTAATTCGTATCTTATGATGAAGATTCCAACTAAAGGGATGGCATGAGATCATTATCTTAAAAGATGGACTTAAGTTGATTTTGTCTCAAATAAATATTTGAAGCAAAGGCGAGCACAGTTTTAAGATAAAATCGATAATTTGAGAAACGGACTAGTGGAATCATGTTCGTTTTTGAGTTTTATACGGTAGATTCTAGTTCTCAAAGAACCCATTCTAAAGGGTAAATACCATAGTTTAGGTGGATTCGAGAACTTGTAACAAGTTCTTGTGTTTTTCTTATTCCATGTCTTATCATGATCCTATGACATTTCATAACGTCTAATGATGAGTGTGTAATATAAAATCATTAATTTGAACTTTCATTTTCGGTGATATTTATGATTAAGATTTTTATTTTGTTAACATTTTATAATTTTCATGTGTCTAAATATGGCTTGTAATCAATTAATTTTAACAAAAGCTAATAATTAGAGATAATGATTTACTTTAATTATTTAATTAAGAGTACAGTTGGAACTTGAATAGACCAAAGAACTAATCTTAAAACCCGTGACAAAGTAGATTTTAGATTTCAAAAATCAAGGGATCTATCTGGACGAAACCCGAAACTGCTCACTCCCAACTTGAAGTGGCCACCTAGTCTAAAATAAAGGCCTAAGTTTTTTTTTTTTTTTTGTCGATCTATTCTATACCTACTCTACACTCACTCTCTCGACTTTTGCCTGTCTCTTTGCGGGCGTGGGCGTCGAAACCCACTCCCGAAACTTGCGCGTCCCCACCCCATCCTCCTCGAGAAGGTGGGGGTTTGAACCTCACCTCCCCCCCTTCCATATTGGAAGGGTAGCCACTGGGGCGAATCCCAGTGGTTAAATAAAGGCCTAAGTTTGCTCAGTAGAGATTTGGCCGGCTAGCGAGCACTTGATTTTTTCTTGGTCGAAATAGGGGCATTATTGTCTAGAGCAAATTCCGAACAAGGATTAAAATTAATTTAAAAAAAAAAAAAATCTGAGATCCGGCGCCATCATACTCCCATATTGCTTTGTTTCTTCTTCCTTCCTTCAATGCCACGAAGGTCAGTTGGTCAAATTCGCAAAATAAAGCAGTTGACATTCGCAGCGTTCTTTATCGCTTCTCTTTCCTATCTTTGTATTCATATTACATGGGTTTAGTTCTTGAATTTCTGCAGAAGCATATGCCCAAATTGGAAGACCTTTCATGCATAATCTTCTGAAACCAGTCAAAATCGGCCCGGGCAAAGGTGAATAGAGAGACCCGGCTCTGTTTTCGGCATCATCGCACCTATTACTTCCTCCCCATCTCGATTGATATCAACAAAAGGACATGCACATACTCATCGACGGACTCTCTGCAAAAAAAAGGAATGAAGGACTGAGGGCAGAGAGAAAAACACGGGCTCAAGGCCCTCGACCTTTCGCTATTGCTCGCTCATGACGGCCATCTGCCACCCCCAAGAAACCTCTGCAAGAGCACCGGTAGTCGCCAGCGTCATTTCCGGCAGACCCAAACCGAGAGTTTCCCTAGTTTTAGGCTGTCGCCATGGCTGGAGATCGGGAACTGGAAGTCGCAGTTGATCTTCACTTATGTTAAGCAGTTTTGGGATGGCTTGGACAAAAAAGAAGATGAACAGGAAGAAAGAAAAATAAGGGAATAAAATGTTTGGTGTGGTCAAGTACTTATTTAAAACCAAATCCACTTCAAAACATTTTTTGAGAAAATGACCATAATTCAAATCTTTTTTCTTTTTTTAATTTTCCCTATCTTAAGGCTTCCGAATTAATGTCACGACATTCATTCACATGCATGAACACTCAGAGATGGGAAAGATCGTGAGGAACATTTTTTTGGCAGTAGCAAGAAATTGCAGAGAGCCAGAACTGGGGGAGTGCAATTGGTGATGCTTTAGTAGAGCATTCGAAATCTATACGTGCAAATGAATTGCCAGACTCTGAAAATGCAAGGACGCGCAAGCAGAAGAGGCTTGCACAAGGATGCAAAACATTGTTTTCTGCTGCATATGTATGTACATACTTTAACAGATGATCCCATATCCCCTCCCGGATGTACAACCCTAGTTTATTTAGCCAAAACCGTTCCATATCAATCAATCGATTCGACCTCCGCAGTAGTTCGCCAATTCTTATATTTTACGAGGATATGTTCCGCCTCTGGAGATTGATGGGATATCGCTTCTGCATCCGGGTGGTCGGGAAGAACACCAGCTTATCTTCCTCAGCTGGAGCCCAGCTGCAAAATTTTTCAAGCTATGTTGGTATAACATTCATAAAACACCAACTCTTAAAAGGTTCTGAACATTTCGTGGTAGTTATTTTGGCACCTGAAACTGGTGACAAGGTGGTGAAGGAAGACAGCAATTTCTACTCTCGCAAGTTCATATCCCGGGCACAGCCTTGGCCCCCCTCCGAAAGGTGTGTAGACATTAACTGCACTGCTTGATGCCCCGTTACTCTGTTCATCGGATACACAAAATTCACGTCACCTTTTCCAACATACAAGGTCGAAAGTTCCTGTGGACGCATCAAAAGAAAGATTTCACCTACCTGCCACCGCCAAGGATTGAAAGTACGAGCTTCTTTGAAGTACTCGTGGTCAAGATGAACAGCCCTAAACGAAGCAAAGACCTTCCATCCTTTTGGAATCATATAACCTGCTTGAATTGAATCGCAAGTCGAGGTCTTCAGCTAATCAGAACTGATGCAAACTATGCTCTAGATCATCAAAAGAAAGTATCAATTTTTGCCTGACGAAATCGACTACCTTTTATCTGGACGTCTGACATCGTTCGTCGGAATACCCCGCTTATAATGTTTGCGACTCGCAGCGTCTCGTTGATCACCTGAAGGCAAAAGAGAGTCCAGGGTTAGGATCAGAGTATCAGAATGTCAACCAGAAGAAAAAACATATATACACAACCAAACTTCATGACAATGTATCTGCCCTTTTCTTTTACATACACATTGTGTGAAAGGCATGGACTTGTAATCATTCCACTGCAACCCCTCCGATCGATTCTTGTTTGCCCTGATTTTCTCATGCTCTTCCTGCCAAATGACAGATAGAGACAATTCATTAGAGCGACATGGAGAAACATATGAATCAGCACTTAACTATCAATCAAACATGAGAGAGAGCAGGTTAGGGACATCGATCATGGTTAGTGTTGGGCAATGGACTGTAACTTGTCATGAGAAGAGCATCTGTGTCTTTTTCTTTTCTCTTAGGCATGGAAAAGGGAGGCAAAAGTGCACAAACTCTAACATCATCAATTTCTCTCACTAAGCTCCAAAACAACGTAATTAATTCCGATGCGATTCCAGTGCAATCATTCTCGTCCAATTTTTACAAAGGACGCTACCCCACTCCATAATCATTCATAATCATGGATCAGCGCCGAAGCCGTAAAAAATTCACAAGGTCGAAACCCCACTCAATGGAGAAAACCGCTCTTGCACTAGGCCCTTATAGTCACGTGCATCGAGTTCATGCGATAATTTTTTTTAAAAAACCCGACCGACAAGGCCTCAATTCAACGGCCCTAGTCTGAGGGGGACCTCTGTGATTTTGAAAGCCCAAATAGGTAATACAAAAGCCTTGTCTCGTGGGGACGACAAGGGAGGTTATCGACACCGCTCGCCCTTTCCTCTCTTTTCACTTCTCAAAAAGGCCAGAGGGCGTGCGGTTCCAGGGGGCATCATTAGTCCCGGTGGTACTCCCCAAGTCCCAAGCCATGATGAATCGTGAACATCAGTTTCTACTTTCATGATGACACGCTCTATACTTTTTCCTACTATTCAATACGTGTCATGATAATTTTCGTGGCCATATACGTGCCTTTTCTTCTGTGCATCTTCTTAAATTACTAAACTTCGATCGATAGATGTCGCGTCCATGTGCATTAAAACAAGGGTTTTGATTCTTTAATGGCACCTTTCTCTGGCAACCTCCACTTTCGGGGCCGTCCTTGGACGTGCACATGCATCATTGCGAAAGAAGCCCATCGAAAGCGATTTTCGGGTCAGTGATTAACTTAAATTACCTTGAGTTGGGCCAAGGCGAGGGGCGTCTCGGTGAGGAACTTGACGGCGAGCGTCATGATCGTCGAGGTGGTCTCGTAGCCGGCGACGAGCAGCGCCACCAGGAAGTCCACGATCTCCTCGTCGGAGAACCCGCCGCCGTCCCCGGCCAGCAGGGCCCCCAGCATATCCTTCTTCTTGGCGCCCATCTCGCTCTCTTTCCTCCTCCGCCTCACCACCAAAGTCAATGCCTCCGCCACTTTTGTCCGTGCCTAGAAAAAAGATCCCGAAAAAAACGACAAGATTTAGCAACCCAACAAGCACAATTTCCCGAATTTAAACTCCATTTTCTGAAGTTGCTTTATGGGCGGTCGAGAGTGCAAGAATCCATGACTGACAAATGACAAAACTAAGCGCGCCACTAAATGGAAAATCGTCTGGTTGGTCGCTTGCTTGACGGGCTTTGGTCATCTTTGTCAGTTTGAGGGGGATGTGACATGAGATTTTTATTGTTCATTATGAAGATATCTGACGCTTAAGCGATGAGATCTGCTCGATTCGGTGCAAAAATCTTAGCAGATCGCACCACTGTCATTCCCTTAAGAACTGGGAACCAAGTGTCGTTTTCACACGTGCGCCAGCCCTTCGGGTGCGCTTGATTTTTCTCTTCACTATCCCTCGAATTCCTGTGCTGGTTGGATGGAAAAGACACAGGGTTTATGTTGCTCCAAGTAAAATCTCGATGAAAGAAATTTATGAAAGAAAGAAAGGTCAAAAGGGATTGATTATTCGATTAACATGTGAATGGACGGTTATTAGACGTGTGACATGATAATTCGAGAAAAGAAAATAGAACATGCCTGACAAAATCGACTTTATACATCCATGATTGTCAGTTGGTATGATTTTTTCTTTTCCTTTTTTTCCTTTTGAGAGATCGATTCTGAAAAGAATGACAACTGTTGATGATCGTGTCTGACAATAGTAGCGATAAGATACCTTGATGGCGCGGCGGTAGGTGGCGGAGAAGAGGGGAAAGGGGAGGGTGAAAAAGCCTTCGATGACGAGGACGTACTCCTTCCTCAGGCTTTCCGTCCAGTCCCCCGGATCATAGCTCATCAGCTGCTTCACCGTCAGCTCGAACGTGATCTGCCCATCATAATCATCATGCAAACCATATTTTAATCAGATTATTCTCTTCTCCCCCCCCCCGCCAAAAGATCGTTTCAATTAACGCGTCGGGTCAACTACGAAAGAGAATTAATCATGTGCAGAAAAGAGGATTCTTAGAGGTTTGTATGAACTGAATTATGATCCGATTTTCGAAGTGAATAAAATACTACTATATCGTTGAAACGAGGAAGGAAGGAAGATGAAAGCAAAAAAGACCTTCTTGGCCTCCTCCATGAGCAAGATTCGGTCCGACCACGAGTCGAGGTTGAGCCGGACCAGCCGGTCGATGTCGACCAGCAGGTGGTCCCTGATGATGGAGGAGTTGGCGAAGCTCATGGTGAGCGAGTGCATCCGCTTGTGCAGGCCGCCGGTCATGAGCAGCAGCGAGTGCTTGCCGAGCAGGTTCGCGATCGAGCCCGGGTAGCTGCACTCGAACAGCCGCCCTTCGTTCTGCAGGATGAACCGGTTCGTCTCCGGGTCGGCGGAGAACACCGTGGGCTCGCCGAAGACGTGGGTCGTGAACAGGGTCCCGAACCGGCCCACCCGCTCGTCGATGAAGGGCTCGGGGTTCTCGGTCTTGTAGGCGGAGATGAGCTGGAGGGTCTCGCCGACGAGGGGCAGCCCGAGGGTCCCCGGCGGCAGGGGGAGCCGCTGCCGGCGGGAGGCGCGGAGGAGGAGGAGGAGGAGGACGGCGGCGAGGGATATGGAGAGGAGGGCAATGGTGATGGAGAAAGCCATGGGGTGGAGCAAAGAAAACGATCACAATGCAAAGTGAAAAGTATGATGATATATAGCTTATGACAGAGATACAGATAAGTGTCTGATGTGAATACGGATTGTGTAGGTGTTGCTCTTATATGTGAATTGATAGAGAGAGAGAGAGAGAGAGATAGCAGGGAAGGAGAGGGTTGCACGAGTGTATCTGGCAAAAGGAGAACAAAAGGGAATAGAGGATTTTGCCAAAAAAAAAAGAGGGGGAATAGAGGAGGACGGAGGCAGGTCATTAATGGCGGATTCTTATGATTTTATCATCTCTCTCTCTCTCGACAAGACTACGTGTAAACTGGAAACTAACACGAAAATATTCCTTTAGGGTTTGCATAATGATAATTCCTTTTTTTTCTTTTCTGGGCCAGAGATATGAAAAGGAGAGAGAACCCAGCCTCTAACTTTCGTATTTCCTTTTTTTTTTTCGACCGCCCCCCATAAAAAAGGAAGAAAGAAAGAAAGAAAGAAAACCCACAGACAGACAGTCACTCGTGAACGAAAATACTCGAACTTTTCAAACTAATCCCAAAAGAGAAATTTCACTAACTTAGGATGAGAATGTCCACTGCTATCGATGTTTTCGTCCAATGCAAGTTAATGTTGCATGTGACGTAGCTAAAGTCGTCAAATGCGTGAGTCAAGTTTCTTCAAAAATGATTTGACCGAAATTAACTCATTCATATACAACATAAATTTAGTAATTCGTATTTGACCCTGACCTATTTACTAAAGGAGTTTCATATTTAATCTAACCTATGTTAAACCACTTTAAGCTCTTTATGTATATTTGTTATTTGAATAGAATCATTATTTCAATTATAAGGTGCTAAAGAATTCACTTTCAATATTGCATATAATTTTCAATTTTTATATTTATTTATAATGAAGAATGAGAGAAAGTACTTGGTAGTGAATCTATAAAATTACAACAACAAATAACATCAAGAAATTGAAAAATTAATTATATGGAATGTAAGACACTAAAGAAGATGATTTATGCTAACCATCGATTGCAATGATAAGAACTAAGATTGGAATATTACATAAAAATAACAATGTTAAATACAACCAAGGAAAAATACACTCCAATTACTAATCGATGAAACTTACAATATTAGTAAAAATAGAATATAATGGGCAAAAGAAGAAGTTGTCTTGATATTGTTAATAAGGGTGAAGTCGGGCCCATTTTACGGACCCACCAAGACTTCTTTGAATTAGGGATAGTTTGAAGAGGTCATTGTTTTCTCACGGAGTATGAATAAAGAGTTAAAAAAGTAAATTGGGTTTAAGCAAATTGTAAATTTATTTAACACTCATTTTTTTCGAATTTTATCACTCTAAATCCATTTACAGCCTATTTACTGAACATACTTAATCTATACAATGACTAAACTCATCAAATATGGATTAAGAATTGGACTTTTAATCCATTTCGACTGATTTAGACGTAATTAACGGCACTAACGTACGAAAAGACACGCTGGCAAGAGTCACAAGACATTGCAGACGCATTAGCAAAAGCCAGAGGAGGAATTTCTCTAAAATGATATTGTTTCCGATTTATCTTAATTAGGACTAATCTATTTCATGTACACTTCAGGAGATCACCGTAGTTTCTTTCTTTACCAATTTATTTTTGTAAAACACCATCTTAGTCACGTAAACATGTTTGGACAAAAATTTTAATGGTGAATATTTCTATCTCTTGCTACACTCAGTCTAAATGAAAAGTCTTGGTAACGAATGCTCTTAGATACTTGTCAAGCATATTAATTAGAGACATTTCAATTGGCAATAGCATTATATTATGTACTTCAATCGCATCCTATTCATGACCTTATTAGAAGAGAGACATGAGAACACGTTTTTCTCAATTTCAAATGTTGAAATTTATATTAGTTGCGAAACCCCATGGTCAAAATTGTGGCAATGCAATGCCTAAATTTGAGGACTAGATTGCCTAATGCATTGTGGCCAAATATTTTGTTTATATTATCTTGAGTGTCACATGTCACATATATGATTTTTTTTTTTATCTTGCCAAAAAATAGGCATGCTTGTTCATATTGCATGGTATATGTTCAAATTCATTATTTTGCATAATATGGAAGGGCGTACTACCCTTTTTATATTTAAAATCGTGATCGGAGTACAGGCAACACTAATCAATTAATTAAGTTACTCGGAACTAGTCGCATATATAATTGTTCTGATCTTCCTAAGAAAGAAGCATATGTTTGTTCATATTACATGGTGTATGTTCACATTCATTGCTTATTTTTTATGTTATCTTTTTATTGTAATCTAATGGTGGGAGGTTCAAACAGCACTAATCAATTAACTAGGGTCAAGCAACACTAAACAACGATTAGGTATAAGAGATGCTGATCTAGCTACTAAGTATTCCAAATTTCATGATCCCATTTATTCTCCTTCTTCTTTTTTCCTTTTTCTTAATTTGGATTGATCAAGTGGTAAAGTTGGCGAAATAAAACAGAACAATAGAATTTTTAGAGAAAATAAATGAAGAGGATTTATTTATTCATTTATTTTTGTATAATTTTTTGAACCGCGTGTAATAATGAGCAGCAATTTCTTTTCGCACTTTCCATTCCTCTTTTGCCTCCTTTTTCGGCTTCTCTTTCTATACTGCGAAGCAATATTCTCAAGTTGGGTCCACTAAATTCTAGAAGGAATCATGAGCACTTTTTTTTTTCGCCACACTTGGAAAATAATTTGTGAAACTTTTTTTTTTAATACCCAAAGGCCATTGAAAGAGAGGCAGAGGAAAGAGGGAAATTTTTATTGTATTTGTTCTTGGGAAAAAAGTGAATAAATCATTTGTAATTAGCTAATAAACTTCCCATCAATTAGATAGAATGAGGGAGGCTATCACTGTTCTTTCTGCTTCTATATCACTGTTGAAATGGCCTCTTGCCAAACACATCCAATTTACAGATATTTTTTTCCTTTTTTTTTCTTCATTATAAACCTCGGGAAATCATTGTTTTGTCAAAGTTTATTTTACTATGAATTAATTCTAAAAGTTTAAATCAACAGAAAATAACATTGTTTATGCTTTATTACGATGATTGTTATTTTACCTTGAATTATCTAAAGTGCTTGAGGAAAATAATTTTTAACGTTAAATCCATTGAATTTTGACCTACACCTGGGGTGAGAGAGGGAAAAAAGGAGGGAAGAAAGTACGCTTACCGATTAATTTGTGATTAATTGGCAAATCATCATCAGCTCATGCAAAAACTAATCCATCAAATGCTTTTATGCCACGGTGGGTGAGCCCACCTTTGATAGTAAAGTGAAGAGTAGGGGCTATACTAATCTCTACATGTCCCATAATCATGAGTTAGCATGATATAGTTAATACGCTTCTTCTTAAGAATTTTATTAAATAGTGCACGCTAGGTATTTGTTAAGAAAATGTTTAAAGTAAGTTTGCAATTTTCCATGTTATTTTTTTCTTGTATAATGTATAATTATGCTAAGCACGCCTAACAAATGTATAGTGGTATTCGTTATTAAGACATATAACTTTTCGAATTTTATTTTGTTTGGGTTATCATAAGATGATGGAGCCATATCAAACCACACGGGTCCCATTAACGAAGGATGTTATTTAGCTTTCTGCCCACTAGGCAACCCTTAAATTAATGATCCCTAATAAGAAATCAGGAAGTATCTCCCATACGTTTTATCATGTAATTCGTCTTTAAGGAAGCTTTATTTTCCTTTCCCCTCGATTGATTAATCCTAATCATATCAATATCATCATGGTGTTGTACCCACCCGCACAAACCTCGTTCATTCAAGTAGTAGAACAGGAAAAATATATTATAATATGTATTTAAGAGATATATAAGACTAAAAAAAAATATTCTTAACCCCCATTATCGACGTTAAATCAAACTTTCCGCTTTAAAGACACTTTTGACATCCACCATGACATAAGCACTTATGTTGCTTTGGGAGAGAAGAAGACAAATAAAAAGAACCCTATATTTTCGGCTTGTGGGTCCAGCCATCAAATTCATCTGTTCCCCCAAAACTTAGTTTCAGAAAACAAGTGAAATACTAAAAATGATGACGATATTTAAACAGCTTGATTAAGCTATCAAATTCATCTGTTCCCCTAAACTTAGTTTCAGAAAACAAGTGAAATACTAAAACTGAAGACGATATTAAACAGCTTGATTATGAATGAGACGATGGGCACTATATAGTGAATGCATGAGATGAGTTATTTCATCATTTAAGGCATTTAATCTCTCTTTTTCTAGAAATCATCTTATGCCATAGTCATAGCGGAACAAACCAAACCAACCACCTACATACATGGTGTGTGTTAAATATCAAGGCAAAATGCCCGGGGAGCTAAATTCTTGACCTGTGAAATTTTAATCAATATATGTTAAGGGTGATTACGCATATCAAGAGGAATCAATCAAATTTCAAAATTGGGATACCCATATTTAAACGGAACAACTCTTTTCTTGAATATTTATAAAGTCGCACAAAAAGATCATTCTCTAATTATAAGATCGTGCCTTGTCTGAACTTTTTCTTTTCTTCAAAAAAAAGGGGGGAAATGGCTCTCTCCATCAGATTATGAAAGCAGAAATTAATAGGGAATATATATCATCATCATCACCCAATGGAAAATCAGTCCGGCACGTGTGAATTTCCACAACCTATTATGCTTAATGATGTTGAGCGAAAATGGGAAGATTTGAGATTTTTTCGAAGTGACCCTAAAATCCCGAGTGGTCCTTAAAGCATCTCAACCCCCAGCTTTTGCCCTTCTTTGAGGGGGTGGTGAAAGATGAGCTTCGTTGACACGATAGCCTCTTTTTGCTGCTTTGTCTCTAATCAAGTGGCATTAGGACTTAAGCTCCTGGCCAAGTATAGTGTCTCTTTCAGATTCATCCCCCTCTTCGCTTCTTTTACTTTCACTCCCCCCCCATTGGACCGGTTTGCCATTGAGTATACAACCGCCCCAATTAATCAACCCAATCACCCCCTTTTCATGTTGACAAAGTGGTAGCCACAGTAAAAAAAAAAAGAAAAGGAGGAGAAGAAGAAGTAAAAGAGAGGTTCAGGTGTCACCCAAAGAACACTGTGCGCTGCGGTTTTAACTTTTTATTGAGAGGTGTTGCTTTCGTGCTTGCTAAAGGGGAACATTGCTCTATTTCTCTTCTCAATGTCATGTATAATATAATACTTAATGAAAAGGTAGTTTTTCCAAAGGAAAACGACACAAATGGTTTATGAACTTTACTTTACTACGCAATGTTATCTCTCAACTCTTAAATTTGTTCAATCCCTATTTTATATGAAAATGTTTTATCGATTTTCTAAGTAGTAATTAGCAGTGTCTTTGGATAGGTAGCTAGGAAAGCATATAACATGAATCTGAAGATTACTTTAGAGATTGAATTGAGGTGTGTTAATAGAATTTTTGAAGCGGTCTATCACATAATTCATTAGACTTGAATTTTCTGCATGCTTCACTAATAATTACATTTGTGCAATTAAGAGAAATACAATATGTTTTGGAAAGAGAGAACAACTAATTCAACGAGGGGGTGAAATGAGTTATTTATAAATAGGAAAAATAAAAGATTTTGTTAGCGAGTACAATCTACTATTTTTCTTGTCTTCTGTGTATTCAATGCATTAGATAATTGAAAACTTTTCTTTGATAAATACCGTTAATCAAGGTTTCGCAAACGCTTGCTAATAAAATTCGTGAAAAACAAAGGGCAAAGATCGGCACCTTCGCATTTTCTCTTTCGTCTGGGGATGCAACTAAACCCACTTAAGATTTATCGGCTCGATTTAACGAGTAAAAAGGCCATGTTTGTATGGCTTGGGCATAGGATTCACACTATTAGGCACGTATAATTTCATATTGAGGTTATCCATTCGAATTTTGACTCATATCTCACAGGATTTCATGAGGGCACCCGACTTACGATGGCCGGTAAGCTTTCTCGCCGTAAAAGGAAAAGCAAAATCAATCCCCATACATGACATGAGTGACGACAATGAAAGTGCACATCAACAACATAAACGAAAAAGCAGATGAACAAAGCAAAGAGCTCAAGTGCATCAGAGCTTTTGGGGAAGCAAATATTCCAATCACTTCAAGAGGCTCATGAACTCCCAAAAAATGCAATTATTCAACATATAATTATCAAGATTCGACCAAAAACATATAATTATCAAAGACCGCTCAACTTCGAGAGGAGTGGATGCCAAAAGGGAGCAGCTGGTTGAGGGTACGAACTGTGGTGAAAAAAGTCAATAGGTTTTTCCTTTAGAGATCAGAAAATAAACAAAAGAAACGGAAGATTGGAAAGCTATGGTGTCTGTGATGGCCGGAGGACGATGGTGATGATGGCGAGGGCAAAGGTTGTCGTCCACTTGGGCGTGTCGCTCGCGACCGTGTGTGGCCATCGCTTTCTTGCCTTTTCAGCGACATGCTCCGACATTTACACGTTTGGAATCATGGTTTCCCACGATTCATAATTCCTCCCGTAACGCAAACTGAGCCCCATTTTTTCTTCTTCCTTCTTCTTTCTTTCCTTCTCTCTGTTGGGGTCGTACAGTTTGTCCCTTGCCCGATTCACCCACCCGGCTCTTCTCTCTCTTTACAGCCTAGCCACCATCGCCCCCCTCGACAAAGAAACTTCTCTTTACTTAAGGCGAGTCCTATGATGACATATGAAAATGTATGTTCTACTCCTATCCTTGTGTCATTGTCGCTAGGTAGGTCAAAGGTACTTATGCTGTATTTGATTCGGTTTTTCCGAGAAACTTTGGCCTCTAAAGTCCATTGAATAAAAGTTTAGTCGTCCGTGACAAAGTTTTTTCAGAATGTCAATATTGATAAAGTTGAAAGTTCGAAATAGATTGGTTTCATCATTTTTGAAAAGACATCTCTAAGGAATAAAAGTTTTTTTTCTTCCCATTTTGCCCTCATTAGATTATCTAAAATCCAGTTCTACCTTCATGTTACATGCAATCTTTCCTCCTCCTCTCTTCTCCACCATGCCACAGCTCGACTTCGCCATCTCTGGTGAGTCCTTGAACACGCCCATCTCTACCGCTCGATTGCATCACCACCATGCCAATGAGCCACTTGCAACGGGGTGTTCGTGCTCAACTAACTAATTACACCAACAAGCCCCCACCAACAAGGCCCCTAGATCAATTGCCATGCCAACAAGCCAGTTGTAGTCATCGCCGACCCATCGACCACGATCTAGTAGCGAGGCCTACATTCTAGGATTGGAGTCGAGTGTGGCCAAATTCGAGACTTGATGGTGGTGACGACATTAGAGACCTCGTCTGGACAAATGGGAACGCTCACCTGAAGCTTCAAGATTTTGTTATTTCTTTGTCGGGCCACTCTCCTTTTTACTTTTTTTCTTTTTATTTCAAGGTTACTTTACAAAAAATACACCAATAATTCATTTATCCAAATGCTATGTACATTTGGTAAATACACATTGAGTTAGAGATTATTTATAAAATCACATTGCACTTCCCCAAGTCTCTTCCAAGCACACCCTTACACTGGTGTGTGTATGTCACATTTATATTGTGTGTCAAAAGAGTTCATGTTTCCAAGTACGCTTGACATGTATCAGATACTCTTTATAGTTCAATCTTCAAAATATTTGATTACACGTGACACGGGAGCAGTCCTGTTTTACTGTCTGACGAATGTCCCGGACACACTCGCAGACAAAATTCACGGCCATCATGATGGGTTTCGGTTTGAACGAGAGGCGCCCCGCGTTCTTGGGCTAGACCTGTGAGCGGTAGCACAAGGTCCAGAACGACAAGTCCTATCGGTCCAAACCAATGTAACCATGGCCCAGCCACTCGCACATGGAAACTCTTATAAGGTCGGCCCTGGTCCATTTCATGTTTGGACCAATACGTCCAAGCTGATTACCGACTGGTCCCTTATCACCATTCCATCAATCAAGAACATAAACTACAGAGAGACGGAGTCGAGTATAGCTGTTCGCAAATGCGGTTTAAAGCTCCATTAGCGTCCTGGAATTCGGACGCTACGGCCAGAATAGCAGGCCACAGCACAGCAACATCCGAAGAATGTTCAATGTACGGTCGTCTTCTCTCGCCGGCTACGTTCCCCGGCCTCCATGGCTTGCTGAATACCTGCCAGAAAGCGACGGCCTCCTGGAGGATACCGGGATCAAACGGGGGCCCCACTGAATAAGGCGAATCACCCATCAACCATCCAAACCATCCCACCCCACCTCCGGATAAGGCTGAGATAAGGCCCGACCCACTCCCCTCCATTGATTTCCTTTCGTTCCTCTGTTTCCACCAATCCCATTTCAACCCAAACCAAATTTAAAAAGAAAAAAAAAATGAAGGAATCGTAACTCTAAAAAACCCGCAAAGTACACAACAAAAAGACCATTTCTCCCCGCGATATTATTTATTAAGATATAGTACCCACTCGCGTGACCCGGAACACCATGGCCGCCGCCGCCGCCGCCGCCGCCGCCGCGACCTCCTCCTACTTCTTCGGCATCCGCATTGCCGACCCGAAGCCGAGCCTCGGGCGGTTCCAGGCCCGGTTCAGCTTCGGAGGCAAGAAATTCGGCTTCGGGGGAGGCGGCAAGAAATCGCCTCCCCCGCCGAAGCCCGCCCCGAGGAAGCTGGATGGGGAGCGGCTGGTGTGGTTCCCGGGGGCCGAGCCGCCGGAGTGGCTCGACGGGACCATGGTCGGGGACCGGGGCTTCGACCCGTTCGGGCTGGGGAAGCCGGCGGAGTACCTGCAGTTCGAGCTGGACTCGCTGGACCAGAACCTGGCCAAGAACCTGGCCGGGGACGTGATCGGGGTGCGGGTCGAGAACACCGAAGTGAAGCCCACCCCGTTCCAGCCGTACAGCGAGGTGTTCGGGCTGCAGCGCTTCCGGGAGTGCGAGCTCATCCACGGGCGGTGGGCGATGCTGGGCACGCTCGGCGCGCTCGCCGTCGAGGCGCTCACCGGCGTCGCCTGGCAAGATGCTGGCAAGGTACGCACCATCCATCATACCATCATACACGATGCAGTTCTCTCTACGTACGGTGACTTATTAAACGAAAAAAAATCTATCAATAATTACGGCACAAGATGATAGAATCCCGTTTAGAGATGATTATTGTTCAATGGATTGTTCTTGAAATTTAATTCGGTCGGTTGAGATGATCCAAATTCCTCAGCTTCCCTTTGGTTGTCGGGAAGATATTTTGGTACGTTTTAACTCCCCCTCAGAAGTAACCACACGTTTGAAAAGTAGGGGTTTCCACTGTTTGTCCATACTTTATGTCCTCCTCTTCGATTTTCTGGAGTTTTGGTGGTCCTCCTGTCGACATTGACGCTGAAGAATGCATGTGTTGTATCCTTCGCTTCATCGTGGCTACTTCTTTACCAAGACAATGCCTAGCTTTTGGTGATGATGATGATGATCGTGGGGGCAAGAAATTAATTGCGAACACGTGTTGTCCATTAGAACAAGGTTAAAAGGAAGATTGATTGTTCATTGCAACACTTATCTGCTTCTTACTATTATTATATGGTGTAAAAGTTGCATGAAATAGAGGAAAGATCCCAACAAACCACCCTTCTGGATTTTTCCCTATTCCCTTTTAGTTTATACTTTTAGAGGATTTGAAACGAGTGTTTGAATATTTAAATAATTATGTCGCGGCTTAATTTAATGGTTTAAATTTTAAAATGCTGGCAGTCCCATAAAGTTTTGCAGGGACAACTTGTTTAACAAGGTCCTATCACTTTTCCCAACTAGAGGAAAATTCATTAATTAACCTAAAAATAAGAATGATCAATACCTTTTTCAGATCTAAATTGAGAAGAAAATCAAGAATCGACGGAATAATCCTCCGTTCCAAATTTAACTAGCATCACAAGCAACAAAAGATACAAATGAACAAAGTGACGACGAATTGACTCGACAATAGTAACTTCATTGGCGATTGGAAAATATTCTATTGACATATTTTCTTACTTGCATATGACACTTGCTCAATTAACAAAATTTGGAACTTACTCTCAGGTGGAGCTCGTGGAGGGAGCGTCCTACCTGGGCCAACCGCTGCCGTTCTCCCTGACGACGCTGATATGGATCGAGGTGATCGTGATCGGCTACATCGAATTCCAGAGGAACGCGGAGCTCGACCCGGAGAAGCGGCTCTACCCGGGCGGATACTTCGACCCGCTCGGCCTCGCCTCGGACCCTGAGAAGAAGGAGAATCTCCAGCTGGCCGAGATCAAGCACGCCCGCCTCGCCATGATCGCGTTCCTCATATTCGGCATCCAGGCCGCCTACACCGGCAAAGGCCCGATCGCCTTCGTCGCCACCTTCAACAAATGAGCCCGCTCCGCCATGTACTCCGCCACTCCCAGCCTGTCCCTCAATAGAGCCCAACCTCTGTGTCGTTCCTTGGCTTTCTTTTCGGTACAATGATCCAGTTGTAAGATACTAAAATGAACTGATTTATGTTGTTCCCGCTTAATTGGACATGTTATAAGGTGGTTAATCCCTGCTTAATTGTTTAATAAGCCTATTAGTAGGTGGACTAAAATAAAATAAAATACACTGCCTTGCCTTGCTTTCCACTCAGTCAACTCCGGCAAACAGCCGCTTGAAAAAGTGTGCTTTTAGGCTGTTAAACTCGTAGCAACCCTCTTTTTGTGGTTTTTGGTCGGAACTTGTAGCAACCCTTTATTTAATTCAATCTAATCCCACTACCAATCATTCAATTATTCTCGGTAAACCACTTATAATGATTCAATTCATGACTTTCGTGAGTAGTCATTAAGCCAACCTCGTCATTCTAGTTGTTTCCGCAGAGTCAGCTCCCAGGTTTCTCTATTTTTTTTCTTTCCCGTTTTACTCTTTCTCCATATTTTAATTCATCTTTTTTCTGTTTTGTTCACCGATACCCTTACTATATAAGGTACATAAACAGGGCAGATATATTTATTGAAGATTTTGTTTGTTCCTTCTTTAATTAATAAGTATCTTAGAATCGAGAGAATATTGTTAATGTTGCCCTTTGCATACCCTTGGAAGGAAACTTAAGAAACATCTTGAAAATTGAGAAAATCTTGCTTATTTTATCGTCATCAATAACACAATTAGTACTGACTTAGACAATTTCTGCTATTTATAGACTTTTTTGAATATTTTATAAAATTCCTTTTTTTCTTTTTCTTTTTTCTTTTCCTTTCACCATTAGCCAACCTCGAAAACAAAAGAAAGGAAATAAAAGAAAAGAAAAGGATAAACCAATTATAAAACATTAAAAATTCAGAAAAGTTTTATAAAAAAAGGTAAAAATTATTCACATCAACACCAACCATCCTACATCAATCATGCCGCATAGAATGGCCAGTCTCTATGTTAGCAATATTTAGCTAATATTAATCGAAATGATCACATTGGTAAATCATCAAAAGGTTTAGGGTCAAATTAGCTAAATTATAAAGTTTATGATTGAATTGATATTTATATAAAAAGGTTTTGGATTTCTTCTTTTCTTTTTTCCTTTTTTAATTTTTATCATGTGATAGATACTAGTTAATTTACGTAAAAATGGCGAGAACAAGTATGGAGATTTTTTGTTTTTCCTTTTCTTTTAGCAAATATATATGTAAGGGCCACGGTTCATTTTAAAGGAAGAACTTTCACTTTCAGGGATGCTTGGCTCCTTTTGGCTCAAATGCTTGATCTTGTGATTTTTTTAGCTTTCAAATTATTTAATTTACTTATAGTTGTGTTTAATTTGATTCTATTAGTATTTGGCTCTTTTTGGCTCAAATGCTTGATCTTGCGGTTTCTAGAACTTCCAAAATCATCTAATTTGGTTATAATTGTGTTCATCTTGATTCCATAATACATTGAGATGTTTTCAGAAAGGTCCTTCTAATACAAATTTGCAGGGCATACTAAGATGACGAAAATAGTAAAAATAAAACCCAATCACTTACTAAAATAATATAAAAAGGTTTTTGTTAATAAGTGCTCAATGAGCACTTGTTAGATAACCAAAGAGAGAAAATTTGATGTGCTAGACGCGTATACTTCTCTTTTTGTGTGATCAATGTCTTGCTTTTTACTATGTTAATTAGACACCTATCAACATGACTCTTTTGAAGAATGAAAAAGCGCACATCACAATGCTACCCTTTCAATTTACACACCGCCACTCTCCAAATCAGAAGGTTCACATTACCAAATCGTACGCAAGAACACGGAATGCATAAAAACGGCGAAACCTTGCATTTAAGGGAGCATCTTGAAGGGCAATTTATCGTCCCTTTTCACTTATTTCTTCATTGCAGTACTTTAAAAAAAAAAAAAAGAACTACCATTTCATTCAGTGCAATAAAAAGGCCTTTATGGTCTGAAAAGAAAATAGGAACTCAAAGTGTGAATCCACGAAGGAATGTAAGAGAACAGAATACACATTAAATTTATGGATACGTACACCTCTCAGCAAGATTCATGAGGGGGAAGGTGCGGTGATGGTGGTGGTGGTGGGTGGTGGTCACTGGCCACCGCGGACGATCCGCCAACATCGACATTAATCCGGCGGCGACCGATTCACACCATGGTATTCAATTTTGGGGTCCGGCCCCGTCGGTTTCTCTAATCAATTACAGGGGTGAAATAAAGACTACTACATCAAATTAATGAAATCCCGTAACTGTCCTTGCCCCCATGATGTTCTGGTGTCGTCTCGAGTTTTTGAAAGCAAAAGATCACCAGCACCTGGGGTTAGTAGGGCTGGCCCTACACGTGTGACGCTTGCCGCGCATGGCCCCACTTCGGAGCCACTGATCGTTGACCGCCTTCTCCCCCCCCCCCATACCTTTTCGAATTTTCAAAGTCAAAGACACCCTGTTACCTGCCCCTCTCCACGTGTGAAGCCGAACTTGTTCTTTTTCGCATGGTAGGACCGGTTCTTGATCTGTCTAGTTCTTTTTATATGGACCGCGGAGTCCATGCAGACGCAAATCTTTGAAAGGAAAGGCCTTTCTGATTGGAGCCGCAACCTTTATTGGGGGGCACCACTTTGAAACTTTCTGCGCACTTTCGAGAGCTCGTGCAGCAGCTTGCAGCAACTCGTTTCACACGCCGACGGGATACAAAACTCAAAAAGGGATGGAGGAAAATGAGACTGTGAAGTTGATTTTTTTTTTTTTTTTTTTTTTGCTTCAATGAAATAATCAAATGACATCTGAATTACCCCTCTCAGTGCCTCTCTCACTGCTGTTCACAGAATCGTAACAACACTACAGCTCAAGGTTAGATGGAAAATGGAAAATGGAAAATGCCTACCCCACTTTACAATCAAGAATCCCCTGAAATCCATCTGGATCATCATATCCCTCCCAAAACGTGAAAACAAATATGACCATGGTGAAAGAAGAGATCTTGCGTCGGTTTTTTCTTTTTCTTTTTTCGGTTTATTTGTTCCTCCACTTCATTCTGAAGCAATGGAGACTATGCCGCTGGAGATGCTCCCGTGGCTATCTTCACATAGAGTTAATGCCCTCTCTAAATTAGCTATAATGTCGGTCATGGTTGGCCTGTCCTTCCCTTCCAAATTCACGCAGTGCATCGCCGTGTAAGCCACCAGCTCGACCGCATCCGCCTCGTTCAACTCTGGCGACCCCACCCTCGGGTCCAAGATCTTCGCCAGTTCCCCCGCCATTATCACCGGAACGGCAAAATCCACAATGCTGATCGGCATCCCTCCATCCTCACCGTTCTTAAATATCGCGCGCTTCCCAGTCAGTAATTCTAACAATACCACCCCAAGGCCATACACATCGCTCTTCGCAGTCAACACATTTAGACCGTAGTACTCGGGATCAATGTACCCGACTGTTCCTGCAGCCTTGGATGGCCTCAGATCATGATCAGACCCAGGACCCATCAATGACAATCCAAAATCGGACACTTGGGCCGTCCAGTTGGCATCTAGCAATATGTTAGAAGATTTGATGTCTCTGTGTATAATGGGAGGCACTGCATAGTTGTGTAGATATTCAATCCCTCTGGCAGCATCTAACGCAATCTTGATCCGCATCTTCCACGAGTTCACAGGACTACTACTTCTCTCGACATTATCTTTATTATGCAAGTGATCGTAAAGAGCTCCGTTCTTCATGTACTCATACACTAGGAGCCTCTCGTCTTTTTCTTCACAATAACCAACTAGCCTAACCAAGTGTTTGTGGTGAAGCCGGGACAAGAATGAAAGTTCAGATTCGAAAGCAATTTCTTTCTCCTGGAACTTCTTCGTCCTTGGACCGGTTTCACTCCTTTTTATAGCAACTTCACGACCATCAAGTAATTTCCCTCTGTAAACAACACCAAAGCTGCCGGCTCCAATTTTGTTCTCAAGGGAGAAGTTGCCAGTGGCCCCTGCTAGCTCTGCTAAAGAAAATTCCTCTGCCTTATCTGGGTGCTTCGAAGAGGTCCCGCTTCTCTGGCGCCTCATCGCTCTTGAGTTCTGGCGCCTTATGGTGGATGATCTCGAAGGAGGGCTCTTGTTCGACGTCGTCCCGCCACTCGAATTGCCCCTAGTAATTGTAGGTTGAACTGAATTATGCACCTTCTTTTTCCCAAAACATATCCCGCTCCACAAGCAATAAATCAACGTGCAAATTCCCGCCAATGTTCCGACTGATCCAACAATCGCAAAGGCCAACAAACCCCTTCTAAGAGCTCGTGATGGGGAGGATGGAGGGGAGACTGGTGCCGGTGGCACTTGCGGCGGTGGCGGCATTGGTTGTGGGGGAGATAGAGGGTTTGCTGCTGGGATAGGACACCGCTCGCAAATCACACCGGAGTCACTGCATAGAGGCTGTGACTGATCGTATATTTTACATTTACAAGCTGACTGAACACAAGGCCCCGGAAGGATGCGTGGCAATGGAAGCACCTGGAGCCCCTCAGCCGACTCACTAGGCCAACCAGGACCCCAACACCCGATCGAATAATTACTCGATATCAATCCACAAGTGAAATTCGAGCCCGAAACGATCAATTCAAAAGAAATTAAATCAGTTCCATAGACTGAGTACTGTCCATTGCCACCCCAACAGGTGACACTGTTATTCGCTTGCCTCATTGCACAGCTATGATTAGCACCTAGAGACAACAAAGAGAACTCAAAGGGTGAATGGGAAGGAACATCAAGCTGCCCAGAAGAATTGTTCCCGCTGCAAACTACAGAACCAGCAGAATTAATGCCGCAAGCATGGGAACCACCTGCGATGATACTCGACATTTGCATGCTCCCAAACCGATTTTGAATCTCATTCGAGATTTGATTGCTACCCCAGCACTGGACACGACTCGTATTCATCAAAATTCCGCAAGAAAACCCAAACCCAGATGAAATCGACGAGAATCGATCGGCCCCGGACGGTACCTGAAAAGAGTCATCGAACCTCCAGCATTTCACCTCTCCCGTGGCATTCACCAATGCACAGACCTGGTCGTCACCCACGGCGAGGTTCTTCAACGGGGCCGACCCGTTGAGGTAGACCCGCCGGGGGAGGAGGGTCGTGTTGGGGCTGAGCGCGTCCCAGCAGAGGTAGGTGGACCCGCCGGACACGAGGCCGCAGAAGTAGCCCCGCCCGCCGGAGACCTCGGAGAAGGAAACGTTGGGGAGGACGCCGAGGAGCACCCCCCCGCGGTAGCACCGGACGGCGCGGGTGGGCTGCGAGGCGACGACGCCGCACACGGTCCCGGAGCCGTACGCGGCGGCGACGGTGGCGCCGGCGCCGAGCCCATGGGCGGCGGCGGGGAGGGCGACGGCGACGGCGAGGAAGAGCACGGCGGCGGGGAGAACCGCGTCGTCATACGAGGGGCCCTTCGGCGGCGGCGGCGGCGGCGGGGATGAATCTGATGGGTTGGTGGGGCGCTGCTTCATTGGCGGAGAAAACCCAGTTGGAGAGGAAGAGAGAGAAAGGAAGGTTAGAGTTCTAGAGAGAGAGAGAGATGCGGTATGTTTCTTCTTCGGTTTCCTCCTCGGGGGGGGGGGGGGGGACTTTGGGAAAACTAAGGATGCGGAAGTTCGAAGGAAAGCGTGGCGGGCGGCGAAACAGCGTTGGGGCTTACAAGAAGAAGGGGTGGAGGGCTTTTTGCTGCGTTTCTGGTTTGAGAATGTCGCTTTTGACATAGTTGTCTTCTGAAATTCAACGGACGTTTCGATGCGTGGGGCCCCTTGCCCTTTTTCTGGGACGTGGGGGAATTTACGATTCCGCTGCGGGATTCGGCAATAAAGGATTTTGATTTAAATCCCTAATTCGCCCAGGTCCCCGATGGAGAAACATATCTGACCCTTCCCTTATTCCAACTCGAGCCATTTCGTAGAATGCTAAAGTCGGATTTCATACTCAATATCAAATATCACCAACCCCGACTCTCTAGGAGGGTGGAGAATCGAATTCTTCATATCTCCCTTCTCATGTGTAAAGGAAGATTTTTGAGACGATCCGTAATTGGTATCCCTGTTTTTGTATACTTCTTTTGTTTCGCACAACAAAAATTGTAATGATCATGTTTTTTAGGGTGTGAGTTTATACAAGGGTATAGAATTAGGTTCGCGGTTGTCCCGTTTTACGGCTACGGAATTTGAGATGAATTGAAGCTCATAAGGCATTTTTTTCTTTAGCTAGAAATTAGGTAGGCCTTGGTGGACCCATATATTGGCTAAGAGATCCCTTTTTGGATTTTCACTATGTTCATCGTTCGAGTTCATGTCTTACACTTGGCAACATAATATGGCTTTATCCAAATTCGAACATCATTACAAAGGTCATTCGATGTTTGAACAAAACTGCCGATGACTTGTTCTAGGGAATTAACCGGGCATCATTCACCTTATTTATCCATAACTTGTTAGTAATTTGTCGGCACTTTTATAATACAAAATTTTGATTTGTCTTTTCGTCGATATTTTAACTTCACCAACTCCTATGTGAACTTGCTTACCGTTATAGGCATGACTTATTGGTTTTTCTCCCATTACGTTACCAACCGGTTTTGATTGCCAAATCTCATTTAGTTCGCGATTCTCTTTACAACATAATTAATGGGTGCGTACATAAATAAACAAAACTAAAACGATAACCAAATCATCTCAATGACCGCAAAAATTGACTCTCGAAGGGCGCCGCCACGCCACGCCAAAATGAACCCAATACACAAATCGAGAGACAATATTCAATTTCTTCCTTTTTTTTTTTTTTGGGTCCAAATGTCAAAGCGGTCGGTGTCTCCGTCGCGAAAGCGGTCAGAGACATCTAAACGCCATGGCAGTCATCTCGTCGAGCGATCTTGTAATGATAAGAGGGGTCAAACGGCACGATTTCCATGCCCGATCGTCTGTAATGACGTACCGGTTCTGTCTTCTGTTGACGGTCAAGCACCGTTTTAGGGACGGTCAAGAAGGGGGTTTGAATCCATTTAAGCGCAAACGATTATTATTGTATTTGAGAATTCAATTTCTATTATTCGAACCAACTTTTGAGCAAAAATACGTATTTAATAATGATATAAAATTTTTATTCTCAAAATTAAAATCCGTTTAATAAAAACACAAATTTTTTCTCTTATGCGATGGCATCGACCGGTGAATGGCGCTCGCGACCATCAAATGTCGAATGGCGAATGGAGATCAACAATTGGCAGATGGTGAACACGGATAGGCGACCGGTGACTAGCCACTGGCAGATGTGGAACAATGGATGGTAGACGATGACCGGTGGTGGTGCACGACAACTGATGGAGGTGCACGGCAAGCGACGATAGCACCTAACTAATAATGAGCACAAGCGATAAATAGAGTTTTCGCTTCTTATTTCTATTCCAAAAATAGAGAAGTAGAAAATTTATATGTTTAATTTATGTTACAAATCTATTTCTTGACCTGAAATTTAAAGAGAAAGAAATTGCGTTATTAAATAGATTCCTATCTTAACTTTATTTGTATGAATAGAAAGATAATTTTGACTATATATATATATATATATATATAATGGCTATCGGGGGAATTTCTAGAATGCGAAGAAACAGAAGAAGAATCCCCGTATTTTTGTTTTCTTCGACTGGCGATTTCAGTGCCCATCTCCTCTTTCGTTCTCCCCTGTTTTTTTTGCGTTCTCGATGTCCCCCTGGACTCGTTCAACGTGATGGACGTAGTTAAACGTGCTTGACTTTTCTCTGGATTTGATTATGCAGGACGTGTCAAGCCATTGATGCCAAGGGCAAAAAGCCTATGGCGGGCCAGGCGTGGGAGTGCTTCCTAGACCTCGATAGGCATGGGCTTGACGTTTGGCGAAGGGGGGAAAGTACCAAATAAAAGTCTCATATCGGTTGCAACCGATCCTAATTCCACCCTAAATCTTTTAATCAGATTAAATATATTTTTTCATATTTTAACAACTGAGTCTATTTTGTCAGTTTAAATCGAAAATTACTGACATGAATGCAAACATGAATGCAAAGCATTCTTAATTTTTTTGATTTTTTATGAATTCTTTTCTGTTTTTTTTTCTTTTTCTAATATGGCCTATAAGGGTCGTCGGAACTCGCCAACCATCAAACAATTTTTATTTTTTTTTAGAAAAACACAGATAGAGAGAGAAAAGAAAAATGGTTAATATCCTTAAAAATTCTAAACTGGTACACCTGTGACAAATTTATCCAAAACTAATTTTTTGACCATCAAAAACCCTAAACTAGTACACTTTTGACAAATTTATCCCAAACTGATACACTTGTGACAAATTTACCCTTTAGTTTTCGTTAAATTTTACTGTCAAATTATTAAATTAAATGACACGTGACAATTAACCGATATAATAATTTGGGATTATACTCTTCATTTGTCACGGTTTATAATTTTTATGATTTTTTTGTGGCATTAATCCAATTTAATATGGAAAAATGTACAAGTTTGGGATTTTTAGTGGTCAAATAAATTAGTTTTGGGTAAATTTGTTATAAATATATCAATTTATGGTTTTTTATTATCAGTCGTGGTAAATTTGTCACAAGTATACCGGTTTGGGGTTTTTCATGATAAAAAAAAAATATTTTTTGGTAAATTTATTATGCATGTATCAATCTGGAATTTTTAGGGTATTAACCCAAAGAAAAAAAGAAAAGGAACAAGAAAAAAGTTAATTAAAAAAATTTTAAAGAATAGTCAAATGCTATTTGTCCCACATAAGATAGCTAGCATCTGTATCTGTAATTTCAAGCATATATTGACAAAACGCAAAAATAATTTAGATTATAACGATCAAATTGAAGAGTTTTAAGGCTAAAATAATATAAATACAGCAAGTCGATGCGGTTTTTTAGATACATTTTCCTGGGCGGGGCACGAAATCATTCACTCTTCACCCGATCTGCAGAGTCACAGTTTTAACTTTTAACGTCGCCGTCGCCCCTGGCTTGGATGGAAGTTTGACTGTTGACCGAGTCTCCCCGCTCCCTCGATCCTTATTCCTTGTCTCGCGGCCTTCCAAAGCTTTCGCTACCGACGACCCTGAGCGCATCGTCTTTACGGCGAGACCGCTTCAAGATTCTCCTTTTTCGTGCACGACCGTTTCGTTTCCGACCTTCCTATACGTTCACGAAAGCCAGAGGAAATGACGCGATGGATTCGGTCGTCGATGTTCGAACGAAAAATGAACGTCGCGTCCTCGTGGAGTTGCTTTCGTTCGCATTCGATCTTTTTCGCCTTTCCTCGACGTGTCGCAGCACGATGGACCAGGGAAAAGGAGGCAAGTCGTTGGCATGTTGTTTACATTTCAATCTCAATGACACACTTTTCACAACGGTGGGGCATGTGCTCTGACATCCTATCAGAACGTTTTCCATGGTATGGTATGACAAGTCCTTTTAAGTTAGGTCATACCCGAATTCATGCTTTTGCGAGTTCTAGGACCTGTCGCACTCTTCTTGTTTGGATCTAGACGACTTTCGCAACTCTGTCCAAACTCCACAGAAGAACATGAAAAGAGAAAAAGAAGCGCTCGCTGCAAGTTTGTTATAGTTTAATCACGAAACACGAGTTTTGCAGCGCAAGAAAATCTGAACTCGGATGAACGCGCGATACGGGAACGACATTCTTGATTCTGAACCAGGCTCGCAGGCACACAAAAGGGCGAACAAGTTTTGGACAGCCGAGTGGCTTTCTTCTTTTGTTTTTAAGAAGAAATGCATCCAAAGGACTGGTCATTGGACAAACTAAAAGGAGCAAGAAAGTGAGACAACACGAGGAGAACAGGAAGGAGGCAAAGTGAGCGATCCAACTGCTGATGGTCTCGCTTTTCTTATCCGCACATGGAAGTTTGTTGCCGACAATAAGATTTAAAAAACCAATTTCTTTCGCAGAGGATGTCTACTAACTACCTGTAACGATGATTACAGCACAAGTCCCAGAAATATAATACCAAAAGAAAAGAAGAGAAGGAACTCGGTTGGTGATTTCCTCTGCCGTCATGGCAAAGACCTCCCGAACTCTGCCGACACCTGGAGGATTGCGAAGTAGGTTTTCTAAGCTAGTGATTGGGCAGGAGAGGCGAAAAAAGACGACTCGTGATATTGGTGAACTTATTTCGCTTGTGAAGTTTCAATCATGTTCCAGAAGTTCAAGAAATTTCTAAACAGACAAGAGTTCGTACTTCATCATGTGACCTGTACCATTAATAGGATAAAATTGAGGCAGCATTGCGAAGGCAGGACATCCCAAATGTATATCTAGCGTGCGGTTGGAATTCAGTGAGGAATCGATACTACAAGACACTAATTTTCTCGAGTTCCCGCATGCAGCGGGCAGCTGTCGGCTATAGTAACTGGGCGATGTTTCTAATATTTTTCAGGAGAAGCAGCCAATATTTCTGAGGCATCAAGGTGCTAAATTTTACCGGTGATAACTAACAAGCAGACCAAGATGTCCAATGTGACAGGAAAACCAGACAGCCAGATTTCCTACTCGTAGGTTGTCGTTTGAGTACACATTAGCGAGCCATACCATCTTAAATTATGACTATATATATGGTGGTTTAGAGCAGGAACAGAAAGGTAATTGATCATTGCTATGTGTAAAACATTCCAGCAACCGGTGAAAACCCTTTATTTTTATTTGATCAAGAGAGTGTTCAGCAATCTAAAGATGCAATTTGGACATGCTACAGGACTGCAAGCACATAAATAATGTTACAAGGAATAGTACTTTAGATTCTATCTACATTGCATACAAGGACTTCTTTCTATCGGCAAAGATGTAGAAGTCAGAACCATGCTAGATACTCTGCAAATATGGAAAGGATAGACACCTTTGGACGACCTGATCCACACCAGCGAGACAATTGGGCCAACATCAACCTCGTGCAAGATGCCACTTCTTCAGATTCATACATAAAGAATGGAAACTTCAGGTCTAGATGCTACGACGGCAAGCCCAAAGCAGGGATTCCATACTTCTGAAACCATTCAGGCATGCGAAATCGTTCGTAGAGCACGGGCCTCACATCTCTCTGCATGGAAAGGTCCTTCAAGAGTGGAACCAGGACCTCCAGAAGCTGAAGCAGATGAACAATCTTGAGCAAAGTGAATGGAGAATTTGCAGTTAAAAGTTACACCAAGAATGGTCCAACTACCTGATTATCGTGCGGCTGTCCAGCAGTAAAAGGAATGCAGGGAATCCCATTAACTGGCTGCAGCAAGAAACTGAACGGGTTGTTGTCAACAATGACTATACGGCTGAGATCCTTTGAGAGGCAAGAAAGATCCTTCACGTGCTCCCTATACTCCCTGAATGTTGGGATCAGGATACCAGCAACTTAGGTAAGTCCATATATAGGTGAGTCATGTGCCAATTCCAGAGATTCATCAGATCCCAGATTGATTAGGATTAATTACTCTAGGTTATATTATTTAGCATTGCATCAAGCTATGGCTTAGGAAACACCTAAAGACACCAAAATCTAAATTAATAACCAGCCATCTCATCTTGCTATTAGGACATAAAAATCAGTGACAAATGACCTTTCATGCTTCCAGCTGAGGAGGACAAGGAGAAGGCATCGTCGATAACAATTTATTTAATTGCCCCCAAATATCTTTAGAATAATGGGGAACCCATTAGTTGAGACTGCTATGGGCATTTGAAGCTATTTCTGTGGCCATTACTCAAGACATACATTCTAAACCACCTTAAAAAGTTTCATTCTATGTATTCGACATGATGCTTCCTCTCAAATCACTCATCCGAGATTTATTCGTTCAAATGATGACACATCCATCCAAGATTTTTTTTATTCAACGTATTGATATTTCATTTTTCAGATTCAGAGATGAAGACCTCAAGAAATCAGTGCAATCTCAAGAGGATAGACACGGATTTATGTTCCCATTCTCAGTGGAAAAGTCAATTATCACAGAGAAAGTAAATAGGACAAGGTTTAAAGTAAGCTTACGTGCTAATTGTTGAAGGTCGATAAAGTCGCAGACTAAATCTATTCTCAACGTCTATGGTGTCAACGAGTGGTTTTGCATAACCTGTAGCCATGAACATTTGACTTATTGAATCTCAATACCAATTGGCAATAAAGAAACTGGAAAAATCACACAGACAGATGGCAACCTTCAAGTCCAGCAGTAAACAGCACGAGATCCGCAAACTCATGGATCTGTTCTAAGAATTCTCGCAGGCCTGGGCGCTCGAACACCGTCACAAGATTGACCTTAGGCTTTCCTTCAGAGTCCTTTTGAAGAGTAATATATACTCAAGGAAACAATAATCAAGATAACTCATCCGAGTAGATACCAAGACAATATCAGTCAAATCAAAATCCATTATGTCTAGAATGTAAAACACCTTCTCTGAAGAAATGCATTCCAGGTCAAACCACTCCAATCCGGATTCCACTGCTCGGTCACGTGTAGCAGCAGGCAGACTCGCCATCTCATATGCACATACTAGAGTTTCATCTAAATCAAGCACCACCTGCATTGCATGTGTTTAAATAGTATCAAATCTCACATAGGATGCTAAAAGACTAATGTGTAACCCTGAAAGAAACAGAACACATTCAATCCCACCCAAGTTGTAAACCTGTAAGAGACAGAACAGATTCAATTTCACTTTTTTTCAAATGATTTCATTCTTTTCTCTGCCTGCTTGTCGATATAAATTCACTAAAATCTTTAGTTACCACAGCTAATACACATGTGAAAATGTCAACAAATCAGTAAAGCTTAAATATTATTGCCAAAAAAATAACATGACTATTCAATTCATCTCTCTCTCTCTCTCTCTCACACACACACACTCACACACACTCTTGAATACAGAAAATATCAATAGATTTTCAAAAGAAAAACACAAATCCCAATCAAACAAAAAGATGGCATCCTGAAAATGATTCCATATTTAGCTGAATAAAAGAGTATTAAGCAACGTCAATCAAGCCTGATCAACACCATTGAAACTACATCAACAAAACCGATTTAAATTATTTTCATCCCGCAATTTCCTCCACATAATTATACATAAATTATGAGTCCCGGCCTAAAGAAAGTTCCAAGCTTTGATCAAGCAGCTTGCAGAGAAAAACAAATTTCGTTACAGTAAGCCTTTCCAGGCGCTCAGGATAAAAACACAAATCCTAATCAAACTAAAAGATGACATCCTGAAAATAATTCCATATTTAGCTGAATAAAAGAGTATCCAGCAACTTCAATAAAGCCCAATCAATACCATTGAAAAGACACCAACAAAGCCGATTTAAATCATTCTCATCCCGCAGTTCCTCCCTTCGAACATGATTATACATCGATTATCAGTCCCGGCATAAAGAAAGTTCCAAGCTTTAATCAAGCAGCTAGCAGAGAAAAACAAATTTTGTTACCGTGAGCCTTTCCAGGCCTTCGGGAGACTCGGCGCCTTCTTCGGCGGCGACGCCGGCGGGTGGGTCCTGGACGGGCAGCTCGGCGAGGGGCAGGGGCCTGAAGGAGGTGAAGCGGGAGAGGAGGAAGTGGCGAGTCCCGAGGGCCGTGGCGATGCGCAACAAGAACTGGAAGAAGAAGGAGAGCAAGTCCCAGAACGACCTCCACAGCTGGCTCGTCGTCCCGGGCGACTGGGTCAACTCGGCAGACATTTCTCTGATTCTGAGGAAGATGGACGAACGAGAAAGTGGGTATCTGCAAGCGTGCGCGGTTCGTTAATGGGTTGTGTCAGAAAGTCACAGGAGGAGCCCAATCTCCTCGTTCGTCGACCTCCAAGACAGACAAAAAATCAAGAAAGGGCGAGAGAAAGAGAGAGAGAGGGGACGCGCCAACATGGCGACTGAGGAAGACCAACCGGCTTATATTTTGTCCGGGCGTCGTGGGTCAGACGCGATTAACGTAGTAATTCTCGATGCAATAAGAAATTGCAGGCCGTGGTGAGTAAAGACGCAAACTTTCCTACTCCGAAAAGGCGAAAGAGCAAAGCGCCGTATCAGCTCCTCGTCAACCGATGCTCCTGAAGCTTCCGCCCCAAAATGGGAAGATGGATCTTGTTAGAAAAATGGAGCGGCAGAAAATGATAATATCTTCTGGAAATTGTCGTCACGCACCAATCCAAGGCGGGGGCCTTGAGGACCAGATTATGATACTTGCAAATTGGCAGGAAAGGTGAAAGGGATGCCGATACATGCATGAATGGAGTGGACACGCTACTAAAATATCTGCGCGAAAGTAATCTTTAAAATACATGTCCAAAAACGGGGGTGGTTAGTTCGGCGAATAGACTTGTCGACTTTAAAACCCAAAAAACAAATGGGGAGAGAGAATCCCTAGTAAAACCCTTGTTCGGGCAATGTTGATCTTGGGCTGTGGGTCATGGAAGTCGTTGCTTTGGGTAGGGATTAGGAAATAGTTTATGTTTGGAATCTCCCATCAATGGAATCGAATCGAGCATTTAATTTACATGAAACCCTTGCCAAACTCAAACTCAATATCAATGTTTAGAGATGCAATGGTCTCATTTAACCGGCCGTCGAGCCCAAACTCTAGCGGGTCGTATTGAGAAGTCTTGAGTTTTTTTTTTTTTTTTTTTCCAGAAGTAAGATGTTAATTAATAGACAACTTAGAAACCCCCAAAAGACTATGCATATTTTAAAATACCCTTTTTTCCTTAGAAAAATGACAATAGTGTGGCATATTTTGAAAAGATTTGTCATTTATTGTAGAGAAATGTCTTTCAAATCAATTGATGACGATCACTGCTTATTAGATTCCTCCGTGAAATTTCTTTTTGTGACCATTGTAGAAAAACATGAGCCTTTTCGCGTCAATTAAATTCCAAGTAATTGAGTTAATTGTACTAGAAGAGATATTAGTACTCTTCCATCGCTCACAAACTAGCAAGCCAGCATCTTCTCTCAGCCACATGCACGGTAGGTGTCGTCATTCATTTGTTTTTGTTTTCCCGATGAGTTCTAATACTCATTTTAAAAACAAATATCGAGGAAAAATTAATTTTAGAGTGGGGTTAGATGTCAGTGTATATAAATGAGCGGGATTTGAAAATTATATAGATAAAAAAAAAAAAAAAAAAAAAGGCCTTTTAATCGGGCATATAAAGTTCATAATCCAAAGATGAACCCACAATGTTGTCATCCTGATAATCACGAAGCCCCTACGCCTCTTGAAGCATCACTGTCCATCCTCTCCATCCCGATTCATTCCAGGAACCAGTTGATCAAATTTTCCAACGTAGGAAACACGTTGGTGTGATAAGAAGATATTCCCATGTCATCACCTAATAAAACATTCTGAAAGTCATGATCCATCTCTTTTCCGAATAGGCATATGCCCACTTTCCTAGGAATCCACAACCAAAAGGAGATAAACATTGATGTCAATTCGATGAGGTTTGCCAAACAGAGAACTAACCCTTCGACCGGATTAGATCATAAGAAACGGTCCAAGGTTGAACAGTGATCGTGGATAGATTAATATTTTTGGAAGCATTGTGGGTAGAAGATGCTTCCTCTATCTCTCTGTTTTCTTGTTATATATTAAACAAGAGCTGATTCTTGGCATCAGGAGATCACTCTTGCAAGAAAAAACGATGACTTTCCTCTGTCAATTCATTTTTGTGCTGATCATGTCAAGTGATGGAAGCTACAGTGTAATTTCTAACCAACTTTTCCAGTCCTCTTTTGCAAAGCGATTTTCAGTATTCACACCACGTCTTTCGGAAATTATCTTGACAGGAGATTCATTTGGTATATATCGAAGTGGAGAAACTGACCGACCCAAAAGCCACGTTATTCAGTCAATGATGTACGCCAATTTCAAAACTGAGACCGATCTGATTTAGGATTTTCAGCTTGATTTCTTCAACCCAATTCAGGCAATTGCTCACTCATTTCGTGGTAGTATTGTTAGCAGGAGATGCTAATTGGGATAAGGTACAAGAAAATTTTCTTTCATCTCGTATATTGAACAATCTCAATCAACATGATGTAACCTCAAGCATGTTTACAACAACTCTTAATCTTTCCAAGCTCGGATCGCCCGGAGACGGAAGGCTCTATATCGGGAGCTCTGTACAGATTTTAGAAAAAAAAATGTGAACAAGCCAAAAAATCAACAACCGTAAGCTGCATGTACACTAAGGCTGTTCTAATTTTTCAGCGCTCAAATAATAGCACTGACCAATCAATACATTTCAAAACTTATTAGCATGACTTGTATATCAGCAAGAGAAAGAGTACTTGTGCGAGAGCCATGGATGCTCCAGTGCTTCGCTCGCAGTAGGACGTCTCTTAGGGTCAATCTCCAGCAAGTTCTTCAAGAAGTCAAGAAACCCGATATCAGAAACCTGTACATGTCCTTCCAACGACGACTCTTCGGGAATTATGTACTCCAATTGGTTAGTGTCCTGGTGAAAAAATAAGAAAGAAAAGAGTGAGACAAGAGTTATGAATAGTGCGGTCTTCATTTGATTTTCAGCTCCATGAGTTGAAACTTCAACAGAATACATGCACTTTCTTTTCAGCCCAATGTTATGAGTTCCGCAAGCCTTCACTGAAATATAAACCCGAAAATGAGGTTAAACGGTCAAGGTACATGCAACTCACCTCGTTAATGTAGTAGAGATCATATTCCTCCGTGAAATACTTAGGTGTCTCCTGTCCTTGTTCCAGCATCTCCTGATCAATGGGACCGAGCATGCCAATCATCCGTGCTAGAATCATTACAATTGCATCATTTGGAAATAACACCTGAAAAAAATCAATCAGAGAAACAGCAATGGATCGTGAACAATACATATCCAAGAAAGGGGTAGCAACTGAATGCACAGAAGATGGCTTAGAAGTCAATTGTAGTCATTAGTCATAAAAGCATAGTGCACCATAAAAGTTAAATCCAACATCTGGACTGAGCATGACCGTGAAGGGAGAAAGTCATACATACTTCGCCAGAGCAAAGTTCTGCCAAGATGCAGCCGAGTGACCAAATGTCGATCTTTTGGTCATAAGGAAGGCCCAGGATGACTTCGGGAGCTCTATAGGAACGAGACTGCACATAGAGGCACAAGTTGTCTGATTTAAAGCAACTGCTTCCCAGATCAATGACTTTAATCTCAGATCTTCTATAACTTTTGATGAGAATGTTCTCGGGCTTTAGGTCGCAGTGTATAATCCCCAGTTGATGCAAGTAGTCCAGTGCCTCTAAACACTGACGAGTTATGACCTGTAGGGACAAAGATTAAACCGCCTAGTTACATTTTCCACAATTCCACTTCTATGGACAAAGGCTGTATAGAATTAAAAAAATCCGATTCCACAAATGAAGTCTTTTGGCCCATAAAAGTACTCATATTCTGCAGAAAACAGTCGGACGGAAAAAACAAAGGACCATCATTGATCGGAGAGAACTACTGAGTCAAGCTATATTGAAATCGACCTGCAATCTGTTCAGCGTGAAATAAGCTTCCCCACCGGATTCTTGATTAAACTTCTGAAATTCATATAGATTTGCTCGAAGCAGTTCACAAACAATGAAGAGATGCTCCTGCACGATTGTATCAACAGGTTAGGGCAAATAAAGAGGGAAAATAAGCGATATCAACCACAAGTGCCCGTGTCTGGACACAGGAGGGGTGAAAGATCGAACTCCTACTAATTGGGTAATGCTAAATGCATTAGTTCTATCCCATGGTAGTCCAGTTTGTGCCTCGTCCTCGTGAGTAATCACGTTTCAATCTAGAGATGGATGTGATAATGAGATTCCCTATCTTTTGAAAAACCATTCGTAATACAGTGCCCACTGTGTATCAACTTTATTGACTCACTTTGTTCAAAATAGCAATAAGCACACTATGTATTAACAGCTCTGAAGGCATTTATTTCATTTGCAGAAGCCCATGGATAGTGAATGATACTGTTCAAGCTAGATATCCTTTGTAATACCTATTCAAAGCATGACAGGAGAAACATCTGGTACACGACAAAAAGGATTTTTTATTTCTTGTACCAATTGAAGTTCAAATGGGTGCAGATGTACACCAACTACATACAGTAATAATTAATTTCTCTAGTAACAATTGGCATATTTTGCAAGAGACATTCAACATATCCACCAATGGCCTACCTGATGATAAAAGTAGTCGTAGAGCCGCAGTATGTGACATTCATCGGCAGGATCATGCTTATTTACCAGCTTCAAAAGTTTAATTTCATCTAAACTCTGATCGAAGAAATCTTTATCATTTTTTATGATCTTCAGACAGACATCCACACCCGTATACAAATCATGTGCTTGAACAACCTTACTGAAAGCAGCAGAGCCAAGGTACTCTGTAACATAATATCTCCCTGCGATTACAGTATTTAGCACGATAGGCAGATCCTTGTTTTCTTCGAATCCAGTCCTGTACACGGCATAACATATGAGTGCAAGTGTCCCTATAAATCAAAATCGTACTAGCGAGCTTTAAACCTTGATTTAGTAGAATCTTAAATCAAGGGCAAATACTAAATCAAGGTCAAATATGATTATGGAATACCACATGGAAAGATAAACCACCATCTATATTCTTCTTGTGATCAAGAAAATGAACAATATCAATAGAGGCTCTTTTACTGAGTAGAAATTTGCTAAAATGGATCACAGATTTACAAAATGTGAATCCCCATTCATTATTAATACATATATGGCTTTTAATAGGTTAATCCTTCTGCTCCTAAAATATCCTCATGAAAATCAATATCACTGGTAAAACATGTGGATATACCTGTTTCTCCGGTGTATGATCCTCAAGTCAAAGATTTCGTATTCATCTTCCGCATTTTCTTGCATTAAAATCTCATCAGCAAAAACACTCTCCTCCCCTTGGCCTCCAACAGCTTCAGGATTGATGATATCTCCATTATCTATCGGATCATCAACATCTTCATTTTTTACAATATTTTCAAATATAAACTCTTCCCCGCGATCCCTTTTGTGTAAATCAGAGCTACTTAGAGGCCGATCAACAGAATCATCAGAAGTGTGCTTTGTTGCGTACTTGTTAGAACTCCCATTTGCTATATGTTTGGTGCCAGAATCATCTTCAGAGCACACACCTTCTACATCCTTCAAAGTGAAGCCGATTGTATTATTGTTGTGAAGGTTCAAATAGCTTCCATACATGATACCTCCCCCATATGGCATGGAATCCTCGTCCTTACCTTTGAAGGGTTCATACTGACTCTCTTCATCAAAATGACGACTTTCAGACAGATGAAGCTTTTGTCCTTCATTTGTGAAGGCCATGTCATATAGACCAGACTTATTTGAGTAATTGGCATTTGAATCCGATCGAAACACGTCAAGAGTGCCATTAAAATCCAGTGAATTATCGAGATATTTCTGCGACTCTGAATTCGTAATGAACTTATCCTGAGTCGGGCAGCCAAAGGGCCCTGATCCATGAAAGGATGGAGTCAGGAAGTGTCCTTCATCCTTGTCGTCGTACCAGTACAAGTCATTTTGAAGATCATAATCGTCGTATTGACGTGCCGTGCCGAACTGAGACAGTCTATCAGAAGAAGCATCAGAATTGGCTCTAGACACAGATCGAACTCCATACGGATTGACGAACTCTGCAAACACAGCAGGAGGCGAGACGCAAGATGTCACAACACCAACATTTTGCATCAGCCAAAATCCAGAAAGAGATGATTCAAGGAAAAAGATAGGTGCTTGGCAAGCAACTAGTCTTTCCAAGTCACAGCAATCTCGGGTTCATCGATATAGTCATCCGGTTCATAGCATCAAAAACTTTCTCTAGCAAACGCATACAGATGATGAAAATTCAGTGAAAAAATGGGCAGAAGTACGGCCGTTATACTCGCTCACCCCCTGAACTTTATCGATGATGAGTCAAAGAAATTGGCGGGAATCAATGGGGGAGATCAAAATTCCCAATTCCAATGCCCACTTTACACGGCAATACAAACAAGGTCGATGATTATCACCCCTTAAAGCTCATCTTGAAAGAAGGATTCAGTTTTACCAAAAGGAAGGGGTAAAGAGAGAACATTTCTTCTAGTTCCAGCACACATCAAAGCATTAAAAAGCATAGAGAAAGCATTACGTCATTAAGCATCACTCGCATTAGGATCAAGATTTCGAAATTTAGCAAGGATTTTTTCTTTTCATTTACCAGGAAAGAAAAAAACTATCGTATGAAAAGAAAAAAACTATCGCTTGGCGACAATTCTGCACAAATTAAATATTACTTGGCATAAGGACCGACACCGCCGGCGTCAGATACATGACGCCCAGTGACTTTTTCGGTGTAAAAAAAGAAAAACACACAACCACCGAAGAAAATCGACGCACTCACGCGCCACCCAGAAATACATAACTAAATAAAAATTCAGTCTTCAGAAATCGCGAGAAGGATTAGAACCTGAAGAGCACACGTCGCTGGTGGAGGACCCCACGCTGACGAACCGGTCGTCGGAAGACGCGCCGCCGCTCGATCTCACGGACCCCCGCCGCCGCCGCCGCCGACGCCGACGCCGACGGGGCCCGGCCGGCGGGAGCCCGAGGGGACCCGGACCGGCGGCGGCGGGGGGGGCATGGGGAAGAGGAACTTCTCGAAGTCGGAGGAGCCCAGGTCGCGCTTCTCGAGGAGGTCCTCCCGGAGGGCGGACTCCGCCGCCGCGAACCCGTTCTTCCTCAGGAACTCGAGCACCGCCTCCACGTCGGACACGGCCATGCTGCTGCTGCCGACGCCGCCGCTGCCGCCGCTGCCGCTGACGTCCTCCTCGCGCGGTGCGGAAAAGCCGGGGGCGCTGCAGCGAGAGGTGAAGGAAGAGGAGGGGCAGGGGCATGTGAATATGGCGACGTGGGAGGGTCAAAAGTGGAAAGGCGGGGAGGTTGGTGCGCAAGCGCTTGCATGCTTAGTCCTGAGATAGAGATAGAGATAGAGAGAGAAAGTAGAGAGAGAAAGAAGGCACGACGAAGAGAGAGATAGAGAGAGAGAGAGGTGGTCTTCTACTGTGAAACTGAAGCTTAGCGGGTCGACCTGCGAGACTTTGCTCGCTCTCGTCTCACCAACTTTGAAAAGCGAAGGGGTTTAGGGAGAGGAGGCTTTCGGGTCGCGTGGGCCCCGCCACCGGCTCCCTAATCGGCCGACACGTGGCGCATCCTCCGGCCACGACGCGCCCCCCACTGGCCTTGATCTTCGTGGGATCCGACGGCGGAGGGAAAACAGCCCACCGTTCACGTCGAGATCGGCTGTTGTCCGATTTGAAAACCGATTCATCGTGTCCGAATTTTCGTATTTGTCCTCGTACTTTCATACCTATTAAATGCGTTTTTGTTTTCTGGTCGAACCATTAAATGTATTTTCCTTTATGCGACACGCGTTTGTCGTTTTGATATACTATGCGTACATATAGACAAATTAAAATATAGCGGAATATTTCCTTTTCTTTGTTGACTTTGCAAAGGGGAGCCCCTTGCTGTTGGACCATTTCGTGTTCCCACGGCTCTCTCCCCCTTTTTTTAATTTATTTTTTTGTTATCTGTCTTTAATCTTTTCAATTGCTACTTTCCAATCCGACGGTGGCGATTATTTTTACTCTTCTTCTTTTGGCTTTCTTTTATTCTTTGGTGAGTGGAGGGAAATGATTTCAATTCTCCAATACGTCGATGCCGTCTGATTTTACCATTCAAAGATGATGCCGCCAGCAAGAATTCGGTTTTGTAATAAAAGAAGTAGCAAGCAATTCACACCCCCTCAAAAAGAATGGAATTTCATTTTGTTCCGAAGAATATGCTTTCGCGGAAAACCTTTCGATGCTTCGAAAATTTTAAATTCAACTCATATGGAATATGTCCCGAGAGAATTTTCTTCTTTTTTTTTTTAATAAAAGATAGGTGTTGGAAAAGTTCGAAACTCGTGGACTGATCCAATTAGCCCTTCTTAAATAAAGACAAGCGTTCGAACTAAATTCCAAACTTTCTTCTATCTAGTTTATTAAGATCGACTCAAGCGTCTCCACTAACAGAAACAGTCAACGGATTGCAATTAAAATATAATTTAGAAAAACCTCGAGCTCAATTGATAAATATCAAGATTATCTCAAGGCTAATGAAGAGATTCGAGACTAACTGATTGAGCGAATTTAAAAATCAAATTGAAAATGACATAAAGTGATTAGAAAAGAAAGGAGAATTGGTCCGTGGGGTCACGGAAATGATTATGGGGTTTTTAGAGATGATGAAGGTAAGGGGGGGGCATGATGGTTCATGTTATGGGTACAACCACCTTTTCGTGCGGTTCGTGAAGGGGCAATGCCACCCACCGATGCTCATCATGTCCTTCTCCTAAATTGCGTGACACCCAAAAAACAGCTTTAGGCCTCACCTTTTCTCATGTGACCTAGATTTAAAAAAAAAAAAAAATCATGAAAAATAAGAGTGACGACAATCACTCTCCATTTTTGCTAATTTCATCGGGTTTTTTTTCCTTACTTTCCCACCCACCTCCGGAGTCCTCTCTCGAAGTTCGAATCGCCGCATGCCTGAGGAGCTCTCGATTTTACACTTTTTATTCTTAACCAGTTGCACGTGCAATGATAACACGGGATGGAGCCTCGGGTCACGTGCCGACGGCGCCCGAGTTTAGCGGATCCGGTAGTTTGCCAAAGGAAACTCCCCCACCAAATCCGAGGCTATCGTTTGCAAAAGGGAAAAAGGGATTTACTACTTGTTCTTGGAAGAGAAAGAATAATGACCAAATTAATTTCCGATTTCGCCTTCGATGGAGTCGAAGGCAAAGCTTTTCCGCCAAGTGTGCCTTCGAAGTTCTTTTGTTTGAATTCAGAGTGGCGAGTTTTTGTATAGTTTAAGAGTAAATAATTGGCGTTTTCCTCGATATAAAAAGATTGTGTAAAAGGAGCATCTATGTCTCTTTATGAATGGACAATTAAAATTGGAATAAATGTGAAGGGAATATCTTTAGGTGCCGGTGGAAGAAACGAGGCCAGCTGATTATTCTCTACTCAAAGATGACGTGACTAATCCATCATTCTAGAACAGTTAACGACTTTGTAGACCATAGATTTGAACATTAAAACAAGAAGAGAAATAAAAACCAACGAAGAAGCAACCGATAGACCCTCTTCGGAAAAGCCCGAATGGTCAAAAAAGATGATTGACGATGTACGTTGTTATTGCCCGCAAGTCGAGCCTTAGACTGGAAACATGAGTTGTAGACGCGGCCATTTTGAATGGACCGAGTGAGGACATGAAAGGGTGCACGACAACGAGGATACACATGCAAAATAATAGCATGAGGAAGTGTTGACATTTGAATATGTTGATGTGTTATTAAAAGGTGAAATTACAAAGCAAGTCATAAACTTAGGCTCATCCTATTTTTATCATCCATTGACTTCTATCACCTCCTGTCACATGGAATTGACTATATTAACTCTTACAAATCCCGCTTTTAATTTAAGATCATTTCTTACATTTTTCACCCTTTATCATTGGCTCCTCACACCCTCTATTTCATTCAATTAACTACACTATCATGTGCGATTCTTGCTCTTGATTTGATATTATATCTTATCTTACTATTGGGTGTTGCAAAATATTTTGGTAAAAATCACGGGCGTGGCCTTGCCAACCTTTGTCAGTCATGTGTGAGAGTCGGTGAACCCTCGTTGGTTGCCAGGTGAGACCCAGTCGGCTATTCTTGCTAGACTTGGTAGGGGAAAAAAAACAAGAAAGAAAGGAAAGCAAGATAGAGAAAAAAAAAATTCAAAATTTTAAAAAACACAAAAAATTATCAACATTAATGCCGATTGTCTTACTTGGCACTACTAGTGTCTTTAGATAGACTCAATTGGTAAAATAGGAAAACGTTTATAATTGAATTGGTACAATTGAATAGTTTAGGACCGGATTAGCTGAAGTGCAATAAGTTTAAGACTTTTTTTGATAATTTTCCCCATATTACATGATCCGTTTCTTCCAAGAGCTTGAATTATTAGGAAGCGGAACGACAATGTCCTTTTTACCTTTAACCCACCTAGAGAGAGAAAAAAGTCTACGTAATCAGAATCTGGATTGTAAATAAAGAACCGAGATACAGGCCCATGATCAAACCTTTCGTAAAAAGAACTAATCGTTTATTAGGCCCGATCCACTCTTGTATTGGGCCAGGCTCAAGCCCGCCTATCTATCGGGCCTAACAGAGTTTAATTTAGATCCACCAAATTGCAAGATTGCAGGTGGAATTGATCTGCAGAAACAGTGGGCCCAATTGGCCAAGTATTCAATTTGGTTCCGCCTTCATTCCGATTTTTATTGACGACTATTCTTTCAAAGCTTCATCAATTTTATTTCCTTAGCAATGGAAAGAAAAAAGGGGGAAATTTTCACACTTGATGTTCTTTTCTCTCCTCTCTTTTTTTTTTTTTTTTTTTTCCTGGTAGATTAAATATTGCCTTTTCCCCGCCACAAGTAATCAGACAAAGAAATAGAATGATTGTGGTAATAAAAATTATTGTTTCGATATATTTCAACCGTTGCATAGATAATGATGATCTAGTTTGCCTGCAAAATGGGAAGGCATATAATTTCTGAAATGCTTTCTATGAAATTATCTTGAACGCTGTATTACAAATTCATACGGAGAAAAAGAGGGATATTAAGTAGTTGGTCAACGTTATCTCTAGTCCTATCTTAAAAAGCAGTTGAATTGAAAATTTAAATAAATGCCAATTTGTAAACACGTCAACACGCTTAAAAGGACATTTATAGAAATGTATCGATTAATTAATCAATTTCCATTCTATGCTTGATTTGAGAGCTTCAAGCTTGTGCGAATTCTCAGGTTACGCTAGATATTTATTTTTTCACTTTTTGCTTCTTGATTTGTGCGTGCTTTGAGAGCTTCGAAATGACGTGATTTCCCAACTTGTGTTGGGTATTTATATTTTTCCTTTCGCTTCCTAATTTGTGTTTGATCCGGAGGCTTTAAGCTCATTAGAAAAATCACTTTCTTGGTGATGATAATGCTTCATGATCCACGGTGTAAAGTCCTTTTGCTGATAATGCTCATTAAGAAATCTTGCTTTTTGTGTTTTTTGAACCTCGGACGATTGTTTGATGAGATGATATTTTGCTTGTGCTTGTGAGCTTTTTCTTGAAGTAGATAGTGAATTCTTTCTTTGACAGCGATTGATAACTCCATGTCTGACCATGAAAAGAGTAAAGGAAATGTGGAAATGAACTTCACGACACCATCTTTAATAGCAGTAATACAACAGCAATAAAAAAGACATTTACGCATATTTCCAACAGCAGCAATACAAGCTTTATGAACACCGTCCTTAATGTCACAACCAACTCCAGCACATTCAAATCCAGTCACTATCCAAGTCCAACACATCCAACTCTCACTGCAGATTCATTGTCTTGCTTCACTTTGAGATTCTTGAGTCGTGGGATGTCCAGAGACTTGGTTTCAAATATTGCTATAATGGTTGGCACCACTATGAAGAATTTCTTGTACTGTGTTACTGTCGGGCATTAAATTACATGGGAAGAAAAGACAAAATGCTATTTTGCTAACCGTGGTGGAATAGAAACTCCTTAAGAAAATAAAATATATAACTAAAGTATGAGTTTCTAGTGGTTTTAGATCCATAAAGGTCATATCAACATTTTATTGGGGCAAATTCAAAGCCGAATGAAGTATTGCACAAGTGGATTGCTCACCCTCCTCTTCTCAGATCTCACAACAATTTATTGTGACCTTACAGATCTAGTCACGGTATCTTCACTTGGTCTATTAGATGTCCCTATTTCAATGGCTGGTTGCTTGGCATGCTTCCTTGGCCTACTTCTTTTAGCCCACAAATAAATGACATATACAATAAAGGCAAAGTTCGCTTGAATTTCCTCTGGGAGTCTCTGCTGGAGATTAAGAGCATGGTCTCTTGTCAGGTCCAATAGCATGGTAGTTGGAGCATGACATGGTAGTACCAACTTTCAACATTTTATTTGGATTGATGTTAGTGACTCTTGGCTTCCTTATTCTTTGTCCTTTCTTGGCATTTTTTCTCATCACCATTGGGTATCTTCCTATCTTTTTTGGGTCAAGCTTTCTAAATGGTGGAGGAAGTAAAAACTCTTCACTGGTCACTAGCCATGCTTCATCTCATTCGAGGTAGGTAATTCCATGGTAGATGGCAATGCTCGTATGCAGTTTTATTGAAACAGTCGGTTTACATAATCGTTTATTTAGGTTACACTTAATTGATTGATGCACGAGAAAGTATGACTACATGGTGTTTTCCAATTTGGAAGCACGTCTTCTCATTCAGATCAATTACAAACTTGTCATCACTTACAAGATAAGCTTAATATGTAAGTCGAATTAAACCTCAAAACCCTTTAAGGCCCATCTCCCTAAAGATGTCGGCCTTATCGGCCACGGTGAAGCAATACTTGGCGATTTTTAGGTTCCCGTTTGAAAATCTGCTGAATTCCCAAAGTTTGTCCCAATTTCCTCTTAATTCGGCCAACTTGATGCCTAAGGTTTTCTCCCCATTTTCAATCCCAAAACGATGTTGTTTAAGGAAGATTTTATGCTCGATTTTCCATGTCATTCTTCATGGCAAATTGGTCGAGACGTGACGTTGTCTGTCACATGTGCATTTTAATGGAGATATTGCTCAAGCCATTGATGAAGGATAGAGAAGTATCAATAAAAGATTTTTTGTAAGACGAAAAATTAGTAAAGTGCATGAATATTGGTTTTGGATCTTTAATGGTATTAACTCAAACTTTTATTGTTGGACAATCTTATCAAAGCTTCATCAATTTCATTCATCGGCAAAAAAAAAAAAAAAGATAAGATAAAAAAAAAAAAAAGGAACAACTCGCCCTATTTGACAATCCAACAGAAACAAATAACCCATTTGAATGTTCTTTTTCCATCTTCTGCTGGTAGAATAACTATTATTTTTTTCCAGCCGCAAGCAATTAGACAAAAAAGAAAAATGATCACGAAAAAAATAATAGTTGTCTTGATACTTCTTCTCACCCTCACGGATGCAATGAAAAAACAAAACAATTATCAAGATACTTTTTATAAAATTTTCTCAAATGCCATCTATCAAACTTGAATAAAGGGATTTATGCAAATAATTGGTGAATTTTATCTTTCAGATACGATTCTTGAAAAATCGTTTGAGTGGAAGAATAAGTGAATGGAAATTTATAATAATATCAGGCTCTTCTCAAGGATATTATAGAATTTTGTGGATTGGCTACCTTCTTAACTTCTTATTATCACAATTAACAGTTAACTGGACAACCTCTTCATTTTCATTTCTACACCCCATTTCACTTTTCAATAAAAATAAATTAATAATTAAATTTATTCAAAACTTTAATCCGATATACACAAATTTTAAATTTATTCAGTGTAGTCTATGAAATTTAATTCAATATGTAATGTTATCTTTGAATTTTTACTTTATTTGATGTAGTCCCTACATCGTATAAAAATGTTCAATATTATTCTACTAATAATTCAAGTATGAGGGCAATATTTTCAGATAGTTTGAGAATTAAATTAAATATATATCAAAAATTTATTATTATATTAAATAAATTTAAATTTTAGAGATGATATTACATATTGAATAAAAGTTGGGAGACCATATTGAATAACTTTAAAGTTTAAGGATCACGTTATATATTAAGACTGATTGTGTAATTTCATTTTTGCTATCTAATTTCTTTTTTAATCCGTCTTTGTTTCTCTTCTATTTAATTACAGGGTCTCAAAAAGTCAAAATGTGTTAATTGCAATTTGAGACTTGCAGAAAAAGAAAACCGGAAAAAAAAAAAAAAAAAGCCACAAACTCAAAAACACCTGGAACTGCATAAAGCACAACTTGTCTCCATTTCCTCTCTCCCTCTCTCTCTCTCTCTCTCTGTGCCTCTCGATACTCTGTAGCTCCCCACATCCAAGATCGCAGTGCTTCGATAAACGTACGCGACCGCAGGCCTGAAGAGAGAGAGAGATCTGCCTTCATCTCTCTGACTCCGGCGGGTATCTGCAAGAAAAAGGAGGGATCTTTTCCATGGTATGATGGCTTCTTCGATCTCCTCATCGAGTCCCCGCACTGTAGAAGAGATCTTCAAGGACTACAACGCTCGGCGCACCGCCCTCGTCCGCGCTCTCACTTACGGTATCGATCCCCGTGCCGTCGCCCCCCCCTGGATCTTCGCATGCATGCGTTTTCTCTTGATGGGTCCGAGCTCGAATGCGTGCGCCTTCGATGTTTCGTCTTCTTTTTTTGTTGGTTTTGTTCTGGGTTGACGCCGTCGTTGGTTTTTGTGGTCAATTCGTTTCAGATGTGGATGAATTCTACTCGCTCTGCGATCCAGGTGAGCTCGGTGTTCTAGGTTTTGTTGTCCCTTCTTGCTTTTTCCTTCGAATTATAGGGCGAATGCAAGATTGCTGCTTTACGCTTTTTGAAGGGAAAAGGTTTTGACTTGAGCTTATGCTGCAAATTTGGGGAAGTGGGATATGATGTGTGCGGGAAATGGGTAACTGATATTAGACGATTTTTGTATGAAACCGCGGTCAATTTGATTGGGGAAGTGGCTGTAGTGGGTTGATGAGAAAGGGGGTAAGTGGGATATAGGTTATTGTTGGTTCTTTTCATTCATGATCTGAAGGAAATTCTTATTTTTGCTTTGATTTCTTAATGGGTATTTCAGTTGTGATTAGGGACTCCAAATTTTAAAGCTCCTTTTTTTTTTTTTTTGGGGGTTGTGGGGGCCGGGGGCTGGGGACAAATTTAAGGTTTTCTCTGTTTGATACGAGACTACGAGTGACTTAAAATGTTTTGTCTGTGGATGGATATTTTGCATTTCAAGAAAAGGAGAATTTGTGTTTGTATGGTCACGCAAACGAAACATGGGAGGTGGCTCTGCCCGCCGAGGAAGTACCTCCTGAGCTTCCTGAACCAGCCTTGGGCATTAACTTCGCTAGAGATGGAATGAAACGCAAGGACTGGCTGTCTTTGGTGGCTGTGCATAGTGACTGTTGGTTGCTTTCCGTGGCCTTCTACTTTGGTGCTCGGCTTAATCGCAATGAAAGGTACTTTCCTTTTGTCTTCACTTGTTGGAGATTGTCATTGCATTTGCGGGCATACTCAATGGGTCTGTTGAGGTCAAAATTGTGATTCTGGGTGCCCTACGTCCCAATCCAGCAAGGCAACTAACGCAATTAAGATATACCTACATATATCTAATGGTGCTAGCTTATTCTATTAAAAAGCCATTCTGCAGTCTTTCGCTCAAGTTTGAATTTTGAATTAGGTACAGCAACTTGAAGTGTTTTACACCATCAGATTGTTATAGTTGAAGTTGCACTATCGTTCATGGTTTCAGCAAACGCCACTGAAAATAATTTTGGTTCCATTACAATGAATGACTCCGAAGTGAATGCTTGAGACTGTGTTTTGACTCAAATCAACCTCGCTGAATTGCAGTTAATTTTGTCAAGCTTTTTGTCATTAATTGCATTCTTGACAAGTGGTCTGTGTTAAACTTAATACTTTTATGGGTACTTTGATTTAATTAACTATTGTTGAGGAGTGCTTTCCCTACAACATGGGAATATGCGGGAACACCCTCCGGATCATAGCAGAAATGCTCAGAAAACCTGTATTTAAAGAGTTATAGTGACTCCTTGTTGGTTCAGAAATAGATATTAATGGTGAGGAACTGATGTGCCAACATATTAAAATTTCTTAATTTGCTTGATGGCTTTATGGGAATGACATTTCATTATGAAAATTATGTTATTACCTCTCTTTGATATTGGTTTTATCATTTAATTGACAATGTTTTTCATGACTACTTTTACCATACTGTCTTTTTGTTTTCTTCCCTTATTCTGACTTGTATGAATGATTTCGAAGTTTTTCATCTAACTTCTTGTACGTATGTACTGATTGACACTAAGCCTTATTTTGGAAGGGTTAATTGGGTCCTCCGTCATTTACTCGACAATGGTTTTCATGTCTACTTTTACAATATTGTCTTTTTGTTTTGTCCCATTATTCTGACTTATTTCAACGAATTTTACATTAAATTTTCCTCTAGCTTCTTGCATGTATGTACTGACCCTAACCCTTCTTGTGGAAATGGTAATTGGGTCCTTTTCTTTGGTATATATTACACTTGATGGTCATGTGTGTTATGAATGCTTTTCTTGCATGTATTTTTTTCCTGAACAATGCTTTCACGAAGCTTGTGTTTGATTGAATATATAGGGTATATGATGCATGTAATGTGACAATGACATTTTGAGTTGCTAGTTCCTCGAGTGTAGTGTGTTAATTAGGTCACATTGTCAGAATGGGATATTTGTTCTATAACACATATAACTCAAGTTCACAGAAGCTGGTTTTACATTAGTGATGTCTGTTTGTAGCTATACTACCAAGCATTAATGAGAGACTTTTACCCAATCTTTTCTTGTGGTTTATTTCTTCTGCTCTTGAGGGGTTCCTTCAACCACATGTAATCTTGTAACATGCTTGAGAAGAAATTGGGGAAAGCAACACAAACCATCCCGCCTTTCTCTTATCATATACTTTGGGTGGTTGCAAAAAATTCTGTATTATACTAATCATTATGTGAATTGCATTAATTTTTAACTAGAGGGTGCGAAGTGGTCTGAAACTAGAGGATGCATAGAGTAGTTGAGGTAAAAGTTGGCAATGGTTTTTGGAATTTTATATCCTTTCTGACCTTCCATATCAAAGTGTCATGTACAATCACATATTATTTATTTGTTATTATTACTACTTTTTTTTTTTTTTTTTTTTTTTTTTTTTGGGGCACCATGAGATGTGCAATAATATGCTAGGCATCTACTATAGAAAAGCAAAGACAAGCAACCCAATTATAAGTGAAGATAGTACACAAGGTCACCGCTGAACATATAGACCAAAAATGACTCTTCTTGTGAAGATGAAATGGAAAAAAGAAATTACAATGGGTGGAGTTAATGCACGTCGTGGAAGGGGGATGAAAAGATTTTTAACTTCTTGGTCAGTTACTTTTATTTCCAATATTCTCTTGGCTCGGAGGAAAATGGTGTTTTAGGTCGTGAATATCTGTCAACTAAATGTTTGTAAATATACAGAACTAATAACACGGAGTTGGGAGCCATTTACGCATTCCAACAATTACAAGAATCAGAGTCTTGGGTTTTCTCTAGTTTTCCTTCTTTACATGCCAGTGTGCTATGTCCTTGAGTATCTTTTTCTAAGTTGATCTTTAGGCAAAGTTTAATTCAAATGGCATTTTTATTTTGTTATGAAGGATGAAAATATGAAAAAGAATGCAGCTCTGTCATAGGAGATATCAAGATGCGAATTCTGAGGAGGAGAAATAAGTATTTAGTGAAGATTTTTGCATGTGGTTGACTTGCACCACCAGCATCATGGAAATCCTGCTTGTTCTTGACATGACAACCTAATAGAATTGACCAGTTGACTTTCACTACTATCATGCTCTGAACATTTCATAGTTTAAAAGATTGATGATATGAAGTAAAATGAAGTCCTTAATGATATTTCACGAGAAAATGGTGGATGGAACTCGTGATGATAAAATTACTGACATTCAAAGAAACATTACGAGCAAATGCATGCTCTTTCTCCACTGTGCATATAGATGTTAGTTGCTACTTCATCGAGTTCACTAGACAAGTTGGTACTAGGATGGTCAAAAGCAGGATATAAGAAAACTCCAGTGAACTTTATATTTAGGACCTTAGGCTCCTGATTGAGCCTTCATTGAGTTCACTCTCTGTCTCTCTCTCATGCAAGCACAAGTGCACAGAGGCATGAATCTACCTATCCATGCAGTCACTTAGATTTATATTTATCACTGTGTCACACGAGTCATTGACTCTCATATGTGCTGTCAAACAACTACAATGATTGCACTATCCTCTGCTCGTGCAAGTGTATTATCATGCCAGAGTTATTGATTTTTAAGCTCCTCATGCTTGCTCTACTTCTGCCCGTATGGGGTTATATCTTGTCCTGATACAAGGAATGAGAACTTGAATATTCCAAATTTTGCAGGAAGCGTTTATTTAGCCTGATAAATGATCTGCCAACCCTTTTTGAAGTCGTGACGGAGAGAAAGCCTATAAAAGACAAGCCTAACATGGACAGCGGGAGCAAGTCGAAAAACAGCACTAAGGTTGCTCTCTCTCTCTCTCTCTCTCTCTCTCTTTCTCTCTCTCTCTCTCCCTCTTCCCCCTCTCCCTCCCCTCACAACCCCCCCCTCCCGCCCTCTTCCCTTTCTCTCTTCCTCGCTTATATGCACGACCTAACCTTTGCATTTTAATCCAAGCATATTCTCTTGCTGCTTCTTTCTGATGACACCCACTCGATTATAGAAGATTACTGGCATTGAGCTACCCTTTGTCCCCTTTGTCCCTCATCGTACTACTGATGCATGCGCCTAATTAACAATCTGAGATTTAGCAAATTGGGACCGTAGTTCCAATTAGAGTGGCAATGTTGATCAACACAGTGGAGGTCCATATTTCTCATAGTAAACTTAAGTGTCTCACGATAAAACACCTTCCCCAAACCCAACCAACCCCCTCCCCCTCCCCCTTCCTTTTTTTCCCCTCTCTGCTCTCTTAAATGCACGACCTATACCTTTGCATTTTCAATCCAAGCTTATTTTCCTGCTGCTTCTATCTGATGACACCCACTCAATTATAGAAGATTACTGCCATTGAACTACTCCTTTGTCCATCATCGTATTACTGATGCACCTAATTATCAATCTAAGATTTAGCAAATTGGGACTGTAGTTCCAATTAGAGTGGCAATGTTGATCAACGTCATGAAGGTCCATATTTCTCATAGTAAACTCAAGTGTCTTATGATGAGACATTCCACCCCAACTTCCCCCCTCCCCCTCCCTCTTCCTCTTTCTTCTTCCCCCTCTCATCTCTTATATGCACGACCTAACCTTTGCATTTTCAATCCAAGCTTATTTTCTTGCTGCTTCTTTCTGATGACACCCACTCGATTATAGAAGATTACTGGCATTGAGCTACCCCTTCATCCCTCATCGTATTATTGATGCCCCTAATTATCAATCTGAGATTTAGCAAATTGGGACTGTAGTTCCAATTGGAGTGGCAATGTTGATCAACGTCGCAGAGGTCCATATTTCTCATAGTAAACTCAAGTGTCTTATGATGAAACATCTCCCCCCCTTCCCCCTCCTTTCCTTCTTCCCCCTCTCATCTCTTATACGCACGACCTAACCTTTGCATTTTTAATCCAAGCTTATTTTCTTGCCGTTTCTTTCTGATGACACCCACTCGATTATAGAAGATTACTGGCATTGCGCTACCCCTTCGTCCCTCATTGTATTATTGATGCACCTAATCATCAATCTAAGATTTAGCAAATTGGGACTCTAGTTCCAATTAGAGTGGCAATGTTGATCAACGTCATGGAGGTCCATATTTCTCATAGTAAACTCAAGTTTCTTATGATGAAACATCCCCCTGCCCCCTCTCTTCCTTCTTGCCCCCTCTCACATCTTCTATGCACGACCTAACCTTTGCATTTTCAATCCAAGCTTATTTTCTTGCCACTTCTTTCCGATGACACACCCACTTGATTATAGAAGATTACTGGCATTGAGCTACTCCTTGGTCCCTCATCGTATTATTGATGCACCTAATTATCAATCTGAGCTTTAGCAAATTGGGACTGTACTTTGAATATCAGTAGTACCGATACGCGACGTGACACGACACGACAACATGGCGTTTCTCAAAAGATAGAGAATTCCGACACGTTGGAACATGTTGTATATTAAATATATACGATAAATTATTATTTTTATGAGTATTTTAATCAAATTAACTTGATTCAAATTCATGAAGAAATAAATAATAAAAAAAGAGCCCCAAATGAATTTTTACATTAAAAACATTAATTTACCATTTATTAATATCATTCAATATTTTAATTCGACTAATTCAACTCCTCTCCTATAATTCATAAAAGTTGGAGGAATAAAAAAAGCAATCCACATTATGAATATGCGTGTTAGAGCATGTTGGAAGAAAATCAAAAAAATAGATTTGGGGGATGAACTGTGTATCATGAGAAGTAAGAGCTAAGAGCCGGAAGAAAAGAGAAGGTTAGGTTTTTCTTTTTTCCCCATTCATTATTTTTATTATTTTTTATTTTCTTAAAAATTTATAAAATTGACTCGTGCGTGTCGGAATTATCGGAATTAGGTGTTGAAACTTTGAACTCGCATGTCAAAATTCCTGACTCAAAGTGTTGCGGAGTGTCTATCGGAAGAGTTGATTAGGTGCTGGATTTTTCGACACGTGCTGATCGAGTGTTGGAGTGTCCAACACGACACAAAGGCTTTTGTAGAGAGTCGATGCTTCTTAGGTTCCAATTAGAGTGGCAATGTTGATCAACATGGTGGAGGTCTATATTTCTCATAGTAAACTCCATAGTGTCTCGTGATAAAACATCTTCCCCCCCCCCCCTCCCCTTTTCTCTCTTCCCCCTTCTCTCCCCACTCTTCCTTTTCCCTTTCCCTCCTCTCTTAAATGAATGATATATGCACGACCTAACCTTTGCATTTTCAATCCAAGCTTATTTCTTGCTGCTTCTTTCTGATGACACCACTTGAATATAGAAGATTACTGGCGTTGAGCTTCCCCAGTACTGATGCACCTAATTAACAATCTGGGATTTAGCAAATTTGAACTGTAGTTCCAGTTATAGTGGCAATGCTGATCAACATGGTGGAGGTCCATATTTCTCATAGTAGACTCTAGCGTCTCATGATAAAACATCTCTCTCTCTCTCTCTCTCTCTCTCTCTCTCTCTCTCTCTGCCCCCCACCTTAAGCACAACCTTATTTTTGTGTTGCAGAGATCCATTGATGGACCAACTAGAAGCACCCCGAAGCCATATGAAGATAACTATGGTGAAGAGGAAGATGAACATAGTGAAACACTCTGTGGAAGCTGCGGTGGTAACTACAGTGCCGATGAGTTTTGGATCTGCTGTGACATCTGCGAAAGGTGGTTCCATGGGAAATGTGTGAAGATAACACCGGCCAAGGCCGAGAACATCAAGCAGTACAAATGCCCTTCTTGTAGCTCAAAAAGGAGCAGGCAGTAGTAGCTCCTGAGGCTAATAGCATGTGGAGGGGTTTGCTTGCAAGCATGACAACTTTGGCGGTTTAACTACAGCATCTCATGGTAATTAATATCATCCAAAAGCATCAAATCTGAAGTTAGTCCTCTAATTAATACTACAATTCTTTTTGCTTTTCTGCTAAGTTATGTTTGAAGTTTTAGCCGTAGAAAAGTCAGTACTCTGTCCTCAGACAAGATTTCGGCTGCTTTCTGCGCAAATCAGTCTCTCTATGGATGTTTGTACTGTAAGAAATGTTTTACCCTAATAGTAGTTTACAATATTTGAGCTGATTGTTCAGTTAAAACTTGATATCTATATCTATGTCTGTTCTCTCATTTCTAAGGCTGGAACGTATGGTCTCGTCTAGGCACTTGCGATTCATTCCTGGACTCAAGTGCGTAGGGCCTGCGAATGACAACTACCAATCTCGTCTCGAGTTCATATTTTGCATTTCCGTTCTTGGGATTTTTTATTCTTGAGTCGAACCGTTCATGGGACCGACCTTGTAGAAAAGCAGGAGTCCCATTGGCCTCCTGATACCGTAGGCAAGAATCAGACACTGCAAAGCTCTTCCTGAAGTAGGCGAGGCTAAGGTTTATTCTTTCAAATCCATGTGTGCGCTTCCATGGCAAAGCCTTCTTGGGTTTGGAGTGCCGTCTTCTCTGAAGTTTTGCATCGTTGAGTTTTGAGTTGATCCCGGTAGCTTGGAGTTTGTTCAAATGATCGGGCAAGTTGCTCCCCTCCTCAGTTTCAGCCTTGGCGACAAGACCAACTGATCCAGCGCGGGTTAGTTATTCCTGAGAGAATTTGATTGGTCCATCCAGATGTAAGAGATCGTGACGGAATGACGCATGCGGATGAACAGGAAAAAAGTAGAGGGATTGAAAAAATCTGCGATGACATACTGGCTGAGAGATGCATGAGCACATGGGTAATCAAATATTAAACGAAAACGTGCCTTGATGTTTGAGATCGCGCTGTCATTTCCTCAAAAGACCCTCGCCTGTCTAAATCTCGCACGGTCAATCCCCGCGATGTCGGGCCCCTACCTGCCGGCATTATTTTCTTCGTCTTGAACGACTTGTCCTTCCCCCGCCCTCTCGTCCGGAAGAAAGATGGTATCCATCATCGTCACCACCCTCCCCTCCCCTCCTCGGTCTCTCGCCATAGTCGTCACTGAAAACGAACGGATATAGCCATCGTCCATTCAGAAGTACGCATGGGAAAAGGAAATATCACGAATCGCAAGTTCTCGGTCAAGGTTAGCCTGATAAGGATAGGGTCGCTTTTGCACGGCCCGTTACGGCTCGATAGGTCAATCAATGGTGTGACTCACGTTGGAACCTCTTTTGCTCAAAAGACAATTGCCCGGCATGTACAAAAATATCTAGCGATGACCGCTGGATAAAGGACGGGCTCGAGCGTGTGACTCCACGACACGATTTCCTACATCTAAGTTAGCAAAGAAATATCAAAAGCTATTTCGACGCATAAGAATATGAAAGTAAACTTCGTTCCTATAGCACTGTAATTTTCCTAGACTTTGTAGTAATTTCATGACTCAGAAGTAATTTAAATCTTTCCAAAATTAGTTAGTAAACCTATGAACATCCTAAGTAATCGGAATGCACGAGTAATTCTTTTCACATTCATTTGTATTTTCTTCAATTACGAATATAAGTTTCTTTATTTGGTTATTAGTAATTACTTTGGCATATAATCAGCAAATTTTTCATATTAATTGTAGTCCATAGTTACTCATAAAGTTCCTTAGTGTTTGGTAATTTCACAGCACAACATAAATAAGTGTTTATTCTTGGAAAATGAATGATTTAGAGAACATTTTATTAAAAATAATCACTTGTATTGTCTACAAAAAAAAAAAAGAATAAACAAAAAACATTTTCATTGTTTTCGAAAGTGTTTAGACTTAAATTGTTGTCGATATGGAAGTATTTTTTATCGATTAATTATTTCAAACGATACAAACGATTAATATTAGGAAAATATTTTCCTAATTTTTCTTTTTCCACGAAACAAGTGGATTAGTCCATAAAACGTCTTGCATATTTCAAGGTTCTTCTGGCTCTAATTATCCTTGCTACCGAATAAGTAAATAACCAAAAGACGAATTAGAGGAAGCCTGAATCTCTTGTACAAGGAACTTTTGGATAATCCCCCAATAATTCGTGAATTTAAACTTGTTAGTTGGCCATATTCTATGCATTTTTTTTTTTTTAAATTTATCTAAGTTCATCAAGGTTCCTTTGTATTTTAAATTTTGCCTCAATTATTTCTAAACGCGCAGCTCATTGTTGAACGCTTCTCCGATCCACGTGTTGAATTGCTTAGCAAAAAATTTAAAATTAGAAGTTTTCTTGGAAGATGATCCATCCCTTTCAAATATGAATCTCGGGTCTCGGAGTGATCGACTCCACATAATGCTGCAAATAAAGAAAAGTAAACTTGTAGTTTTTGTATAACATGATTGATATGCAAATACATCTGTCCCGTCATTTTCCATCAGTATCAAAATGCAAATAGCTCTCTGGACCACCACCAACATAGGCACCTCAAGTGGTCGACTAAATCACGCAAAAATAAAATAGAATAAATAAAAATATAAAATAAAAGTGACCAAGTACATATTGGCCTCTGTATACTTGTCCGAACGATTTTTTTTTTTTGTTATTTTTTATTTTCTAAAACGCACCCGAATCTCAGCCTCAGCATATCAATTATTGTCTCATCCGAAATTATAAACAGTGAGACCGATGTAGAACAACCATTCAAGAGAGTTGCAGAAATTCAAACCAACAACACTACCCCCTGACGTGGACAACCGGTTTCGTTCGACCGGTTCTACTCTATTTTTATAAAAATCCGGTGGCGTTTTTTCCATTTCGGGTAATATATATTAAACATATTCCTAGATAATACAAAGGTGAGAAACAGTAAACCGCATGTGACGCATTACCCTATTTTTTTATATTTTATTTGTAGTTTTTCCCAGAACTTGAATAGTCGACATGTTGACTTTTGCACCGGATTAACCACCCTCGGGACGTGTCGTTTTACTTTTCGCATAATGTAAGAATCTATTTCTTTTTGTTTTTTTGAACTTAATGTAAGAATCTATTTCAAAAAACTAAAAAAAAGGACAACTATATTGTGATGATCACAAGCTCTTTTGCAGTGGAGAATAAGATCTAGGGTTTTCCTCTTTATGCCGCAGCATATCGGTGTATAAGAAAACGGAGGACCACAGCATTCGGTTGCAGATTGGAAAAAGCTAAGCAGAAGCTGTTCTGCAAGAAAGGAGAGGACCATCCTAAGTGATGTGTTCTCTTAAAAGTTAATGACTATCCCCATCTTTTTTAATTTTATATAGGAGCGATGCACATGTGCTGTGAATAATTTAGGGTTTTTCTCTGGCAAGAAGACGTACGAACGCTGAAAAAATCAATTGAGGCGAATCGTTGAAAGTGTGTGTCCAGATCTGCTTCCGCCATTGGCATTTATGATGGCAGTTGGGAAGGTTCGAGAGCTACTGTTGATCGTCGAGGATACAGATGAATCTAACTGTGAGTGAAATCCGATTCATATACCATGTGCTCACTTTAATCCTGAAATTTAGGAATCTTGATTGTCCGAGCCACTAGATGCCTCAATCAATGGTGCCGGGTCGGAATCGGATAATATTATAACATTATGATGTGATTTATAAAAAGTATAGGCCCTTGAAACATTCCAGAGAAAACCAATAGGATGGATATGACACGAATCCACAAATTGGTTTTTCCATGTATCATTGTCTCTCTGGTCTTGTTTATTTTTGTTCAGTCCCCTCATGATAAGAGCAAACTGTACATTACGGTTAAAGAGCTGCTAGCCAACAAAGTAATTGTTTATATGTGATTTCAATTAGCGACCAAATCAACGCAGGCCCGCTCTTCAGTCACCATCATCTCGGAGATTTTAAAGATTCAACTTGGGATTTTCCACGCGGACCATTCAATCTAATGAAGAGTCTGTATGCATCGAACGTCATTGGTTGGTACAACGAGGCTCTTTCCGGGGTCACGAGTTCCTTTGCTGGCCCGATTGGTATGTCGCTTTTTGGATTGTAGAAGAAGGCTAGAGAGACGCGCTCGTCTGAGGGATTGACAATGACACGGTGCTCCACGCTTTTGTAGATTGCATTGCTTAGTACCTATTTGAATCAAATGACCGGATTAGTCCACAAGGCGTAATCGACCAAGTTACAGGACAAGGCGAAGTACATATCTGTCGCATTTGAAGAAATCTCTACATGTCAGCTAGATGGCTTCTTGGCAAAAGAAATAATTTTGTGACCCACAAGGGATTAGAATTGGAAAGATTACTGCTCATAGTTATCCAATATTTTTCTAGGACATCGACGTTGCGGAGAGGACCGACAAAGTCACCCTAATGAATGTTGTTCTGTGTCATCCACAGACCTTATCTCATAATCCTAGTGTAGTTTATCCAATATGATTAATAAAGCAGATTACGTCCATTGAAAGGAGGATTTTTTTTTTTCCCTTAAAACTTAGAGGTTCACATAAAGACAGATCGTAAAAATAAAGCTTTGCATACAATTCATAGACTCTGCCCCCATGAGCTAAGATTTGATTACCAGACAAACAAAACAGACAGCATCAAGAAATCAAGTCATGTAGGAGATTGTCAATTTTTTTGCAAAGGATGAGCTCACATCAGGAATTTAAATGTATTGCCACCTACACGTGGAGACACGTCAAGTAGATCAGACAAAACACCTATACAAGGTTTCTTAGATATGCATCTTAGCATCGTGGTTGCTGTAATTTGTTTCAAGAGAAGAGGAGAGAAGTCTTTTTGTCCATTAGCTGTGCAGAAAAAATCTAGGACACTATCTATTCATGCACTATATAAAAACTTCGAGAAAAGTAGTTTTTTTTTTTAAAATGAAATGAGTGAAAGTGAACTTCTAACAGACATGTTTTGGTAATGCACATTGACCCTGACTGGCTGAGATGACCATGCTTACAATTCTCAGCCAAGCATGTCTGGTAACAAGATAATTATCATCAAGACCCGAGGGGGGGTAAAAAGGAAAAGATAAACGCACCTGAATTTGATCTCCGATGTTGACTATGAAAGCGTGCCGGGCAGGCTTCACGGTGATCCAATTCCCATCCTTGCGGACTTGAAGGCCCGGAACATGATTATCCGGCAGCAGCAAAGTCATGCCTCCCGGGTCTGAGTGGGAGGACAGGCCGAGAGTCAAATCCGGCTGAGGGCATTTTGGGTAGAAGTTCACTCTTAGGCAAGCCCCGATATCCTCGCCGCCAAACGCGTTCTGAAGAGACTCCTCGCTTAGTCCGAGGTTCACAGATAACACTTTCATCAGCTTCTTTGCCAGTATCACCAGCTGCTTCCCATACTCGTCGATCACTTCCCTGCGCAAAACCGTTTGCAACGTTTTATAGTAATTAAACTAGTTGACTAGTAACCAACAATAAGTCCAGATTCCTACAACTAGGTTAAAAAAGAGCAATTTTCCTGAAGAATTATCTTGCTAAACTAGTCCGTAGAAATTAGATCATTTCTTTTACCTGCAGTCAGATGGAAGAAGAGGCCACTTGTTATAGTCCTTCAATGAGCAGGGAAGGTAATGGAGGAAATAGTAGTCGCTCCAATCGAGAATGGCGCCTTTCTCGACGCCCAATCTGCTTCCATATCCTTCGTAAGTCTTTGGCAAGTTGGCATGCTTTTGCTTGACGTCCATTGGCGAGTGGAAGAACTCGCGCCAGACTTCTCGTGCCCGGTCCATGAGCTCCGGGCTCACCCCATGGTTCACGACTTGGAAAAATCCCCAGTCGCGGCAAGCATGGTTAATTTGGCTGATGGTATTGGCGCGAACACTGTCGTCGTCACTGTATAGCTCTGTGAGGTTGATGATTGGAATGTCAACGTCAGCAGGGGAGGAGACCGGGGAAGGCCTGTCGCCCAGGGGCTTCACATAACGTTCCGGGATCACACCTAGCCCGCTGTCCGAGAGCGATTGGACCCGGACTATTGGTTCAGGCCAGTCTTGTTGGATGGAACTCATGCTGCGTGTCTTCCTGTTTCGGCTGCGTTACCGAGGTTGATATCAAACTTCAGTACAACGAATCAAACTAAACAAAATTTCCTTTACTTAACTCAAACCTCGCGCAGAGAGAGAGAGAGAGAGTCGAGGGGGTACTTGTGGGCTGAGAATGCCAATGGAAGTTTAAAGGGGGAGAGACGAGGTGGGGACAACTTGGGGCAAAGATGGTGACAAGAAGAGGAGCACGTGAATATAGTGTGCTAAAAGTAGAGAGGAGTCTGATTTTATAGAAGTGGAGCGCCTTTTGTTGGTACTTGGTTTTCGCTCGAGTCTCTGTATGGTTGTGGAAGGCTCTCCAGTGAACATGACGGCCGACATATCAGCATACAAAGAAAAAGCAAGCCACGACCACTTCAAACTCAATCATCTTTGGACATGGATCATGTATGATGACTCTACGGGTGTGGTTTAGCGTTCTCGATAGGGATGGCGTGAATATTTCGGCGCCGTGATCGACTTGATCTGCGCTCTCCTTCACAAATAGGAATGAGATCATGCTATTGCTCACGACTTTCTTTCTTCACTCGGTTCATTTGCAGTGCAAAAGCACGGGATGGGATAACAGAACACGAGCTGCAATTTCAGGGCGAGATCTTCTTTCCTTTTCTGGCCATAAAGCGATTAGGGGGAAGGCTAACAGCAAGAACAAGCCGTACCTTGATTACTTTCCTCAACATGAATCATTAGAGAAAAGGAAGACCCATGTCCTGATCTTGGTTTTAACACACTATATATGGTCCCTGCGGTCTGATCTTTTTTTTTTTTTTTTTTGCTTTTTCGTTGTAAATGAAATCGACAATAGGACCTAAAAACCAGAGTTTAGCCAGAACTAGGTGGAGAACTATCAGTCGATGATATGAACCAGCAAGAAGACTCTATGTCTGACATAACTGAAAGGGAAATAAGCGTGGAGTCCCTATTTATCTACTATGAAAATGAAGAAAAAAACATAACCAGAGGCAAATCTGCTATATATATAACTCCATCCCACTGACCTGGAGTGCGTAGGTCCTGAGAAATTAATTTGCAGGGTACTTCACTCCTCAACAGTCTGCAACTTTGTATCTCCCTCTCTAACAAGAAATGAGTTGCATGAGTACCATCCTCAAAAGTTAAAAGAAACCGACTGATTATTTTCAATGTGATGCACAAGTCAATCTTTATAATCATAAATCATCGCGAGCAATCAAAATTCACTCATAATAAAATCATATCACTATTAGGGAGTATCATTATTATAACCCAACAAATTTTTATATCTTGGAAATACGAAAAGGAATGTGTTCCACAAAAACGTGCTTCAAATGGAAAGTTGATAATTTTTTATGGCGCTCGACAGGCACGATAAGACGCTCCTCAACATGTTCCCAATTACAAACCTTATCACTTTTGCAAGTGCGAGACCCGTCCGAGTCAACACTAGTGAACGATACGCAATGAGGTGAACAGTGAGGTCATTTCTGAAAAGATTATTGAACCTCCGCAAAAGATGAACCGACGAGAGTGGGACTGGGAAGGTGATTGAGCGTAAACTAATGGGAAAGAGACAGTGATCGAGCGGGAAATAAAGAGGGATCGTGGATCCTTCTCACCCACATGCAGAATAAAAAGGAGAGAGTAAAGAAGATGCAATGGAAGCAGAAAATGACATAAGGGCAAAAGCCCGCAGAAAAGACTTCGGCACGCCCCCACACACAAAAGCCAAAGAGGAAAAGAAGAAAAAGCGGGAGAGCAAATTGGACCATTCCATGCGCTCCTCGTTTTAAAGTTTTCTTTGATTTAAGGAAACACAATGTGGTTAGATCCGAGGGATACCAGAATGACTCAGCCTTCCTACCATGTAGGTAGGAAAAATCATTAAATATTTGAAAAGTACGATTGATCAGCCTCACGTGCGATATAAGTCTTATTCACGTAAAATCCCGTGATTTATAATTATGTGGAAAAAAGGAATGTACTTTTTCAGATCATGTAATAATTTCCCATAAATAGGATTTTCAACTGACATGACCATTATACGTCATATGATCTTGACCTTTTGTAAAATAAGGTTCGAGAGGCAAATTATAATAGAAAGAGATATCGAAAAGGAAAGACAATGAAATCATACCATTAATACGAGTTTGTTCAATTTTTTTACTTTCCCAGTATGATAGGAGATTAGTGAACTATTCGAATTTCTTGGTTCTTGTATGGTAGAATTATTAGTGGCTCATTGGGTTTATATAGGCTAGCAAATGAAGCCTTTCAAAAAATTCCACGATATTTCTCCAATCATTTTCGGCATATATACAATATTTTATTTAGCTAGGTAAATCTAGAGCATTCATTTAATATAGTTCTGAGGTCCTTTCTAGAGGTAACAACAAGGGAAATTAAAAATTTATCAATAAAAGAGAACCTTCAATTAAGTTGTGAAGCACGATCCAAAGCAAATTTAGGTTATTGCTTTCCCCCGGACATTAAAAAGATAATGGTGAATTTCATTTCTCAAGCTCGTAGGAAAAGTGACAGGTAGATTTTTTCAGGGTTAGCCTTCGAAATGGAAGCTTGGTTGTGCTCGAGATTTGCATATACATCACGTCATAATAGAAAAAGAATAAGAAGCGAAGAGGAAAATGGCAGAGGCACACCTGTCTGTCGCCACGTACTTCGTCGTTTCCGATTTAGAGCCCTCGCCTTGGAAGAGACAAGAGATGGACAACATGTGTTTATGAAGACCTTATTTATATATACAAATTTACCAAGGGAAGAAGAAAGAAATGGAAGGTTGTATCAACATATTTAGCAAAATCAGAATTACCATACCAAACATAGAAAAAAGCCATCACTGATAGACTTTCCCAATAAATTTGACGAGATTCTATCTACCATCAATTTTTTTCCTCTATAGAAAGAGTTAAGTGACCTGCTTCTTACTTAACAATATTAAGGGGATTTCTTTACCTAATTGAATATTATCTATCTAAGGTATCGGATAAGGTGAATCTCATTACCAAATAGGCCGCTAATCTTATCTTACCAACCCCCTTCTTCTCTTTTTATTTTTTTGGCATCAAATGAAAATTGGTGGAGAACACTTGGTTAAATGTTTGAAGTTCAAACGTTCTCTGTTGATATGGTGGGTCTAATATACTAAACAGATTCTTCTGCTGTTAATTTAGAATATGTGAACGGACATTACGTAGATAAAATAAAATATATTAACACTTACGAATAGTATTATAATTAGATACCACAAACTAAAATAAATTAAAGCCTTCTGTCTTTGAGAGGATATAAATATATACACACACATACACATACATATACGACAAACAATCCAACATATAAATCTAATAATGATTGAGTTAGCATGTGTACCCCAGAAACTTCCGAATAATAGTTTGGAAGAAAAAACGAAGTTTCTGAATGCAACAGATTGAAGTGGGCCAGTTCTCCCAAAATAATCTTTACATGCATAATATTTCAGATGACCAAATAAAAAAAAAAAAAAAGGAAAAAAAAAAAAAAAAAACAGAGAGATTATACAAATAGAAGCTAGGTCTCCTGAGCGTTGGCTCGACAATTAATCAGAAAAAAATAATAATTTGACGAAATTCCTAGCTCATGGTCTGAGTTGATTTTTTTTCTTTTTTTTCTGAAAAGACAATAGAGACTTCGACGCGACAGCATTTCTTGATCCGATGATGAAAAACATCGATTTATTCATTTCGTTCGCGAAGAAATGAACTGCAAATCTTCTTGGATCGGACCCTTTTCTCATTGTGCCTAGCATCATCGCCATAGATTATCGAAACGCAAAACAAGAGTTAGATCGACTCGATTTCTCGAAAGACCGTAAAGGAGATGGTAACGAGCTACTTACCTTACGACCGGGTTCTTCACTCAGGCAATTTGGATGCTATGAGAGACGGGGAAGAGTAATTTGACTGGAAGTAGCGAGTTGAGAGGGCTGATCTTCGCCTCCTTATAAGGGCAAAGAAGTCTGTCTTTCTGTTTTCGCCATTGCCACATTGCAAAAATTGCAAAAATTAAGGTCCAGATGGCTAATTGCATGGACACCGGTGCGATTCACGTTTTTTTTTGTATATCATCATTTCGAGACCGTTTCTCTCGATATACACGATAATAAATTCATGAATATCTTAACGTATGGATCTATCCATTTTTTTTTCCAATTTTCTGTCACTTTTTCCGCTAACAATCTGGCATGGTCTTAACCAACTCACGAGGATTGCAGGGTGTTTCGTGATTAATGATCCTTCCTCATAATCTTTTACGTTTGGGAAAATTACTTAATCAGTTCTAAACATAATATAATTATACTAAATTCGGTCATAATTTTTTTAATTTTGTTAGTTTAATCATAAATTTTTATATTAAATTCTAACATATCTTTTTGATCAATTTTTGCAAAAAATCGCTAGTGTATTAGTCCAAAATTGGCTGAAAAGACTATATTGGAATTTTGTGTAAAGGTTTAAGATTAAACTTATAAAATTAAAAGTTTATGATTGAATTGACATCTAAATAATAAATTAAGATTGTATTGGACAATTTCCCCATTTATATTGATATCAACCACCGCCTTCTACATTTGAGTTCCTACAAAGATATTGTGACATTGATCTGCAAAATTTTAATTTCACTCAATTTGTCATTTCCTAATCTAATTAGAGAGTATAAAAATATTTTTAAGAAAAATTCATACGAATGCAATATTTATTTATTTTTAGAAATTTTACCTTGTATATCATAATTTTCCAAAAGTGTTTTAAATTATTTTGTTTTTCAGAACCGTACATCGCAAGAGAATTTCACTAGTGTAAGACTTAAAAGTTAAGTCAATCCCTATCGAACGTACTATTTATCATTATCTTCTCCTCCAATCATTGTTAAAAAGAAGACTGGACCTGAGCAGATCCTTAAACTGCTCAATGGAGGTACTCCAGGGAGAACCTGGCTGGGGTGAGAGTCCCCAAGTGCCTCCCCTGTTTCTTCTTCGGCAGGTAAAACCATGACTGGGAATTAAGGGTCGCTCCTTTGTTGGATCCTCACGATGTCGGGCCCTGGTAACCAACCCGGGGAAGGTACAAGGAAATGAAGGCCCAGGCTTATTCCCTAGTGGAGTGGTGGGTGAAAGCCCACAGCCTTCTAGCACGCCTCGCGGTACTGTACTCAACCACAAGTTAGAAAGGTTCCTCCAATCATTGTTAAAAAAAAAGAGAGAGAGAGAGAGAAATAGTAGCATTTGCCTACTCTATGCAAAAATTTCATTATTCTTATATATAGTTGCAATTATGGTTTATAATTGAGCCAATAACATAATTTATTATAATAATAAAAAAATTGTTAGTAGTTTTAGACTACTGTGAGAATAATAGCTTCTCGTGAGTCATAAATTATTAAGAGAGTGGACTCTAGGATAATTGATAATTATTTATTATTTGATTTTTTTTGTGGTGTGGAATAAACTGTTATTTTCACAGTAAATTAAAAACTATCATCCAATTATTTCTCTAAAAAAATACGACATATCATCTCCCTTTCTCTCTTGGTTATTGAATCTTCTAGTTTCAAGACCTATACAAGATGCACAGCATAATATAAAAGAAAAATAAGTATGCCTTATGCTATTCTTTTTATTTAAATTACATAGCTCCGCTTCATAATAATTTATACATGCATATATAAATTGTTTAGACGTGTGTAAATACTTTTTAGATTTAAGATTTTACATCAAGAGTTGACCGGAAACTACGGGGTAAGAATCATGAAAAGAAGTATTTAATTCCTGATTTCAATGCCTGATTTCCGATAGAAATGAATTCAAAATCTCTGTCACTTCCTTCGAGGTGTAACAACCAAATGATGATTTAATCCAATTACGAGTAAATTGAGCGCTTATATGTGGAACTTGAAGCTAATGCTAGGAATCAATTTGAAGAGGAGAGTTTGCTATGAAGAGAAGAAAAGACACAGAAGGGGCCAAAGGGGAGATCCGTGTGCTTGTGGAAAAGAAACTTGGGAGATCTAAAAGAAGAATCACTCTTGGTGAAGTTTCAACAGTGGATGATTTCGTTGATTGGAATGTCTTTTCTGTCAAAATCATCCATCCCTGCCAAATCACACGTTCGGGAAATAATCACTCCATGGAGATATTTTGCGTGGAAGCGAGCGCTGCCTGAAATCTCAAATGCAAGTTGCTATCGTGGGTTCATAGCCAGACGCATGACCCAGCTTCGACATACACTTGGCAGGAAAGCTTTAGGACCGACTCCATGAACATGCCAGAGTGTGAACGCAGTCGAGCGTTTTCCGACGCCATTTCAAAGTGAACGGGCTCCATGCATGCCGACATGCACAAAACAACATCAGAAACACGTGACGCTTTTTCCGACCAACTTTAAATCATGGGGTTGTTGAAAAAACCCATGTCCTTGCTCTATATATATACCAAAAAAAAAAAAAAACTTAGCCGATAGAGCTCTTCCGATCGGTGGCTGTCGTTTCTTCGTCAGAATCTTGACTTGGGAGCTTACTCAGCTACCTTTGTCCGTCTCCCCCTCCTTTCTTGCTTTCCACCACGGTTTTTAGCTCTTTCCCTCTTTGTTTTTTTATCCTACCCGTGGGACACATTGCCCTAGAAAATTAGTACTTTTTGGTTTTCTGGATGTTAATGTCAACAAAAGGAGCTCGTTCTGCTCCTTTTGACAGCATGTGGGAGTGGAAAGCCAAGATGAGGATGCTCTCTTCCTCTTTCTGACGTTTGTTTTTTCTGTACATTTCGTCCTCGTGCCAGTCGAGAATGCATTCCTTTTGTTTTCCCTAAGTAAACGGTCAAGTTAAAATATGATATCTTCTGGCCATCGACGGTCATTCTTTATTTCGAATATTTTAGGGACCTTACCCATGATTATGTATGCACAAAAATTTGTCACTACCTTCCTATTAGTACCGTGATTATCGATAAAGTTACCCCAAAAATCTTAAACTTATTATACTTTTATTAATTCAATCCTAACCCTTTTAATTATACCAAATGAGTCCCAAATCTTTTTACGTTTTTTCAGTTAAGCCTAAGCAGCCAATTATGATAAAAAAAAAAATCATTGACATAAATGCTAGTTATTTTGCATGGTACAACCATTGTTAACGTGAATTTTTTAATTTTTGATTTTTTTTTCCGTTTCTTTCTTTTTCTTTTCTTTTTGTTGAGGTTGATGTGGGTCGCGACCTCTTGCCGGCCATTGGGTGAAGCCCTCACCCAATCTTGCATAAACCATAACCACAATGGTTTGGGCATGGGCGAGGTAGCCTTGTCTAGATCTAGGTGAGGCAAGAGAGGCAAGCCTAAGCTGTAGCCACACAATGGCCTCACCCAAATCTGGGTTGACAAGGGCCTAGCAATCCTTGCTAACCATAGTAAGATAAAAAGTAAAGAAGGAAAAGAGAAAGAAAAGAAAAAAAATGAAAAATTAATAGAAAATGCGAAATAATAATAATAAAATATTATCACAAATTATTCACATTGTACTGATCCTGTCGCATAAGACTACTGGTATCTACAATAGTGATTTCTAGCCAAATTTTGCATCATGAATTCAATTGACAAAACATGAGAAGATTTGGGATTCAAGTAGTATAATTAAAATGTTTAAGACAAAATTGACAACAAGTGCAATAGATTTAGGACTTTTCAGACAATTTTTCCCATGATTGTATACTGACTGTGTTCCTCTTCATCAATGTGGAGAAATTATTACACTAGTATATTGTATGTATTGTACTAAATTTGGAGCGTCATAAATAATGGGCTTAGCCAAGTTTGATGATTCAATTATAATTTAGATCAACTTTTAAAAATTTTCTCCTAGCTAGTTCCCGCACAAATTTCAAATCTTTTTTTATTTTTCACAGGGAAAAAGTCATAAAAATCCCAAACTATATCCACAATGATACATTTATCTTGAACTTTTTTATGACATTAAAAACCACAAATTATGTCCACCGCAATCTATTCACCCTACTTTTTTTTTCTTGTGACAAAAAAAACTCCAAACTTGTGTTTATGTGATACATTTATCCTATTTGAAGGTTCCATTAGATAATTTTTTGGCCAAAACAACGTAATTATTGCTTCACTTAAGTTGCATGGATGCCATGTCAATACTACTTGCTTTTTGGCATCCATTTAGGCAGATTTTTAACAATTTTCATTGATAGAATTTTGATGGGAGATAAATGTGTCATATACATACAAGTTTGAGACTTTTTGTGTCACAGAAGAAAATTTAGGGTAAAGTATCACAATAGACATAATTTAAGATTTTTTGTGACTTTTACTCTTTTTCACGCTCGCTTATATTCATCTTCCCCCTTTACCTAAAAGCTGCCAAACATGAGTATTGTTTGAGTGGTAAATTACGCGTCCACTTTTCTCTCCCAAGATCTCAGTTTTGATTGTCACGTTTGGACATTCTATGGGAGGCGCCTCCAGAAGGTATGAACTAGTGTTCTCGGATGATTTAGGGTGAGAAGGTATACATCGAAGAGTTTTTTGGTCGGTAAGGAGGCCATAATATTTAGTGGAAATTCATATTGAAAAAGTTCGAACGTCCTATGTGGTAGAAGTAGGTCATACCTAATTCGAGTGCATGTGAGCCCAACTCGCATGCATCGTCTAATTAGGTTGGGGCATCCTTGTCAGACGGTGCACGTGAAATAGGCCAACATGCACTCCAAGAGCAAGTAAGACTTTTCCTTTTCCCTTTCCTTTCTTTCTCTCTCTACTTTTGGCCCAAAAATAGAACCCATTTCAGACGCGGTCCCAAGATATGATGGGCTTTTCTGGCTAAGAAGTCCTCGAAGAATCTTGGGCCAGGCCCAGTGAGTCCGATGCCTCATCATGTCCGTGAGTGAACTGAGGCCCAATGAGAAGTCTTAGACCGAAAGTAGCCCAATCCCTTCATCCTAGGTTCTCCTCCTCCTTTTTATTTTTCTCCCCTCCTTTTTTTTTTTTTTATCAAAGCAGCTTCGGTTAAACTAATTAATCACCTTTCTCTTATGTCGCCAGGACACCCGGGGATGTGCAATTTTTGTAGTTGCACAACGTGATCGGGTTGAGGGAATTCTTATTGTCAATACGAACCAGTCGACTCTCGACTCACGCCGCATCAAGCGTGCTCAAGAAATTCACACCTCCCAGTTTAGGATTGGCACAAATGCATCCAATAAGCTAATTATCTTCTCTTATGCCTCCATGGAGAGAACCTAATTATTGTTCATTTTTTTTCCTAAATTTTCAAATCAGCTAAGTGAAAAAGAAAAAAAAAACAGAGACTAAATCTAACAGAATAAACAAAAAATAGGATAATTATCAACGTTGGCCGTCCTAGACATGTAGTTGACTGTAATTTCAGGACAACGTCGCAGGACATTAAAAAAAGGGAAAATCTCAAATAAGGACTTGAAGTGAAGCCATTTTCTTAAAAAAGAACCTAAAGTGGATATTGTCTCGAATAAGGACCTAGAGTGGCTAACTTACTCTCAATTAAGGACCTAAACTTCTAATTTTATTCACAACCAGGGGTACTTTCGTCCGAGAACATTGTTGTTTATTTTTTGTCTCTCTCTTTCTTCTTTTTTCTTTCTTCATCTTTCTCACTCTCTACATCACCTCCATTATCAGCCCCTTCATCACTCTGTGTCATCTCATTGTATGACCAAGATTAGGTTTTCTTTAACAGAGCCATCACAACATAGTCTAACTTGTTAAAAATTTTAAATTTCGCTCTTCAAAATGGTTTGTAGACAATTCCACGAGCCGAAATGAGCTTTCAAAAAGTTATTTTTATTCCAACATTCATCGCAAATTCTGATCTCAAAGCCATAATATGAATATGCTTTTCCTGAGACTCAACTTCTTGTCCAACTCCCAAGTTATGCAACTAATCCCTTTGGCAACGTATTTCTCTTACCTCGAAAGTGCATCAAACTCCACTTGTTCTGGGCCCTTCGCTAATCCAGCAATTGCAATTTTTTGTGCTGTTTTCGGTCTTGCTTGCATCACTAGATCCTCTTGTTTGACTAACTTATGCCTCTATTCAGTTAACACTTGGTGATCAACAATTTCACACCAAAGAGCAATTTTGTTGCGACTGGCGACTATTTTAACTTTGGCAAGAGTTTGCCTCATCAATTTCAAATTTGGGTTTGCCTCTCTTGCGTAAATTCAATCTTTCAAAGATCCCCCTTCCCCTTTGCAATGCCAATGGCTCCTTTCAATAATCCCTAGTTTGGAGACACCTACTCATACTTTTGCCATTCTTATCGGCATAACTCTTCTCCTCAATCGATACCCCATCTTGAGATTGATCATTAGTCGTATCTAACATCATTAATTGTAGAAACCGTTGTACTTCGTTGCCCCATTGCTGCCATTAACAAGTCCTATTTGAGCTCTTAACCTCATCGACCGTTGCCCCTAATAGAAAATCCAGCATCGTCGTCGTCAGATGGAGGTCAATCCAAGCTTTAAACTGAGCACAAGCGAGCCGAGATTTGATGCATCCTGAGGAATTGAGGATTTTAGTATTCAAGAATGTGGTCAATAGCAAATAACTCCAATCCGACTTCTTGTCACTAGGACCAGCTATGTGATGACATGAAGCTCACGAGGTCGCTGGTATGGCCTTGATTATGGTGTTGAAGAAGCAGGCAATGTAGAGCGAAGGAGGAGGTGTGAGGAAGATGAAGAAAGAAAAATTTTTTTAAAAAAAAGTGTTATTGGACAAAACTACCCTAAGCTATAAATAAAATTGAAAATGTGGGTCCTTATTTTGAGACAAAATTAGCTATTTTGGATCTTTATTTGATATAGTGTCCACTTTGAATCTTTTTTAAGAAAATGAACCCATGTTCTTATTTAAGATTTTCCTTTAAAAAAAAGGGTAAAAAAGGAATTTAGGTAATATGTCTTATATTTCTTTTTGTTTTTGGCTCTGATGTTATTTTTGACTCAACGTCTCATCAGCCGGAAATGCTGACCACTTGACCCTCTTTGAATTCCTTCAATAATTATCGTGCGGGCAAAGGCAGTACGGTGAGGAAAATCGCAGGAACTAATTGACGAAATTAAAAGAGGATGTAATAATGATAAAGGTTGTTCGTGGGCAAGCGACAAAAGAAAAAAAGAGGAAGTAGAAGAAAAATACTCATCATAAATGTGAAAATATGATAAGTATGGATAGGCTCAAGACCAAGTCCAAGAAATGTGACATTGATGAATTGACATGAGAATTTATTTAATAATTTTTCTTCCAACGGACAACGTAAACAATGACGAAAGTCTTGGGTCCCGACAAATAGTAATAATAATAATAATTATTGGAAAATGCCAAGAAGGCGAAGCTGAATCTCATGGTACTTCTCTCAATCAGTAGGAAAGAAACCTTTATTAAAAAAACCTAGAATCCCTTTTGGCACGCCTTGGGCCCTTATTTTTATTTATTTTGCACTTCATGTCTGTCCTTCAAGTTTATAAACTAGTCTATTATTTAAAATTCATTTATAACTCGCCACTTTTTTTTTTTTTTTTTAAAAAAAGGGTCCAAGTAGAGATGAAGTCTCGCGTTGCTTAGTAAAAGCGCTGCTGTCTATCTGTGTTTGATCCGTGGAAAGTTGAGACCATTTAAACTTTCTATTTTTGGCCACACATTGGGATTTCATGGCATTTCGCCCATGTTCCTCATATCTATGACTTTGTCTCGTCCATACCTTAGAAATATTCTTTAGTTTATGGCCTATGAAAAAAAATAAATAAATAAATTAAGGGTGGTGCATTTGATAACATTAGTGTTTTTAAAAATAATTTCTATTCACAAATATTTTTCTCATTTCTATTCCCTTGATGAATTTCTGAATATTCAAACGCGTTTGGTAGTTGCACAAAATTTCTATTATTATTATAGAATAAGAATAGAAATGCATTTGATCTAACTCTCAAATTTTTTGGTGACGTAAATAATTTTCTAAGATCTTTCTAATTTTTATGAACCTTTTCTTTTCTTTTCTTTTTTTCTTCCCTTCTTCTTCCTCCTCTTCTAGTAAGTCGTCGAGCCTCGGCAATGGTTGGCAAGCAACTAGAGACAAGAGCTTGCGACCTCACCCAGCCTTGTTGGTGGCACAACAAGGTCAACCTTGTCATGGCTCGACGAAGCCAACCTCGCGGTTGGCGAGGCTAACTTGCCCAGCTACCATGAGGTTGGCTTCACTTAGTCGAGGGAGAGTCGAATTCGCCCAAATCTGGCGATGTTGCCAAACCTCATCTCTGGCCATTTGCCGATCATCACTGTGCCCCACTTAGCTAAAGGAAGAGAAAGAAGAAAAGAAATAAAAGAAAAATGACTTGTTTTCATTATTCTTCCTGATATTAAATAAATAACTTTTTTTTTTACTTTTTATTTCTATTCATAATCAATCCCCTAATCACCGATTTATTTCGGAAAATAGAAAAATTAGCTAACATCATCAAACGGATTAATATTCTTTTTTAGTTTTAAGAACAAGAGAACATAAATATTGAGGAACGGAATTGTTACTAAACAGGTCCTAACTTACTCGATGGGAAGAAACAAGTTCATATTTTTTTTCTCAACTTTTTTATTTTTATTTTTTGATAAAAAAAACAAGTTTATATTTCATGCAAGTGTCATGGTTTCGAGGTTCTGGTGACCAAGGGATGGTGCATGATTGAAGAAGACCACTCCAACTCACCCGGGGTGTTCCCAGGAGTTTCCAGAATGTTCTTAGGGACGGGCAAGATGATAATTGTGCCAATGTGCTGAGAATTGGGTGACCGAGAGGTGTGAGGTGACTAGTCGATTGAGAGGTGTGATCTCATCTATCAAACATAATCTTAATCAATAGTTGTAATTACAAGGCCTCAACTATAAGAAAGAGTGTCCTCCCCCTCACTATAATCATCTCAAGACCATTTCAATAATCTAAGTACCTTTCTCTTCCAAAGCTCCTCTCTCTATACCTTTTTTTCTCTACGATTCAAATGAGCGAAGTGAGCAATCGATCCAAGAAAGGCTTAGCTTAAACACTCCGATAAACGATTCAAGAGAGCCCAAGTTGCCGCATGTTTCGACTCCAAACGATTGGCTCATGATACAAGCATAAAGCACGCAAATTGTCTTTACTCATAAGATGAAAAGAGATTTAAAATCGATTTATAGTCATATATATATATATATATATATATATATATATATCGAGTGAAGATAACAAATTATTTAGTCATGTGATTTCAAATGTAAAGAAATTTCTAAACTGGACTTTAATGTTTAATTTACGTGAATCTAATTCGGAACACGCCATATCGAAATGTACATCGAGGGTGCTTCCCAATAACTTCTTTTGAAAACGAGGGCATGTGAATTTCTTTGCCCCCACTAATTTATATTTTGCATTTACGTTAAGCATTTGGAGACTTTTGGAGATGGAGCTCCTTCGAACTTTCCGTGGCCATGTACAGTCCGTTCAGTCAACCCACGACCATCCTGGGGAGGCTATTGAATTCCTCGATAGGCCCCCATGAAAATTCCTGCTTCCTTCTTTCTTGAAAAAGTCCATCAATAAAGGTTCCTTCGTTTCGATCGATCGATCCTCCTGAGACATCTGCTTTTCCTTGCCCTCCACTCGTTTTATTACTAGAAAATTGAAAAATTTATTAACGAGCGCGTGCATTTAATATAGGCGACTTTATGGAATTGCTTAATTCTATATTTTCCAAACCCCTTAAAAGTCGTGATTTTTGATTTATAATCGATTCATTCTCAGTATCTTAAAAGTACTTATTAATATAAAATTCCGATCAATCTTTTCAAGTATTTTGTCGTGAAAAAGGAGATGCCGCGTCTTTTTCACGTTGTGAAATAAAAAATAAATGGGCATGCAAGAAAATAAACATAAACTGACGATATATATTATTATATATATTTATATATAGAGAGAGAGAGAGAGAGAGAGAGAGAGAGAGAGGAGGGGGGGGATAAGTGGAAGGCTGAGTCAGGCAAAAACGTGCAGGTTCTGTCCCCCACCTATCGCTAAAGCCAACGCGCATTTAGCTTAGCCTTGCACCTTCACTTTTCTTCTCCACTCTCACCTGCAGCGCGTGCACTTCACCTTCTCCTTTTTTTCTTTTTAAAGATTAAACCTTCACTGTTTCCGTAAGAATCGCCAAAAGCTAACTTTGACTTCGTTCGGGCAAAAAAGAGAGAAAAAAGAACTCCAATTTCGAAAACTAATTCAGGTGATTCGATAATTATCAGATGCATCATAAACATGGCCAGTCAGGATTTCTCGTTATAAGGAGATCCATCGAGAGTGTTATAATGACCTAAAACTCTTCTTTTTAGTATTCATTTTAAGATATCAAACACAGTAAAAGTTGTTATCGTAATAATTCTATTCTAATTTGGAAAATAATGGGTAATGAATTTGATTATTCGAATTTGTTAGTATTAAATGCTTAAATGAGCCTTCTAATTTAAATGATTATTTAAGAATATCACATCGTTTTACAGATTAATTTTGTTCGGTAAAAAAAATCTCTTTTTTTGGAGAAGGGAATCAGGGGATGGTAAGTGCGCGAGAAACGCGCGGCGCGCGCGTGGGACGAGCGTCCGGATGGATTCGTGGGGGGTGACCGGGTACCCGTCAAGGCGGTAAAGGACGGGGTGTGCGAAGTGATGCGGGGGGTTTGAATGCGACCAGAGCGCATCTGCATTTCATTTGAGTTTCATTTCATTACGGAGAGGAAAGCAGCACGAATCCATTGTTGACAGAGTAAAGCTTTAGCTAAGACTACGAAACCCACGCTTTGAAGCTTTGACTTTGACCACGCGAACCAAAAAGGAAGAAGACGAAGACCACGGGGGGAGAGGGGGACGAAAAGAAAGAAAGTTTCCTCCTTTCCTCTCTCCTTCCTCCGCTACCGCCTCCAAGAACTACATAAAAGGACCCCCCCGGCATTCCCCCCTTCTTCACTTCGCCCCTCCCCTCTTCTCTTTCGAGCTTCTTTCTCACTAGATTTCGCTCCCGAGTCTGTTGTTGTTCGTGTAGTTTTGTTTACTCCGTCTTTCGTTTAGCTCGCTGACCAGCGAGGAGCGAGGAGAGGGATCGCTAAAGGTACGTCCTCTTCGGAGAAATGTTTCCGGGTGTCTTTAATCTTTGATGGTTCTTGTTGCTTTAGATCGTCAGGTCGTTCGTCGCCGCTTTCTGGGTCGTGGGTCGGGGGTATTTGGTTGAAAAGTCGGTTTCTTTTCGGGTTACGGTTCTGTTTATGGGGTGGGTGGTACTCAAGATTATCCTCTTTCGGATGGATTTTTCAGTATTGCGTGGTCGAAGGCCGGTTGTTTCTGCTTCTTTGGAGCTGACCGGTTCTCTTGATGAATTCTTGGTCGTGGTTCTTTGGGGGGGTAGAAATTGACTTCTTGAGACTAGTCCTTGACTTGGCTCTTAGTTTCTGGAGAGTTCGTGTTTCTTTCTCTTTGTTTTTGGCTGACAAATCCTGCAAAATAGAATCTAACAAGGGAAGAAAGAATGATTGGCCTTGGATTTTTCTAATTTCTCATAACATCTGATGTTTGATCGAGGGTTCCTCTCGTATATAGTTGGGGAAGTGGGACGTGGTTTTTCTACTTGTCATAAAAGTGCAACTGTAATCACCTACTAGCTTTGTCTTGTTACTTTTTTTCCATTAAGTGAGTGGTGCATTAAATTGCTGTTGTTACGATATGCAGGATTACTCGTACGAAAAATAAACTCAGCTCTGCCAATTTTCCCATGGAGGGGGAATCTTACTTCGAGAAAGATGAAAAACATTCTAATTGCTCAATCTTGCTCGAATTATCGGCTTCGGACAATCTCCCAGCCTTCAAAAGCGAAGTGGAAGAAGTGAAGGGCCGTAACATCGATGATGCTAGCTTCTGGTACGGTAGAAGAATTGGCTCAAGGAAGATGGGTCTTGAAGAGAGGACTCCTCTCATGGTGGCTTCCTTGTTTGGAAGCTCTAGGGTTGTGAAGTACATTCTCGAATCTGGCAAAGTCGATGTAAATAGGGCTTGTGGTTCGGACAAGGTCACTGCCCTTCACTGTGCTGTTGCCAGTGGCTCCGCTTCTGCAGTGGAGGTTGTCAAGCTCTTGCTTCACGCATCTGCTGATGCTAATCGTGCTGATGGCAATGGAAAGAAGCCAATTGATGTGATAGCCCTTCCATTAAAGTCACGCGGCGACTCAAGGAGGAAGCTGATGGAGCTGTTGCTGAAAGGCGATAATTCTGATGGGGAATTTGAATCCCACGAGGAGAAGCCGATTGCCACACCGCAAGCATCCAAAGAGGGAAGCGAAAAGAAAGAGTATCAATTTCCTGTTGATGTCTCTCTGCCTGACATAAATGTTGGGATTTACAGTACTGATGAGTTCAGAATGTATGCTTTCAAAGTAAAGCCTTGCTCGCGGGCATACTCCCATGACTGGACAGAGTGCCCATTTGTTCATCCTGGCGAGAATGCGAGGAGGCGGGACCCTCGCAAGTACCCCTACAGCTGCGTCCCTTGCCCTGAATTTCGGAAGGGATCTTGCCAAAAGGGTGACTCCTGTGAGTATGCGCACGGCGTATTTGAGTCGTGGCTTCATCCTGCACAGTATAGAACAAGGCTATGCAAGGATGAGACTGGATGTGCTCGCAAAGTTTGTTTCTTTGCTCACAAGCCCGAAGAATTAAGGCCTGTCTATGCTTCGACGGGATCAGCTATGCCTTCCCCAAAATCCTACTCATCAAGTGGGCTGGACATGTCCACATTGAGTCCTCTCCCACTCAGTTCTCCGTCAGCATCATTGCCTGTTACTTCAACACCATCCATGTCTCCTCTTGCAGCCTCATCATCTCCGATGTCTGTGAACATGTGGCAGAGCAAGGCTAACAAACTCTCCCCGCCAATGCTGCAGCTCCCTGGTAGTAGGCTGAAGACTTCTTTGAGTGCCAGGGACTTGGACCTGGAGATGGAATTGCGTGGTCTAGAAAGTCAGATGGCCTCTCAGTTGATGGAAGGGATATCTCGTCTCTCCTCACCATCATCCTGCTTTAGTAGTAGGGTTGGGGAAGTGAAACCCACTAACCTTGATGACGTTTTTGGCTCTCCGGATCCTGCTTTGCTGCCGCAATTGCAGGGGCTGTCAAGACCTTCAACACCTAGCCAGTTGCAATCTCCAACTGGGCTTCAGATGCGCCAGAATGCAACCCAGTTTCGTGGGGCGTACCAGAGCAATGCAAATGCATTGTCATCTCCAGCAATGAAGCAGGCACCTTCTTATGGGTTTGACACATCTAGTGCAGTTGCAGCGGCGGTCATGAATTCGAGGTCAGCCGCTTTTGCGAAGCGGAGTCAGAGTTTCATCGACAGGGGAATGGCGAGCCCTGGAATTGCCAATTCTTCCCCTACGATGTCTTCAGCTATGTCGAGCTGGAGTTCACCTGATGGGAAATTGGATTGGGGCGTCCAAGGAGATGAGTTGAATAAGCTGAGGAAAGCTGCTTCCTTTAAGATGAGAAGCAACACCGCAGCAGGTGCTAACACCGTCTCGGCAGCAGCCATGGCTGATGAGCCAGATATTTCTTGGGTCAGTTCATTGGTTAAGGACGTGCCTTCTGCAGAGGACACGATGTTCGCTGCAGAGAAAGGACACCGCACTTATGGGAAAGACATCCGCGAAAGGATTACCCCATGGGTGGAGCAGCTGTACAGAGAAGTGCCACGGATGGCGATGTAAGATTGCCACTGCAAGTCGGATGCCTTATTATGCTGACTAATTAATATTCTTTGCATTTGTTTTGAGGCATTTGGTAGCCATTAGATACGAGAAAAGGCCAAGCAACAGATGGTGTCTTGGCAAGGAATAGGATGCACATAGTCTGTTATCGAATAGAATAGACTTGGGAACAATGGTTATAGCCAAATGTTAAAAAGTATGATATTCTTTTTCCAATTCTTTCTCTCTCATAGTAGGTTTCTCACCAAGTCTTTTAGTGAGAGCCTGGGCGGGATGTACTGTATCTTTCCCTTATGTAACGTCTCTTCGTTGAAAGAAATGGCTTTATAATATAAAGCATCAAGTTTTTTTAATTTGGTCAGGTGTTTTGTTTTTCTATATTATGATGCATTATCTACACTGGTTGATATGCAACTTGTGCTACAAATTTTCATGTTTGTTAAAAAGTGTATCTGTTTTTCGGAAAAAAGAAAAAGTAGAAACATGTTTGGTAAAATTTTTATTTCCCAGAACAAAAAAATAGATTTTTTGTTCTTGGAAATAGATTTGAAATAGAAATAAGAACTAGAAAAAAGTAGTTTTTTGTTTCCGGAAACAAAAGGCTACTTTTGAGGTGAGCGAGGAGATTAGTACCTTTGATAAGGATGACCTTCTGTCGGTTCGCTCTTCTTCTTCGACCCACCCTTCTGATCCTAGGAAGCCTGTATATATTCAAGACAAGCTGGTGGCACTTGATTCGGATCCCCCCTCTTCTTCCTAGCCTGCCTTGGTTTTTAATCAGCATGGGCCCACAAAGAAGAGGTAATTTCTTTGCTATGATTTTTGGAATGTGCGGGGACTTATGGACCCCTTGAGGAGGGCTGAAGTTAGAAGGTTAGGGTGCTTTTGGTAACGTTTCTGTTTAAAAATTGTTCCAGAAAACAGAAATTAAAAAAAAAAAAAGTGTTTACATTCGGGAATAATTTTTGAACAAAAAAACGTGTTTGGTAACTGTATGAATGTTTCTGGAATAGAAAAAGAACATAAATACATTTGGTAACTGCATAAAATTTCTGTTCTTGGAATAGAAAAAGAATAAACACGTTTGAATCGCATAAAATTTTTGTTCCAAATTTTTTTCAAGTGTTTCTTTTTAATAAAATGTAAACTTGGTATTGAATTATCATTCTCATGAAATGCTCATCAATTTAATTTCGTTCATGGTGAGTGAAAATAAACATTCTAAACATGATCATATTTGCATACTTGGAAGAAAATCTTTTAAGTTTGTACCAAATTTTTCCCAATTGCTTTTTTTTTTTTTTAATAAAGTATAAATTTGGTTTTGAATTCTCATTCTCATAAAATGTTCATCAATTTAATTTTGTTCATGGTGAGTGAAGTCAAACATTTTGAACATGATTATAAGTGCATACTTTGAAGAAAATTTTATAAATAAACTTTGTACCAAAATTTTCTCACATGCCTTTTTTTCAATAAAGTGTAAACTTGATATTGTATTATCATTCTCATGAAATGCTCATCAATTTAATTTTGTTCATGGTGGTGAAGACAAACATTCTGACCATGGTCATATGTGCATACTTGGAACATACTTGGAACAAGAAATGAGGTAAGTAAAATTTGTACAATAAAAGCTAGCTAAAAGAAGAGTATCTTATATATCTCTACATAGACCCTTTCATACATAACATCACAATAATGAAGTAATATAGTTCATTGTTCAACTTCATCACATTGAATTTGATAAGTGAGTACTTAAAAACAATATTACAAAAGTCAGAAACACAAAGTCATGAAATCTCAAGCATATTATGATCCATCGCCATTTTATTCGCAATCCTTATCCTAAGCATGTTTATTCCAGATGGATCCACCGAAGTTCTCAAAGCATCAGCGTCGATAATGGATCCACCAACGCCAGCATTGTTCAGCTGGGAAGGAGACAACTAATTGAGATAGAGTGAGAAACAAGGAAAAGAGAAGGAAACAGTCACCAAAATGAGCGCAAATATGCAAGAGGCTTCCACAATACAGGATAAGAAGATCCACAAGAAAGAAATTCTACATACAAGATGAGCATTCGGATCTTTTAATGCTTGTCGATCCTCCCACGTTTCAGATATAAGAGTTCCAGCTTTGCAACAAATAAATAGAAATGGAATTCTAAAACAAACAATAACCAAATTATATGGCAAACAACTGAGTATTTTCAAGTGGAATTAAAGAGAATGCGAATTCGGCTTAAGATCCAAAGTCAGGTGCAAAACAAGTCCCTCTTTCTAAACATAAACAGTCTGGTGTGTCACTAGCCCTCTTGCTATACAATTCGATTCCAAGCAAAAGGAGAGAAAGGAACGAAAAGAAAAGGAAGAATGTGTTCCACCATCACTTTTTTTCATCTTAAATGGTTAGGCATTAGATGATTTATGTGTAAATTCAAACATCTTGACTTTTCCATAAGCTTTTTCCATCCTCTGCTAACATCTTTCAGGCTCTAAAAACAAGTTCAATAGGAAATATCATTTACATGCGCCTAAAGAAAAAGATATACCTTGTTACACCAACATTGCCAAGTCTCAAAGAATCCTGCCTTACTTTGAGCCTTTCTTCTTGTCGTTCAACTTTTGAAACAAATATCAACAAAAGGTAGATCAATGCAACTAACATATTCACAAATACAGGCACATTATACAGACGTTACACCTGCTGTGAGGGTGGAATTTGAATTTCCTCTAAGAAGGGAAAGGCCTGCTCTTAGATCAAGTCTTAATGTCAAATTTCCAAAGGCAAACTTCAACTGAAGGAGATCCATGAAACATTTTAAGAAATTCCTTCGAGATGGAGGGAATTGCCCAAGTAAAAGGCCATGCGAATATATTGTGGGGCCAGAACAAAAAATGGAATAGTATTTTATTTAAGGATTGTGATATAGCTACTCACCTGCAGCATACAATCTAGGCAACAGAAATAGAACAAAAGCCAAACTCAAAGAATTGCTAAAATAACTGTTCTAGCACATCAAGAATATAAAACCATGAAACACGAGGAGAAATTTATTATGAAGAAGAAATGCAATTTCTTCTTGAATAAATGTTGTATACTTTGCTTTTTAGTGGGACTAATCTTGAGCTGTTTTCACAACACAGATTAAGACATTTCTTAAAGGCTCATTGCACTCTTATTCCAAGACAACCAGCCGAGGACAAAGCTCATATTCAGTTTACGAAAATAACAAGAAATGGCTTCTATTTACGTCAAAACGTGATATATACACTAAAAAGGAAGGACATAAAATTCTGCACTGTTTTCACAAGAATAGTAGACACCAAACATATAAAAGAAAACAAGTACTGCATTGCCACAAGAAAGATTCTGACCTTTAATGCATGAACTATTAGAACATGGAAACAGGCAAAGCCGCTTCTCAGAGTTGCAATATCAGATGGAGTCCTTAGGCCAATTAGTAAATCAATCAATTGCGAATATTGAGATGAACAAAACTAGCGATGCACTTGCATAATAGAAATGACAGAAAAACAATCACTTCCAGTAAGAATATATCTTGAATGGAGATACCACACAAACATACCTCCAAAATTTTGCTTAAAGCATTATAGGCTTCAGCATGGCCATGGTCATTGCTTTCCTTGTGGAAGAAAATTCATGAATGATTTAGGCTATATAAATCACTAAACTCATCCATTAAATCAATAAAACAAAGCTATTGTTCTTAAAGTTGATGCGCACTTGAAAAGTGTCTTTAACAAAGCTAAACACCAAATCAATGAGATCCTTCTGTGCTCCTTTGATAAGAAACGAGGATATCTCCAGTAACAAGCAGCTGGGTGAAACTGCATTCTCTTAGTACTATAACAAGAGTGGATTCATCACTCTGTATGAAGGGGTGTGAGGGTGCTCTTTCTTTTCTTCACACTTTTCTTTTTGGGTTTTTTTTTTTTTTTTTTTTTTTTGGGGTGGGGGGACCTTGCATAGAACATGACAGGAGTGGATTTATTATTGTATGCATCCTCATGATGTTACTGTACTTGCATAGAACATGACAGATGACAAAATGTCATCAAGAAGAGGAAACAGCAGTGCCCAATTTCATGGTAGCTCAAAATTCTGCTAGCAGAATATAGAATCTATGCATACGGACGCAACCTAGTAATCTCTGCAATTGCTAACAGTATAAAAAAGTTTTGGATGCTCACAGATAGAGTTGGTCTGTCGATAATTAGACATTTGTTACAATGAATTGTCAAATGTGAGCTAAAGGACTCCCCCTTTATCAAGTGTATCATCAGCAGTCAAGTGTGTATGCGTATGTGAACATATATGAATCTTTCAATTTAATTATTAATATAGCTTGCTAACAATTCTATCCACGAGCATTCTCTCTCCATTACCTTTTAGCATTTACATCAATGGCATGCTCATTTCCTGGTTCTTTATCCGTTGAAGCATCCATTTCATCTCTTCCCCTCTCGAACTCATCTCTCCTATTTAGAATGCCAAATCTTTTGAGAAATGACAAAAAAATTTCTCTAGTTGCAGAAGATTCCGTGATAGAAGTTAAGCAACCAATAGGATCCTGAGAAGTCAAAAATGAGCATGATAATCTAACTCATATTATGTATGTCAACTACTAAGCAATGGGAAAAGTAAAAGGTAATTCGTGAGCAGAGAAGCAAGTTTGCTTGCTACTTTGCTCACTCGAGCGTGAGCAGCAGTGAGCGAGCTGAGCAACAGCGAGCAAGCAGAGAAGCAAGCGAGCAGACGCTCGAGCGAGCTGCTCATCTGGGCGAGCGTGCTCGTCCAAATCTTGAGCAAGTAGACGAGTCACTGCCGCAGATCTGGCGAGCAACGGTGCACTAGATCTGGGTCTGCGAGACTCGCTCGAGCAAGCTGTGACATCCAGATTTTCGGGTCATAATTTCGACTGGATAAATAGGGCCGTGCTCGTTCAGTTGAAGCTAGAGGTTGTGAAATTGAGGGATTTTTGGATAAAGAAAATAATCAATTTGATAAGTGAGACATCAATTGATTTTATGAGAGTTAATTTAATTTGAATCAAGAGGGATTAAGGTTTGCCTTTGGTCGTGCTTTTAGGATTTAAATTGGTTATATGGACAAGCCAAGATGTGAATTAAAGTATGGTGACATTGGATTAATTTTTGTGGACTTCAATTGGATTCAATTGAAAGAAAAATTGAGGAAATTGAAATGTACAAGTTTTGGACCCCGGCGGAAAAATAAAATGCACCCATTAGAGAAGTTGTAGGAGATAGTGGGTTGTGACATCACCAATGATGTCATGTGGTGGGGCCACATTGGAAGATCAAAGGATTAGAAAGAAAAAGGAAAAGGAAAAGAAAAGGGGGAGAGAGAGGGGGTGGACCCCACATGTCATCCCCTTCCTTGAGAGAAAGCAAGAGAGAGAAGAGGGAGAGGAGGGAGAGAGAGAGGACCGGCCGAAGCCCCCCCACCCCGGTCGACGCCGTCCGCCCCGCGCCGCGCCGCGCCGCCGCCCGTCTTGCCGCCCGTGCGCCACGAACCGCCACCCCTTCCCCGCACGCCCCCGTCCAGCCCGCCTCGCCCGCAGCCTCCGCGCCCAACCCTGCGCCTAGCCGTCTGTCCCCGTCTCCGCCCGTCGTGCCTCGCCGTCGCCGGAGCCGCCGGCCGAGCCGCCCCTCTCCCCCGCCGTTCCTCTGTCGCTCCCTCGCCCAAGCCGCCGCCGTCCAGCTCCTCCTTGGCCGCAACCCAGCAGCCCAAAGAAATGGGTATGGCAGCCCATTCAAGGGCCGTTTCGGCCTCCTTCCCGGTTCCGGATGCGAGCCCGCCTTTGGGGAAAGTCGATCCCAGCGTCGCCCTCTTCGATTTGAGCTAAGCGGCGTTCAAATCCGTGAGTTTATCTCACTAATCCTTGATTAGACGGTTAATTATGCCCTAAGTATGTTTAGTTTAAATTAAGTGTGTTTAGGTGGATATATTAGATTATTTTATTATAAGTTGGATTAAGGAATTGGATTAAGTTAATTTGGGTTTAATTAAGGTTAAGAACGGTTTATTTAAAGTTAAGTGGTGATGTGACATAATTGGATTTTAATTTATATTTATTTAAATGTTCGAAATTCGGTTGAATAAAATAATAATATAATATTCCGAAATTAATTAAATATTAATAAATAAATAAAAACGGAAAAATTTATTTTTAGCCCCTAGTTTTCGTAATTTCGTCTTGATCATTGTTGTGATATTAGAATTTAAATTTGATGCTTGATTGATGGCGAATTGAGTGTGATTGCGTAAATTAGGGGTTATGTGTAGAAATTCCAAGTGTGGGAATTGTTGGGAATTTGGTCGTGATTGACCGCCTATTAGAGGCCATGCCTATTGAGGCCGTGATGAACCACCTTTTCGAAGGTCGTGCCAAGTGGGGCCGTGATGCCATTAATTGTTTAACCACCTTTTCGAAGGTCGTGCCGCGTGAGGCCGTGATTACCACCAATTGTTGAGCTTACCCTTAGGGTCGTGGTTGGGAGCATTGATTGATTTGATAGAATGACATGTAATCGGCCGAGCCGATTGATCGCTGAGACGATCCAAGTGGTTGATTGATTGATGACGTGATTGTGCCTCGCTTATTGAATTGTCACATTTGCACATGATTGAATGATATGGATTGTACTAACTTGCAGGCGCGAACTGTTGCGAGGTAAGTCTTCTTGATGTGTGACTAGTTCATGCTGGGGTGTATTTTCTTTCTAATAGGGGCTTAGGAGGGGTGAACTTGCTGAGACAATGTCTCAGCTCGTTGTGGGAAAAATATTTCAGGGCCGTAGATGACGATTCCAGTGGAGTAAGGTGGACTGCCGGTGCAGTTGGGCAAGGAGTCGCAGAGCCAAGAAGATGAAGGGTCGACGATCGAATCTGATTAGTAGTCTTAGGACTGTTCTATCTTTTAGTGGGCCGATCCTTAGTGTGTCGACTCCAACCCATTTCGGCTGTATGTAATCCTTGGTTGATTTTATGATAGCATGTTGATTTGTATTAAATTGATTTTTGTTCTTGCTGTTCTATCCCGCTTTTAATTTATCAGGGGATTCTTAATACGTTCCGCATGCACATAATAAAATTATTCTAGGTCGGCGACACTACCTGGGAATGTCGCAATTACTCGACCATGGCGGGTTGTTCATGTGTCTCGGGGTTCGGGGCGTGACAAAGCATCTCGCGGATCTGGGCAAGCGCTGGCTCGAGCGAGCCCTCACGCTCAAGCTCCGAGTAGCCATCGCCCGAATCTGCGAGGGGTGGCTCTCGCCGAAGCCCTCGTCAATCGGTGAAGGAGGAGCAATGAGTAGGTTCACCTGGTGAAGGAGCAACGGCTGTCGACGCCGGAGAGGATGACGGTGGAGAAGCCGGATGGTCTCGAGACAGAGGCAGCTGTCAACGCCGGAGAGTGGGAGGTGCCGGAGAAGACGACGGTGGAGAAGATGCAGGAGGAGAGGCGGTGTTTGAACGGCTGAGCAAGAAACATAAAAGAAACACAAGAGCTGATGTTTTTGTTCATTTTTTGTTCTTAAAATGTGTTCCAAAAACAAGAAACAAATTTTTTTTGTTTCTTATTTCTGTTCCAGATGTGTTTTTGGGAACAAAAAAATAATTTTTGAACAAAAACGCAAACAAACGCGTTTCTATTCCTTTTTTATTCCTTGGAACAAAAAAACAAAAAAAATTATTTAAAAACAGAAAAAAGAAATCAAAACAAACAGGCCCTTAGTTTCTTCGAATAACCTCTGTTTTGTTGGTATTTTGGAGACCAAGGTCCCAGAACCTCTCTTTCCGTCCTTTTCTGCTAGCCTTATTTCAGGGTGGGTTTGGATTGCAAATTATGATTACTCTCATCGTGGTCGGATTTGGGTTGGCTGAAATCCAGCTTTGGTTAGATTTGAAGCGTCCTCTTTAAGTGCACAAGCAATCCATGGTAGCCTTACTTATCTTTTATCTGGTATGGTTTGCTATATTTCTGCCATTTACGGCGAGCATTCCTTTTTGCACCGTCGGCCTCTTTGGAGGACCTTGTCTAGATGTATGACATTATGCAGGATTTTGTCTGGCTGGTGGCGGGGGATTTCAATGCTATCAAAGACCGTCAGACCACATGGGTGGCTCAGACACTTGGATTCCTTATTTTGATGAGTTCACTTGGAAGATCTCAGGTATGTTGGACTTCGTTTTACCTGGTCCACCTCTTTTGGAGTGAATCAGAAGCAAAGGAAAATTGATCGGGTGTTGGTAAATTCAAATTGGAGGCGAGACTTCTCTTTCTCAGAAGTTTCTTTTTTAAATCTGAGAATTTCTGACCACTCCCTTATGGTGGTTAGTGCAACAACCATCTCATACAAGGAAGCCTTTTAAATTCTTCGATTTTTGGTTGAAGCACCCAGATTTCATCTCTATTGTTAAGCAAGTTTGGGACTCCCCGGGGAAGGGGTTCCTATGTATAAGCTTGTTTGTAAGTTAAAGACTCTCAAATGCCGTCTTAAACTGCTCAACAGAGAATCCTTCTCTGATATCTCTGTAAGAACGGCTGAAGCGAGGAATGATCTTCGGCTCGCCCAGATTGCCCTCCAACAAGACCCAACCAATAGTTATCTTGCTAAGTTGGAAAAAGATCAGTGTCGGATCTTTGTTGATTTGCATAGTCATATCCTTTTATAGATAGATGAGATGGCTTCAAGAAGGCAATAAGAATACTAAGTTTTTCATCATTCGGTCAAGAGAAGATAGCTTCGGAACATAATTATCTCGGTCAAGGATTCTATCGACTCTCTGGTCACAGATCCGGTTATGGTTCAGCATCTCTTCGTCTATTACTTCAGCAACCTTTTGACACCGCAGGAGGTTCTCTTGAAGCCCTCCTTGCAGGATTTGCAAGCACTCATCAGGCGTCTCTTTCAGAGGAGCAGGTTAGTCTTTTCTCTCGCCCTGTGCTAGATTCTGAGACCCGTGATACTTTATTTTCCGTCGCTAGAGGTAAGTCTCCTGGGCCCGACGGTTTTACTGCTGAGTTTTTCAAGAATTGTTGGGAGACTGTAAGGCCATTGGTCCTAGAGGCTATTAAAGATTTCTGCTCTTCGGGTAGGCTCCTGCATGAGGTGAATAATACTATCCTAGCTTTGGTGCCCAAGATTCCCAATGCTTGTGCTATTTCAAACTTTAGGCCCATTGCGTGTTGCAATACCTTATATAAAGTCATTACTAAGATTCTTGCTAACCGTTTAGCTACCGTTCTTGGAGACTTGATTAGCCCTTCCCAAAATGCATTTGTCAAGGGTAGAAGGATAAATGATAACATTCTTTTGGCACAAGAGCTCTTTGCTGGCTTCCACTTGGACCCTCATTTGCCTAAGTGCGCTATCAAGGTAGATTTTCAGAAGACATATGACACTGTTGATTGGGATTTTCTGGAACTAACACTTACAGCGTTTGGTTTCCCCACCTGGATGACTAGACTGATTATGGTCTGTGTGTGCACCCCAAAGTACTCCATCTCGATCAATGGGGAACTTCATGGCTTCTTTCTTGGTGGCTGAGGCCTTCATCAGGGCGATCCTATGTCACCTTATCTTTTTACATTGGTGATGGAGATTTTTTCTGGGATTATCAGCTCCCGCGCCTTGCAACTAGACTTTAAGTTTTTTTGAAGATGTAAAGCCCAGAAGCTCTCTCACCTATTCTTCGCAGATGATGTATTCTTATTCTGCCAGGCGGATTAGGGGTAGGTTTCCTTGTTAAAAAGAGGGTTGGATATTTTCTCTTCTTGGAGTGGATTGAGACCAAATCCAGGAAAAAGTGAAGTCTTTCTTGCAAGCGATTCCCCTTCTCTTCGGAATTACATCCTCATGGCCCTTGGAAGTTGCTGGTGAGGTACTTGGGGGTACCGATCATCACTACAAGGCTTCGCAAAACGAACTGTATTTCGCTTGTTGATCGTATTACAACCAGAGTCCAATCCTGGACTCAGAGATTCCTTTCTTTTATAGGCAGACTTCAACTGATTAGATCAGTTCTCCATTCCATCCAAAGCTTTTGGGTCAGTGTGTTTATTCTTCCTTATTCTGTGTTAGACCGAATAGAACAAATCTTGAGGCAATTTCTTTGGAAAGGCCCTACCCTTGGTGCTGGGGGGGACCAAGCTTACCATGGCCCAATCTCTGTATTAACATGACAATGCTGTATAATCCAAGGCAATTATGCATTTGGATATGAAGCCTCCATGGCAATGCCCTTCCGCAGCATCAATGTCCCTTTGCATCCTGAGATATCCCTCCTCGCCCCATCCGGTGCCCCACGAATTCTTGACCAACCGGTACTTGGTTCCGTCCTCACTTGTCCTGTACCCAACCGCGGTGACCCCGTGGTCCAGATCGGTCCCACATTCCCCGGTGAAAATGCCGGTGGAGTAGAATTGGAAATTTGATTCGCCTGCGTCGATGGCCACAGAAACTGGCTGGTGGGCCACGGCCTTTAGAAGGGCGGACTCGCTGTTGGAAGGCACATCTTCATACCCGCTGATTTTCGCGGCAGTAGAGGCTGCTTTCCAGGCATTGCAGGTGTTGTCGACAGCTTGGTAAGGGTAATTGGCCTCAGTCGTGAGGCCGTGGTTGCTGATAATGAACTGGAAAGCGTCGTCCATGAGGCCGCCCCCACAACCTTGGTCTTCGCCACTCCTGTCACAATCCACTAGTTCTTGCTCGGACAAAGAGATCACTTTTCCCGTCGTGAGTTGGGTAATCCCTTCCATGGCCGCCACAGCAGAGAAAGCCCAACAGCATCCTATATTCCAAGGAAGATTCACGTCAGACAAAGAAAAATGAAAAATGAATGATTGAATGTTATAGTTAAACCAAAGAAGATCCGGAATATATATTCGATTCGATGCCTTTCCGCATTGGCCTTGGTCCTTAACAGGCGTGATGGCTCCTTTCTTTCTCCAATCCATGCTTGATGGAAATCGCGGTCACACTTTCATATCGGAACGGCTTCATGCTCGCAGCCCTTGGGGAGGATGAGCGCTTGTATCCGGTCCTTGAGGCCTTGAACTCCTCGCTCGTTAGGTCGGCAAACGCATTGATGGCTAGCTTGTACGGTTTGGTTCCATCCTGGTTGAAGGACTCGATGTACTCGACGTTGGTCTTGAAGATCAAGAAGCATCGCTCCTTCTCGGCGGCGTCCTCATACACCCGCCCATGGCGAGCCATCCACTGCTCGTGCCTCTCCCGCATGGTAGCGTCGTGGAGCTCACGTGACCACGCTCGGGAGGCCCAGAGTCCTAGGATGGTCACCATGACAAGAACAAGTTTGCCAACAATCGTGGAACCCATGGTTCACTCTTGCTCTGGATGCTCTAGGACTTAAATGTTTTTGGTGTTGTAAAGAAGTGGGAAAATGCAGGGGTTTTATATAGATCGTGGAGGATCCTCTTCCTCAAGTAAAGGCTGAAATTGGATTCCATAGCGAGTGTGAATCTGAAGAGAATAGGACCCCGATTTGCCTGGTGAATCCGGCGCGTCGTTTGAGATGGGGGACAACCGAATTAGTGCCGTGGACGCCGTTTCATTAGTGTTGCTTTCATTACAATAAACTAAATAAGCACCTGCATTTCAAGAAGCTGCATTTAAGCATGTTTCATATTTCTTGATAAGCATTCTTTTTCGTTGTCTTTCAACAAACTTAGCAATGTTCAGAATTTGATTATTGAATGTGGCTTTTGTTTTTTTTTTTTTTTGGTCAGTCCTACGCTATACCTATTCTACACTCACTCTCGGACTTTTGCCCGCCTCTTGCAGGGCGTGGGCGAAACCCACTCACCGAAACTTACGCGTCCCCACCCCATCTCTCCCTAAGAAGGTGGGGGTTTGAACCCCTCACCTCCCCCTTCCATTTTTTTTTTTTTTTTTTTTTTTGGTTAGTCTCCCCTTCCATGTTGGAAGAGTGGCCACTGGGGCGAATCTCAGTGGTTTTTCTTTTTTGTTGCGTCTTTTCTTCTTCTATAACAGATGGCTTTGATAGATAAGTAGAACTAAAAAAACAAAAAAAAAATGTGGCTTTTGTTTTTCTCTTTTGTTGCGTCTTTTCTTCTTCTATAACAAATGGCTTTGATAGATAAGTAGAACTAAATGGCCTCGTTGAATTGTCATTTGGTTCTTTGCAATCATTCTCATATCCTATTTTCATACTCCATCATATTGCATCAATGAAGTCTCCATCTACGGCTATATGCTTTAAATGTCTACATTACATTGAGATATCAACCGTTACTAGAAACGATTCTTCCAATCGGAGATATGAAATCATGATGTATTTGATCTTGGTTTTTGTTGCGATGCGAACCGGATTAATAATAGTATCATATTCGGTAGGTCTTATAGTCAGTTTGGTTTTGTGATGCTTGTGCTGCTGCTGTGTTGCGTTATAGCTGTGCTGGGAAACTTTGTGTGGTGATCGTATATTATAAAACTGTAATACCTAAAAAATGTGTGATGAAGGTTTTAAAAAATTGTTTTGACTATCGCAGTACCTCAAAATTGGGTAATGCTGCAAAGAAAGTTGGCAAACTCCTCATAAAAGCTACAACACCCAATTTTACAGCTCTAAAATATTGCAACCAAACATGTTATTTAAGAATAATTGTCAAGATTCCAAAACACGGTATGAAAATCTATGCAAGAAATGAATGCCACTTCACACACAGTATAACTATATCTACAGAAAAATGGATTACTCTTAGCAACCTTGCCCGTGTATAAAGATCTCTTCTCAGGTGGCCTTCGTCAACGGTGATCGAAGCCACATGTGGAAAATATTTTTTTTCCACTAGAGTGCTAATAATGGAAGATGAAAATTTTTTTTATGTAAAAGCAAAATAGCTTAATTTCCATCTTTTAGGAATTTGATTTGAATGGTGGCATGATAAAAAGAAAAAACATTCAAATGCAATTTGGCGGTACTTAAAGCAATTTACAGAATCGCAGGACAATTACATTGAGAATTTCAAACCACAATTTGTTTATTTGAAAATACGTTGCCACACTATCATTTAACATCATCATGAGCTTTCATGAAATTTTGGAGCAAAACTACAGGTTGAAATTCTCCACCAGGTTTACTTCATAGAGGGAGGTCATTACCAAAACTAAAGTTTGAAGATCTGCACTAGAAATAGACATGTAGAGGGTTGGTCCAAGGACTTCAAAGCCAGAAAAGATGAACAAGAGAAGAAAACTTCTAACTGACAAAGAGGATCACAGCTGAGAAAGGCAAATGGCATTTCTTTCTTCCGTCTCTGTACAATTGACCAAATAAATAATATAGCATAGTCCATGTAAAAGAATCCTCTATATCTCCACGCAATCGTCGTCGTCATCGTCCTCGTCCCAGTCCACATCAAACGAGCTTGCGGATTTCAAAAGATCAGTTAGGCCGGTGAGATCCTCCAGATAAGTCGGATGATTAATCGCCTGAAATACGAACTCCATTCCCCTATCCTGATATTCGGAAACCACCTGCACAAATGTACGGTACTATGAGAAAAACTACATGGAAACAATCAAAAAAGAACCTGATCACAGATGAAACAGAGAAGTAATAAATGATGCAATCACTTCACGAATTCACTTGGACGTCCGTAAGAGATTGATCTGATCTGTCGGCAAGTTTCCGGCTGCAATCTCAATTAATCCTTTCCACTTCTAGTTCCTGATTTCTAGGCAAAAGGTATTTACTGTGACAGGTTTAGAGACTATCAACAACACAAGCATATTCCATTTACTAAATTCCAGATACTTAGAAAGGCTATACAGGATTGATTGAAGGTTCTAGCCCTAGTTCTGGTCACTGAGCCCATGCCTGCCCCTTCCTTTCAATTAACTTTTTGGTTATACATGCTTGCTCGCCACACCAAGTGAGTCATTCATATTCAACTTCACTATGTGAGGCAGAGGAATGGTAACCACCAAAGATTGGAGAAATGGAAAAGGGTCCTTGAACTTGCGGGATACAAAAAAATTGGGCCTTGCAATTCTTACAGTTTCAGAACATGCGGTACAACTTCTCGAGCTGTGACCCACGAGAGTGATCTGAGAAAACTGCGGAGGGAGCCTCGAATCTGATGTGGCAAAATTCCAAGCGGTTGTTCATGGTTTGCACTTATATTTGCATTGGTATGCTCACCTTCGGCATGGATCCTGCTCAAAGAGAGTGGAAATAGGAACATCTCCTGGAATGGGGGGAGGAAAAACAAAAAAAAAAAGTAGATTCCCCCAACTATAAAATTGTGCTGATTTACCCATGAGGATGATGCAGAATCCCAACCAACAGTTCGACCGCAAGAGCTGAAGCAATAGGTGCTAAGCCTGGACGTGTGACAGTGCATTGCTGGTCAAGAGTGCGATTTGCAGTTGACTGCATCGAGAAAAAGGTATTAAAAGCCGAGCATCAAACAGAAAACCACGCCAAAGTATCGATTGCATTATATTCTAGAATATTACATCGATTGGTGCAACAACGTCATTGCAGAAGTAACAGCCCAGCCTCTGCGGACCATTATTATCAGAAAGCGATGCGGTGTCCACACTATCAGCTGGACCACTCAGAGTTTGAGTTTTCAAGTTGTTTGAAGAGCTAAAAGGACCTGCTCCATGCCTCTTAACCAAGAAGCTATCAAATCCTAAAGCAGCAGTTATGGTGATCTGTAGGAATCAGGAACAAATAAATCAGGGTCATCAGCAGGCGCTAAAATATTTAACTGAAACTATGGAATACAGAATTCAATCTGAAGAGTATGTCCATCACTATGAGTAAGTATGATATGTGACAATAAGACAAACAGAAATCCAGTCTGCACAGAACATGAACCAAAAAAATGGAAAACAAAGAATAAGGAGAGAGAACCTTGCTAGAAGCAGCCGAAAAAAGCGTGGGTAGCCACCGACTTTCCCTGGTGTCAGTCAACAGGAAAACTACATCATGAGAACTAATCAAGTCATGTAAGCGTCTACAATCATTCAGGACACCTTCTTCTTCTTGGCTAGGAATAGGATGCCCAGGCATAGGTATAGCCATTACGACACCTTCAGCTTCCTGAAAAGATTCAGAGCGACTAAGGTTCAACTCTTACATTAACCAGTTCATGAAAAGCAAACCATTAAGGAGGCATTTTCACAGAGGGTATTCATGTGAACAGACGTAAATATTACATACCACAGCTGGGAATATCTGCTTGAGATTTTTGACAGCTGAAATGGCTTTAAACTCACCACCATTTAAGCAGTCATTCAGTGTATATAATGACTGCCTCAGGGGATTTGACATTGCCACTTTCCCGCTATCAACTAGGGTAATTTTCCTGACACCCCAAGCCTACAAGTGATCACCGTCATTCAAGACAAGTATGAAGAGTGGCAATGGCAAATGAAAAATAATTTCTCCAGGACTCACCATAAGCATGCGTGCAACCTGGCATCCAAGGGTGCCGGCCCCCAACAGAAGGCACTTAGTAGCAGATAAGACATTTAAGTCCAGTGAGGGCAAAGCACGCCATCTCATCAATTTCAAGTTCAAATCTGCGGCAGATATGGCTAACCTGTAATTTAAATTTTCACAAAACTAAGTACACAGATGTTGGCACAAACTCAAACAAGAGATTATGGAGACAATATACCTTGTTGGATCCATCGCTTTGGCAAGGTTGACACATTTTGATCCTTTTTTACCCATGTTGTACTCCCACCCAACAGCATTAGGCACAGAGTAACGATCCTTCCAAACTAACAAAAAAGGGACACCACATATTACAGAGATGATAAAGAGAAAAACCCTAATCCTCTACAAAGCTTTTACTAAGCTTCTGTGCATCTACCTTCTGGAACTGATATTAGGGCTTCGCCAACAAGGGACATTCCCATATCTGCAAAACCACGATTCTCTCGAAAACAGAGAAAGTGAATCCTTCTGATGTTCCATTTGGTGAAGATAAGTGCAAGGTAGTTGCGAAGAGGCCAACCAGGATTGTGGGGCAGATGGCATGGGTCATAAAAACCAAATAACAACTGCATATAGAATGTGGAGAAATCTTAACAAAGATATCCACTTGTCATAATCAATCCCTTCTTCAGAACTTCAATTGAACTGACCTTGTGACCATTGCCTTTGCAGTCTTCCCAGTCCTTCAGATGTCTAATTGTCACAGATGAATCCGAAGCAATACTTACCAAGAAGAATGGCACGTCTGCAGAAGACTTTATGGCTTATTTTACCATAAGGATAATAAGGAACACTCAAGTAACAATCAAAAGGAACATAACAAATAGAAGAGACGCACCGGCAGTTAAATTTGAATTTCTCCATTCCTTACAAGCAGCTGACAAGGACTCTGTCTACACAATAAAAGAAAATTTTCATATCAAGGAGGAACTCTCTGAAAAAAAGAATCTTTTGTCTAGCCAAAAGAATTCACCTCCTCTGGGCTAAGCCACTGTGAAGCTGGCTTGATACCAACCAAAGTTGCTGCAGGTTCAAGGACGAGAGCAGGAAAAGCAACCCAATAATAAAAGTTCCACTTTTTGAGGTCTGCAAATGAGATGATGAGAAACCTTGAAAGCACTGCACTATCCTCTAAAGCTTTTCCCGAATGAATATCGTCCCAAATCTACTGAAAAACCAAAAGAAGGTATTAAAAAAGACATCAAATAATATCATTTCATGCTATTGATGCAACAAAGGAAGCAAAGTCATTCAGCATTCTGCAAATGTACATTTTCAAAAGACGAGAATCAATCACAAGTTTTAGCATGCTACAAATGCCCATACAGGCTATATGCATAAAACACGAGTGGATCAGACCAGGAAATTGGACTACTACTTTTTTCTTCTTTAAATGTCACAAAATTGCATAGGACATCTGACCAAGACACAGCAGAAACTAGCAGATACTACTAAATGGAGCTTCAGGGCCATATGACAAGATACCTTTTTGACTTCAGCCTTTAACAAGCTCTGTTTGTCAAGAGACTGGTAGCCCTCAAAAGTATTTGTGTTGTAAATTGTGCCTGGCACAGAACACTTGTTCCTATTCCCAAGACTAACTGATGACTTGCATGCTTGTTCACCTGCTTCCGTTGGCAAAGACTCGGTGAGGAGAGAAAGATGATTTGATACCTGAGCATGTGAACAAGGTGCATAGAAACCTGCAATGTTAAGTTGAGACTTCAATTAACACAATAGATAGTGGGCAAACCTTCTACTCTATTCCAGGTAATCCAAAAAGTATGTGAAAAACAGGGGACAAAATGTCATTGACAAACAGATATTGAGGAAAGCAAACATAAAATAAAGACGGTTCTCAGATCTCGGTGTGAGCTTAAAATATAAAAGAAGGATACTAATTTAACAAGTTGCTTCATAAGAGGTAAAGATGAAAATTTAAATAAAGTCATCACCAAGTAACCCTGCCAAGTCATTTCTTGTCGAAGAAATAAATATGATAAGAATTTTTTGCCAAGTTCGAAGCAGATATTCCAGCTTGCGTACTATCAAAAGAATGTATTCCCTCGGTTCACTTGCCCAGCAATATCATAATCAACATCCAAGAAACAAAATAGGGAAGAAAATGCAATACCAGAAATGGGAATAGGAGAGTCATCAATGCCTAATTTGTTGAGCTTGAGAAAAGACAACCGATGCCAAAAACCCTCATCCACAACACTCTGAAATGGCGCAAACTGGAGTATAGGCTTCTTGTCTGAAGCATCAGCCATTTTGTGCTTCCTCTCTTTATCTAAATCTTGACAGCACAACTGTAGATTGTAATATTACAATTCTTGTCCTCTGATCGAGTAAAACTCAATTGTAATTTTCTTGATTCAAGGGGGAACGGTGGTTTGCTGATTAGAGGCATCTCTGTAACGCTATCCAAGACACAATCAATTTCAAGCCAAAGAAACCTGATCATGGATAAACCGAGTCAGAACAAAGAATCAGTAAACTGCCGAAGGCACTACAAATGATTATTCAACATGGAACAATTCAGTTTTCAAGGTTTTGATTACAAGGAATACCATGGGAACAGTGGATTAGGAAAAACGTTTCCTCAATTGGCTATTTAACAAGTGCCTAGGGGCACACCACCCTAACAAATATCAAAAGCAAAACTTTTGATTCAACACACAATACTCAACTCAACGAAAAGGGTAATATTCAGGCAAGATTAGCACTCTCTTGACAAGACGAATCTCGACGAAGTTCCCCAGATTAGATCCAATGAAACTGAACTTTCGCCAATACTCAAAACCTCCAAACTCTCTTTGCAAGCCAACCCAGAAACACGTTGGAGATCAACAAACCTTTAAATTAAGCTCAAACCCATCTCTATGTGATCAAAAGACGAACGTTCACTACTTTCACACGCATCCAATTCCACGGAACCCACAATCTACAGCACCAACAACAAGAATGTCCAACATGCGGGAAACATAAAAAGAACTGGTTTTGACGACGAACAGCACTAATAGAGTGTGTGACGATGAAGCTTCTCAGATTTAAATCAGCAAAACCCATGTGGGAGATGGAACAAAAAGCGTAAAAAGATTGCGTCGACGAACAAGAACCACAAGAATCGACAACCTCTGCCGGGCCAATCTTTCCGACGACTCGGAGGTGGCTAGCTCCCATTCGCCGGTGGGCGGTGGCGGGTGGTGGGGGTAGAGCGTTCCGGTCCTTGCGTGTGGCCGAGACAAGGCTAGGAAGCTGGAACTCTGTTTCAATCTTGCGTGTTAGCTTTAGAGGCTGCGGCCTACAGGTGTTCTTGTCTTCCAAGCTTTGTCCCACATGGCCTCGAAAGCTGACTTGTCCATCCAGAGAATAATAAAGAAGAGATTCAGCATAAGGGACTACACCTCCAGAAAGTAACAGCAGTACCTCCAATTGCCCAACTACAAGCACAAATTTTTTTTCAATCACCACATAATTGACTGCTTTACTATAACTGGAAAAAATTATGTGCATAGCTATCAGTAGTATTCTTTCTACTCTGGACGGAAGTTCCCTGAACCACAACATTCATAGGGACCAGAATGCTTGAAGTCTTCAGCATTTGCGAGGGCCGGCTTTCATTTGAAAGTTCCTTCAAGATTGGTTGCCAAACATCCGAATTTGGGCTGAAGGGGTTTTGGGACTCGAATGGGCTTTCTAAATGCCCATCCAAACGCACCCAAAGTCAATTGGGAGGAAGTATGTCTCCCGAAGGTTGAAGGAGGTTTGGGCATTCGTAGGCTGCATGAGTGCAACAAAGTTGCGATGCTTAAATATATTTGGATCCTTTTTATAGATAAGGAGTCGTTGTGGTATATGAGGATTCACACGACCTTTTTAAAGAAGGAGAATTTTTGGATTGCTCGTACTCCTTCTGTTTGTTCTTGGGCTTGGAAAAAAAATTCTTCAACTAAAGCAAAAATTTCGTTCATCCTTTTTCTGGAAAGTTAGGGATGGTTTTTCGATCTCTTTGGTTTGCTCTTTGGCACCAGAGAGGCTCGCTTCACTTGTTCTTACCGGATTCCTTCATCAATAACTCGAGTTTTTCCAAACAAGCCACATTAGCGGATCTCTTCTCCCCGTATGGTGGTGACCTCAGGACTCTTTTGGAAGCTGGGGATTATTCTCTTCCGATGCTCTATCATTACCCTGATAGAATTACCTAGCTTGGGTGCTCTTTCGATGCTTTCTCAGTAGCCTCAGCTTGGGAAATCATTAGGAGAAAGAAGGATCGTGTCCCTTGGGCTTCGCTTGTATGGAACAACTCTATCGCTCCAAGATTTCAATTTAATCTTTGGCTAATCATTAGAAACCGCTTACCCACACAGGTTCTCCTCCTTTCTTATGGCAAAATTAGCAGTGGGTTGTGTACTTTTTATAATTTTAGGCTAGACTCTATTGATCATCTGTTCTTTGACTGTCGTATCTCAGCTAGTCTTGCTTATTTTTGGGCTGCGAGATGTAATCTTCCATAGAGAAACAGTACCTGGTAGGATAACCTTTCTTGGGCTTTGAAGTTCCTTCCTGGTAAGGATTTTCTCCATTGCATCGCCTGTTTCTCTCTTGGAGCCTTGTGCCACCTAATTTGGAAGAAGCGAAATAGCATTATCTTTCGTGGCGAGACCTTGTAGTTATTAAGCGTATTCTTATACTTTAGAATTTGTTTTCGGGAATAGGAAAAAAAAAATATTTATATTCAAAAATTGTTTTCCGAAACAGAATGGTTACTAAACGTGCCTTGAGTAGTCGCACATCAAAACCGGTTTTATAATGTCATGGTGTCAAGGGGACAAGCCAAAAAATTCCACGGACAGCAAGATTATCTTTATAAAGGGCTATAGCAAACTACCAAGTTTCTCAAAAACACTAAAACCCTACCTTAAGGTGAGTAGCTATTAGATATCTTGCAGCGAAAAGACACTTGAAGTATTATTTTTAGTACCAAAAGTCTTATGTACAACGCTCATTTTAATATTAAAAGGATTTTTTTTTCGAATAATTTAAATGTTACTTTAAAAAAAAAAAAAAAAAGATCATTTGAGTGTTAAGTTCGATCAAAATCTTTCAAAATCCGACGTAGACATTTTTAATTTATTTCTAAGTCTAACGTGACTCACTGATATGCCCAATCAATATATAACCCTTATCGTTGTTTAGAAGGTTTGCCCCAAATTAAAAACCCTAAATTGCCACTTACAATAAATTTCCCAAATTGAAAACCCTAGTCGATTAAGAGGAGGGATTGGGCTTGGAGGCAGCGTCAGAGTGGAGGATTGGCGGTGGACTTTAGCCTCGAGCTCGTGCTTCTCTTGCTCGCAAAGCTTCTGGATTTGCTTCTGCTTGATCTCGAAGCGCTTGAAGATGCGCCCACCGCCGATTTCTTCGACAAGAGTTATCGTTTCTTCAGTATTTCTTGCTTAAGGACATCGATTCTAGGATTTTGTGGGTAAAGAGAGGAGAAGACGATCGAATTTGCAGAAAGGGATAATCGGAGTGAACGTCTTCGTTTTAATTCATCAAGTCATAGATTCATCAAGTCATCAGATTTATACAATGTCATTTTATCTATCCATGTGGATCGATTTTTTTATTTCGCATCATATCAAACTCTTAATTATAAATGCCATATACTTATTTTGGCCAAAATTTCTTACTAAAAATATTTAATGATTGTTTTTTCTTCGATTTTCCACGCAAGTAATATGGTAAAACTTTTGACACTAAATTGATACCAAAACTTTTGACACTAAACTGAGCAATGTACATAACTTTTAATACTTCTAAGGCATCCTTATGCCAATATCTTGCTATGAGAATTTAGCTTTCTTCTGGGCTAAAGCAAGACCTGTTGATTTTGGTAGACCTAAATTGCAATTAGGGAGAAGCGCCATCTATCTACCCAACTTCTTACACAATGAACCGGCATCAATAAATATAACATTAGGTACCACACTTGATCCACCAAGCCATTGTTGAATCTTAACAGGGTACAAATGAGGTCAAAATGCAGTTCCCACTGTCAGGTTCTCTATAATCGGAGATTCAGAGTCATTGACCTTTTGTGACCGCAGAACCGACAGCTAGATAATTCAGGTTAAAATAAAAGAAAAACGACTGCAATCTTTAAATACTCTGCCACAATGTGGCTCTAGATTCGATATCTATAAAACATATAAGTTCTTCCAACTCCACATCAAGCATCTTATTCTAACTATTCAGAGAGGGAGGAGATGAGGGCATCCATGCAGCGCTCCATGCCAATCAGCTTCTCACTAAAGCAAACCTTTTAGTGGTTTCTCCGTGACTGCAAAAAGAGAATACAACACGAGAGTGGAAACTGAAAGCATAAAAAATCGTGATAATGCATTTCTTTGTTTCATCAAGGACCATACCTCTAATTCCTCAGATAGATCCTTCACCTTGTCTGCAATCTCTCGTCTTTTTTGTGCAGCTATCATATAGTAAAAGCAAACAAGCTAAATAAGCATCATTTCTGATTAATTAAAATTAATATAATCATATCGCAAATCCTGCTAAAGCAGGGAGCCAGAGACATACCCATATTAGACACCTCCTCCATTCTCTTTGATGTCCTCACTGCAAATCTTTGAAAAGCAGGGCTTTGCAAAGACAATAGGTGATAGTAAAGAAATGAGATGAAGTCATTAGTTTTGCAACCATACTGTCAAACCAGAAAGGACATCAACAGATATTATCGTAGCAAGAAGCCGGCGTTGGAGCCCAATTACCACATTAGCATACACAAGCAATGAGATAACTCACTCATGTAGGATGTGCACACCATGAAAAGAGAATTAATGTTGAGGTCTTGCAGCAAAGATCACACTCATATCAAAATCAAATTGCACTGGGTGGAAAAATTCAGCTTTGCTGCAACACACTAACAACTTCTATGTATTACATATAAACTAATTATATCAAATGAACATTATTCATGCTATTAATAGATATATGAAGACAGCATGGAGACCATAACAATAAGCAAAGATGCAGCAAACGATGAGTACATTGAAAAAAAAATTGAGGTAAGTTGCAATCAACAAAATACTACAGCTGTAAGGCGTGCTCTATAAATGATAATATAATAAGTCCCTGGAGCTCAAATCAACAAGGCAACACAATTTTGTGTCTGAGCATCAAGAGCAAGCCAGAGATCTGTTCATGGATTACATTTAATGAGTAACTGGTTGAACCAACAGACAGAAGTTTAAAAAGAAGAGGGGCAAAAGGATGGCACAGAACAATAAGTACCTATTAGCCAGACCGTTCACAACGATCTCATTAGCTAGATACGAGATAACCCTGTGCATAAAGTTTCCTCCTGCCATTTCCTTGCACTTAATCTCCTCAGTTTTTCAAAGCAGACAGCAAACACACTTACCTGCGTGACACAAATTCAACACTCGACATCAAACAAACTAAAACCAATTCCAAATTCAACGACACAGAGCAGCTCAAAACTCAATGCACTTCTCAAATCATAGAATCGCAAATCCACGAAAATCTATGGAGACCGCAACCCAAAAAAAACCCCTGATTCAATCTTTGCACTTTCCTCAATCCACCATCAAATGGCGACCTTCAACTCGAACAAGAAAAATGACACCGAAAGTGAAAACCCTAAAATAAGAAAAACGATGAAGGAAAAGCCACGTCAATAGCTACAGGACTACGATCAACATCTCATCCAAAACCAACCCACTTCAACTACGCTCCAAATTCATCGACTTCCGGAAGAAAAGCGGCGACCCATCAATCGACACGAGCTCGCCACGGCTCGCCACGGAATCGACGGCCCCGTAGATGAAGGGAGTGCACAAAAACGCATAAATTTCAACGGGACACGTGAAAAACCCTAATCCACCATCGTAGACAGACGGACGCGCGCAGAGAGAGACAGAGAGAGGGACCTGCTTGAATTGAGAAGGAAGATGGCGGACGTCGGAGCTGCGGCAGGCGATGAGGACGTTGAAATCGTCGAGAAGAAGGCCGAGACGATGCCGATGAATGCGCTTTTAAAAGTTCGTTTCCTAGAAAATATATTCCGTAAAAATTATTTTAGAGAAAAATCGAAATCGTTTTCAGTTTATTTTGTAGTGCAAAGAAAATCTTATCCCTAGAAATTATTCCCTCCATTATGATTATAATAATATTTTGTTCCTCAAATTAGATATTAAGGTGATGCCGAAATCAATGTTACTACATATCAAGTGTGGAGTTTATATTCTCTTATTAAAAAAATAAAGCAACCTAAAAAAAAGATGCCAAAATAATAGAAAATACAAATAATTGACAAACTTTATATCCTAACAGTCATAAAGGGTGTGTTGGATAACGTTTCTGTTCCGGAGAACAAATTATGATAAAAACTAATTCTTTTTTATTTTTCTCATAAATAATTTCTAAGCATTTTTAGTCGTTTGATAAGCGTATAAAATTTTAATTTCCGAAATAGGATTGTATTTGGTACCATTTTGAAAATTTCTAATCTAAATTATTTTTTTATAATTAATAATTTTATTACTTTTATTACTTTTCTTTCTCTTCTTCTTCTTCAAAGTCCGCTGATTGCTGAGCTTGAGATGACCGACGACAGGCCAGATGAGGGTCGGCGACCTCGCCAGAGTGTCGTCAGCCCTCGGCAAGGCCGGCCGAACCTCCTCAACTGAGCCTCACTGACAGTTAGGTGAGGCTTGGTCGAGCCTTAGGCCGGGTGAGTGGCCTCGCTTGACCAGGCGAGGCCCGTCTGGCCACTTACAAGGCTCTCGTTGATAGCTGGACGAGCTCACGAGGCGGCGACGACACGCCGACAACAGACGGCAATGGTGGTGGCGGCCACACTTGAAGAACAAGAAGAAAGAAGAGAAAACAGGAAAAATAGGTTGACTTGATTCTAAAATTAGATATTTTATTCCTAAAATTAGATATTAAGGTGATGTCGAAACCAATGTTACTACAATCAAGTGTGGAGTTTATATTTTCTTATTAAAAATATAAAGTAACCTAAAAAAAGATGCCAAAATAATAGAAAATGCAAATAATCGACAAAGTTTATATCCTAACGGTCATAAAAGGTGTGTTTGATAACATTTCTCGTAAAGGGCGCGTTTGGCGTTTACATTACGAAAAACAATTTCGATAAAAAACGATTTTTTTAATTATGTTCTCAAGAATAATTTCTATAATTTTATAATTATTTCCGAAATAGAATTGCTTTTGGTACCGTTTTGAAAAAATATAATATTAATTATTTTTTATAATTTTATAATTATTTTATTTTTTCTTTTCTTTTCTTTTCTTTCTCTTCTTCCTCAACGTCCGTTGGTCGCTAATCTTGGGATGATTGACGACCACCGGATAAGGGCCAGCAACCTAGTAGGCCGCGCCTCGTCAACCGAGCCTCGTCGGCGGCTAGGCGAGACTTAGCCAAGCCTTGGCCGAGTGAGCTGCCTCGCTCGACCGGGCATGGCCCGTTTGACCACCGTCGAGGCTCTCGCCCCTATGTAGCACGAACACTCTCCGGAAGCCTCCGTGTCGTGTCCGACACTCCGACACGTGTTCGACACACCCGACACGCGGTCAACGAATGTCGAAAAATCCGACACGTGGTCAACTCTCTCCGACACACGAGTCTAGAATTTCGACACGCGATCTGCGACACGCACGGGGTCAATTTTAAAAATTTCTAATACTTAAGGGGTCAAAATATAAATTTACACAAAAAAAGTAATAAAATTGCTATAAATATACACGCATGGGGTCAATATTTTTCTTCTTTTTTTTTCAGTTTTGTCTTTTAGAATTTTTTTATTTTTTTAAAAGTCTTTTACTATGAAAGAAGTAATAAAAAATGCTATATATGATAAATAAATAAATTTAAAAATATCATTTCAGCATTTTTTTCAAACAATGTTTTTTTCCTCTGAGCTTTGTGTATTATTGTAACAAATTAAAATAATGAATGATATTATTTAATATTTTTTCTGTAAATTAATTCTAGGTTATTTTTATTATTATTTATTTATGTATTTATATATAAAAATATATTTAATATATAACGTATCGGAACGTGTCGAAATTCTCTATTTTTAAGAAATGACGTGTCGGCGTGTTGTGTCGTGTCGTGTCGCGTGTCGCGTGTCCGTGTCGGTGCTACCTAGCTCGCCAATGGTTGGGCGAGCTTGCTAACGAACGGCGAGGGGCAGCAACGACAGTAGACGACAATGACGACGGCAACAACACTTGAAGAACAAGAGAGAGGGAAGAAGAACAAGAAGAAAGAAGAGAAAAAAGGAAAAATAGGTTGACTTAATTCTAAAATTGTTCCTGCGAAGAAAGAATCAATTTTTTTCTACTTCTTGATTCTGTTTTAAATCTATTTTTGAGAACAAAAATTTTACTAAACGCATTGATGTTCCACATATATTTTCGAAAATAAAAGAATAGAAATTATCATTATTTGGCAAATTAACAAACAGGCCCAAAACCTTACGTGAGAAGGATTCTCCACTCTGTGAGAGTCTGAGCAAAAACAATTTTTTCTTTTTAGAATGAAAAAATAAATTTTTTTCAATTTTAACGACAGCTAGTTTTTTTTACTGTAAAATCTTATTTATTAATTATTTACTTTTAGTGAACAAAACATATGAAGTTTGAAAGGTCATTTCATAAAAATTACTTTTCTTAAAACAAAACACACTCTAAACGTTGATTTTGATTGATCAACTTCACAAAATGGATTATTTAGTAAGAAGAAAATTTACAAATTGGATTATCACAAGAAGGATATACTTTACAAAATGTATCATCAAAAGATTCATGGCTTAATAGTTATTTCTTTCCCACTTTTTGGGCCAATGGCCCAGCGCTCTGTTGAGAAAAGATATTTTACAAATGACACATTATTAATGGCACATAACATTTCATAAAAAAAAAAAAAAAATTGGGGTTTGACTTACTAATTTCTCATCTAAAGAGTAGGTAATAAAACTGAGTAACATTTACAAGGAAATGTCATGTTGTACTTTCGGGAAATTTCACCGAGTTGCCCCCCATTTTTCATGGACACGCAAATGCACAGCGTTAGTCTAGGGTTTTTTTCCCTTTGTATTTTGGCCCAACAATTGCGTGTTTGGTAACACTTTTGTTTCCGGAAATAGATTCTGATTAGAAATAATTTTTTTTATTCTGTTCCCAGGAACAATTTCTAAGTATTTTAAACCGTTTGGTAACCTGTTCAAAATTTCGATTACGAAATAAAATTGCATTCGGTACCGTGCTCATTAATTCTGTTCCAAATCAATTTCTTTTAATTTTTAATTTTTTTTACATTTTTCTTTTTTTCTCTTCTTTTTTTCCTTTTCTCCTATTCTTCTTCTTCTGGCCAGTCGCCGGCCAGATGAGGCGAGCGACCTCATCGGAGCGTCGCTGGCCATTAGCGAGGTCAGCCTCATCGGCCGACCCTCGCCATACCGGTTGCCGGCGACCAGCGGCAACGACGGCGGACAACAACGCGGGATGACGATCAATGAAGAAGAAGAAAAGAGAAGAAGAAAAAAAAAAAGAAAAGGGAAAAAGAGTTGGTTTTGATTCTTAAATTTGTTCCCAGAACAAAAAATCAACTTTTTTTTATTCTTGATTCTTAAATTTGTTCCCGAACAAAAAATCAACTTTTTTTTTTATTCTTGATTATGTTCCAAATCTACTTCCAAAAACAAAAAAATAAAATTTTTTTCCGGAAAAAAAAATTTTACCAAACGCGATTCTGTTTCCAAATTGATCCGGAAACAAAAAATCAGAATTAGACATTGTTTGGATGGTTACCAAACAGTCCCTATCGTCATATTTTCAACACCCAATTTGAATGAAATGCTGCCGATACTGCCATCGCTAAATTAATCTCCAGTGTAGAATACAGTTCACATTCTACAATTAGTAATAATTAAAAGCAGTAAAGCTGGCTTCGTGTTTAAGTAAATGCCTTAGGAACCTTTTTTTTGGCGATACAATCATAGGAACTGAATGTAGCCAAGACTATACTTAACTGAAATCTGTCAAATTACCTCTATGTATAGCTAAAATGAGTTACACATAAGAAACCGGAAAAGAACCATGACATCTTCCTTCACGTTCCTATACAAGCATCTGCTAGCTATAAATAAAGCCAGTGTCTTACGACGGGTGTGACATGGATTGCCCGCTCTACTCCAGCGCGTTGGGGACACCTGGGCCCCCCTCCGCTGCCCCGCGACTTTGCTTTCCACGTATGCACAAATGACAGACTGCCAATTGCTTGCCTGAGTATGAAGATGATTGTGGAATGCTGCCCCAATGTGCTAAGCCACACAATGAAAGAACGGCAACTCATGATGAGAACCCCTTAAGCTTGATGAGAAATGCTTCTACCACTCGTCACGAGGAGCATAGAAGCCTCCCTATCTCACTGAGAGCGCTGATGTGAGTAGTTGGCAATAGTAGCCGCAGCAATGGAACCGAAGAAGACGATGATACTGACTTTGCATTCACTTTCTTCACCGCTTTTTCCACAACAGATGGAGAAGGTACGCCAAACCACTGGAGATACCAGGAAAGGATTATCGACCTTCTCTTTCCATCAGATCCATCAGCGGGCCACCTTCCCAATTTCAAGTAACTACGCAAATCATCACTCAAATGCCGAGAATATTGGAAGAGATCTTCCAACCGTTTCCGAAGTGAACCTATAAAAATGGACTGGACAACACTGCCTCTTGCATTGGTGAGCTTTCCACCTAATGATGCTTGGGTGTAGGCAAGAGCAAGCTGCGTGGAGAAGGCCAGTGAGAAACATTTGAAGTGCACATCACAATTTTGCAGGAGAGAACGGTAGATAGATTACACCAATAGGCCTACTGCCCATACCAGAAATCAAAATTTTGTTTCAAAATAGGGATTTTAGCTTGACATACTTCAGTTTTTTGGTTATACGGAGGATGATGGTTCAGCCCCTGATTTGTTCTCATTTACTACTGGGCAGTCCACTCTTTGCACAATGATACGAGCAAACAAGTTCATGCATCACATGATACCTAGAGCTAACATGTACACATGATCATCGGTGAATTCCTGAATTATATATGCTTCCTGCCAATTAATTTGTCTTTTGTCCTTCCAGAGATGAATCTGAACAATGATCAGGAATTAAGTGCCATACCTTTAAACTTGAGACAGAGACCGAGTCACATAAAACATCATTATTGTTCTTAACCAGATCAGCCATTAATTCCATAGTTGTGTACAATGACAAATAGACCTGCACAATGTTGAAAGATAATTAAGAGATGAAAATCATTGAAAGCAACAGTAGTATGAGTGCTACAAGACACTCATAACAAGAGTTCTGACACTGAAAGAATAATGCAAAAGCAACCACTGTTCCACCAGAGCGAAGGTATGTCCACCTCAAATATCATATATATGATTTCCAATAAACTCTAAACACTGCTTTGAAAGTACAACCATCAAAGGCAAGCTACATTTGCCCTCTGTGGCGCTACATTTAACCTAGCCATGAAATTAACCATATATGAATGTATTACACAATTAACTTTTTCTTTCTGAGGTAACTCTTCTTAAAGGTGAATTTTCCGGGTTAATTTGCTACCTGCAAAAGGGCTGGTCTGTCCTTGCTCACACATTCAAATAGAACTTGCACACAGAACTCTTGGAAATCAACATCTGGTCTGCAGAAGATATTGCAATCGATTAGGATAGATAAGACAAATATGGCACACGGCTTAGGGACCCAAAGCAGAATGGACTTTTGGGCAAGCAATACTGATCCACAGTTTACTGTTTCCACTGTAACACCAAAGTCATATAACTATTTTTCTCTTTTTTCTTCTTCGTTTCTAAAATTTAGGATCATCTGAATGGAAAACTGCACACTTACCTGCTATTCCAAGATGGGTCACGGCAGAGCTGTGCAAAAGCAATCAAACTGGGCACTGATGAGAATGTACTGACTAACTGATCAACAGAGATATAATTTCCAGCAGTATTCCCACTACTAGCTCTCAAATTGGTCATACTGAAAACCTACATCAGAGAAAGGCAGCTTGATGCCAAATGTAGCTCAATGCATGTGGAGGGAATGGAAGGGCAGAAATTGATTTAATGACCTTGTGCATTGCTTGAGATAGCAGTGACTGACACCCTATGGGATCATCCACGTATGAACAGGCTCCAACCTTTCGTTTAATGTAGAGGTTCCCCGAATTAAATGGGTCATTCTTCGCACCATCAGTCCACCACGGTTTCTCTGCAAGTTAATAGAAAATAAATCATGAGACACAAGAATTTACTAGAGAAACCAAGCAAGAAATTACAAAGCAGTATCCGGCCACCTTCAGGTACAACGTTTATGACTTGAGTCCAATATCGAGGGCCACAAACACGGACGGATTTCAACTGCAACGAAAAAAGTTAAACAGATTGATAAGCTACAATTTTGCCACATAGGAATGAGCACAGAGGATCAGACAGAAATCACCGATTTTTCTATCCCTTTTTTTTTGGGTGGGGGAGGATTTGAAGAAACAGACAGGAATCACAATCATTTCAAGGTTTTCCAATGGTGCTTAGGAACTACAAACCTGCTCTACAGATACTGCCACAATAATATCCACTATAACAATTGCAGCAATTGAAAAGCTCGAAGATTGGCATGTTAAGCCCTAATATCATGTCTGATGAGGGAGTGAAAAAAAGAAAAAAAAAGTAGCCTTAATTGACGAGGTCAAGTTTTAGAACTACTTACAATAGAACGCTCTGGTAGAATGCAAGGGGTAATTTCACAAAAACTAGTTTCCGAGTAATTTGCGCTCTCCTTGATTGTGACCTCAAGAGGAGCATAAACAGGCAAACCAGTGTCAACATCAATTGTCTGAATCCAGCGAGCTTCTGTGGCTAGAACATACAAATGTCTGAATGCCTGGAGAAGACCATCACTTCATTAAAAATCACTTGATATTGTGACAACCAGTAAAATTCACACCTTTCAGCCAGAAAAGCCAGAAAACTGGGTTTAATGAACAACGGTAAAAATAATACTACAGATGGAAATTTGCAAGTATTTGCAAAAGTTGGGCCTGAAAGCTTTTGATACGAAATGCAATTTAACACATACAGGTCTTCAAGTGCAACAAAATGTAATTTAATGTGCACAGGTCTTCAAGTCGGCTTTTCTGGGGGAACATAACGTTAATAGGAGAAAACTCTGCAACTTCAGTAATAAACTACTCTGATTACCTGGAGATGGCAACGATTATCATTTGGTCCAGCAGGCAAACGTGGATAGAGGGTAATCAGCAAAGCAGCAATTGAGCTGTTGCTAGTAGAAAATGTGCGCATACCTCCCCCAAGAAACAAGAAGCCAATAGCCAAGCTTATCTAAAAGCAGGATGAAATTGGTCAAAGCAATAAGATAAAATCTAGAGTGCAACAATATCAATCGGAAAAATTTCTCCACTTGACTTTCTCAGAGGACCGTGGTGCCATTATAAGGATAAATCTATGGCAAACAGATATGGAAGATAGAGATACCCGATCCAACTCCAACCAGGAAGAAAGATCAAATACACTTGCTTCTGAAAAGGTATCGCTCTAAAGGCTTTTTGCCAAATAAATGGGAAATTTGCTCATCAAAAGGGCACCAACCACCATAGAGAAACATTGAGCACAAAACCTCCATCAGCAAACTAAAAAAGAGATGGAAGCTTAGCAGAAAATTTCAGAACCATGCAAAACTTCTTCCTTAGCTGTTCTGCCACCTAATTTACTGATTTATAGACAAGGTAATCCACTGATATATCATCATATGATATTTTCACTTAGGATGTCTGATTCAACATATAGCAATATGAAAACAATAATGCTTTGAGGATACATGAATCTGAATTATAGATTACCAACAATCAATTAAACAATCTTCAGCACAACTAACTATGATACGAACTTACCGTCATCTGTGTTCCATAATGAGAATGACCATCAGCTGAATTTCGTCCTCGGAGAAATTTCAATAAGCGTAACGTTTGTAAATGTCCAGAACCTGCCATCACCTGGTCTTCCACCACATCAGTAAGAAGGATATGCCAAAATTCAGGAACAGAAGGTAGTGGTACAGAACAATAAGCAAAATACCACAGAAAGAGAGAGCACGATAAGATGAAGACAAATCTCCAGCGTGCCCCTATCAACATAATTGGCCAGCCCCTTCGGAAAGTTGCTTCCACTAACAGGAGCAACAGGCTTCATCTGTAGAATTAAATATAAGTTATACACAACCATAAATATAGTTCTCATGCAAGTACAGCCAAGCACGATTTCAAACCTCATTTAGGAAGTAGACTGCATATTCATACAGTAACTCCTGTGCATTTCCATCCATAGTACCCGCAAACTTGAGACCTGTCCAAAGCAAATGCTAAAAGAAGTCACTGAAAAGAGGATGTACTTGCTCTGGACTTTTATCTCTCTCTCTCTCTCTCTTTATTTTTTTAATCTTGGAAGCTGATGTGAATTAATTACTGCTGTAGACCCCAACTTAAGAAAGCATTCAAAAAACAACAGTGCTATAAGAAAGCAAGTAAAATGGAAAATGCACACAAGGCTACAAGCCAGTCAAGCAAGACATTTTAGAGATCTACTTTACAAGATATACAGGATAAAGAAACTGAAAACAGAGATGCTGGACAAACCTGAGAGAAGACATTATGATCTTCCTACTGAATCAATAATCTAATTTGGCGTCCTTTGGCTGGTCTAGGCTCTCTAGGTCAAAGTTTTTTTCTTTCTTTGTTGAATCTCTACGTCAAAGTTCATTATGCTTATATACTGCTTAAAGATCTGACAGCTGATTTTAATTTATTCCAGTAACAAAAATACAAAACTACATATCCAGAGAAGAATGTATTACCAAGAGAAATACATGCTCCAGCTACTATATTTATGTATGCCTGAACAAGTGCTTCTACATCAGTCTCCATGAGATTCTCAACATCCTCTCTAAGGCCTTGAACACCGATTTTCACTATTTCAGGCACCTGACTCTCAATCCAGTTTTTGGAAGGATGAACCCTACATGATAGATATTTATCACCATGATTATATCTAGAAAAGAATGATTGCTACTTCAACTCCAGCATTGCTTATTTGAATAATGTTACCTGCTCCACATGATCATGTTCCGAGCAATAACTCGAAGCATTATGAAGTCAGGCCTCACATATTGCAAATCAAACCGTGTGCAAGGAATTGAAAGCCTAGACAAAATCACCTCGGATTCAGTCTGTTACAGAAATGCAAGAACTCCTTAGAAGATGCAAGAAAAAAAATAAAAACTCATAATCAAAGATGTTATGTTGTCATATCCTAGCAACTAGGACTGCTTCTACAACTTAACAGAAAGTACCTTTAAAAACATTAGAGCAAGGGCAACAATAGCCCCAGGTGCAGTCACATCAACATTGAAAGCTGCCGTATCCATCATCTATGAAAACATTAGGAAACAAAAAGAAAAAATAGCTAAGAGGAAGTGATAACAGCATTAGTTATCTTACGACACCACTTTGAGCCTATTTAAAGTATCATGAAGGCAGACTCTAATCTAGAGTGTTAACAGCTGAAGTAACCTGCCCAAATCCCCGATTGTGTTCCTCTGTTGAGGGTGTCAACAAATAAGATCTTTCCTGAAACAAGCAAAACATTCAACTACTTATTGGCTAAATCATGGAGAAACATCTTGTGAAATACTAGGATCAAATTCACTGAAGATCTTCATATCCATAATTTTATCTGACCAGTCTACCACAACAATAAATAATAACATAGGACAAAAGTATGTACATACACTGTGAAGTTCTTTGCCACCAATATAGTCAAACAGCCTATTAAGCAAAGTTTCCACAAATCCAAGCATGTCCAAGCCACGCCCTTGAATTCAATAATAGATTGTTAGGTGCATGGTGAAACCCTCATTGACTGATGTTGCGAAGAAAAAAGTAACTTGCTAATTTTGACATGAGACTGAGACACCACGTACCAAGTGCAACAAGACCCAGTGAAAAACCTGCAGAGACAGCATAACCCTCTCTTTCAAGCACATTATCTCCACCACTTCTTCGACCTATTTCACTCTGCATAATTTATAACAACCAGGTCATGCAATGATAGCAGATGCTTTGAAAGGATTATCTTTTGGTCACTAGCATCGTATGACAAAGCTAGGCTGCATTTTGAAATGACAGATCAAAGCAAAGATAAACCATTTCACAGGTACCAATGTACTAGTTTCTGATAGCACATAGCAAGAATATGCAACTGTCTACCAACATTTACAGCCAGAGGTCAAGCAAACAAACAATGGGAATTTGACATACTGAGGGGCATCAACCTAGTGGGGGTCTATAAACGTGGTGGAGAATGCTCCTGCAATCATAGTCAAAGATATGGGTTTAACATAATCTTAGGTAACATACTTTTCATATGTAGACATTCAGCATCAAATAAAGACAATCAGCATTGTATCCATAATTAACTTTAACTCAGTTATATACACAACACTTGAGCAGTATGCTTGCTTGGCATCAAGCCACACTGGCTGAAAACACAGTGCCATCATAACTATCTAGCTATAGTGATCAAAGGAAAAAATCACTCTGTCACAACATACAATAGCAAGAAGCAGTAAAAATTTCAGTGAGACCATGCATGATTTATTGTAGAAAAACCAGTTCAATTTCACACTTGCAGATAGGCAATCTATCAACTTCAAAATAGGCTAGCTAGATTATATAGATGTATCAGTACTAAAACAAAACAAAACAACATACCAAAAGAATTTGCATTGTTTGTGGATGTGCTGAACCTTCATAAAGAAGCCCCACGGACACAAGCGCTGCTGACTTCAGAGTCAATTGAAGACAGTATGAAGTTCCAATTAGCATTTGAAATAATTCTTTTGAGTAACAAAATCTGAAACAGTTTGCTAGCAAGTGCCTCATTATGTAGAAACAACCTTAAGATGGATCTTTAACACCCTCATCTAAAATTAGTAATTACAAGGGGCACAATACACAGAGCTGCCAGAGCATGAAGACACCCTCATAACTTTAAGTCGCAAAATGCCAGGTTACACACATGGAGATAAATTATCAGATAGTAACTGCATCAAGGTGCAAACCTGCAAAAGTGTGGGTAACTCTAACTCAGGAAAAGTTGATGGATGCCGAGCAGGTATATGAACATAAAGAACCTGCAACACAGAACACCAGTCATATAGAGAAGGTACTTAACAGAAAGAAATTTGTGACCTAACAAATGATTGAACTGTAAATATAGGCTTAACAGACTTCTTTCATTGTAAACAGTGTAACTTTGTGATGCAGGAGCATAATCCTATTTTCTAGTATTTATAGTGTTTTTTTTCTTATTTAGTCTTTACATGGGCTATTAGGGTTAATAAGTGGTCACATGGTAGTCATGTGAAATTTAATGAGCTCCAATGGTCAATATCAAAAGTAAATTATGTCAGATCAAGGGTGGAGATTGTCTTACATCTGCAACCCTTAAATAGGCATTTATTTCACTGTCATTACATTTCCATGTTCAATATATATTATTGGTTCTTATGAACCCCAGAATAAGATTTCTCTGTTCCAGCTTTCTAATGTTCTTTTTGCTATCTTTTACTTTTCCTACTACAGTATCAGAGCCCCTGTTAGAGCTTTCCCAACATCACTTTGACTTTTTCCAAGTATTAAAGCTCAAACTGCTCTAAAATCTCAAAATATGGGGATGGGAGAAAGACCTCAGAACCACCATGCAGCTACTGGCAACAATAACTCCCAAGGTTGATGGAATACTTAGATTATAAATTCAAGATGAAGATGCACTTCAATGACTCCGATAGATATCGATATGAGTGATGAAATAAGTGAGCAGCGGTAAAATGGTGCAAGGAAGAAGATTTCACCTTTGAAATTGCTGGATGCATTGTCCCTCTATAAGAAGCTGCCAAGCCTATCATTAGTCCCACAGTTGTGCTTTCATGTTCCTACATGCATGAAGCATCACAACAGAAGAGAACTTAGTGGAATACATAACCACACAACTACAAATAGACAGATGACAAGGACCAAAGATGACAACATCAGAAAAGTTGAAAATACAAGACAGCTATACCAATATCAATCCTGAAGAAAATCAATTAATACATAGTAGGTCGAACAAGAAAGAGATCAAACTTTTGAATTATAGAAAAACTAGAGGAATTTCAAGAGAAAATAAACAAAAAATCCGAAACCTTTGTAAGCACCAGCAACTTAGGTGACATATACAATTAAGTGCCCTACATAATGGAGGAATCCTAGGCCAGATATTGCCAATCCAAGAATTTCATAAGAAAAGAGTTGACAAGGTCACTATCATAAGTTATAGGAGAGATGTCCTATGTGATTAGATGGTTGAAATGCAACCATAAGCACTTTATACTCTCTATACTCCATAATAGAACATTAAATGATCAGCAAAATTGGAGAAAGATGGTTCTGTTTTCTAACCAATTATCAAACAGATTGGAGGAACTAGATAAACCCCACTACATTGTTCAATTTGGCCACTAAAACTTTCCCAAAGTTTCATTTTGTTAAGTCAAACCCTTCAAAATGAAACCATTATTAGTTTCCATTAATTTTACAAATTACAAGTAGCCTGCAGTGTGCCCAAAATAGCCACATGAAACATTCCACCTCGACCATGCAATAAGTTCCTACAATGAGCTCCTATGAACTTCGCATGGAAACCTCTAAAAGTCAAAAAGCAATGGATCTGGATCAACAACTAGACCAGCAAATCGACAATGGAGGTGAATGATTAAGGCAGCGATGACTTCAAGCAGGATGCCTAAATTGACAACTAATTTATGCTAGAAAGGCTCATCAAGATCGTCATTGACAGGGTGATCCACCTCGGAGCCCGTGGTGCCTAATCATGTGGCAGCCTGGACAACCTTCTATCATGGGGCAAGAACAACTCCACTGGTCTAGCTGTTGATTGGCCAGAAAAATGCGAGTCTCAAGGTCAAATTGGCTCCAGGAATTTAACTCGGCCAGAAGTGGCACCATCAGCCTCTAGTTGGTTCTCAAGGCACTAAATGGTGATCAACATGCGTAAAATGTTGTTAAGTTCAAAAGGTGTGCACACTAGGCATCAGGGAGAGAAAAAAAAAACAGCAACAAATCTAACTGCATCAGCGTAAGCATCTATAAGCTAAGCCACAATGAGCATGCAAGTACACAACTCAAATTGAAACAGAATGATGAATTGTTATCAAAGACACGGTAGCAGAAGACTAAACCCTCAAAATTGAAATTACAGTGGATCATAATGAAGGATGCAGAATATAAAATGGAGATGCTCACAAAGACTAATGTGAAAGTAAAAGCAGTGAATGGCAACACAGCAGCAAGGAACTGATTATGTATGATGATTAATCAGTTCAATGACTAATTTTTGTCCATAAAAACAATTTATTTAAAAAGATTGTTTACCCAGGGAAAAAAACAATAGATGCTACATGGATCTTCCATACTAAAAAAAAGAACAACCATTTTAAAATAGTCAAGTGCTCCAATCCAAAGCGAAATAGGTAACAAGCAGAAGAGTGAATAAATCTCAAGGAGAATGAACCTGTGAAAAGTACTGGTATATGTCAGTGATACTTAAAACACGTAGATACCCATGCAGTCCCAAAGCAAGAAGGAGCCCTGCATGTACAGCATTTGGCTCTTCAGGCTTGTTATATATTATCCATGTTCTTGACACTTTTCCCTATTAGAAATAGAATACCCCATATCAGATGCAGTAGAAACATAGACAACATATCTGTAAAAGAAAAGGGTCAATGATTGCATAGCATTGCAGGACCAAAAAGCAACCTTAGTATTTTAGAGATGCCTCATAAGCTACTTTAAATTATAAACATAAAAAGAACTACTAGCTGATGCTTCATAACATATATAAGCAAATCAAATTCAGAGATGGATACCTGAAGTGGCGCCAGCCTTAGACCAGCAGCGACGGCATTATGAAAATCAGGCCAAGATTTAAGTTCTTGTATATTTCTCGTATTTGGATCCAGATTCACCTGCAAAATATAAAAACATGCAAGAAGAGACAGCAGGGGCCAGAAATTCAGACACGTGGCAAGGAAACCAGTCAGAAGTTGTCAAAATTTTAACTAGATACATCCTGCCAAAGATTTTTTCCTCTGGTAGGAAGGAAAAGACTTTAAAACACATCTCATCAAAAGAGTATAACAAGTACATACAGTTGCATTCTGCTGGGCAGGTAATCGACCAGCTAAAACAAGCTTTGGCACTGTAAAGGCCTACAAGAATGGTATAAACTTCTCTGAGGCCCAGAAATCGAAACATTCATAAACTTCAACTGAAGCTGAAAAAAATGGAACATATAGTCGCCAGAAGAAATGTGCTGCACCTCAGTCAAGAGCGTATATATAGTGGCAAGAGTGAATGCGCCACGACCAATGGGAAGAGCAGTGGTCCTCTGAGCAAACTGCCATAACTGAACCTTCAATGGGGAAAAAGAGCAGGATATAAGCAATATATCAGACTATCTGCAATTTATGATTTTAGGAGAACATAGATAACCACATTATGAAAGTTCCCCAGACCAAGACATGGTGACAAATGTATAGCATAATTTAATGGTAACGATACAGGAAAGCATATAACATGTAAAAATGACTGCTAGGGGTATCCTAGCACTGACATTCAGATCACTCAAGATCGAACACTGGTGCAAACAAGCCAAACAACCAATCAGCTATTTGGGTCCATTTGTTGTTTACTTGGCTTTCAAGTTCAAACTAAACTAGAATAGATTAACAAGCTGTTTAGTCCTTAGCCCGATTAAATTCCCAACTCGAGCAAGTCATGAGCCTAAGCAAGCAGGTAGGTTTAGAATATACTTAATCCAAACATCAATGTATCAAGCAATCTCTTCCTTTATACGCCCCTTCCCTCCCTCTCTCCTAACTTCTCAGAAACAATCACACGGGAGATGAACAAGTTATTAACCACTCAAATCCCTTTCATTATTAAGATGCTGATTTACAAGTAATTTCGGAGAATATTTGTTGAAGTATATTATCCCACATCACTTGATAAGGGGTCCTAAATGCTCAGTATATTCATGTGCTCTCCCTCCACCTATCAACTTAAGCTTTTGGGTTGGACTTTCTAACAATATTTTTGCTTGTCTTGTGGATATTTGAAAAGGTTGGTGGATCCAAGACAGGGGTTACTTCTTTACTTTGGCAACAAGATTGAGTTTAGTTGAATTCCTTTAGTTCTAAACTTATTTTGAACACTGGATCATTTTCCTCACATTGTCGCTCTCTCTGCAAAGGTCACAGGTTCGATTCAAGTAAATGCCTGTGCAAAGTAGGGAAAAGGCACATACATCTCATCCTTCCCATACCCGACAATATGTGGGCGCCTCATGATGCCCCTTCTATTGCTCTCTAATGGCATGTTTACTGCCCAGATCAGATAGCCACTGCTTAATGCTTCCTAGATGAGCTTGCCTATGAAAGGTTGTTAGATTTGCATTTGAGAAGCCTTAAAGCTGCAGCCCATGTATCTTTAGATTTTGAGTCAAAACCATTTGGATCATTATCTGGATAGTTCAGGAAAACCATGTGTTATATTTACAGAGGAATTTTGCTCACATTTGAATGGCCAGTGACTTGACTCAAGCCAATTTGGTCTTTAAAGTATATTGGCCACCCTTTCAAGTCTAGTTCGTATTCTGAAAATGAATCTCAATCAACATGAAACTGAGTTCCAAGCATTCAAGCAACTAGCTATATCTTTTGTGCCGATTAAATCTCTAATTGATAGTAATAATTCATAAGACATATACAATGCAGAAATATTTCCAAAGAAGAAACAATACCTGTTGGAGGTCCTGATCAGAAGCACTAGGGTTGACAGATGTTTGAATTGCCACAGGTCTTGCAGAGCTGAGGAGACGCCTAACCTGATGGGAATAGAAGAAATATCAAGATCCAATCAAATCTAAGTTCCACCACATCTACAATGGAAATGCCATCCTCGCAAAAACAATTAAAAGAAAGATTGCCAACAAACACTGCGAGAGCAAAGGTGTGATTAATGGACATGAACATAGCTGTCGGGAGCCATGTTGTGTGCTGCCATGCCCCTCTTCCTATATTCTAGATGGAGGACTGCAAGGCAAAGATGAAATGAAAATTCCAGATATGAGCTGGGGCACCTCTGCTTTCCTTTCATTCTTTTAATCTTTTTAGATATGCAGTGATAGCTTATCTGGCACAAGCCTTGGTTGAAATCTTATATCTCTGTTTTCACATTAGCGCATGATGTTCCTATTTAATGAGCTTATGTACTTATCACATGAAAAAACATATGAGGTGCTCTTATGGGCACTAACAAAAAGTACTTGGAATATATCACACAAAAAAAGCCAAAGGATTTTTTTTCTTCTGTTGTTGAATGTAGCCAGGCAGAAAACTACAAAAACACAAATTATATAAATATATACATAAATTGCAAATGGAAGGAAACTAAACCGTCCAACAAATGAGCATTGCCTATAAGACTAGAGGAATGTATTTGAGTTAGAGAAACTATGTCCCACTATTTGTGACTTTAACTGTAGAAATGACTAGCCCCTTTGCCTTCAACTCGAAGGAGAAAAAAGACAGACATACGATTCAACCTGGCTAGGTGACGTGCTTCACAATATTCAAGTAATCAAAGCTATTAATGACAATTCATACAAGAGTCGGGGTAAGCAATACAAATTCAACAAAGCCGCCTCCCCGCCTCCCCAAACAAAAGGGAAAGAGCAATCACTACCATGTATTAAAATGATGACATTCATATCAGCGAATTCACAGCAATGTTGGCTCATCCACTAAACAAAAAACTAACCTCATTCAGTCGCAAATCTCGGCCATACCGCAACTGAGTGCAAGAAGTAAAGATATGCTCCATACCATCCGTGACAGATCCGTCAGTTGAATCTGCATCCTCAAACTTAGCATTTTCCGAACCAAATGAATCAAAAACAACACTTGGAATTGTCACAGGATGCAAATGAAGCATGTAGGGAGTGGACATTTCAATCAAATTCTCGTCTGCCTGTGCTTCTTGTACACTCGTTTTGCATGGCCGCTCTAAACGAGTAAGAGCAAGGTCTTCCCGACCAAGAAGAACATAAGCAGCTGCAGGCCAGTCAGTAGGAGGAGATTCTCGACACTTGTCCAAAGCCTGAAGAGCACAAATTAAACGTCAGGAATCAGGAAGGATACATGTCCAGTGAATATGATCAGTAGAAGTTCAAGGGATGTCAGTAAGGACACCACTGTAAAGCCCCAAAGGGAGGATGAAGACTTGTTACAAGCAGTTAATAAACCAAAAAAAATCTACTTCCATCTCACAATTAAATGCAGAAACTAGTGGCAATTGCCCATAGGGAAGAACATCATTAAAATTTCTGATGTTCTTCATTGCAGCTTAGCACCGGGACATTAAAGGACGCTTGCCTGATGAATAACTATACTATTTTTTTTTTTTTTTTGGTAAGATAATAACTATACTATTTTCCGCACAGGGTTTTGCAAGAATGTTTGTGTTACGAGATACCATAGAAGATGCACTTAATAATGGAGAAGTGGGAGGTCCTGATGCATAACTCACATGTCGTAAAGGAAGAGACACACCAGGAGGTAGGCTATCTAGCTGTTGCAGTCCAAATTTTTCACCGACCATTGCCAAGACGGTATGCTCCTCAGCAGTAGAATAAGATCCTGGAGCAACATTAGAGCAAACTCCACAAGGAAGATTATCTCCTGTCTTCTGGGCACTGAATAGTAGACTATAAAAAGATACTATTTTTTTAGCTCGGCTTGCAGCAAAACTTCCCTCTTTACGAATTAAAGGTGGAATATCATTGGTATCAGCAGAGATAAAACCCTGTAGCAAGCAGTTTTCAAGCCATCTGAACAGATTGGGTGGAGATCTTCCGGACAACGAAGTGTTATGCGTCCCAAGATTATTGAACAGATAGGGGAAATCACGAACATAGTGATCTATATAGCACTCCTCACCCAAAAACTTGGCAATATTGCATAAAAGAACTGCTAAAAGCTCCAAATCCCTGCAAGGAACATTGAAATCAAGATTACAGAGATAAATAATTGAAGAAACTATTATTCAGACCCCAAAAGTGGAATTCATTTACTAATTAAGCAGCAGGTGAGGAACCTCAAAATAGAAAGTTTGGAGTTGATAATACTTAAAACATTAGCAAAAAGGTCAAGACTATGATCCATATTCTGGGCATTAAACATCACAGTTCAGGCAACATGTGCACGAAATTTTTAATAAGCAAAAGACGTATATCCAACTTGTTGCTGAACATAGAGTTGAATGCCACTGGCGCTTGGCAATAACAGAGACTGGCAACAACAGAGACTGGCAACACCTACCACTAATGCACACACAACAGAGATTTCTACAGAAGCTGCTGGTACTTTAAGAATTAACAGATAAAAGCAGAATAACTTCATAAGAACTTCTAGTTGCCAATTTTTTTTTTTTTCATATTTGGTACTAAGACCTACAAACACCCAATGGAACAAAACTGTCAGCACTAAGCAAACCTTCTAAGTCAGCTGTAAATTCTGAGTTTAGTGCATTTTGTGGAACACAGCATTTTAAACAACTAGAAAGCTGAAATCATTAGGAGAAAATGGCCTTTCTCATAATTTTTGACAGTTCAAACGCTCTTGCAAGACCCTGATAGACCCTACAGATGCTGGAATTTTTTAAAGTTACAACTGCATCATATTGAAAAGAGCATCAGTTCTAGAAATGCCCTAATGCCCTAGTTTCATCACATAGCAGGCTTCACTTGTTAACAAGCCACCCAAAACACAATTTACCACTTAAACCACATCAGATTAGATACAACATGTGTAGCTGCAAAGAATTAAGAAGGCTGCATAAAAGGGAAGCAGCACAGGAACTATTAGTCTAGAACGAAAGACACATGAGCAACGACGGGTGCCATTTGGCTCAGCTTATGAATGACCATCTGACAAAGATAAGGCTCATAAAATGTCGGAAGATACTATATTGGCCTTCCCACAGAAGCAAAGAAAAAACATATTAAAAATTACATAATAATGAAAATATCTCATATGGCTTCAAATGATCGAATATTTAAGGTGTTCAGTTCACTATTTTATAAATGTCAAATCTCAAATGCCAAAAGGAAAAACATAAGCAAAAAGCTGAACTCAGGTCGTTCCAAGTACACACCAGGTGTTTATTAAGGACTGAACTTACAGCTTCCGCAGATTATCAAGTTTAAGGCTTTCATATACTGCATGTAAAGAATCTAAACTCTTCACCAGTAGCTCAGAGTAATATGTGCTATCTCCAGTGGGCTTAGCTTCTGTAACTGATCTACTGCAATCTACTGCCTGACTATCTAGCACAGCTTGAGAGGAAGCTCCAGTGAAAGAGCTCAGCTTGCGGTAATTTTGATGGAATTGGCTATTCACAAGGAAATCCCAGGATGACTGACAAGTTGAAACTGGAAATTTCTCTGAAATGTATGTGGATCTTCTGCACATTTGCAACATTAAGCTGCTAAACGAGACCCATTCTGAATCAACGCTTGAATCAGCCTTTGATAAATAAGTTATGTCATTATCCCCCCAAAGAAGAGTGAGAAAATGATTATAGAGGCTAGAAATCATCCCCTCAGCCATTGCTTCCATGCAATCTTTTACCAATGAAGATGAAGGACTTTGATGTAATGCACAACGAAACATCTAAAGAACAGAAAGACATTGATCATCAGTGATGCACCAAGAAGTCCTAGAACTGTAACGGATAACACCATTACATTCTTAGACAGATAACATGATAGAGCAGTCCCCACATAAGACTTTGAAGTGCTAGCGCTCAAAGTTACTTAATAAACTGTTGGCAAAAGCAAAAAAGATAATGAACATGAAAAAGCACTTGCACGTGTGCAGTGTAATATCTCTTACAAAAGGAACTCCTAATAGGAATAGCCTCTGGATGGAACAGGTAGCCTCCTCATCCCATCCCCATTCCCTGTATCTGCCCTGGCCCAGAGCCTGGGTAGCTATTTGACTCTTTAACCCATTTCTGCACCCATCTGGGAACCAGGTTTTGGCGCAGGGGACAAGTTACCCTTTCCATTTAATCCATAATGGCTTTTTCAACCTAAGAGTTTCTTTTTCTTATAGACATAATGCAAAAAGTAGAAGTAATAATTTGCGGAAAAAAAGGATGAACCTAACAAAAGAAAAATAAATAAAAGGGTCTGTTGTTTACCTAATCAAGCACCTGCAACATGCACATACTATTAAATAAAAAATTTTAAATTGTGGGCATAAAATGAATATAAAATCATAAAGCACCTTGAAGCTTAGTAATAATATATGTGATGAGAGATTGCACTTATTCCCATTTACATAGGTCTATAGAATTAGTATGTGTACGGCATTATTTATAAAAACAAGAAATCAAACTTCTATAGTCCTCTTATCTAGAGTCTTGTAACCATGCCCCCAAGGAACTTGTGACCATACTATGGAAATGTTTTCATTGCCAATGCACAAATTTGACAAACTTTTACAAAAAAATGTTTGACAAGATCCTCAGCTCTTCCCAGCTTAGTCACATATAGCAATTTCAAAAAAATAAATGTGATAATATAAGAAATGACATAACATGTGCGTGGCTGACTCTTGTGTTGGTTGTGCACGAGGAGGGTTGGGCATAGGACCCCATCACCCATCCATGCTTGCCTTGTCCCACAATAGGAGGCACACTTAGAGACGCTATCTCCAACCCACTATCAGCAAAAAGCTCCTCCCCCCCGGCAAAAAAAAAAAAAAAAAAAAAAAAAAAAAAAACCAAAGGAAAACTTAGAAAAAGGGGGACCCCAACCCCATCCACCCCAAAGTCACAAGTATCCAGCAAGCACAGTTGTTTGGGATACACGTAGTCAACTTACAACTCAAGGACCTACATGTTGGGAATAAGATATTTTTCCATGCATGTTGATATACCTGCCCATTGCTGATAACTATATTAACACGCCCTTCAACAGCATCTGCTAATCCGACAATTTTTACATCATGGGACACTGCTACATTTCCTGAGAACTCCATGTTATGCAGATGCCGATACCTACTCAGACAAGAAGGCAACAAATACCTACATAGGCATAGCTTCCCTGACTGCACAAACCATAAGTTTAAGTTAGGAATCTCACCGTATCACATAGAACATGCAACATCAAACTCCGGGACATACAACAGTTCCATGATGCAGGTATAGAATTTCATAAGACTCAAATAAATTCTCCCAAACGCAGCACTTAAGTGCAGAGAGCATATAAGCCTTAGACAATTTAAAGCCGGGGTAAAAACTGCAGCATAACAACTAAATAAGAAATCTCCATACAAATCAATTAAGTTTGCATGATTTCTTACATTAATATTTCTATATCAGCAACCATAAACAAGTTTGCCACACAACTACTTTTCTCTGCTAATTAAGAAGTTAGCTATCCTGCTCTCCACACTACCTACTTCGATAATCTAGGATTATGAACAGACTACTGTCCTCCAGAGCTGAGAAAGAAATCATAACCAAGAACCAAAACCTATCAGGCAAAAGTATTCATACTGATCTATTTACACAGAAGCCCATTTCATTTATGACCATATCCTTCAGCTCTTGAGAAGACTCCCATGCACCGAGCATGTCAATTACAAAATACAAAGGCACTAGAATTCAGATAAACTATTTATGCAGGAAGCTTACATAAAGCAGAAGGGTGTTTTCTGGTGCCAACACAATGATGTCCGTATGAGGAAGCAGTCCCAATTTTACTCTGTGAGAGGTAACTCAAAATGAGTTATGATATTGTAAAATATATAAGTTTCGAGATCTACTCACACATGCATGCACATGCTCGCATTACACTCCCCTCCCCTCCCTTCCCCCAACATATACACATGTGCACATGTCCGCTTAGAGAAAGAGAGAGAGAGAACTCTACCCTGGCCGTGTCACAACCACCGGGGCAGCTGATACAGCAGGTATGCTCCAGCTCATGTCCGGCTTGACATCAAAAAGGACGTCACTGTTTGTTTCATAAATCTGAAGCCTTAAGGATAACAACTTCTTCTGTCCTTGTAGAAGAAGACAAACAATTGGAGTTCTGTCATCATCAATTGCCATAAAAACCTGTAACATGGAGGCAGCACGGTTCAATAGAAAGCACCACAGATTTATAGGTATGTTCAGATTATAACTTGAAATTGTGAAGGGACCAGAACCTTTGTCAATAGCTTATAGGATGCTCGGAAAACATAACAGAAAAACAAGTAGAGAATATGTTTGATTCAATGAATATTCCATTGCACATGAACTCAAAAAGTACAATTTCAAGCATTAAGACCTCACGAGATGGAGTGAACAGTAGATTATTTGGGGTGAAACTTGGAACCAAAAGATACACAGATGGGCAACTTGATCGAGTTATAGAATTATAGAATTAAAGGCATATCAGTTATCAATACTTCAACCTATATATATTGGATTGGATAAATCTACATTTAACCAGGCCAGACAAATATCAATATGCCTTGCCTCAATTCTAGCTATTTTATGTGTGCCTACGTATTCTTGCAACATGTTGATCTCAGACAGGGACCAATACCGAGCAAGGAAGCTAAAAAGGCAGCTAAGGCAAGGTACCACATGGTCTTGAAAGCATTCCCATGTTAATATATAAGCCAAACAAATCGACCAAGAAACAAGGATGCCAAAAATTCTCTACAGGGAAGTTCAGATATTTTTGGGTAACCTCCGCATACAAAATAAAGTAAGTCATTGATAAATGACTTCTTTAACTGATTTACCATACTTTTTTTAAGTCTATCCTCCAATTTTTATTGTATGAGTTGGTCAAGGAAAAATACTGCTCGACACACCAAACTACCTCACCAATCATTTGTTCTGGAAAAAGATAAGGAAAGAAAATTGGCACCTTACAAGCAGCCGCATGAGCACCTTTTCCCTGCCAAATTCTGTGGAAGGAGAACTGTTTCATCCTAACACCCATAGGATTTACATCCGGCAAATTAGACATCGCCTCATCTGCAGTAGGATTAACAACTTCTGCCACCCATAAAGAATGTTGAGCTTTTCCTGCACAGTAGTTGCTTATGATTAGCACAAGTGGCCATGAGCTTCCCATATCAACAAAGAGATAGATGTTAAAGAAATTAGTGTTGAAACCTTTATTATATGATGCCATCAAGGGTACTTGCTCGCTGGTCCATATCGTTCTTTCATTATAATCATTCATTATGTTAAGTTTTCCTCTGTCTTCAACATACATGAACTAGATGATGGAAGTAGAGGGTAATTAGCAACAGAAAGAAGTACGATACAGCTATTGTTCAGCAAACTGAAAATAATCAAATAAAGGAAACAAAGGTTTCCACAATAAAAATTTTCAAGAGGAGAAATTCACGACACATGCCTTGAAGATCCAAAAAAATGAAGTGATTGACGAAATAAAAGCACTGGCATACCTGTGGATCTTCCATTGGATCCTTGAGAATTAAATGTGAAGACAACAAAGCTGTATCTCCCTTCACTACGTTATCATATGGACTCAAGCAACTAAAATTACTTTGTGGACTATGTCCAATTTCTCTTCTAGGGTGCGAAGTGTCACTAGCACCAGATGCGAGGATTGATGATGAGAAATGAATGTTGCGTGGGAAGTCTCCTTCTGCAGCTTGCTCTAGCAGTAAACCAAATGGAAGAGGCCAGATTGAAGTGATGGACTGAGGAAGGGGGATCGTCACAACTTCACCTATCCAAAAGAAACCATAGTGGATCTTAAAATGAAAGAAGTCTTCAAGATCCATTGGATGCAATCATGCAAACTAAAAGGGGGGAAAACAAAGTTTGTAAAGCTTTCAAAAATGGGCTTAGCTGCCATCAATGAATCTCATAATGGCTTCATATGTGCACGGACATCTGCAAAATTAAGATTAAAACTTCTATTTGTCCATGATTGAGCAACATCATTTATTGCCATTTCAAAACAAGCCCCACGGATCTTAAATGTAGTATCACAATACCCTCTTAAGAAGTTGCTCTTTATGTTGGCAGTCAATCCCATGGAGAACCTGATATACTATGGAATTGCTAGGAAAAATTAGTGAGTGGAAAATACTTCTGTGATCACCAACAGTCTATACTTGACGTCCTAGAAATATTTTATGCTATAAAACCAGAATTTCCGGACCATGAGCCTAGAGCTCGGACTAGAGACCCCTGAGGCAGACTTGGGATCTCAACGCCTGAATGCTGGATACAAGACCTGACCAATGACCCCAGGATCCAGTGCCAAACCGAGTCCCCAGCTCTTGGACCCAGAATCCCTACAGCCAAAGCCAGCAGTACCCTGCATCTAGCATCCAAGGGCTGCACCCAAGACCCTGGCACCTAGACCCAATACTCAAAGGGCTAAATCCAAGACCCCCAATTTCGGGATCTGAGACCCTATGGCATACAAACTAGGATCCGGGACCCCAACCCTTGGAACTGAGGGCCCTAGGACCACACTTAAAAGCCCAGATTAAAGCATGAGCAGGCTGACTAAGCACCCTGGCCTGAACCCAGTGTCCTGGGTCGAGGGGCTGAGGCCCCTAACTCAGCCCCTAGGAGCCTGCGTCCAGGCACCAGGTTCCTAGGTCCTAGAGGTGGGGTTCCTGGGACAGTCCCCCAATTGGTCCTAATTTGGACAACTACGTCCCGACTCCAAGGCTTGGAGTATCAAACCCCGAGGGTCCTAGGTTGTGCGTGAAACCATATCTATTTGTCAAACACATGTTTTAAGGTCTTCCTGTAGGCTGTAACAATATAGGAAAATGAGTTCTAGCTCATTTGAAGATTCCCACCAAACATAGAAAGTTATACCATTTCCCTCGAAGATATTTTCATCGGAAAGCAATATTAAATGTCCGCGAAAAAAACAGACCCCAGGAAATACATTTAGTGAACAGTGCTTCCCACTAACCTGAAGCATTATAGACTGTCAAAGAATCGGCTTGCAAGACACAGAGGAACGCCTCACCCATATCACCCAAGTGACACCAACATGCCTAGAATTGAATAATAGCAACAATCAAAAGAAATGCTTAGCGATAAAAAGCTAGTTCTCATAGCAACAGAAAGATAGTAGGAATAAACTGTCAAATCACATCAATTCTGCAGATTCAATAAAGATCTAAACAAAAAACAATGGACTGTGTAAAATATAAAGCCAAATTGAGCAATAGAAAGTGCATGAGAGTTCATGAGAAGGATTAAGACAGGGTATCTGAATAATACATTACCCAGTCATATGTTTTCAACCTTTGATCCAACTCATATAAACTCAAAAAGCATATACAGAGAAGTTAGCAGGGGGTAAAGCAAAATAAAGGAAACAATAGTTATCCTTCTGAAGCACAGAATAGACTGAGAATACATGATCAATCATTTTCATTAGTGCAAACTTAGTGCACTGGAGACTTCACCTGAGTTGCCTTAATACAAGGATCTATTCAGTGTTGAGTAGGACTTTGTCACCTTAGACCTCTGATTCAGGACTTAAAGAACGCATAATTTATAATTGTGGCAACTTGTACGGGATTGATTTTGTGTGTCTCTGACCATAAACTTTAAGAATGGATGGAAAGTTAAAACAGCTAATGGAGCAACTAAAAGGTCTAGCCTCGGTAAATAATTTCTAATTAAAATAATAGAAGAATATTCATTTTATTATGATAACAAGGATGATCGCCCTACTATATCTAATTAAAAGGGTTGACTTGACTAGCTCGTGGGTCAGAATAAAGGTAGATTGTATTTCAAGTTCAAGACAATCTAAAACCTATGAATTTACTATCTTGAGAGCCTTAGTCGTCACAAGACACCTTATTGAACATTAGTAATGATGTCATCCACGTATATTAGTCCAAACGGTCTGGCCTTTATGTAATAAAATGAGGAAATAACAAACACCCTCCTCACATTTGGCCCCAATACCACTTTGCATCCATCTCTGCCATGCTGAAAGAGTACCAGTGCCATCCATTTCAAGATCTAACAGCACAAAGCAAAATCCTAGCTGAACTATTATGTGCTCTACATTTCTAGTTCCAAAACCATACTAATTTCTTTTGAGGGTTCCACAAACTATGCAGTACATGAAAAGGGTCCAGCAAAGTCAGACAGTTGATGTCATAGGCACATAAGAAAGTGGATTGATGATATGGATTGCTTGGACAGCTGACGTACCATGATGACTGGAGAGGCTACCATGAATCTTTTATAAACTCGTGAACCTGCAGTCCATATGATTCTGTTCACAGCAAGTTAGAAAATGAAGACCAAGTAAGATTAGTGCTGCTCTACATACTAGTGGTGGCAAAAATCAAGGAGTCCAATCCCCTTTTAGCATTTGATTCAGTAAAATCACAAAAATGCACCAGCATTACTGCCGAAAAATCACCCTGTTCTTAGCATTTAGAAAAACCAAAATAAAATGTAGTACTGCCCTAAACATTAATGACACGTGGGGTTTCGTTTTTAACCTTTGATTGTGCTGAAAAGTGTAATATTATTCCAGATTCCTATAGAAACGTTTTCAACTGAATATCGCAAAATGAGCATACCTTTCTTATCCTATAACATATTTCCTAAGATAAATTTGCAAAGCTCAAGTGACTCATCATTTAAACCTATACCTTACTTGATCATTATTATGTTCTATGCAAGTTTTTTTTTTTTTTTAATTATAATTCAATTGAGTAAACTCAAGGTAACATCATTTTTGTCAAGCACTTTTCTAAGCATGATGATATACAAATACTCGTCTGTATTTTGCCTCATTTAGTACCCAGTGCATTACTGTAGCAAAATTCAAACATTCAATCTCAATAGCATCACCGAGATGCCAAAAAGCAAAAGATGATCCAGCAAACGAACTACCGTCTACCTGTCCCCTCTTATGAAAATCTCGTGATCGCCGGAGCCACTCGTCGCGGCGGCGCCGGAGCTGGCCTCTCGAGCGACGCTGGAGTCGAAGAGGAAGTAATCGTACTTGTCGGCGGCGGCGGCGGCGGAGGCGGCGGAGTCGTCCTGGGGCTTGCCGTCGAGCGCCTCGGCCACCAGGCCGAATGGCTTGAACTCGCCCAGCACATTCAAGTGGCGAGCCCCGGGGGACATCTTGCACGGCGGAGCCGGATCGGCGAGGCCCCCGGCCGTCTCGACTCGGGTTCCCCGGAAGGAAATGAGATGCCGCCGGATGATTGCGCCGGAAGCGGACTGTGAAAGTGGAAAAGCGGAAAGCTCGCGACCTTGCTGGTGTCCCGCCAATTTTTGGGGAATTCGAGATTGAAACCCTACTGAAAGTTGCCGTTTGGCAGGGGATGACAAACGGGCGGGCCGCTGCGGTGGGCCGTTCCGGGCCGGCCCATTTTCCGCGCGGACCGTTACTGGGCCTGGGTCCGGACCCGTCATTATTCGGGCCGCGCCATGCCCGGTCGTGGGGATTCTGGGTCCAAGCTCCGGCCCAGATCTCTTGCTTGTACCGTCGAGTGTCGAGTTGCCATTTATGGGCCGGAGCTTGTAAACCGCAATTACTCAGTAGGAGAAAATATTAGATAGAGCTAAGTAGCTGGTTCAGCAATGCACAAGTTTATTTCGCAAGCGACACGTGTTACTTATAGACCCTTTTTTTTCAGAATACCTACAAAACTCTCTCTCTCATTCTTCTCCCTCCCTTCTTCACCATTTCTATCTTTTTTTCCCATTTTTTCTTTTTCGTTTTTCCTTTGACCTATGAGTAGCGAGAGTGTCGTGACCCTTGCTTATAGCTGATAAGGGGTTGTCCTTACTAAATATAATAAAGGTTTGGGAGATAACAATATTGACAAAAGTGTCGTGACCTTTGTCAGCCACAAGCAAGGATCTCTTTTGTCAGGTAACCGTCATGGCTAGAGCGAGAATCATTCTTGCTAGATTTGGCAAGAGTTCGGGAGGTCATGACATCAAAGTCACAAGGAACCTCAAGGATGCAAGGCCTAAAGGAGGGCTCCGAGTCGTGGACAACGGGGGGCATTGGGTTTGTTGTTGTGCCGAGGGCAAAGTGGCGGCAACGGAGAGGGCAAGACGAAGAGAACACACGACATCATGCCACGTGGTTTCGTCGAACGACAAAGGCAACTAACGAAGTGGATGCAGAGGAAACGGTGCGGTTCGTTGGACAACGGGCTTCGTTGTGAGTTAGAACGATCGCATGAGTGGGAGGGAGAACGAGCAAAGCATGAGAGAGAGAAGTGTGAAGGGGAGAGAGAGAGAGAGAGGGGTGAGACTGAGAGGAAAGTGTGAAATTGAAACTAAGAGAGAGGAAAGCGTGTCACGAGATGAATGGAGTGGGATTTCTACGGCTGGCTACTGCGACTATACCTAATATTTTCTCCTACAATAAATGAGAACAATCTTTGGTACTTCACATCCATTCGAACATATTTGAGTATGTCGATCCATAGGATTGTACTATTCTAGTCAAACGGGCCGGGTTGAACAAGGCTTGTGATTGTTGGGTTTGTTGGAAGAATATGGTTTCGAATTAATAAAGTAATTAAATGAAATTTTGAGGTGTGATATGATTATCTTTAAAGATTTATTTATCTCACAAAATTGCTGATGATTACTATCAAATATCGTCCAGGATACAATATAGTCTCAAATGAAATTATTAAATAGTAATTCTAATATTTTTCAAAAGTCTTTTTAAGAAAGAGTTAAAAAGATGGTTATAATTTTAAAAAGAAGACTCGAAAATAATATCATGCTCGTTCATCCAAAAAACTAATACGCGAGTACGCCCACACACATAGATATATCGGTCTTAAAGAACATAGATGACTCTTCATGAAAAATTATGATTTGAAGAAAGATATCCATTCATTTTGAAGGAGTTGCAAAATAAACAAATGCAACCATTTAGAAATTATTGCAAAATGTTCTCCAAAAGTTTTTCAACACATAAAAATTCAGAATGATAAAAATAATAAAAAATAATATTTATAAATAAAATGCCGAATTTTTATAATTTCTAAAAACACTTAATAAACAAAAACAACATTTGAAACAATAAAGGTTAATTAGATAACAATACGAAATAAAATAAAAATAAAAGGGTTAGTGTTAATTAAATAGCAGGTGCACAAAGTGCTAAGTGCACCTAATAATCGTGTCAAAATCCCACAATTATTTCCGGTCCCACATGGAGTCTAGCCCACGCTCAATGCTTTTTTTCTTAAACATATAAAGAACGTTCACAGTTAATACTTCCTCCTACTTTTCCTGAAGCACACACTTGATTTATCTTACCACACGCTTAGTTTATTTTACCAACGATCTTCCCCTTTAGCTGGGGCTTAGTGCGAAGCACTGGTTGCGGACCGGGCTGCCACGGTGTCAAGCACGACGGCTGCTGCCGATCCCAGCCCAATTCATGTTCAATGTTCCATAAGGAGGGAGAACATGATGTAGGTTTTATCAGTAGAAGCGTGGTCAGATGGCCATACTCATTTTGCGAAGCAATAAAGTTGGAACCATAAAGAGAACTCATTCGCTCCACTCGCGGACTTGAAGACAACCAGAAAGAACAAGCACACATCAACGAAGACATCATCCAATTCCTTTTTTTTGCCGCGCGAAACCTTGCGTTAGATGAAGGAGATCAAACAAAAAGGACAGCTAACCGAACCTCAGTCGACGATTTCAAGTTTTCGCTTTCAAGAGTCCATCTATTTGGCATTCCTGTCGTAACTGTTCTAAACCGAGCGTCATCATTCTTTCGAAACGAAATAGTCGATTCCAAATAGTCGGTCAAAGTAATCTGTAGAAAGACCGAGGACCCTTTCTTCCGTGGAAAGGATCCTTTTGGGTACCGCTGGCTTAGCGGACGGTGTTCGTTTTCTACGTTGGCATGCACGAATTAGGCAACGCAAGCGGGTGAGTAGTGAAGAACGAGACAACTCTTGACAAGTTCGAAGGCAAGAACCTTCATAACATCACTGCAGCAAACAAAGCGGAAAAAGAAAGTGCACGAGTACCTACTACCTACGGCGGTTGCCCTACGCGATCAAGAAGCGCAAATACACAAGAACCAAAAACACTGCCCTCCTTGAACTGGCAAAGACAAAAAAACCTAGACAAGTTGCAAACCCTAGACATCTCCCTATCTTGTCCCTTGATTTTAACTTAGCTCCTGTTCCTGAACTTGGACTCGTCGATCGAGATGCCCTCACGAGCCGCCCTCTCTCCTCCCGACTCGTCGGTGGTGCTCAGCCCGCCCTTGCGGCCCATCTCTTGGTACCCTTCCTGCCCTAGCTGCTGCTTCCTCGTTTCCCCTCCTTTTTGCCTTCCTACAAATGTGTTCCAGTCGACAAAAGCAAAATGAGGGAAAAAAACCTAAATAAATCCATTAAAAGAAGTGTGATTTCAATTTCTATAGAACTAAATAACAGACGTGGTACGTTTGAGTCTTTTCTTTTTCTTTTTGGGAGATGCTATGGTTTTTCTTCTCTTTTGGGGTATGTTTGACAGATATATAAAAGAAAGGAAAATCAAATATCTTCCATATAAGGATCATTCGCGGGGACAACGGGTCAAACGCTTTTACCCTCGGCGAGGTGCTCCTGGGCCTCGAGGCTCTTGCCGCCGGTGCCGCCAGGGACCACCGTCTGGCCCTCCCGTGCACGGCGGTCGAGCTCCTGCCTGTCCTGCTGGGACGACATCTTCCTAACCCTACTCCTGTCGAACTCTCTGCAAGCTCTCGCGGTCGGCCTTATGTATCTTCTATACATGCAAAGTCGGATCGCAACGGCTGACGATGGCCGTCCAAGCTCGGCGTGGTGGTGGATTTATAGAGAGGCCGAAGCGGCGAGCGCACCGAACGCCGCCGAACAGCCGCCGCGGCCTCGGAGCGGCGCCGACACGTGGAGGGTGACGCGGCGGGCATGGCTTTGGGGGACGGGTGACAATTCCGATTCGCAGGAACGCCGTGTGCGAAGGGAATGACACGAGTCGTGTGGCTTCGCCGGGGAGGCCAGGGCGTCGCTGGTTGTTCGACACGTTCTACTTCTTCAGCCGGTGGAGCAATTTTTTAAAGTCTTTCTTCATGGCTAGAGTAATTATTTAAATGTAGGCAGTGTATTTTAGAAAAAAGAATAGTTTTTTAATCGATCCCACTTAATCGAGAAAATCTTTATCTTTTTAGTACCATCTGAAGATATACAAATTGACCAAAAAAAAAAAAGATATGCAAATTGATTAGTAATAAAAGTGGACAAGCTAATTTAATTTAAATAGGTGAATAGAGGTCGGGAAATTAATCAAGTTAGTTAAATGAAAGAGATGGGTGAATTTCCCTTTGCACAAACGTAACCCAGATAGGATCAGTGTTTCGTTAATCGTGTCAAATGGGTTAGCGCAATTATTGTATGGTCACGCTTAATATGTATCGACATCCTCTAATGTTTTGCTCTGTCTAAGTCATTTTATTCTGCGATTTTAGAGGCCGCTAAATGTAAATACAATATGACATGTCAAAATTTTAATCCTCATCTAAATAGATATCTATATAATTTGCTTTATCTCGTAGTCTTAGAATGCATTTGGTAATCATTCTATTTATTGGAACAATTTTTGCTCATAAATGATTTTTTTTATTTTGTTCCCATGAACAATTTTTGAGTTTTTGAAAACACTTGATAATTGTTCAAAAATTTTATTTTCAGGATAGAAATGTGTTTGGTATAATTCTTAAATTTTTTTAAATTTTTAATACTTTTATTATATTTTTATTATTTTTCTCTTTTTGCTTTGCTATTCTTCTTCCTCCTTCTTTTTGGCCAATCATCAGCCACGACGATGGCCGCCGGCGAAGTCTGATGAGCTCGCCATAGACTTGCCCGGCCACCGGAAGGCTTAACCTCACCTAGGTGGCATGAGGTCAGCCTCACCCTGGCCTAGGAGGCCTAACCTTGCACTAGCTAGCGAGGCTTGGGTCAATGAGTCTCACCTAGCCAACTAGCTTCACTATGGCTCGGCATTGTTGGCCCCCAATGACGCTCCGGCTAAACCGCTGACCGTGGTCAAGGCTAGTGACCAATTAGAAGGAAGAAGAAGAAGAAAAGGAAAGAGAAGAGAAAATAAAATAAAAAAATTGGACTTGATTCTAAGAATTGCTCATGGGAACAAGAAGCATTTTTCTACTTCTTGATTTTGTTCTTAATTTATTCTCATGAGCAAAAATAAAATAAAAAGATTTATATTCCTAGGAATAAAAACTTTACCAAACGGATTTATATTCTTTTTGTTGTTCTAATGAGCAAAAGAATATGGAACGAAAAAACATAATCAGCTGTATCCTAAAGTGTTACCAAACAAGGTCTTAATCTCTTAAGGATCTTGAAATTCAAGCTGCACTAGCTCGATGCAGGTACAAATTTTGCCTGTTACTTAGGATGTTCATTTTTATTGATGTAAGGATAATAAAACTGATGCAAAAAATCAAGTTTCGAATAATATTATGCTTTACACGAAGGTTTTTAAGCTACATAAAGTCATATTGGAATCGACAAGAATATAAGGAAAGTCAATGCTCTTTGTTTGATTTCAATTAAAAAAATTAAGTAGATATCCATCTTTGCTATTAGTAATTAGAGATGTATTTGGGAGAAATTTTATCTAACCAGAAATGAAGGAAGATATGGCCAAATGAGCACATCCATCACTCTTTTAGGGCATGCATAACAAAATTTCCATTTCTCTATTTTTAGTTTTTCTATTCCTCGTAATAAGTTTGGAACAAAAATCCACTTGGTAATACAATTTTTTTATATAATAGATTTTTATTTCATAAATAGATTTAGAACAAAAATCAAAATTTAAAATTTTTAACTTTTATATATCTAAAACGAAAGTGAAAAATAAAAACTCTTCTCATTGTTCACTCTCGTCAGCGCTTAATGCTCACCCACCGCTCGTTGGACACTGGATGCTTGTCGTCGGATGTTGGCTACTCGCCACCGGATGCCGACCACCACTACCCCTAGAAAGAGAAATTTTATTATGTTATTAAATGAGTTTTTGTTCCAGAAACAGAAATTTTGAGTTATCATCAAACGTGTTTCTTTGCTCAAAAATTTGTTTAGGGAATAGAAATTGAGAAATCAATTTATAGCCAGAAATTGATTTCTGTTCTATAAATTTTATCATGCATTCCCTTAGTATGTATGGCTATTATAGTTCCAATAGTTGAGGAAGGAGCGGGGTTGTGTAATCTAAATATATTAATAGATCAACTAAATCACAATTTAAGAATACATAGGACCCAATACTATATATCTCACTAAAAGAAAACGCACGTCCTTTTGCAATTTCTTCACAATTATTTATTCTATTTGCCACGTTGAAAAAAAAATATAGTGTATGATTTGTACATAAAATAAATTTGCAATTTCTTCACAATTATAATGCATTGGGGTCTTGATGTCAGGCTTAAATATCTATCCAAGCCCATCTTTCATGAAATTTTTGTACATAAATTTCAAGGTCCGGCAGAGCTTGGCTCGGCTCAAACTCCACTAGCTAGCCAGGTTTTCTTACTAAATATCATCTTCCTCGCCTGCCCAAAAATCTTTATGTCGTAACGGCTCAAGCAAGCCCAGACAAGTCTTAAGTCAGTCAAACTCGAATCGAACCCCACTAGATGGCTCGTCTTTCTTATTAAATGTCATTATTCGAGCTCGAGCTAGCCCGGACAATCCCTTGATCAGTCCATGATCAGGTCTAATATGGGCTAGGGACTAATTATAATCATCTATCGCGTCGTATTTTTTAGACGAGGGAAAGGCTACTAGAAGCCAAGCACTCCCGTCGTCCGCGCGACACGTGGCGAAGGCAAGAATGTCCGAAACACCGGCGGATCGTGAGAATCGCGACAAACAGAAAAACCACCGAAAGAGATTAGGGAGGGGGATAAAAGAACGAGTCTCGCCTTATTCCACCCGCTTGACCGTTGACCACATTCTCTTTTTGACTCAGTTGCAGAAACTTCCATAATCCTCTTTCTTAATACCACGTTAATCAATCGCCCGATGGTCATCATCTCTCCACGGTATCTCCCACATGGATATTTTATTATTATTTTTTCTATCATTCAAGATAAAGAAAGCCCTGCACATTTAAAACGACATTTTCACCAATTCATTAACCCAATATATAACTCGACCCGGATATTACAAAAAAAAAAAAACGATTGTCATAGAGTTAATTTTGAGTAAGTCCGACCAGTGCTTTCCATACGAGTCTCTTTATACTTTTATACGTAGTTTTAATTCATAATTTTCGGTGTATGGTTTTCTTTTCTTCTTTTTATTTATTATTTTTTTTGTAATTTCATGATGTCGGCTACTGCTGTGGAGCCACATAATTTCCTTGTTCTCTCTCTCTCTCTCTCTCTCACATTCCGGTGCATGCATGCGGAGATTTTTCATTCGTCGTACCCACGAGGAAACGACAATGCATGGCGCTGCATTGAAACAGGGCGCGGGTCAACTCTCCCCGAGTCAAAACTGAGTCGGCAAGGCGTCGGCAAGGCATCGTTGGAAGAGGTCGTCGGGCGCCCAAAACAACTGCCGTTTCCCTCGGGCGCTGAAAACGCCCTTTATATACCAACCCGTGTTTCCATCCAGGCCTTCCAAATAGACAGAGAATCATCATCATCATCGTCATCGTCTCCTCTCTCTCTCTCTCTCTCTCTCTAGAGGATCTTCAATGGCTATGGTGGCGATCGGAATCAAATCCCCGGCGTTCTCGCCGTCGACGTTCCCCAAGGCACCCTCCTTCTACCCTCCTCTGAGCATCACGCCTCCTCCCTCGTTGCCACCATTGCCCGTGCCGTCACGCGTAGAGCCGGCGGCCGAGGAGAAAGAGAGCTCGGCACTAAGCAAGAAGAGGCCCGCCAGGCTCTCGATTCCGACGTTAGGATTGGCAGGCTTTGGCGAGGTCAAGGCGTGCGAGGTCGGGGTCGAGGAGGTGGAGGTACGAGAAGATACGTATGGGGTGTATTCCAAGAGAGGGAAGAGGGGCCGCCTGCAGGATCGGTTCTCCGCCGTTGCTGGAATTCAAGGCGATTCCAAGCAGGTAGTGTTTCATCATGGGAACTAGGAAGAAATTTTCGTAGATGCGATTTCCATTTCTGAATAAGTAGCTGCGTAATTGTTAACTATATATCCCATTAAAGATGTTCCTTCCTGGATTGATTGGAACGATGCTATTGCAGGCCTTCTTTGGGGTATTTGATGGTCATGGAGGAGCGAACGCCGCTGAATTCGCAGCGAAAAACATGGACAAGAACATCCTACAACATACGGCTGGAAAAGGCAATTCGAGTGTCAAGGAGGCTGTGAGAGCTGCTTACCTCAAAACAGACGCGGATTTCATGCTCGAAAATGCTAGCGGCGGCACCTGCTGTGTCTCTGCATGGATCCGGAAAGGTCAACTTGTCGTGTCAAATGCTGGCGACTGTCGTGCTGTTATGAGTAGAGGAGGAACTGCAGAGGCCCTTACTACCGATCACCGTCCTTCGCTGGAAAGTGAAAGGGAGAGAATTGAGGCCCTGGTAAGCTAGGGGACAAGTTTAAGTTAAGCAAGAACGATCGCTGATTTGTATTGCGAGAACTTTTCAGTAAACTTATGGCGATGGAAATCTCTTGCAGGGTGCCTATGTAGCTTGCTGTCGCGGTGTCTGGAGAATACAAGGTTCACTTGCCGTATCGAGAAGCATCGGAGATCAGCATCTTAAACGTTGGGTAATAGCAGACCCAGATACGAAAACGCTACAAATTACGCCAGATTGTGAATTTATAGTCCTAGCTTCTGATGGCCTTTGGGACAAGGTAAATGTCTTTCTAACCGAGTAAATAATATCGTTTATGCAGTTTTGTGTATTCCAATACTGATATTGTTTCTCCTTTGTATCCTGACCAGGTCACAAATCAGGAGGCTGTCAATTTAGTTCGCGCTACAAACGTCGATGCCAATTTGCATGATCCCTTCTCGGCCTGTAAAAAGCTCACTGAGTTGTCGATGAGGAGAGGATCCACAGATGATATAACTGTCCTAGTAATTGATTTGCGCCATTTTATCTCGTGAGCTGTAGCCTGTAGAGAATGCACCCAGAGAAAGAAGACCCCCCGGCGCGAAGTTAGACTGCTATACCTCTGGGGACATCCACCATCGAAACCAAGCTCTCGGCTACTTACTCATTCTAGCCATCTCTTATTATGTAAATGGATCTGACAGTCAGATAAAACCAGAGAAATAGAATAGTTCAGAGTCTGTTCAACTGCTATGCGAGTGTTACTGATGATGTTTCCCATCCCAGATGATTAGTCAATCTCTAGACTGTAATTGTAAATTGTAACCTTCCCCCTGCTAAGAATTCTCATACTTTGGATTCGCACGTCTCCATTGGACTCGCCGCTGATCTGCCTTGGTTCAGGGAAAACCTTCAAAGCTAACAAGCATTCTCTTTATTCTGAACAGTAAGCGACGGCATCAATCGTATGTGAAAAGAATGAGAACATTGTTTTAAGGTTAAGAACTCCTGTGGCATTACAGTGAAGGGGCTTTGATGATGACTGATGACGAGAAATGCTCACAAGTCGATTAACCATGGAAGTTACTTCTCCTGGTTGCAATTCTTTCAAGACTGAGACATAGGATGTTGTTGATAATGAATCTCAAATAATTCATCGAGCATGTTACATATTGCTTGAATAATAAGAAATATTCTCCAAACACAGCTGAGGGCGACCGGCAAGGTGGACAATGCATTTTGACACTAGACACACTAGACACACTGCCATTATAGTAATGTTGAATGATCGGATTGACGGACGCAAAGTATTATGTTTATCTTGGGCGGCTCTGGGCTTCTTTTTTTTCCCTGTAGGATTATACAGTCATTGAATCGACTAATGATCGACTTATAAATTCCCCACTATTTTATATCGAAGCGCGAGAATCTCTCACCATCCGGACCTGTAGAATATCAATTTTGCTTCGAACCAAGGAAGAAAAAACAAAAGCACCGAGCTCGTGAATTCCGTGGTGCCTTTTGCATAGTTTGACGGCGACTCGCCGTGAGCGATGAGTGTCCTGGGAAGAACGATTCAAGTAGGATTGGTGGCCCTCGTTTGTTGCCTGGCTCTCCGTTGACCCCAATCGACAAACCTTTTTATCCGATAATCATAAGGTCGCCCAATACAAGATATTCACGTGCTCTTTTACTTGGTTCTAGTTGGTCTTGTTTGGCAGCTAGGGTTTTTACATCATTTTCACAAGAGCAAAGGCCGAGTCAAACTTTGTTGACAAATCACCAATGAAAGAGACAAACGGTATGCGTCCAGCACATAAGTGCGATTTCGGCCGGCATTCAAGTAAGCGTCGGTGTACTCGTGGGAACCACACAATGAACCAAATTTCTCTTCGGATGGTTGGGGCGTCAGTTGCGGGATTGCCCACAGTGGTTTTGCGCTGTTGCCAGCGCTTTTGCGTGATGACCTCCATGGACAGGCCAGAGGGGAGCTTGTTATGGAGGCGGAGAGCTCACGGCGGAGGTGGTTCTGCCCCAGCCGCAGCTCGTACCGGACCACAATTTTCAGCGCTCCGGCTCTATGGGCTGTGGTGCAGCGCTTGCTGCTGCTCCCTCTGAGACGGAAAGGAAGAGCGCGCGTCAGGAGAGGATAAGCGCAGAGGGAGAGAGGAGCCGCCATTGACGAGAGCTTCATTCCTCTTCCCGGGAAGTCATAGTCTTCAATTTGAACGGATTTCGATATATGAAACAGGAAAAATTCAAACCAGGGTATGAACTACCTCATTTTCTTAAATAATTTTTAAATAAAAGTTTGAAATGCTCGTATCAATCTCAAATAATGACTTAAACTCATTAATTGTGAAAGACAATTTCGTTCTTAAAATTTTTAAATTTTTTCATTTTCTATTTTTTTCATTAAAAAAAAAACCTTTAAAGAAAAAAAGGTGGGAGGGTGGCCACTACCTCGCAGCACCCCATGACCAATGGAGTAGCGATGAAGGTTGGCATGGTCACCAATGCCTAAGCAAGGGCCAACAGACCCTCATCAAAAGTGAGAGAGAACGATTACCCCTTCCCAAATTAGGGCAAGGGCGCAAGTGTGCGACCCTCACCCAAAGCCTTTGGACCTCAACCCTCGCCCAAGTCAAGGTGAGGGTAGACGATCCTTACCTAGATCTAGGAGAAGGTCGTCGCTCTCTCCCAACAGGCCCTCGCCTCTGGTTGGCAAAGGTCATTGGCCCTTACCCAAGCGCCGACAACCCCACCGGCTTTCACTGCCGCCCAACTAGTAATGGGGTGACGGCCACAGGCAGGAGGAGCTTGTGTTTTTCCTTTTTAAAAAAATGTTTAATGAAATTTAATTTAAATTTAACTTGTGTTTAGACAAAAATATCATTAATCGGCCGAAATATTTTACCGACCAAACTAGGCCCTTATTTGAAATAATCATAATGACAACTTCAAACCCTTATTTGGAGCAAGATTTACTTCGAACCTTTATTTGATAAAATGAGAGCACTTTGACCCATTATTTGTAAATTTCCTAATGAAAAATGATATTCAAATTTTTAATTTAGGATGATGATGAAAAATAATAGGCATATCAGACAATCACATTAAAATAATTAAGTGTGTTGATCGAAAAACGACTTAGATCTACCATTCAAAACTACACATCAAGCAATCTAATAACCATTTATTATCACATTATTACTATATCTTACTCAATAATTGGAGATCATCTCATTTTAGTGATTATAGGTCATTAATTTATCTTGTTTACATGCAACATCACCAGGATAACGGGCCACACTTAGATAAATTAATTCAATTATTCGATGCTCCATTAATATTTTAAAAAGATTGTGAAAATTAAATAAAATATGGAAAAAGTTCCTGGTCAAAAGAAAAAAGAATAAATGACAATAAAGAAGGCTTAAGGTATTATTGAATTTTCTTACTCTTCCACGTCACGCTAGACTAGATCTCCACTTCTGTCTAGTCTCCTTCGGAGCTCCATCATTTTGTTTTTAGATAATGGCATAAATAATCCTTAAATTTTGATTTAGTATATAGTGTGATCCATAAATTTTTGATACATTTTATATAGTCCTTGAACCATGTTAATATATTAAATGTAGTATTTCCATTAATTCACAATCGGAGCCATTATTAAACATTTTCCTATAATCTAGGACTAAATTGAATATGTTGAATAAATTTAAAGTTTAGGAATCACATTACATATTGAAATAAAATTTAGAGATTATATTGAATAAATTAAAAGTTCGAGAATCACATAATACATTGGACCAAAGTTCATGGACCGTCATTTTCCATTTCATTTTTGTTTTTATTTAAAAGAATCCACGATAAAATTGGTCTCTCTCTCTCTCTCTCTCTTTGTGCACTAAGGGTTCTGGCGAGCTTCATTGTGGCAAGATCTCGCAGCGATTCATTCCCGGCCGTGGGATCTGATCTGCCCGACTCATCTCTGGTCCTTTCCCAAACCCTTAGCCACGACAAGATAACGTCTGCGCCTTTCTCCCACGAGCAATCTAGCATCATGTCAGGAGCCACCCCTTCCACGCAAATCGGCGGCACACCATAGTATTGGGCCGTTTCTCGTATGGCTTGAGCATCCTAAGTACAAAACGGAGGAGAAACGTGAGCGGGAGTCCCGACCATATAGAAACAGCTATTGCAAAGTCATTGATGGTTCATAGAAAATAAACATATGGTCTATGCAGACATAGGCCTTCAACGGCTCCAAGCAGAGTGCACCACTCCACATACTGATCCTTGAGAAGGATTTAGAGGCAGATGCTCATTTCTAGGCCACCCCTGGGTTACCGGTGTAGATGATGAAAGCTTTAGAAGCTTTTTTTTAGTAATTTACCAGTAAGAAATCATCATTTCCGCCTACTACGAGAAGTTGAACGGAAGATTTCGGCACGGGAGCTGGAAGAGAAGCATTCATCCGCCGTACATCGATTACAGGCATCCTTGAACTACCCTTCAGTAGTTCCTGGTAACTACAGGAAAGGGGGAATGTTTTAGGGCCCCTTAGATTGTCAGATACCTTTGAGGATTACAATACATACTTTAATGAAGTAGCCAGTTAGTCACCCAACAATAAAATTGTCTGCAAATATAAAAAAGAAAAGAAGTATTCTCTAGAAAGTGGAAATTGAACACTTGCATTTTAAAAAATTTGGGTGGAAGCAATCTCAAGATGTCAACGTCTTTAGGTACAAAAATTAAAAAATAAAATAAAAATGGCAAGAGCAACAAGTTAATAGGCAAGAACGAGCAAGAAAATTGACATTCATGATTATTTAGGTTTGTGCAATCCAGAATGCTTTCTTGAATAAGCATTCAGCAGCCATCCGGATTACCTTTCTTGTCTCGAAATGCATTAAGGTGATTGAAAATTTCTTTATGCAGACATAAGCTTTAACAAATGTCTAACTCGACTTTGGACAGGGTGAATACTGAAGAAGATTCTCATACAAAAGCATAAGCATAGGGACCTACCATTGCACCAGATGATCATCCATTGCAGCAGAAAAGAACGTCTCCTTACAAAGCGGAAGAGAAGTTTGAAAACCTCTGAAAGCCATGCTGCGAATGGCCTATTAAATTCAAAGGCACTTCAGTTTAAATCGGAGAATAGTTTCTCTAGACAATAAGAAATACCTTATAAATTGCCATAGGTTTGGTAAATTGTTATAATTATGATTATAATTATGGTTAATGGATCAACGAAAGTCAATAAATTAATATACGTCTTTTCTATTCACATATCTATTTTGGATTCATGAATTCCTTTAGTTTTCTGTTCACGTATCTATTGAGTTCATGAATTTCTTAGATTTATGTATCTTTTAATTCATCTATTTATTGAGTTCATGAATATCTTGAATTCACGTATATTTGGATTCATGAATATCTTGGATTCACATATCCCTTGATTTATGAATTTCGTGGATACATACATCTATTTAATTCATGTATCTCTTCCGTACATGAACTAAAATTCTCTATAAATAGATAGAAGTATAGAGCTTCATTCACAGTTTTTGGATTTCTCAACTTGATTCCAAAAAGCTTTGATATACTTTTCTATTCTCCTGATTTTTCTGAGTGTGCTAGTTTAATTGAACGGTTCGACTGAGTCCTGTTTACATAGTGCTAATCCAAACAGGTTCGAGGTGTTGTATCTTGGAAGGCATAGTTCGTGAATCTGCGAAGCACCTTTGGCAGGAACTAATCGCCTTAAAGAGATTCGGATATCCGTACCTCACCTCCAATTTTATGTTCTAGTTACAACAAATAGTTTGTGTTCTTTAGATTATTTCCAACAAGAGAAACCGCCACGCCATGCCACTGAACAAAAATGAGAAATCATTAGTAGAGACCTTAATAATCAGTGAAGGGCAGGTATTTCTTATGGGATCTGAAATCACCTATTGCCGGAAGGAGGCACGGAGCAAAGAAGCTCAGCTCCTTCGACGTCTCGGAGCAAACCATCCCTCTCTAAATAAAAGAAAAAACACATAACAGGATGAACGCCAAATGAGTAAAAGGTCGAATACAGGTCAACCCAAGACACTCCTATGAAAGAATAAGCACGTCCAAGTAGCAATCAGGATTAGATCCAAGCATCAATTACACATTAAATCTAGTACAGAGCTCAGAAGATTTAAGCCTTACGAGGTGCATGCACTGTGATTTCTGCCTAATGGCTCAGATAAAAAATTTGAGATCAAATCTCACTCAATACGGACCACAGAATTTTTACTGTCCCGTTCAAATATGCTAAAAGAGATGTCCAGATCCAGATCGTACAAAGACTAGCTTGATGCATATGTATAACATGTAATTGGGAACCAAGATTGTGGAAGCATTTTTCCACTCAACACATGAATGTCTGCTTTCTAATCCTTTGCTGCTAGGAAGCTAGAGTTTCACAAGAACCTCAAAGCTACCGCCACATCGATGCAGGTATCTCAGAATGCAGACTGAAACCAGCTAGAAGCTAACCTGTACTTTGCTTATCTCTCATGTTTGCCATGTAGTTCTGAACAAAGAGCCCTCCAAATGAATGTCCAATCATAATGGGAGGCGAGCTAAATTTTTTGTCAATGGAGTTGGCAATATCAGCTGCATGTGTCTATTGCATAATACGAGATGAGCATAAATAAGGACAGTGCCACTCACTCTAAATGTCTAAAGAGTTGAAAGGAAGAAAGGGAAAAAAATTTATTAGCCCCCGGAAGAGATTCTCAAGAGCCAAGATACCTGGAGTGAACCAGCAACAGGAGCGGAGGGTGCATCACTTTCACCCCAACAAGAAAAGGGAAGGTAGGGTTCACATCATATTTCTAAATTAAGAACAGAGAATTGAGAGACGGATGCTACTTTGCGTTTAGAATCTGGAGGCCCTTTTGTTTTGGAGAAGTTGGTTGGAGCCAAACTAGACATGAGAGAACAAACTCCTTGCTGAACCATTTTAAACCCGAAAGTTTCAAACTGCACGGGTCTTCGTTACCTGACCGAGCAAACTGACAGTGTAACAGTCGAACCCGCGGCTGGAGAAGAGAGGCGATCAGTGCTCGGCCCGGCACCATGCAGCGTGGACGCTCCCGGGCATGAACACTAGCGGTGGGTTGAGGTCTCCGCGGCTCTTGTTATTGCTCTCTTGCGCGATGACCTCCATGGACAGACCGGAGGGGAGCTCGTGGAAGAGACGACTCTGCCACGGCCTCAGTTCGTACTGGACCGCCATCTTCGGTGTTCTGTCTCCGTCCACCATGGCGCTTGGTTTGCTGCTCGTTCCGAGATGAGACGGGAAGAGAAAGACAGGAAGCTAGCGACGAGAGCTTCTTTGCTCTTCCGGGGAGATCCTGGTTTTCAATTTGTATGGATTTTGATTTGGAGTGACTTTCTGCGTGGCGGTGCTATTTGTAATCCTAAATAATAAATTAGAAATTATTAGGTCATAATCCTTAATCTACTAAAAAAATAATAGTCTATTCTTTATTTTTGTTAGGGGATAAAATTGGATCTTGCTAGAATAGGAAAGCCATAATATAATTTTCAACTTATGCCCCTTTACTTACCATAAAAAATCCACCCAATTTTTATCGAAAAGATAAAATTATCCTCAATAATGGAATTAAAAGGAAGGGATTTGATGATGATTGATGATGAAAAATGCTCACGAGTCGATTTACCATGGAAGTTACTTCTCCGAGTTGTAATTCTTACAAGATCGAGATATAGGATCTTGTTTATGATGGACCTCAATTAATTCATCGAGCATGTTACATGTTGCTTGATTAACAAGAAATATTCTAGAAACACTGCTGAGGGTGATCAGCGAGGTGGACAATGCACGTAGACACGCTGCTATTATAGTAATGTTGAATGATGGGATTGACGGATACAAAGGTATTACGTTTATCTTGGACGGCTCTAGCTTTTAATTTTTTTTTTTTCCTGTTGGATTATACAGTCATTGAATCCACTAATAATCGATTTATAAATTCCCCACTATTTTATATCGAAGCGTGAGAATCTTTCACCATCCGGACCTGTAGAAAGTCCACTTGCTACCAACCAAGGAAGAAAAACAAAAGCACCGAGCTCGTGAATTCCGTGGTACTTTCTACATAGTTTGACCACGACTCTCCATGAGCAATGAGTACCCTGGGAAGAACGATTCAAGGAGGATTGGGGCGCGCATGGTAATTTGCCAATTTCACTATTCTTTTGTTTATCGGAAAAAAAAAAAAAAAAAAAGAAATCAATTTGGCAGTGTTAACTAATTTTTCTACTCTTCAGAATAAAAAAGTAGTCAAAGAATAGATTTGAAATAAAAATAAGAAGAAGAAAAAAGTAGTTTTCTTGTTTCTAAAAATAATTTTTAGAAACGAGTTATTTTCTTTTCCTTTTTTCTTTTCTTCTTCTTCCTCGTCGCCGCAACCCCCTGCCGTCTACTGCAGCCTGCCATCGCCGACTAGAGGAGCAACAAAAAGAAGATGTTTGTAATTGTTTTGATAAACAAGAATACGTAAATTGGTAAATCAAGATCAAAGTCTGATTATAGTGGAAGTAAAAACATTTATACACATTTCTAAAGCATCATTCGTGCATTTTAATAAAAGCATATAGAAATGAGAAGTAGGTTAATCACATTACCCTTGGTCCTTGCTAAAAGATTTTAGTTCTAACAATTTTCGGATTCTAACCACGAAGGTCTAATATCTTCACAGCGCTAGTTTTGACGTTCTTCGAATTCTGATTATGAACATTTGATCTTCTAGTAACACCAATTCTGGCGTTCTCAGAATTTTGATCACGAATATTTGATGTCTTCTAATAATACTGATTTTGACGTTCTTCAACTCCAAAACATCTCATCTCTTCGTAACGTAGGTTTTGACTTATTTCAGATCTAGCTCAAGAAGTGTCAAGCCTCTAGTTTAAATACATTGCCAATCTCACATTGAAAAGAAAGGAGAAATTGAGAGATCTCACAATTACAATTATGCTAACAATTGCTCTCGTCTGTGAATGACTTAGTTGATCACTATCAACACTCTCAATTGTTGATTGTCGATCATCAATCACCTTGTGATTTGTTCTCTCAACCGCCTTTTATAATTCGTCCCAAATCACATTTAAATTGGTTCATTAACTCTAAAACTGTTGGAGAGAATTAATTCGTAACGTTTGATGGATATAAGTTTTGATACTGTTTTAGACATTGATTTAGGTATTAACTGTGTAACCATTGCAAAACATTATTCCAGGCATTAATTTGAAATCGTTACAAATCTTCATTGTGGACATTAACTTTAGGGTTAATACCTTAAAAAACCCAAAACTGGTATACCTGTGACAAATTTACCCTAAACTAGTTTTTTGACGATGAAAAACCCTAAACTGGTATACCTGTGACAAATTTACCCCGACGAACAAAAAAAAACCCTAAACTGGTACATTTATGACAAATTTACCCTAAACTAATTTATTCGATCGCAAAAAACTTCAAACCGGTAAATTTGTGACAAATATACCCTTCGCTAAATTGGATTAATACAAAAAAAAAATCACAAAAATTGTAAACAGTAACAAACGGAATGTAAAATCCTAAATTGGTATATTAATCAACTCTCATGTGTCATTTAACTTAATAATTTAACGATAAAATTTAATAAAAACTAACAGAGGGTAAATTTTTCACAAGTGTACCAGTTTGAGATAAATTTGTCAAATGTATACCAATTTGGGGTTTTTGGTGGTCAAAAAAATAGTTTGGGGTAAATTTGTCATAAGTGTACCGGTTTAGGGTTTTTCAAGATATTAACCCTTAACTTTATAATCTGTTACAAATATTTAATTTGACCATTACATCTAAAACGGCTTCAAAATGAATTGGTCATTTGAATGTGAAACTATTCAAGATCATTAAACTATCCATTGATTCTGAAACCATTTTAGATTATTAATGTGGCCGTTAAATCTGAAATCGTTTCAAATCGTTGATATGTCTATTTAATCTCAAACCATTTCTATTTGAGTAATAGCAATGAGATTCCCTAATCTCATACTAAGAATAGCTAGAATTTCTAGAAGAAGATGACATTCGTTTGATGAGAAATAAAAAGGAATATTGAAAATTCAAGTGGCTGAAGCTGAAGTAGCTACTTTCGAAACAGAAAGAAAAGCAACAACGGGAGTAGGAGAGTCAGATTCGAAAATAGGATTTCCTCACTTCTCTGTTCTAGATCATTAAATTGTCCATTGATTCTGAAACCATTTTAGATTATTAATGTGACTGTTAAATCTGAAATTGTTTTAGATCATTGATGTGGTTATTTAATCTCAAACCGTTTCAAAACATTAATGTGATCATTAAATTTGAAACACAATCTTTAATTTAGTCGTTAAGTCTAAAATCATTTTAGATCATTGATTTGGTTATTGATTCTGAACCAACTTCAGATTATTAATTTCATCATTGAATTTGAACGCACTTCAGTTCTTTGATTTGATCATGAAGCCTAAAACTCGCTTCAGAGTTTGTAAAGTCTAAAGCCCCTTTTAGATATTGTATTATTTGTTCGACTCAATCTAATTGACTCAACGACAAATGCATCTGCAAGATCATCTCTCTTTCAAACATCATTCTAATTAGTTATAATGTGTGACATTCCTAAGTTAATCACTGAGCTGGCAGAATGACCTATACTAATGCACTAGCATAATCAAGAAAACTGATTGTCCCAATCAATCTCCTATTCCTATAAACTATAAGTCTGTTGACACCTAAAATTTAATAAAAATTCTGTTTGAATTATAATAAAATAAAAATAAAAATAAAAAGAGAAAAGAAAAAGAAGAAGAAAATCAAAATAGAAAAATCGGAAATAAAAAAAAATAATAATAAGAAGAAGAAGGTCGAAATCAAAGAAAATAAAAAATGGAAAATTAAAAAGTCGGAAATTAGAAAATAGAAAAATTAAATTGACGAAATAAAAACGGGAAAAAAATTAAAAAATTAAAAAATTAAAAAATGGAAAATATAAATAGAAAAGATTAGGGCTCGCGACCGGGGGCTGGACGACATCTTCTCTCTCTTCCGCTCATTCTCGGGGTCCCTCTCTCTCTCTCGCTCGACACGCTCCCCCTTGGTCGTTCCCAATTCCACCTAGAGAAAACCCTAGATCGAAGCTTGGATCTAGGGTTTTTCAAAGGGATTTATACAAAATCGACCCCGTAAACACGGATCTTCTCTTTTCTCTTCCGATTCTCTCCTAGATCTAGCCCTTTTCTCGGCCAAAACCCTAAATCGGAGTCTCGAAATTGGGGATTTAGGGTTCCCCTGGTCCTGTTCTTGGTAGGTTTGGTCTCGTGGCGACTAGATCTGGTTAGATCGGTGGTGACAGAGACTTCGGTGGCGGATCTAGAGCTTTCGGAGACGATGGCGGTCACGGCGACGACGACGATGACGACGGATCGGTCGCTCTTTGGAGACTAACCAGCCGCGATCTTCCCCGTCCCTCGGAAACCCTAGAAAATCGAATCGGTAAGTCCCATTTCTATTTCGTCGATTCGATCATTTCATTTTTAGGGATTTTGATTTTTCCCTATTTCGTTCGATTTCCTTTTTTTTTTTTAGATATTCTTAGATCTAATTCGACCCTTCTTTCTCTTATCGGTCGAGACGTCGATGGACGGATCAACTCCCGTGAGGATCATTGGCGGGCGATTCTATTTTCACGAAGACTATCGACGAGCGAACCTAACTATTTTCTTCATTGCGAGATCATATTAAGGGATTGAAGTGCTAGAGTTCGATTTATCCCGAATTTAGGGGTTTCGGCTTTATTTTTCAAGGTAAAAAAATAAAATAAAATCCGAAACCCTAGGTTGCAATCATTTTTATTTTCTGCTTTATTGAATAGGAATTGAGCATTTGATAGAAGTTTAGTGATAAGTGAATGTTTTCGTGATAAATCCGAAGTGTGTGTGTCTCGCTTCTACGCTCAAACCTCTGTGATGTGTCTGAACAGAACGTCTCCTATGATTTTCTGCATTTAAACCTTTTGGCCGAGAATATCCCTTGCGATGTTATGTTGTTGATGATTTTTCTAAGAACTGGTAATCGACTTGCATTAATATGGTTCTCTAGTCAATCGATAGTCAATTTTCAATTCTAAAAAGTTAATAGATTCGGTATTTGATGTTGAAACGGAACAAGATTGCTGTTGTAGGGCAAAGCAAATCATGATTGAGACTCTGCAAAGCTGTTTTGATGTGCTGAATTGTGAATACTTGTTAGTATGCTTATACATGCATGAGGTTAAGGCTGGTTATTATTGATGTCTTGTTTGTTCGATGTCCTTCTGCTTCATTTTGTTGCTGTTTTGTCGCTCGACTTGCTTTGGTCTCACCGATCTCGATTTAGTGATCTATTTTCGTACATGACCATTAAAATGAGATGTTCGTTCCATGTTTGCGAGCATACATGGATGAATATTTGTGTGGCGTTATCTTGTATGGTATCGCTGTTCGTTGATTCTACTAATCTTGTATTGATGTCCTTGCTCTGTTGCTGAGTTTTGCCATCGTCCTCACTGTTTCTTTCTTTACTATACACGCTGGTTTGCTGTTTTTAATGGTGCGGTTACTGCTATTTTCGTTCATGTTGTTGTTTTGCTAATCTTGACTCGTGGTTCTTGGAAGCTTTGTCTCATTATCTTGCTGCCTTTACCTTGAAATGTTGGCTGGTTTTTTATTGAGTGGTGTTGATCCTATTCGGTGGTCTCATTAATTCCATCTTTGTAATTCAATTCGGCTACATTGTTCTTTTAGTAGATTATGTTAGCTATGTGATGCATAATTGTTTCTACTTTTTATGTATTTAGTTTTTTTTTTTCTTTTAATTCTTTAGTCTAAGCTTAGAATTAAGACTTTGAAGATGAAGAAGCCATGGAGATGGAGGAAGGTCGATGTCCATTCCGACCCTTATATATGTAATCTTCTTTTCTTTTATATTCCCGATATATGTTTCGGGTTTTTAAGATTGTATTAAAGCCCGACGAGTTGCGGGCCTTTTATTTTTCTTTTTTTCTTTTATTATGTTTTCCTTTATGTTCTTTAGGATTACATGCTTGAATTTACTGCTTTATATTGACTGCTTTATTGCGTTTCAATTGGTTGTTTTCTTTACAACTTCTCTTATAATTGCATGTTCTGGTTTGTTTTTTTTTAGGTTGCTTGTTTATCCGTCTTATAATGGCATGCTTGTTGTTTGTTTTCTTTCTTTTAGGAATAAAATGAAATGAAACCGAATTCACCACGCATGATTCCTTAGTATAGGATTGATTACCTTAAAAAAAAAAAAAAAAAAAAAAAAAAAACTTAAAGGACGAATGGAAACAAAAATATATATAAAAAAATTTCAAAAAATTAAAAAAAATAATAAAAAAATTCAAAAATTAAAAAAAATAATGAAATCAAAAAAATCAAAAAATCAAAAATAAAAGATCAAAAAAAAAGAAAAGGTCAAAAATAAAAAAAAAGTAAAAGTAAAAAAAAAAGTCAAAAAAGAAAAAAATCAAAAAAAAAAAAACAACAAAATCACAACATACCATTAGGTACCGAAAGGGTGTTAGTAAAAAAAACACTAACGTAATCCAAGTCCCCGAGCATTAGATCTCTGGTTGCGTAGGGATCGAGGGAATCTCCCAACCCTCGATTAGGTTTCTAGCTTGCCTCTAAGATAAGCTAGTGGCGACTCCTATTTTGTTCGGGATTGATAAGATGATTCAATTTTACAAACTTTTGTTGTGCCTAACGATTAGCTTGGGAGAGCTCGGGTTTGCATGTTAAAAAATGAAAAAGTTAGGCGCGACAAAACTTGGCGACTCCACTGGGGACTGGTTAGTTAGCCTTAGAGGACTTGAGGCCTGTTTAAATGGTTGTTGTGTGCTTTAAACTAACGTGTCTTGTGTAGGATCGTCCGCATGTCAAAGGCACGTGGAAAATGAGGTGAGTCGGCGATGATGTGTTAAATGGTGTTGCGGGTTGGAGTGATAAGGGGAGGCGTCTATGTAAACCCCTTGTTTTGCGAGTGGTGTGAGGATGTATGTGCATGTATGATTGGGTTATATTGAAGTGCTGATTGTTTAAATTAAATGTGTGTTTACGAGCTTTAGCACGACACCGCACACACAACCGCGGTCTAAAACCCCGGTCGCACAATTTAGGACCTTAGGAGGGTTTATGGGTGGAATCTGCGAGTGGATGCTCGTGGTAATCCACTACTACATAAACCCGCTCATCCCAATTGATAAAGATAGCACTGACCGACGCTATGAGCGGTGGGTAAACTGTCTTTATCCTTTGGAATGGGGACCTTGAGCCTTTAGCACCCTCACCCTAGGCGTCGAAACCTCACAGTTTCATGCGACATGTGATTTGTGATTGCCATGTGTTCGGTTGGTAAGAAATCGTTCCATTTTTATCGTTTTATCGTCTTACTTTTTATTTCAACTACGCGCTTTACATTTCAACGACGATATACTTTAATCATGGGTGCTCCTTTAGGTGTAGGTTTAGATGGGTAGGCCTGAAATCGATGTAATCCCGGTGCCGGAGAGCCTCAAGACATTGTGGGAGAATCTCAACCCGAGACATCAAGAATACGTGGAAAGCGCATAGGTTTTCTCCCGGATTTATTAAAAGTCAAACCACGCATTACAATGATCAACGCATTGGCTCATTTTTGGAATCCCGTGACTTCTACTTTCGTGTTTGATCGATACGAATTGACCCCTACAATTGAGGAATTCCGAAAAGCCATTGGGTTAGGCAAAGCTTCCTTAGGTTTCGCCACTCCTCCCATTGGTCAAAATTCAAGCTCTCTTTTAGGTCAATTCCTCAATATTCCTCCCGACGAAATTGGAGCTATCCTTAAGGGAAATTCTCATGCCATGCCTTACAACTTTCTTGAAAGATATTTCCTTAATTTACAACCAAAATCTGGAAATCTAATCCCTCGTGTCTTTCTCCTCATGTTTTTTGGTTTCGTGGTACTTCCATATACTCGAAGAACGATGGATCCGTTAGTCACCCACATTGTAAATCAAGTGTGCGCATTTCATTCCTTTACACACATAATTCTTGCTGAAACTTTCGTATCTCTCAATCGCTTCAAAGAAAATGGTCGAGGATCTCTTAGAGCTTCATTTGGACTCCTCCAAATTTGGCTTGTCTCGCATGTCAAAGAATTCGCTTATCATATGAAAATCATTGAAATCACAAAATATCATCATCCTATCCTTAGATTTTCCCAAAGAGATGAAATCTTCCCCACATGGTCTTTCGCCGTGTGGTTTCATTTCCTCAAAAACCTAAATCCTAGCTCAATTCAATGGCACGTTCGGTGGCTTGGGAATAACGAAGTGTGCATGTTTGGTGGAGATGACAACCCACTTCCCCTCGTGGGGTTGACGGGTTTAACGTCGTACTACCCTCTAAGGGTGCTCCGCCAATATCGCGCGCTTCAAACGATCCCGCCAATCCTCAAGCTGGGGTTATATCGTATTGATTATCATGATAAAGTCGTCAAGGGGAATCAAAACGACCATATTAAAGATGCGGTTGAAGCTGCCATTGGAGTTTGGCGCTCACTTCCTTCACGTCATGTGGTTGCGGTTGATGAAGATGATTTGGAAGGAGAAATGAAGATTCATCAAGCTATTGAGGATTACATACACCGTCAAATGGAACCCGAGCTCAGCATCCAACTGCCTGATGTTCCGGAACCTCAAGAGTTTAGACGAACGCACATCGAGGGTCGAGAAGATGACGAGGAACGCTTGGCCCATGACAACAAGCGTTTCCGCGTGTTTCAACCTAGTTCTTAGGTTTTTATTTCATTTTCTTGTAAAGAATTTTGCTTGTATTTTCCTCCTTTTTATGGAGGTTTCTTTGTATTCATGCTCAAATCACATGTAAAATCGAACAATCTTGTAAGCTTCGAAGAAGCAAGTGTCTTTTCCTTGTAATTGTTCGATTGAAGTCAATGAAATTCAAGAGCATTTTCATGTAATTTTTAGAAAAGGGGCACCCGATTAAATTTGTTGTCGTCCCTTTTCAATTTTATAGTTTCTTTTGGTGAAATCTTGATAAGAAGAAGTTATATGATACTTGGGATCATATATGCTTCTTATCATTATTTCATCTCAAGAAAATGTAAAATTGACTAGGGCTTGTACTTTAGTAATTCCTTTTGACTAGTATTAATCGTGATCTTTTTCTCTTACGGGAGTTTTCTCTTTTGAAGCGAGAAACGGCTGAAGAGCGATTCATAATTCGCACCCGTCATCGAGACAAAAATGGATAACGAGGACACTCGCACTCGAGTTCTCAATATGGAAAATCAAATGTCTCGGATGATAGCACTCTGGCGAGATCTTTCGACCCAAGTCAAGAACTTGACATCCGTGGTTCTGCCACATCGCCCGTGATTCCTCAAGTGGCAGCTTAAAATGCCGTCGGCTTCGGCGGTAGAATCCAAAGGGAGAGGGCAAGGCGAAGGGATACCTAATGCTATACCAATCGTCATAAGCTCGGAATCTCGGTCTAAAGAAACCCCGACGCCACATCTTGATGAGGAAAGCTCAAGGCGTTTGGCCAAGCTTGAAGAGCGCCTTTGCGTACTGCAAGGCTATCAACCCTAGGGGTTCGATAAATTGTCGCCGTTCGCTAAAGTCACAGTGCCTGAGTTCTACAAGGAGACAGAATTCACAAGGAAATATGATGGCGTTGGGTGCCCCAAGACTCATTTAAAGCATTACTTGGGCAAAATGGCACGTTATTCAGACAACCCTCCACTCTTGATCAACTCTTTCCAAGATAGTTTGATTGGGCCCGCTCTCACATGGTTTATAGAGCTAGATTTGGATAAGATTCAGACTTGGGAGGACCTTGCTGACGAGTTCTTCCAACAATACAAATTCAACACTGAAATCGCCCCGACTCGAGAGGAGCTTGTCCGAGTCGAAAAGAAGAGAACTGAGACATTCAGGGCGTATGCTCAAGGTGGAGGGTTATGGCATCTCAAGTGAAGCCGCCATTAACTGAGAAAGAATCCATGAAACTACTGCTTCAAGCCATGCCGAAAGATTTTTTCGAAAAAATGTACAACCATACATGCATCAATTTCGCTGCATTGGTTGAGTTGGGGGAACGTATTGAAGGCATTATGCGGGAGGGCAGACTATCTGAGACGACGAACCGTCGGTTTATACCCAGGAGAGAAAAAGAACCAGCTGTCGAAGTTGCATATGTTCGAACTCGTCTTCCCGAAGCCGTACAATCCTCGAGCCTATAGCCATCGACTTATAAGCCTGCTATAGAGGTGACGGGCCCGCCGAGAAATTTTGAACGAAGGCCCGGACCTCCTCGAGACAATATACCCCGTTGCCAAGGCCTATGTCCCACTTTACACCGATGCTAATCGAAAACCACTTGATAGCAAAGGAGATCCCAAGGGACGATCCCCCCGAAATTTATTGGATTTGACTTGAATAAAACATGTGAATACCATATGGGGGAGAGAGGGCACCATGTGGATAATTGTTTAACGCTCCGTCACAAAATCCAAAATCTGCTAGACAAAAAGCTGCTCACATTTAAGGATTCGGCGCCCAACGTTCAACAAAACCCTCTTCCGGAGCATGCTTTGAAAGCGTGAACATGATTGGCGGATGGGAAGAAGAGTCTCGGAGATGGTCTTATAGCTATGATGGAACCCGTGGTAATTAATCTGCGAGTAGAAAAGCTGATCGTCGGCCGGTATGACGAGCAAAGGTGCCGTTGGGTTTGATTTTCTAACCGACAATTTCGAGGCCATGAAGGTTACCGATACGGGCGTTACACTGTCGTGATCGAATTACCCCGAGAGATTGGAGAGTCCTCAAATACCAAAGCCATTCCCGGTTATGACCTCAAAGCTGTCCCTTGGAATTATCATACCAACGAGATTGATGTCGTCACTCGATCGGGTCGAGTTTATTCACCCCCGAAGGTATCGAAAAGAAAGCTGTCTCTAAGGAAGAAGCCGAGCAACTCCTCAAGACGCTTAAAACGAGCGAAGCTGAAGTGATCGAACAATTACGCAAAATACCCGCCTGATTTCTTTGCTAGAGCTTTTCAAGACGTCGAGAAACATAGAAATGCACTCCTCAAAGTTTTGAACGAGGTACATGTCCCCGAGACTATTGGAGAAGTGCAATTGGGGGAATTTGTGAGTGCTATACTCCCGAGAGACCGATCACTTTTTCCGAGGAAGACCTCCCTCCCGAGGGCCATGAACACACCAAGGCGTTATATGTGACTGCCCAACATCTTGGGATGAGAATTTCAAAGGTTTTGATTTGGCTCAGCTCTGAATATTTGCCCTTTATCCACCCTCCACAAGTTAGGGATAGGATTGGAAAACATGTCTCCTCCAAGTACTCCTGTTCGGGCTTTTGATGGCGTGCGAAAAGAAGCCATGGGAGAAATTGATTTGCCATTGACAATTGGCCCTATTACCCTAACTCAGAAGTTCCAAGTGCTGGATATCCCTAGCAACTTTAGTTTGTTATTGGGGCGGCCCTGGATCCACAAGGCGGGGATTATTCCTTCGAGTGCGCATCGATGATGAAATTCCCCATTGATGGGAAAATTGTGACTATCGACGTGAGAAGGATGTGGAGACATTCTACAATACCCATACATTTTATTGAGCCTGAAGTTGAAGGAGATTCAGATTTTCACTCATTCGAAATGCTATCGCTTACCCATGTGCTGTTGGGACAATTGTTAAAAAGCCACATTTCTCGAGAGCTGCGTTGATGTCAAGTAAGGAGTTGCTCAAGCATGGCTTTGCTTCTTGGAAAGGGGCTGGGAAAGTTTGCCCAAGGCATTTCAAATCCTATTGAACTGTCAAGGTCAACAAGCGTGAAGGCCTGGGATACCACGAAAGCTTAAGGATGGAAGCCCGGACATTAAAGGGAAGAGCTATCAACGTCTTTTACCCCGATCCTTGAAGGATTTCTTCCCCGCCCACCAAAGCTCCTGCAAGAAGAGGAAGCCGATGTTTACTACTTTGCCGATCTATTTGAGGAGGACATGGTTTGCGCTATCATTGAAGATCTCACCTCCCCCGATGTGTAAGGGGTGACTTTTTTTTACGTATAGTTTTCAATTCCATTCGTTCATCTCATTCCCCTGCGAGGGAATCTTTTTTTTTCTTGTCCCACGAGGGAATCTGTTCATATTTGTAATAATTCGGATCGCGGACTTTAATGATCCGAGACACTATACTATATGATGCAGTATTAGTATATCAATAAAATTCACGTTTTATTAATAGACGTGTGGAGGGGTTGCCCAAATCAGTCCTATGATGATGCTATGAGGCCTGATCCTCCACACGATTTATAGTTTCAAAATGTTTTAGTGGAGCGAGGATGTCCAAGGATATGAGGGCTAGTTCCCATGAACATTTTTCTTGAAAATTGGGATTCGAAAATAGTTTTTTCATGACATCTATATACATTGCATTTGCTTATATGTGTGTGTACTAACCATTCTCGCTGATTGCATCACGGGCATGACATTGCATATCACGATAGTCATTTGTATGGCTCGGATTCACACTCAATGGATATTGGTGAACCCGATTATTCGATTCGGAAAAGGAAGATGATTCCGGAATTATTGAAAAGGAATGGCTTAGACACGAAGAGTCCAAACCTCTTACTACCGAGCAACCGGTCACTTTGTAAATTTGGGGGATTCGAGACAATCCTAAGGAAACCAAAATTAGGGCAGATCTCTCTCGGATGGATGCCGGAAGACTAATTGAGCTCTTGAAAGAATACCAAGATGTCTTTGCTTGGTCCTATGCCGACATGCCGGTTTAGACCACGAGATTGTGGAGCATGCATTACCACTTGATCCCAATATTCCACCAAAAAAGCAAAAGCTCAGGAGAACGAAACCTGAATTGTCGAAGAAGATTGAAGAGGAAATTATGAAACTCTTAAATGTCGGGTTTATTGAAGTTACCCATTATGCCGACTGGATTGCTAATGTAGTCCCAGTTATGAAGAAGGATGGCCGAGTCCGAGTGTGTGTTGATTATCGTGACTTAAATAAGGCAAGCCCCAAGGACGATTTTCCTTTACCCCATATCGACGTATTAGTCGACAGTACTGCTGGATTTGAATTGTTCTCTTTTATGGATGGATTTTCTAGTTATAATCAAATCCGGATGAAAGAGGAAGACAAGACCAAAACTTCTTTTATCACTCCATGGGGGACCTTTTGTTACAAAGTGATGCCCTTTGGCTTGAAGAATGCGGGAGCAACGTATCAGAGAGCCATGGTAACACTGTTCCATGATATGATGCATAAGGAAATTGAAGTGTATGTGGATGATATGATCGTGAAGTCAAAGCAAGGTGAAGACCATGTTGAAGTCCTAAGAAAACTATTTGATCGATTGAGAAAATTCAAGCTGAGGCTTAACCCCGCAAAATGCATATTTGGGGCAAAGTCTGGAAAGCTTCTTGGATTTATGGTTAGCAACAAGGAATTGAGATAGATCCCTCTAAGGTGAAGGCTATATGTGATTTGAAACCTCCTTCCACCGTTAAAGAAGTCGAAGCTTATTGGGAAGGTTGAATTATGTTGCAAGATTTATCTCTCAATTGTCGAAACGGCAAAGCCATTTTTCAAGCTGTTAAAGAAGAATGCCAAGATTAATTGGGATGAAGATTGCCGAAAATCATTCGAAAAGATAAAACGATATCTCTCGCAATCCCCGTACTTATACCGCCTATCCAAGGCATACCTTTGATTTTATATCTCACCATTCATGAAGAATCTTTAGGAGCCATGTTGGCACAAAAAGGCCCAAAGATGGAGCGAGTGTGCTATATACTATCTCGGTAAGAAATTTCTGCCTCCGAGGCTCGATATACTAAAGTGGAAAAGACTTGTGTAGCCTTGATTTGGGTTTTACATCGATTGAGACAATACACTCTTCATCACCACATTTTTCTGGTGACCGAGAATGACCCAATCAAATATCTTTTGGAGAAACCAGCACTTGGTTGGAAGGCTTGCTAAATGGCAAATATTGCTCTACGAATTTGATATCCAAAGCTCGTCACAAAAATCGAGTCAAGGGGCGAGTCATAGCCGACATCTTGGCTGAAAATCCCGAGAAATCTAATGATTGGAATGAAATTGATGAACGGGTTTATTTGGTCTCGCCTGACAAATGGACCATGTATTTCGATAGTGCAGTTAATCTTTCTGGTTCTGGCACTGGGGCAGTATTAATATCTCCAGAAGGCCAACATTATCCGGTAGCTGCAAAGTTGGTATTCCCTTGTACCAACAATATTTCGAATACGAAGCGTGCATCCCGGGCTTACAATTAGCGATTGAAATGAAGGTCAAAAAGCTCCGGGTTTATGGTGACTCGCACTCATCATTTTTCGGACGGGAGGTGAATGGAAAACACACAATGAAAAATTGGTTCCTTATCACAAATATCTCTAAGGTTTGGTCGAAGAATTTGATGAAATCTCTTTTGATTATTTGCCAAGATCACAAAATCAATTCGCCGATGCCCTAGCCACCTTATCCTCAATGTTACAAGTAGCCGACGGCTTGAACATTGATCCTTTGCAAATTGATGTCTTAAAGAAGCCCGCTCATTGTATGATGATTGAAGAAGAACGTGATGAACAACCTTGGTATTTTGACATAATGAATTATCTTCGAGAAGGAAAATTTCCTCAAGGGAGTCAAGCCAACGATCGAAAATACTTGATAAAATTGGCATCTAAATTCTTCCTCAGTGGTGGAGCATTATATAAAAGATCTTTTGATTCGGTTCTCTTGAAGTGTGTAGATGCACAAGAAGCAAAACTCCTAATGAAAGAAATACATGAAGGGGAGTGTGGCCCTCATATGAATGGCCATCTTTTGGCTAGAAAAATCATGAGACTTGGTTATTATTGGTTGACCATGGAAGCCGATTGTGTTCAGCATGTAAGATGTTGCCATCAATGTCAAGTGTATGGAGATAAAATCAACGCTCCTCCTAATGAACTACACCAAATGTCCGAGTCATGGCCTTTTTCAATGTGGGGCATTGACATTATTGGACCCATTAATCCTAAAGCGTCGAATGGACATCGTTTTATCTTAGTAGCCATTGATTACTTCACCAAATGGATTAAAGCCAATTCTTATGCCCATGTTACTACAAAAAGTGTGGCAAAGTTCATCCGTCATGATATCATTGCTAGATATGGAGTTCCTGAAGCGATCATTACGATAATGGATCAAACTTGAACAACAAAGTGGTGGATGGTTTGCTTGGAGAATTCCACATTCGTCATTTGAATTCTTCTCCTTACCGCCCACAAATGAATGGAGCCGTGGAAGCAGCAAATAAGAATATTAAAAGATTCTAGCCAAAACGGCGGAAAATTATCGTGATTGGCACGACCGATTGCCTTATGCCTTGTTTGCTTATCGGACTTCAATTCGTACCTCAACCGGGGCAACGCCATTCTCATTGGTTTATGGGACGGAAGCGATATTACCCGTGGAAGTGGAAATTCCTTCATTGAGGGTACTTTCTCAAACAGAACTCTCCCGAGGATGAATGGGTACAACGAGAGGTTTGAACGACTTAATATGATTGATGAGAAGCGAGTAAAAGCCTTATGCCATGGACAGAGCTATCAAAAGAGAGTGGCTAAGTCGTTCAACCGCAAAGTTAAGCCGAGACATTTCGAGGTTGATAATCTCGTCCCCGAGAAAAGTCCCGCCTATCATTCCGGACCCCACAGCGGAAGTTTGCTCCAAATTATGAGGGTCCTTATATTGTAAAGAAAGTGCTACCTGGTGGGGCACGATTCTTGTAAAAATGGATGGTCAAGAATTGCCAAGACCTGTAAATGCTAATCTTTGTCAAGAAGTATTATCCATGAATAAATTGAAAGGCCTTTGAGCCATTTTTGGATTGGATCGAGCCATTTTAGGACGTTTGCATCATACATTGCACGCATACATATTGCATTTGCATGTTTGTTAATTTTGTAGGTATCTCGATGAAGATTCTACCTGTTCGTGAGAAGTTCACCTCAGAAATCTTTAAAAAAAAAAAAAAAAAAAAAAAAAAAAAAAAAAAAAACACAAAAACAAAAAAGAAAACAAACAAACAAACAAAGAACAAAAAGAAAATCTTGTTCTTTAGAATTGAAGTGATCTCGTTCCTTAGAATGCCAAAAGAGTCACTTAGAATTTTGGAAGTACAGCTTGCATTCTAGAGATGAACTCCTATTTTGAATAAAGCTCATTCTTTCCACAAGTTTTATTCTACCTGATTTCAAAAATCTCTCTAGTAGAGTCAAAAAAACATGTCTCTTCAAGGCAAAATTTTATTGCATTTTCATTTCCCAATGGGATGAATTTAACTAAAGTGGGTTTTGAAAAACCTAAAAAGGATTGTTAAATATGCCGGTGGTAGTGCCTAAGATGATGAGAGGCAACCTCCTTACCAAACACGTCCTTATACACTCTTTGAGAGAATTGAGTGGAAAGAACCATGTCTTAGGGCATAGGATTCATTCACGGTGAGTACATGATTTGAAATGATAAAGGCATTTCATTTTTCAATCCTAAACACTATTGGTATCCCTTGCAAGCCACTTTGAGCCAAATAGGGAGCATTTCCAAAATAACCCTGTCAAAAACAACCCCACATTAGGGCAAAATAGGGGGTCTTGGTTGAAAAATATGGAGCAAAAGATTAAGAAAGATTTTATTGCTCTCACTTGTATCAATCTTCTTGTGTTAGCTTCAGGGGATTTCTTGTTGAAACTCGAAGCATCCCTAAGTGAAGGAGAGCATTCCATTCACTACCACAAACACAATCGCCCTTTGCTTACCCAATTTGAGCCTTATACAATTCTTTCATAACTCCAGGTGATGATTATCTCCCCACACTGAGGCAAGGTACATGATTTACCAACAAAATTGAGAATATTACTCATGCCACTCGAGAGTCCTAGATACTCAAAAGAGAGTGAAAACTAGGGGGCATGAGAAAAAGCAAAGTGTGCTGGTAAAAGCAAGGCCAATGCCCATGAAAAAAATGCAAAGAAAAGCAAGAATGCAAAAGAGCGAAATCCATGATCATGCAAAAGATCATTCGTTGAAAAACAAAAGAAATGTCTTGCAAGAGAAAACATGTATTGCAAGCAATATCATTAGAACAAAGAGCAAAGCTCTCTTGTCTCAAGACAAATTACTCAAAGGACTCTCGAGATAGGTTAAATTTCAAGAGTCAAATTCTCAAAAAGTCATGTGATGGTAATGATGCCGAGATAATCACTCACTTTTAACCCCTTGATATCTGAAAATTTTTCAAGCTTTTTTAAGCCTCACCCGAACCAACATTACAACCCTTATCCGAAGTCTCTCCCGATTGGGATGGTTCGAGTTGAAATGAGAATATCACATAGAAGCTACCGCTAGAAGGAGTGGAAGCAATCCTATCTTATCTTGTCTTCAAGGTTCTTGACTTGTAAACCTGATGGAGATATAGATTGAATATTCATTTCTTGGCCTCAAAGCGCACACCCTTTGTATAAGCCCATGACCAAGCCATTCATTACGGTCCCTTCAAAAGACCTTTTGATCAATGGATTGTATTCACTTTGTGAACGTTTCCGAAAGCTTTAGACATAGGTTGAGTGAGACTTCTCTAGTGAGATATAAATAATTTTCCTCATATCAATGGTTGGGAACAAAAACCCTCTTCGAGAACTAGTGTGAAAGACCTCTTTTGATTAGGATATTTCCACTTGGCATATTTGATCTAACCCTTAGATGGTTAACCAAGTCCCATTTTTGTTAAGATCCTCTTTGAAAGGATTTGACAATCAATATCATTTTGCAAGATTGATTCCTTTGCGATTACATTCAGTCAAAACCCGTTGTTACACGGTGCGACTTTCTTCCCTGGTTGAAACCCGTCGTTACACGGTGAGACCTTCCTTTTAAATCATATGGTTCGTGGGTCTATCCTTAAACCACTCAGTTTTAGGTCATCTTTAAACCTTGTTTCTTAAGGTTCATGGTCAACCTTAAACCATGTCACCCTCTTATGACCCGGTGAGCTTTTCGTAGCCCGGAGTCCTTCAACCCTTTCTTATGACCCGATGGGCTTTCCGCAGCCCGGAGTCCTTCGACCCCCTTTCTTATGACCCGGTAGGCTTTCCGCGGCCGGAGTCCTTCAACCCCTTCTTATGACCCGGTGGGCTTTCCGCGGCTCGGAGTCCTTCGACCCCCTTCTTATGACCCGATGGGCTTTCCGCAGCCCGGAGTCCTTCGACCCCCTTTCTTATGACCCTGGGTTTTCCGCGGCCGAGTCCTTCAACCCCTTCTTATGACCCGGTGGGCTTTCCGCGGCCGAGTCCTTCGACCCCCTTTCTTATGACCCGGTGGGCTTTCCGCAGCCCGAGTCCTTCAACCCCTTCTTATGACCCGGTGGGCTTTCCGCAACCGGAGTCCTTCGACCCCCTTCTTATGACCCGATGGGCTTTCCACGGCCGAGTCCTTCGACCCCCTTTCTTATGACCCGGTGGGCTTTCCGCGGCCGAGTCCTTCCACCCCCTTCTTATGACCCTAGGTGGGCTTTCCGCAGCCCGAGTCTCCTCTTTCTTTTTATGACACGGCGTGCTTTCCATAGCCCGGAGTCTTCTCTTTCTTCTTATGACACGGCGCGCTCCGTGGCAGGGGTCTCCTCTTTCTTTTGCTTTGAGTCAACCTAAAGTTTTCGGTGTCAACTTTTATCTTTGAGTGGAACCTCTTCGAGCTCCCACTCAAAGAGGGGCAGTATTGACACCTAAAATTTAATAAAAATTCTGTTTGAATTATAATAAAATAAAAAAAAAAAAAAAGAAAAGAAAAGAAAAAGAAGAAGAAAAATCAAAATAGAAAAATCGGGAAATAAAAAAAATAATAAGAAGAAGAAGGTCGAAATCAAAGAAAATAAAAAATGGAAAATTAAAAAGTCGGAAATTAGAAAATAGAAAAATTAAATTGACGAAATAAAAACGGGAAAAAAATTAAAAAATTAAAAAATTAAAAAATTAAAAAATTAAAAAATTAAAAAATTAAAAAATGGAAAATATAAATAGAAAAGATTAGGGCTCGCGACCGGGGCCGGACGACATCTTCTCTCTCTTCCGCTCATTCTCGGGGTCCCTCTCTCTCTCGCTCGACGCGCTCCCCTTGGTCATTCCCAATTCCACCCAGAGAAAACCCTAGATCGAAGCTTGGATCTAGGGTTTTTCAAAGGGATTTATACAAAATCGACCCCCAGAAACACGGATCTTCTCTTTTCTCTTCCGATTCTCTCCTAGATCTAGCCCTTTTCTCGGCCAAAACCCTAAATCGGAGTTTGAAATTGGGGATTTAGGGTTCCCTGGTCCCCGTTCTTGGTAGGTTTGGTCTCCCGGCGACTAGATCTGGTTAGATCGGTGGTGACAGACTTCGGTGGCGAATCTAGAGCTTTTGGAGACGATGGCGGTCACGGCGACGACGACGATGACGACGGATCGGTCGCTCTTTGGAGACTAACCAGCCGCGATCTTCCCGTCCCTCGGAAACCCTAGAAAATCGAATCGGTAAGTCCCATTTCTATTTCGTCGATTCGATCATTTCATTTTTAGGGATTTTGATTTTTCCCTATTTCGTTCGATTTCCTTTTTTTTTTTAGATATTCTTAGATCTAATTCGACCCTTCTTTCTCTTATCGGTCGAGACTGTCGATGGACGGATCAACTCCCGTGAGGATCATTGGCGGGCGATTCTATTTTCACGAAGACCATCGACGAGCGAACCTAACTATTTTCTTCATTGCGAGATCATATTCAGGGATTGAAGTGCTAGAGTTCGATTTATCCCGAATTTAGGGGTTTCGGCTTTATTTTTCAAGGTAAAAAAAAAAAAAAAAAAATCCGAAACCCTAGGTTGCAATCATTTTTATTTTCTGCTTTATTGAATAGGAATTGAGCATTTGATAGAAGTTTAGTGATAAGTGAATGTTTTCGTGATAAATCCGAAGTGTGTGTGTCTCGCTTCTACGCTCAAACCTCTGTGATGTGTCTGAACAGAACGTCTCCTATGATTTTCTGCATTTAAACCTTTTGGCCGAGAATATCCCGACATTGCGATGTTATGTTGTTGATGATTTTTCTAAGAACCGGTAATCGACTTGCATTAATATGGTTCTCTAGTCAATCGATAGTCAATTTTCAATTCTAAAAAGTTAATAGATTCGGTATTTGATGTTGAAACGGAACAAGATTGCTGTTGTAGGGCAAAGCAAATCATGATTGAGACTCGCAAAGCTGTTTTGATGTGCTGAATTGTGAATACTTGTTAGTATGCTTATACATGCATGAGGTTAAGGCTGGTTATTATTGATGTCTTGCTTTGTTCGATGTCCTTCGCTTCATTTTGTTCTTTTTGTCGCTCGACTTGCCGGTCTCACCGATCTCGATTTAGTGATCTATTTTCGTACATGACCATTAAAATGAGATGTTCGTTCCATGTTTGCGAGCATACATGGATGAATATTTGTGTGGCGTTATACTTTGTATGGTATCGCTGTTCGTTGATTCTACTAATCTTGTATTGATGTCCTTGCTCTGTTGCTGAGTTTTGCCATCGTCCTCACTTGTTTCTTTCTTTACTATACACGCTGGTTTGCTGTTTTTAATGGTGCGGTTCTGCTATTTTCGTTCATGTTGTTGTTTTGCTAATCTTGACTCGTGGTTCTTGGAAGCTTTGTCTCATTATCTTGCTGCCTTTACCTTGAAATGTTGGCTGGTTTTTTATTGAGTGGTGTTGATCCTATTCGGTGGTCTCATTAATTCCATCTTTGTAATTCAATTCGGCTACATTGTTCTTTTAGTAGATTATGTTAGCTATGTGATGCATAATTGTTTCTACTTTTTATGTATTTAGTTTTTTTTTTTTTTTTTAATTCTTTAGTCTAAGCTTAGAATTAAGACTTTGAAGATGAAGAAGCCATGGAGATGGAGGAAGGTCGATGTCCATTCCGACCCTTATATATGTAATCTTCTTTTCTTTTATATTCCCGATATATGTTTCGGGTTTTTTAAGATTGTATTAAAGCCCGACGAGTTGCGGGCCTTTTATTTTTCTTTTTTTTTTATTATGTTTTCCTTTATGTTCTTTAGGATTACATGCTTGAATTTACTGCTTTATATTGACTGCTTTATTGCGTTTCAATTGGTTGTTTTCTTTACAACTTCTCTTATAATTGCATGTTCTGGTTTGTTTTTTTTTAGGTTGCTTGTTTATCCGTCTTATAATGGCATGCTTGTTGTTTGTTTTCTTTCTTTTAGGAATAAAATGAAATGAAACCGAATTCACCACGCATGATTACTTAGTATAGGATTGATTACCTTAAAAAAAAAAAAAAAAAAAAAAACTTAAAGGACGAATGGAAACAAAAAATATATATAAAAATTCAAAAAATTAAAAAAAATAATAAAAAATTCAAAAATTAAAAAAAAAAATAATAAAATCAAAAAAATCAAAATCAAAAAAATCAAAATCAAAAAAATCAAAAATAAAAGATCAAAAAAAAAGAAAGAAAAAAAAAGAAAAGGTCAAAAATAAAAAAAAAAGTAAAAGTAAAAAAAGTCAAAAAACAAAAAAATCAAAAAAAAAAAAAAAAAAAACAAAATCACAACATACCATTAGGTACCGAAAGGGTGTTAGTAAAAAAACACTAACGTAATCCGTCCCCGAGCTTTAGATCTCAGGTTGCGTAGGGATCGAGGAATCTCCCAACCCTCGATTAGGTTTCTAGCTTGCCTCTAAGATAAGCTAGTGGCGACTCCTATTTTGTTTAGGATTGATAAGATGATTCAATTTTACAAACTTTTGTTGTGCCTAACGATTAGCTTGGGAGAGCTCGGGTTTGCATGTTAAAAAATGAAAAAGTTAGGCGCGACAGTAACATCTGGCAATATATCATGGTCAAAATGCTTCAAGAACACAATGAACCTATAAGCTTTAGCAACCGTGTAATTCGATCATTCTGTCTTACCATGTCCCAATTGAACAAAGGCCATGTAATTATTGTTCAAGTCATCGATGCAATCATATACCCAAATCTAATTGACATACATCCTACAAGACATGAATCATTCATTTTCAATTATAATCTCAATTGAGGATTTTAATAAAATGTCACGATTAGATCGCATAGGACATCGATATCGTATATCTATATATAACAAGAAAACATATTTCATATTGCGCACGCATGTGCCTTCGTATGTAAACAAATTATAACCATCAAGTATAGAGACGGTTCGATGAAGTGTCAATATGTGCACTTGTGAGCTTTAATCATCTAACATACAAGTTAGCATTGTGCCTTAGGTTCAAGGATTTTATACCAGACCAAAGCATGAACGATCATACATTAACCCCACTAAAAGCTTTCACGTTGCCGATTGTTATATGATCGTCACATTCAGTAAACTTGTCCAAGACAAGCACTTGTATTCTAACTTGGATATCACAATACCTAAAAATTTATGACCCATCGTCCCCTTAGGTATCCAATAATAAATGGTGAAACTTAAAAACACACTAATCTCAATAGGATTATCAATATCATCTTAATGATCCATCGACCGAGAACTATTTGAAGATTTAGCATAATTGTAAACCCATCACACATATTCTTTTTTTTTTTTTTTTGGTCAGTCCTATTCTATACCTACTCTACACTCATTCTCAGATTTTTGCCCTACCTCTTGCAGGGCGTGGGCGTCGAAACCCACTCCTGAAACTTGCGCGTCCCCACCCCATCCCTCCCTGAGAAGGTGGGGGTTTGAACCCTTCACCTCCCCCTTCCATATTAGAATGGTGGCCACCGGGCGAATCTCGGTGGTTCATCACACATATTCTAAAATAGGTTTTGTTGTAACTAATCTTATGGATTCATTTATATAAATAGGATAATTAGTGAATATTTAGTTGCCATTAAATAATTCCTAACATGTAACTATTATATGGTTGTTTTAAGGCATATAGCTAACAAAAGAGAGAGAAAAAAATATTAAAAAATTATTAAAAAATTAAGAGAAATTTTATTTTACATAAAAATTTATGGATCATACCCAACACATTTTTATTTATTTCTATTATGAGAATATAAATTTTATATAATTACTAAATGCATTTTTTACTCAAAAATTATTTCGAGACTAAAAAGAAATTATCCTATGGAATAGAAAAGCACCCTCGTGGTCCTCCTCATTTGTTGCCTTGCTTTCCGTTGACCCCGATCGAGAACTCGTTGGTCTTCTTTGGCAGCTAGGGTTTTACATCATTTTCACAAGAGCAAGGCCGAGTCAAACTTTGTTGATATGCTTCCAGGTTCATGACAACGGACAACAGCATGCGTCTAGTACATTAGTGCGAATTCACTCGACTTGAACTGGTCGTCGGCGTTCGGCCAGCTTTCAAGTAAACGTCGGTGTATTTGTGGGAACCATACAAAGAACCAATATCCTCTTTGGATGGTTGTGGCATCGGTTGCTGCATTGCCGACGGTGTTTTTGCACGATAATACTCATTTAGGTGGATGGAGATAACTTCTTCTACATCCTCAAAAGCGAAACTCACGAATGAATGATGTAATCATAAAATCTCTCCAAATTCGATACACAGCCGAGTTTGCTAAATTACAAGTCGCTGTTGCAGCGCATAGCAGAAACCCAACCTAACAATGGACCAGCAAACATGTTGCATGGCGCTTTTCTTGAAATTACATTTGAGTTGGATCATCTGTTTTGAGGAAGTGAGCTCAGACGCAGTCTGTACTCTAGACCAAATGGAGACCAGAGCAAAAAGAAACACGATTCATCTCTGGTCCCTTCTTAAATCCTTCAGCCATGACAAGATAACGTCGGCACCTTTCTCCCACGAGCAATCTAGCATCATGTCATGAGCCACCCCTTCAACAAAAATCGGTGGTACATCATAGTATTCACCTGTTTCTCGTATCCCTTGAGCATCCTAATTATAAAACAGAGGAGAAATGTAAGGAGGAGTCCAGAACATAGAAACAGCTAATGCAATGCCATTGATGGTATGTAGTAAAACGATATGGTCCATGCAGACACAGGCCTTCAATAGCTCCGAGCAGAGTGTACCATTCCACATACTTATTTATGAGAAGGATTTGAAGATGCGTGCTCATTTCTAGGCTACCCTCGGGTTATGTTGCAACGGTGTCCATGGAATAGAATGACTGGCGCAGATGATGAAAGTAGCAGAAGCTCCAGAATTTAGTAATTTACCACTATGAAATCATCATTTGCACCCACCACGAGAAGTTGAATGGAAGATTTGGGCACATAGGGAACTGGAAGAGAAGCATTCAGCTTCCTTAGATCAAACAATGGCATCTGCGAACTATTCTTCATTAGTTCCTGATAACTAAAGGAAAGGAAAAAGTTTAGGCCCCCATATTGTCTGATACCTTCAAGGATTACAATACATACTCTAATAAATTAGATAATGTCTCACCCAACAAAATAATTGTCTTCAAATATAAAATGTATGCTGAAGAAAGTGGAAATTGAACACTTGCATTTTAAGTGTTTGGGTGTAAGCAACACCAAGATTGACAATGTCTCTATTACCACTCTGGTTAGGTAAGAAATATGGTAAGAGCAACAAATTAATAAGCAAGAACCATGAAGAACGTCACATCAATGATTATATTGGTAAGTGTGATCTGGATTGCTTTCTTTAATAAGCATTCATCAGCCATCTGAATTAATTTCCATTTCCTTTCTTGTCTCGAAATGCATCAAGGTTATCAAAGATTTCCTTATGCAGACATAATTTGTAACAAATGTTTAACATATGAAAAAATGAATATTGAAGAAGATTCTCATCCAAAAGTACAACCAGAGGAACCTACCGTTGCACCAGATGATCCTCCATTGCAGCAGAGAAGAATGTTTCCTTACAAAGGGGAAGAGAAGTTTGAAAGCCTTTAGCAGCCAAACTGCGAGTGACCTATTAAAATTTGAAGCCACTTTATTATCAAATTACATCACACTGGAACTGAAACAAGGAGGATAGCTTCTCTTAATGATAAGAAACTACCTTAAAAGCTGCTATAGGTTTGGTAAAGAGATATCGCCACACTATGCCACTGAACAAAAGGAAGGGAATATCAATAGAGCCATTGGACTAATCACTAAAGTAGATGGAGGGCATATATTTCTTATGGGATCTGAAGTCACCTATTACCAGAAGGAGGGACAGAGCAAACAAGCACAGATCCTGCCAAGTTCGGGAACAAACCATTTCTCTCTAAAAAAAAAACAAACGCATAAGAGGATGCATGCCAATTAAGCATGCAAAGATTATATGAGTAAAAGATTGAATACAGATCAACCCAAGAGATTCCTATGAAAGAATAAGCACATCCAAGTAGCAATCTGGATGAGATCCTAGCATTAAGTAGCCATTAGCACAAGTAGAAAGCTCAAAAGATTCAAGCCTTATGAGGTGCATGCATTGTGATTTCTGTCAGTGGCTCAGATTAAAAAATTTGAGATATACATCTCACTGAATATGGACCACGGGAATTTACAGCATTCAAATATGCAAAAAGAGATGTCCAGATCCAAAATGTACAAAGACTAGCTAACCTGTATATTGCTCATCTGTTATGTTTGCAATGTAGTATTGGACAATAAGCCCTCCGAATGAATGTCCAAGCAGAACTGGAGGCGAGCTAAGTTTTTTGTTGATGAAGTCGGCAACATCAGCTGTATGTGTCTACTGTGCGATATCAGATGAGCATAAATAGTGACAGCACCACTCACTCTATATATCTGAATAGATTAACGTTAAAAAGGGGAAAAAAATGCATTAGCCCCTTGAAGAGATTCTCAGGTCAAAGAGCCAAGATACCTGGAGTGAACCAGCAACAGAAGCGGAGGGTGCATCACTTTCACCCTGAGAAGAAAAGGGAAAGTGCAGTTAGTTCAGCATCATTATTCCAAACCAAGAACAGAGACTACAAACGAATACTACTTTATGTTTCGAATACAAAGGCCCTAAGCTGGGGTCAGAGTAGACAGGAGAGAACAAAATCTTTGCTGAACAATTTAAATCCAAAGTTTGAAACTGCAAGAAGAAATCACTCGTCAAGAAAGTGCTTCGCCAAGATTATTAACGCATTACATTGTCAGGGATAAGATAATGCATCCTGCAACCCATAGCAGCTTGCATTAAATTTCTACTGATCGTGTCAAGAGCTTTTGCGGGAAGGCAGACACCCTTCTTTCTTTTGCAACCTCGCTTAACTTCTCCAGGTGTCTCTCATTTGACAAAGCCGTTAACTTTTTCATACCAAATGCCCGCACTCATAAGAACCATATATCTCAATCCAACCCTCTCATTTCATTTTAGATCATTTCAAGGACCGAGTTCATCAACAGCGAATGAGCCATCATGAAACTTCGTAATTCTCAAATTTCCCGAATTCCACGCAGATGATCATTCCGATTACGTAGAATAGACGTGCGTTCCCCTGCCTCCATCTCCAAGATGCCTCTCGCTCAGTAAATGTAGCAAAGAATTGAAAAACCGGCAACTATCTTCTTAAACTTTCGCACAAAACTCTAGAATTCGAGTCACAGACACGCGCATCGACCGAGACCATCCGTCAGCGAGGGACGCGTGTTACGGTCCTGTTTCCTTCGTTTACCTGACCGAGCAAGCTGACGGCGAAGCAGTCGAACCCGCGGCCGGAGAAGAAAGGCAGCCAGTGCTCGGCCCAGCACCAGGCGGCGTGGTAGCTCCCGTGCACGAACACCAGCGGCGGATTGAGGTCCCCGCCGCCCTTGTCGGCGCTCCCTTGCGCGATGACCTCCATGGACAGGCCGGAGGGGAGCTCGTGCCGGAGGCGGTTCTGCCCCGGCCGCAGCTCGTACCGGACCGCCATTTTCCGCGCTCCGTCTCCGTCGACCGCGGCGCGTGGCATGCTGCTGCTCGCTCTGAGACGGAAAGGAAGAGCGCGCGTCGGCAGCGGGTAAGCGCAGAGGGAGAGGGGAGCGGCCATTGACGAGAGCTTCATCCCTCTTCCCGGGAAGTCCTGCTATTCAATTCGTACTGATTTCGATTGGGAGCCGGCTTCTCGCCTTTAATGGAAAATGATATTCGAGTTTTTTCAAAAAAAAATTATAGAATTGTGCATGTCCTTTTGGTATAAGTCCAAATTCGCCCTCCAACTCTTGCAATTTTTCAATTGAGTCCTCGACTTCTTTTGGTGCAAATCGAATCCTCTAATTCGCTTTTTTTTTCCCCCAATCAATTTCTTTTTACAATTGTCAAATTTAATGATATTGACGAGTTGTTTAATTTTCCCTTCTTCTGATATTACAAAACAAATGGGAGAAAAAGACTGTTAAAATTTTAAAATTTAGTGTGACGATGAAAATAATGGTCACATTAAACAATTGCTTTAAAATAATTACGTGTGTTAAATGGAAAAGAGACTCGTGTCTATGATTCAAAATTTACTTGTCAAAGCAATGTAATAATTATTTATCATTTATGGTCACGCCCTTATTATATCTCGCTCGATAATTCGAGTTCATTTTATTTTTGTGTTACGATTGAGCAAAATTGAAACATAATTATTTTGCTTATTTACACACAACATTAGCATAATAATATATACACCATGTTTAGACAAGTCAAATCAGTATTCGGTACTCCATTAATGTTTTAAAAAGATCGTGAAGGCTAAATAAAATATGGTAGAAGTTCTTAGTCTAAAGAAAAAGACTTTTATAAGTGTATTGCCCACTTTTCTTTTGTGGCGCTTTGTCATATCATTTGGAAGAATAAAAACAACATTCTATTTAGAAATGAGCCTCTTACCGTCCCGACCACGAAGAATCATCTCTTCAAAGTTGTCAAAAACAAGATTTTCACTTTCAGGGATGTGGAGGATTTTGTTCGGAACAGGAGGCTAGGCGCTGCTGGGGCTTGACCTGATTATCTTCTCTTCCGGAGATCTCCATCTGCCGTTCTGAGGCTCTCTTTGTGCCCGGTGGTTCTTGTCGGTTCCTGACTCTCAAGGCTACTGTGACTTTCGGCGGAAGGCGGCTACCTCTCCTGCCCGAATTGTTGTGTGTTGGTTGTATCTGGTTGGCGGTTTTTTGCCATGCTTGTGCTGTTTAGTCTTATGGGCGTGTAGCTTTTAGCTGGTCTTTGGCTTGCAGTTGTGCATGTTGTGCTTGCTTTTGGCTCCTCTTCTCTTTTACATCTCGGCATCCTTCCACTCATTTTAACTTGCTCATTTTGAGTATAAGTTTTAGTGTATTGATATTTTGTATAGTTTGGTCATCCCCCAATATACTACTTATTCCTACCAAAAAAGAAAAAAAAAAATAGCAATAAAGAAGGTTTAGGAAATTATTGAATTTTCTTACTTTCCCACGTCGTGCCAAACTATAGGGATGATTGATTTTCGGTTCGAACTGATCTTACTTAGGAATCAAGAATCAAATATGGAGGATCGATTCTTAATTTTCGAGAGTAGGAATCAAATAGGACTGATAAGTCCGATTCGATTCAATGTAATACTTCCGTTAATTCATAATGAGACATTATTAAATATTTTCATATAGTCATATAAACTACCACTAAATAAAAAGTTCAACATGACATTATATATTTGGCCAAATTCTCTTATTGTCATTTTACGTACGTTTTTTTGTTTTTATATGAAAGAATCCACGATAAATTGATCCCCCCGGGCCCCACTCTCTCCCTCGGTTCCCTCTCTTCCCTCTCCTCTCTCTAGTCTCTCTCTCTCTCTTCTCTCTCTCTCTCACTCCGCACTGAGGGTTCTGGCGATCTTCATTGCTGCAAGATCTTGCGGCGATTCATTTCCGGGCGTGGGATCTGATTCGTCCGACTCAACCGGCCGCAGCCGCCTGCCGGCTGCCACTGCTCTGATCACCATGAAGGAGGCCTTAACGGCGGTCGGTTCAACTTCCCGTCCTGAAATTCACTAAGCATCGTCGGTGTATATGTGGGAACCATACCCAGAACCAAGATGAGATCCTCTTCGGATTGTCGTGGCATCAGTTGCCGGATTTCCGACGGTGTTATTGCACGACAATTCTCATTAAGCAGATGGAGAGAACCCTTTACAACATCCTCGAAAGCCAAACTCACGAATGAATAATGCAATCATAAAATCTCTATAAAGTACGAATAGCTTCTGCAGCATATGGCGAAAACTTGACACGCCGAATGATGGACCAGCAAACATGTTGCTCAGCGCTTTTCTTGAAATCACAATTGAGTTGGAGACACGCGGACCCTTGGAGTACCAAAAGTTGACTCGAAGGGACATTTAAGTGCCAAAAGTTACGAAAGGTACACTTAAGTGCCAAAATCGGAAGAAATGGATCACTTGAGTCTGCCAATCCGCGAAAATCCGACCAAAACGCCGACGTGGCAATTTTCCAAAAGGCAAAAAACAATACGGCGTCGTTTGAATGTTGACGTGGAAAAAAAAATAATATAAAAATTAATTAAATTAAATTAAAAATTAAATTTATTTTAAACATTTAAAAATAACAATTTTTAATATTAAAATTTTAAAAAAAAAAAAAAAAAAAAAGGAGGGGGTCGATACGGTGAGGGTCGGCGGCGACCTTGGCGACCGGCGGCGAGGGCCCACGAGCCCTCGCCCCGATCCGGCGAGGTCGGCGGCCCTTGCTCGGCCGGGCCAAGGGTCGCGCCCCTCACCCGCCGCCGACCCTCGCCCGGATCCGGCGGGGCTCGCGGGCCCTCGCCCGCCGGCCGGCCGGGGTCGTCGGCCCGGCCGGGGGCCGGGACCCCGGCCGACCCTTCCCCCACCGGGCGCCGCCGGCCAGGCGGCGGCGGCGGCGAGGGCCCACCCCTCACCGTATTGAACCCCCTCCCTTTTTTTTTTTTTTTTAAATATTTAAATTTTCAATTTAAATTTAATTTTCTTGAATTTTTTAATATTAATATTAATATTTTAAAATATTTTAAGTTAATTTAGTTTAAATTAAATTAAATTAATTTTTATATTAATTTATTGCCACGTCAACGCAAAAACGGCGTCGTTTTTTCACTATTTGGCCACATCGGATACAAAACGGCGTCGTTTTGCACTTATTTCGTCGGAAATTGTCCACGTCAGCACTTTGGTCGGATTTTGGCGGAGTAAGCGGCTTAAGTGTACCTTTCGTAAATTTTGGCACTTAAGTGTCCCTTCGTGCCAACTTTTGGCACTTGAAGCGTTCTTCTGCCCTGAGTTGGATCATCTGTTTGAGGAAGCGAGCTTCGAGCACGGTCTGCGCTCTAGACCAAAACGGAGGCTGGACCGAAAAGAAACGCGATTCATCTCTGATCCTTTCGCAAACCCTTCAGCCATGACAAGATAACGTCCGCACCTTTCTCCCACGAGCAATCTAGCATCATGTCATGAGCCACCCCTTCGACGCAAATCGGCAGCACACCATAGTATTCAGCCGTTTCTCGTATGGCTCGAGCATCCTAGGTACAAAACGGAGGAGAAACGTGAGCGGGAGTCCCGACCTTAGAGAAACAGCTAATGCAAAGTCATTGATGGTTTATAGAAAAAAAAGAAAAAGAAAAAACATATGGACTATGCAGACATAGGCCTTCGAAGGCTCCGAGCAAAGTCTCGAGAAGGATTTAGAGAAATATGCTCACTCCTAGGCTACCCTTGTGTTACCGGCACAGATGATGAAAGCAGCAGAAGCTTTAGAATTTAGTAATTTACCAGTAAGAAATCATCATTTGCGCCCACTACGAGAATTTGAACGGAAGATTTCGGCACCGGAGCTGGAAGAGAAGCATTCATCTGCCATACATCAATTACCCGCATCCTTGAACTACCCTTCAGTAGTTCCTGGTAACTATAGGACAAAGGGAAAGTCTTAGGCCCCCCAAGATTGTCAGAAATGCATTGAGGTGATAAAAAAATTATCTTCATTCAGACATAATTATTTAATGGATGTCTAACTTGACATTTGACAGAATGAATATCGAAGAAGATTCTCATACGAAACTACAAGCATGGGAACCTACCGTTGCACCAGATGATCCTCCATTGCAGCAGAAAAGAATGTCTCCTTACAAAGCGGAAGAGAAGTTCGAAAACCTTTAAAAGCCATGCTGCGAATGGCCTATCAAATTCAAAGGCACTTCAGTATCAAATCACGCCACACTGGAAATGAGACAAGGAGAATAGTTTCTCTTGACGATAAGAAACTACCTTATAAATTGCTATAGGTTTGGTAAAGAGAAATCGCCACACCATGCCACTGAACAAAAAGGAGAAAGCATTAGCGGAGCCCTTAATAATCAGTAAAGGGCATGTATTTCTTATGGGATCTGAAATCACCTATTGCCGGATGGAGGTACGGAGCAAAGAAGCACAGCTCCTTCCACGTCTGGGAACAAACCATCCCTCTCTAAATAGAAAGAAAAAACACATAACAGGATGAACGCCAAATGATTATATGACTAAAATGTCGAATACAGATGAATCTAAGAGACTTCCACGAAAGAATAAGCACATCCAAGTAGCGATCAGGAATGGATCCATGCATTAAGTACGCATTAACACTAGTAGAAAGCTCAAAAGATTCAAGCCTTATGAGGCGCACGCAGTGTGATTTCTGCCCCAGGGCTCAGATAAAAAATTCGAGATTCACGTCTCCCGTTCAAATATGCTAAAAGAGATGCCCATATCCATATCGTACAAAGACCATCTTGATGCATATGAATAACATGTTATTGGGAACCAAGATTGTGGAAGCATTTCTCCACTCAACACGTGAATGTCTGCTTTCAAATCCTTTGCTACTAGGAAGAAAGAGCTTCACAAGAACCTCAAAGGCTCAAAGCTACTACCACATCGATGCAGGTATCTCAGAATGCAGACTTAAACCAGCTAGAAGCTAACCTGTACCTTGCTTATTTCTCATGTTTGCTATGTAGTGCTGGACAAAAAGCCCTCCAAATGAATGTCTAATCAGGACCGGAGGCGAGCTAAGTTTTTTGTCAATGAAGTCTGCGATATCGGCCGCATGTGTCTATAGCACAACATGAGATGAGCATAAATAAGGACAGTGCCACTCAGCTCTATATGTCTAAATAGTCTAAAGGGTAAATGGGGGAAAAATGGCATTAGCCCTTTGAAGAGATTCTCAGGTCAAAGAACCAAGATACCTGGAGGGAACCAGCAACAGGAGTGGATGGTGCATCACTTTCACCCTGACAAGAAAAGGGAAGGTGGGGTTCACGTCATATTTCCAGACCAAGAACAGAGATTAGAAACGAATGCTAATTTGCGTTTAGAATCTGAAGGTTCTTGGAGAAGAAAGCTGGGTTCAAATTAGACATGGGAGAGCAAACTCCGTGCCGCACCATTTTAAACTCGAAGTTTCAAACTGCACGCGTCTTTGTTACCTGACCGAGCAAGCTGACGGCGTAGCAGTCGAACCCGTGGCTGGAGAAGAAAGGCAGCCAGTGCTCGGCCCAGCACCAGGCGGCGTGGTAGCTCCCGTGCACAAACACTAGCGGTGGGTTGAGGTCTCCACCGCTTTTGTTGTCGCTTTCTTGTGCGATGACCTCCATGGACAGACCGGAGGGGAGCTCGTGGAAGAGACGAGTCTGCCCCGGCCTCAGTTCATACTGGACCGCCATCTTCTGTGCTCCGTCTCCGTCCACCATGGCGCGTGGTTTGCTGCTCGTTTTGAGACGGGAAGGAGTGCAGGAAGAGAGACAGGAAGCTGGCGAGGGGAGCTTCGTTGCTCTTCCCGGGAAATCCTGTTTTACAATTTGTATGGATTTCGATTTGGAGTGACTTTCGGCATGGCGGTGCTATTTCCAGTCCTAAATAACAAATCAGAAATAACCGGATAACAGTCTATAATTCACTGGAAGAATAACGGCCTGTTCTTTGTTGTTAGAGGATCAAATTGGATATTATTTTATTAGGAAAGCAGTGATATAATTTTCGATTTCTGCCCTTTTACTTACCAAAAAAATCCACTCAATTTTCATCAAGAAGATAAAATTTATCCTCAGTAATTTAATTGCAATTTAAATGCCAGCCCTGAATTTATTAACTCTTCATTTGTATAGTTTTTCTATGGGATTTAGTTACCATAATTCATCCATCCAGATAATTATGTACCGGATAGGCTATTGTTTCCCTTTTTTTTTTTATCGTGAGAGGAGATTGGATCATATTTTATTAGGAAAGTGTTGACACCTAAATTTTTACGACCCATTTAGTTATTTATTGCATGGGCTAATTGCATAACATAGAGTGTTAGGTGTATTTAGTTTTTGATTTGCATTTATGTTGGGCCGGTGGTGGGTAGTTTCAAATTAATATTTCTAAGCTCTAGTTCGGCAGGCCGGGCTAGGCCAATGGAAGGAGCAAATTAGCCCAAGCCGGTTGTTTTTTTTTTAATTAATTAACACATGGGAAATTGAGATTTGAGGCGATATCACGGTGGTTTTGGGATTTTAAAAATCGAACTTGCAATCTTATCTTTAGTCTTTTGGTGATAAAATCGTTGGGAATATTAAGAAGGATGAGGAATAATCTGAAATATTTTGTTGTGGATGGAGATTTCAAAGTTAGATAATGGAACTTTACTTGTAATGGTTGAGAGAATTATCTGGAAAATCTTCAACAAAAAATTTAGATTATATCTCCGGTTGTTGAATTGATATATGAAATCTTCAGGGTTGATTTGTTTTCGCTCTATAAATAGGGAGAGCAGGGTCTCAGAAAAAGGGGTTCGATTTGTTAAAATCCACAAAGGGGAAGAAGGTTTGTGCTTTAAGGGAACTTCTCTAGAGTTTTTTAGAAAATTCACAAGAGGGGAGGGGCCATCCGTAGAGTCTGAGAGAGAGAGAGAGAGAGGAAAAGCTTGTTGAAAAGTCAACAAAAGGGAAAAATACTTTTCTTTGGGTTTTCCTTCTGCTTTCTTCGAAGTCAAGAAAGCGGATTGAAGAAAGTACAAAGAACAGAGAGAGGGAGACGTGAGGGAGACGTGCAGCAGGCCAGCAGGGAGAAAAAAAAAAGAAGGAAAAAAAGGAAAGCGGGGGAAAACTGTTCATCTTCTTCGCAGCAGCCGCTGCCCGTCCGTACCGGCCATCGCTGCCCATCCGTCTACACCCCTGCACCGCCGCGCCGGCCCGCGACCTGACTGCTGCTCGTGACGCCGTCCTGACGCCGCCCGGAGCCGAACCCCCTGCACAGCACCTGTTGTTTGCGACCTATAGCGACTCGCGAGTCCCCACGCCGGCCTCCGCCGTTCCGCTTGCTGCCGGAGCCCTTCACCTGCTGTCGACGTCTCCGCTCGCCCGTCCGCGACCGCCCGGTACCACCGCTCGTCCAGCCTCCGCTCGCCGACCTCCCTGTCTTCATCGCGCGACGACCCCTTCCGCCTGCGACCCAGCACCGCCGCCGCGCCACCGCGCCCCTGCATCGTCGCTGCTGCCAACCACAGCCGTCCCGGGTCCTCTCAAGCGAGTCTCTGTTGTGCTTCCGCTTACCGTCCCCCTGCGACGGTAGCCTCTGTTTCTGCGCGTCTCCCCAGAAGCCACCGGTCTCCTCGCACCACCGTGCCTTCGCCGCACCCCCCGCGAAATTGCTGCTGCCTCGCCGATCCGCTCCACCAGACCGACGAAGCACACCGCGCCTCAGCCGATCTCGGTCCCCGATTTGCCGCACCGGAGCCGCTGCCTGACGCCGCTGCTCACCCCCTCGCCGGTGCCCGAACGCCGATTGAAACCACTCGGCCGTGGGTGAAAAAAAGCAGAAAAGAAAAAAGACAAAAAAGAAAAAGAGGAAAATTGATTAGGTAGTTTTTTTATTTATTTTTGCTTTACTTTGTCCATATCTTTTTTAAGTTTATTTTGCAATATTGATTGTTAATATTTGTGAGTTTTGTAGGCATTATCCATAGGGATTTAGTCCGGAATTATTTTAATTATTAATTTGGCCCGAGAGACACCGAGTCATTTTTTTAATTATATTAATTGTTGGGCTTTTAGCAGGATTTTGATTACGCAATCAATATAATTATTAATTTGATCCGTAAGACTTCGGATTAGATTTTTAATTATTTTGAATATCTTTGTCGTGATAATTAGGGTCGGAATAATCACTAATTTGACCTGTGAGACAACAGGTTATTTTTTTTCGATTATTTTAATCCTTTATCTGTTGAATATCCTGATTGTTTAGATTTTAATATTTAGTTGATAATTGCTTGTTTTTTTGAAAACCACTAAGAAAATCAAAAAAAAATTTTAATTAGGATTCAGTTTGTTTTGGTTATCTTGCATATCTAGAATAGGGATTTTGTTTTGAATTTAGAAAAATATAAAAACAAAAAAGTGCATTCATTCAGGTTGTTAGTTTTTTTTTTATTTGAGTTGCATGTTTAATCGCATTTTAGTTTTAATTTGAATTTCATAAATAGAAAATAAAAAAAATCATCATGCATATAGAATTAGGGCATCATTTACACGTCATTGCACATTAGAATAAAATTGCATATTTCATTTTAGATTGACTTAGATAGATTGCACGTTAGGTTAGGGATTGCTAAGTTAAGATAATATCTTGGTTTAAATTAGGGTTTAGCATAACCTAATCCTTAATATAAATTAAATAGAATCTTAATCTAGCTAGATAATTTTCACATTTTTCTAATCTCAAATTTCATGAAAAGAATCCAAAAATGTCTTAGGATAAGTTATTTCCATTTTAGCATAAATTGCAATTTTTAGGAAAAAAGAAAAAATAAAAAGTGTCATGAACATGTCATTTAGGAATAGAAACATCAAATGCATGTCATTTAGTTTTTAGGCCCATTTAATTAGAAATTGCCTGTCAATAGAATTAGATAATTTAGATTGCATTTAATTTCTTTATGATTTAATCTATTCATGTCATATAGTTTATATCACGTTGCCATGTCATGTAACTTAGGTCACGTTACCATGTTATGTAACTTAGGTCATGTTGCCATGTCATATTAGATTATTAGTATGCATTGCATATAGATTAAGTTCCCATTAAATAAAGTGAAAACAAAAATGAGTGTTAATTAGAAATCATATCTAGGATTGATGATGTGAATTACGATCTAACAACGCGAGATCTTTCGTTCTTTATGAGGTAAGTCCTGCATTTTTTATTTGCTTTATTGAGTGCTAAATTGGTGGTTTGCACACCCGCATGATCACCTCACATGTTAGGAAAGTGAATTAAAATCAATCCAAGTCGCCCGCAAAACATTTTTTCAAAATTAAAAGAGAAAGGTACCGAAAGGGCGTTAGAGAAATTTAACGTAACCAAGTCCCCGTACCCAAAATCTCTGGTTCGTAGAAGTAAAATAATTCTCCCGTCATTTTACTTAGGTGTCTAATCGACCTACCGTAAACTGATTAATGGCGACTCATTTTTGCATGCTAGATATTTGAAATTAAGTCGCGAATTGGTATGGGCTTAGGAGAGCTCGAGCTGAGTCTAGGCTTAGTAATCCATTAACCTAATTCTAGGTGGGGTACCCCGAAAAATTGGTCGCGACAGAAAGTAATGATGCAATTTTCGATTTTTGCCCGGTTGCTTGCCAAAAAAAGACAAATCCACCTGGTTTTCATCAAAAAGAATAAAAATGTCATCAATCATTCAATTGCAATCTAACTAATGGCCTCAATTTATTAGCTTTCGTATTTTTTTTTTTTATAGTTTTCCTATTCCTATATAGTTTAGTTACCATAATAAAGAATTTTACACGTTTAATTTTTCTTTATTGTAGGTATCGTAGATATATTAAAGGCAATATTTTTTTTTTCATTGTTAAATTTTACTTCCATGAAATTTAGTTTTGTCATAAAAAGAAATCCCTAAGAAGCCTCTAGTTCCTTTCGACATTGTCAAGCAAATTTAAGGATAAATTGTTAAGTAGAATCTAACAAAAAAATTATATGGACAATTTGTTGAGGTGATCACTTGTTTAAATATTTTCACTTTTGTTATTCATATTAGCATCAAACCCCTTCTCATTAGTTTCCTTCAATGTCTTATCATTGAGTTATCGGATGAGGAAAAAATGAAACCTGAATCACAATTACATTCTCCTATGAAATACGTTAAAAAATTAAATTAAATTATATAAAAAATTGCATAAAATAATAAACTTTTTTAAAATGTCGATGATCTCTCATTAGTGAATTGACATAAATTATCATCCATGAAATGAATACCATAAAATATCAAGATACCTCCAAATTTTTTAGTGTACTCCTAAATATCATATAGCGTCTTACAAATTTGTAAAAATATCTCACCAGTAGCAAGGGAAAAATATATGTTCTTTAATACATTAAATAAAAAGATTTGCTATATATATGTTTTAGATTAATGAAAAATAAATAAAAAATCATAAAGAAAGCGAGCTTTTAAGAGAGAAATAATAAAGAACTTTTTACAAGAGCAATGATTAAAAATAGACTTTTGAGTTTTTTTACTCTATCAAATAATTTGTCTTTTGTCTTTTACCTTCATCACATAAGTTTTCGAGTTGAAACTCGCAACTGCTAACACGTTTTAATTAGGAGCCATGGTGGTAAGATCCCGTGCTCACTTTATCCCAAGTGTTGACACTTGGTTCGGGGTACACCACGCATTCTACGGGTTATGGATTGGCGAGCGTAAACGAGTCAGGGCCGGTAGATCCTAAGTTACTAAAAAATAATAATAATTTGTCCTTTTTTTTCCTCACTAATGGCTTTTGCGTATAGCACGTCAAATGTTACAATAATATATAAAAATAAACTAAGAAGTTTTTTAATTCCTAAAAAGAGAATCATGTGAAGTGCATAACTTTGTTTTTTTTTTTTGTCGGTCTTACTCTATTTCCACTCTAACGCTCACTCTCGGATTTTTGCTTTATCTCCTTGTAAAGTGTGGGAGTCGAAATCTACTTCTGAAACTAAATCGTCTCCACTCCAACCCCTTGAGAATGTGGGAATTCAAACCCCCAACTTCCCCTTCTATATTGAAAGGTGGTCACTAGGGCAAATCCCAGTAGTTAAAGTGTATAACTATGACAACCGGATCCTTAATTAAAATAGAAAAAATAGTTAAAATAATGAATGGGATAATCACTTTAATGTTGTGGATTTAGTTGGACTGGGATAGAAATAGCACCATCCAAATTTTTTTTTTTGAAATTCATGTTTTTGAAAAAAATTATATAATTGTACATATTGGTTTGGAATAAGTCCACATTTATCCTCTAATTTGTGCAATTTTTCTATTGGCTCCTCAACTCTTTTTGATGCAAATTAATTCCTCTAACTCGCTTAATATTTTTCAATCAATTTATTTTCTCAGTTATCAAATTTAATTATAGCGGCAGGTTGTTTGATGTGCCTTTCTTTAATATTATAAAATAAATGGGAGAAAAAAGACTTGCAAGATTCTAAAATTTAGTTTAGTGAAGAAAAGAGTAGGCACATCAAACAATCACATTAAAATAACCACGTGTGTCAATTAGAAAGGACATAGACCAGAAAGATAAATAAGTTGGAAGACCTCATTTGCACCCGATAATATATATATATATATATATATATATATATATATTTTATTTATTCGAGGCCCAATTGTTAAAATTGCTCAAATCAGATGACTAAATGTGAAGTTTATGGTTTAGTCAACAAATATCCATGTGTGCTCACAAAGCGCCAAGGGCGAAAATGATTATATTTGCCTAGTGAATAGTTATATATGGATATGATCCTCATTATGGATCTTAATCGATCGGATCATTTGGATTAATTGTTAGTTTAATCTGTAATTTGAAATAAAATTATGGGCATTCACTATTTTATTGGATAAGAAAACAAAAAAAAAAAGATAAAGAGAAGTAGAGTAGCATGCACACAAACAAGATCTCTTCATTGGGGAAATCAAATTAACGTCTTATAATTTGGCAATGAATGAGAAGCAAGTGATCGACTACTACTTGAATAGCAGTATGGGCAAAGGAAAATGTCGCCTTGACTTTCTTTTATATTTCTTTGTCTTACGCGATAATGACGTAACTAAAATTTGAAATATAGAAGATATTGTTTTGTCCAAATCTGATACAATTTATATTTAAATTAAACCACAAATAAATAAACTTAAAAAAAACAAAAAAAAAAAAAAAGGAAAAGGGAGAATCATGTGATGACTCAACACAAAAAAAAAAAAAGGAAACCTCAGGTGAAGCATCCCGATATTATCGTGAAGGGCCAATTTGCCGCTAGCCATCCTCCGCCGTCGTCGGGACAACAGTGGGACGACGGTGGCGACGGCTACAAATCGTTTGCGTTTTCCTCCCTTTCTTTTTTGTATTTATTTTTTGACTTTTCTTATTTTATAACATAACTTAAATAAATTTTACATTAAAAAAATCAGATTTGCACCAAAATGATATCATATTAATCATGTCATTGTCACGCAAGATAGTTAAATTAATTAAAAAAATCACATCATCATTTTCCATTGTTAAGTTGGATAGACTTAATAAAATGATTTGATAACATAAATTTGATAAATTTTAGAATTTAATAGTACTTTTGAAAGATTTAAAACTCAATTATTCTTTCGTGACATTATATTTATTACAAAAAAAGAAAGAAAAATTCATTTCAAAAGAATAGGTATAGAGTAGAATAGGTATAGAATAGGACTGACAAAAAAAAAAAATTGGTAGAAAAAATTGCAAATTGAAATACAAAAGAATACAAAATTTTGAATGTGAAATAGAAATAACAAAATTAGAAAAGATTTATATTCCTTGTAGTCAGTTCCATAAAAAATATATCTATCCCGTTAGTATAAATTTGTGATTTTTGACGATTAAAAAAAATCCAAAGTATTTATATCACAAAGGTCAAGCGTAGAATTTTCAGTGCAATTAACCGAGAAAGAAAAGAGCAATAAAGAAGCTTAAAGGGCATCATTGAATTTTCTTACTTTTCCACATCGCGTCAGACCCCAGTCAGGTCTCCTCCGGAGTTCCATCATTTCACGTCCTTTTTATAAAAGAAATCCCACGATATATCGGTCTCCCCCCTCTCTCTCTCCCTCTCTCTCCTCTTTCTTTTCTACGCTGCGCTGAGGGTTCTGGCGGAGCTTCACTGCCGCGAGATCTCGCAGCGATCCATTTTCCGGCCGCGGGGACCCGATCCACCCGCCCCGACCCGACCGGCCGCCGATCCGATCGACCATGGCGGCCGCCAACGCTCCGATCACCATGAAGGAGGCCTTGACGGTCAGTTCGCCTTCCCCGTCCTTCGTCACCGAAGCGTCGTCTCGCCGCTTGATCGGAGCGTGCCGGAGCGAAGCTCAATTTCCAGCTGCGGACGCGAGCAGCGCGCGCGGAAGGGACTTTGAGACGTGTCGTCGCGGTTTTGAGATCGCCGATGGCTTCTTTCGAGTGGTCTTAGATCACTGACAGTCGTACGGTCTGGGTGAATTCGTGTCGTAGCTACTGTTTGCGCTAGGCTAGGCGCGATGATTTGGTGCCCTAGTTTGGATAGGGCCACTTCGATTTCAGTTCAGATCAGCGGAGACGACGCTGGTGATTTGACTCGGTATTCGAGCGGTTTGAAATTGGTCGCGTCACTGGGGGGCTTGGGAAGTTAGAGATGGGGTTTTAGCTTCTTTCTCTACTTTTAGCGAGTGATTGAGTTGTCTACTGGTCTGATCTTTTTTTGATTGCAGCTTCCGAGCCTGGGCATCAGTCCACAGTTCATCACCTTTACGCATGTCACGATGGAATCCGAGAAGTACATCTGCGTGCGCGAAACGGCACCTCAGAATAGCGTGGTCATCATCGACATGAGCATGCCTATGCAACCTTTGAGGAGGCCTATTACTGCGGACTCAGCACTGATGAACCCGAATTCTAGAATTCTCGCTTTGAAAGGTGTGGTGGACTTGTTTCTGAGAACCATTTGATACTCAGTTTAGCTTTTTACTAAGTTCATGTGTCGCTGCCCTAGTACTGTAGAATATGCGTGAACTGCTGTGTCCATAGGTCGTATTGCTTTGATCGCTCAATTACTGTACGCCTTTACCTTCTCTCGTGGGAGATAGCGATTTGGTAGCCAGGCGTAACGGACCTGTCCTTTCTTACTATTTATCGTGATAAATTTGCATGATGTTGGGATTCTCGTTACCTGTCAATTGCTCATATAATTAGCCACAGCAGGACGTTTAGGGTGTGTAAGTTCCGAGATGTTATTGTATAGTGAAAGAATGTTTCTACACATCTCTTCATATTTCTCAAGTTTGGTCAAACTGACAAATCTTAGCAGATGGGTCCCCTAATTGAGAGTAACTCGATGGTGGATGTTTATGGTTAGTATATCAGGCCAATATGTGATGGATGAAACATTAGATGAATCACGTTTCTACGCCAATCTGGGTTTTTTGCCTCTTGATGTCTGGTCAGTTGAGATGGATTGCATAAAAAGTATTGGGTTAGACAGTGTTTCTCTGGTAGTTGGTAACTTGTCAAAGCCATGAATGTGTACTTCTGCCAAAATCTTGAAATGACAGTTTGTGGTGCAGCATAAGTGTGGTGAATTTCTCTCCAAGCATGGAGTTGAATGCACTTTAGTGACATGTCTTCTCCATTTTTCTTTTTACGTTGTTATGTGGTCCTTGTTAATTAGCTGTTACATCCTTTGTGAAGCCCAACTTCCCGGAACCACTCAAGATCACTTGCAAATATTCAACATTGAGATGAAAGCAAAAATGAAGTCTTATCAGATGCCAGAGCAGGTGCTGTCCACTTGCTTCCCCCTTGATCTGATGTTATCTTTTTCCCGAAAGGTTTGGAGGTTGACCTAATTCAGGTTCTTCCATGTATAGGTTGTCTTTTGGAAGTGGATTACTCCCAAATTGTTGGGTCTTGTCACCCAAACCTCGGTATATCATTGGACAATTGAAGGTACCTGGCTTTTTTATGCTACAATTAGTTACAGTCGATGGTGCTTTACTGTAGTTTTTGTCACCATCTTGTCTGATGTATATTGTAGGCGTACTAATGTGTGTGCTATCATGTATGCTACTTCAGAATGTTATCCATCGTATGTTTCTGAAAAATAACCTATCTTCAGGTGATGCTGAGCCTGTAAAGATGTTTGACAGAACAGCTAATCTTGTCAACAACCAGATAATAAATTATCGATGTGACCCTTCTGAAAAATGGTTGGTTTTAATTGGAATTGCTCCTGGTTCGCCTGAGGTACGTAGAATGTATTCTGTTGTTTATCTGAATGAAGGTATTTGAAAGATCTTGCTCTGTGTTGGAGAAAAATTCACATGAAGAAGAATAAGAGAAAAAAGTCTCTTGAGTGGCCACCTGTAGCTGTTGGTGAATATGAAAAAGGACTTTCTCCCTTCCAATTGCTAATTATGGAAAAAAAAGAGAAGCATGTCTGTTGTAGGGGCATGCGAGTCATGTGACAGTATGATTTGACTTGATTCTTTTTAAATTTACACTGCTCTAATTCTAGTGGAGATGGTTTCTCAAATCTCAGTGGCCCATGAATGTGTCTGTGAATGCCGTGGGTCTGCACTCTTGGGGTTCATTCTTTATCTGTCATCATGTTTCTAATTCTTTCTGAAACTTTTCTCTATGGAAGTGTGAAGTTTGTGGTCGGTGCATCATTATTTCAGACTTTCTATAAAGCATGTGTGGTGTCAATAGTTTTCGTGTTTCTAAAATTTCTAGTCACCTTTGATGGTCAAGTAACTTTGATGTCCAAATCTCTCTTCTAGCGGCCACAACTGGTGAAGGGGAATATGCAACTTTTCTCTGTGGAGCAGCAGCGTAGTCAAGCCCTCGAAGCACATGCTGCATCATTTGCAACTTATAAAGTGCGGTCACTTCACCTATCTTTTTAATCTTTTGGATCACATGCTTCGGTTGTGAACCTGTTAATCTCTCTCCTCCTCATGTACAGGTTCCTGGGAATGAGAATCCTTCAACTCTCATCTCCTTTGCAACGAAGACTGTTAATGCTGGTCAAATTGCATCAAAGTTACATGTTATCGAGCTGGGTGCCCAACCAGGTGTCGTTACATTGTGTCATATGATTCTACTCTCTTCCTTTGATTCATCCACGGATCTCAAGATTCCATCTGGATCTTATCTATTGCTTGCTCCTTCTAACAATGCACTTATATTAGCAGGGAAGCTGTCTTTTACGAAGAAACAAGCGGATCTTTTCTTTCCTCCTGATTTTGCTGATGATTTTCCAGTGGCAATGCAGGTATTGGGTGGTGATGTTTGATTCTCCTGAAAATGTCAGAAAATTGCTGCATATGAACTAGATTTTGGATTTATTTGGTGCAGATATCCCACAAATACAGTTTGATATATGTGATCACCAAACTTGGGCTGCTATTTGTCTATGATTTGGAGACAGCTACTGCTGTATACAGAAACAGAATTAGTCCAGATCCAGTATTTCTAACTGCAGAAGCTTCGTCAGTTGGCGGTTTTTATGCCGTAAACAGGCGTGGCCAGGTCTTATTGGCTACTGTAAATGAGGCAACGATTGTGCCTTTTGTTAGTGGCCAAGTATGTGCATCGGATTTGTGTATCTTCATAGTCCTCAAATTTCACCTTGGATGCTCATTTATCGTGTTAACAATAATTTGGTGGTTCTGCAGCTGAACAACTTGGAGCTTGCTGTGAATCTTGCAAAGAGAGGAAATCTTCCTGGTGCAGAGCAGCTGGTAATGCATTATACTCATAATTCTGAGTAATTTGTCTACATACTGGATGATTGATGGTGTATGAGTAAGTATGGCGTAACTTGTGACCAAATGAGGGTAAAACTGATTGGTTTGGGTATATTAGAATTTATTTCCATATGCACGTGGCTATTCTGTGTCGTTTGTTATCTCTCTTCTATCAATCAAAGAATCTCCTCTATGTTAATCTCTGTTCTGTCTATCTTGGCACATACACGTGCTCCCATAGGCCTATCATTGAACTTCAGTTGTGTAATTAAGGCAAATGGAACAGTTGCACAATCTTGAACCTAGTGAGTTCATTTCTCCTATAATGAAGTAGACTAATCAAATTTGATTCTTTGTTTGGTTGATCTGGAGGTTTTATCTTGGTATTTTTTTTGTTCCCCAACTTTGAGATGTGATTGACAAATATGCCTTGAAGCAGCTATAGTTTTCTTAATATAACTGTACTTTTAGTTCTGCTTGATGTGGTCACTCTGAGAGCATGTCAAATGTGCTCTTGTAAATTTTTAATTCCTCAGAGCAGATATAACTTGCATAATGAGATCAGAACACGTTTCCAAATTTATCAGGTTGTGCAACGTTTCCAAGAACTCTTTGCTCAAACTAAATACAAAGAAGCTGCTGAGCTTGCTGCTGAGTCTCCGCAAGGAATACTTCGCACCCCGGACACAGTTGCTAAATTTCAGGTGCTTGTCTTTCTGACATTTAGAATAGGTTTTTCGGTGATCATATTGGTACTTCTTTTTCTTGTACAAATACAACCCTGTTCCATGGTCCTGACTGAAGTTGTTCATTACCGTCATAGTATGAAAAATCTGGGTATATGTATTTTTTATGAGATGATTCAGTTTTCAGATTCTGTTGTAGCTTTCTTTTCCTTATTCGGAAATTAATCCATGGTTTGAAGAATTGCCTGACTAATGGAGACTGTCTTATCGATAAAATTGCTTAGTATGGTAAGGAGTTTCTATCAGGGACTGATTATATCTATGGCTTCTTTTCTGCAATAATAGAATCTGTAACAGCTCTCCTGGAATATTATTTGACAGAAGATATGAATTTTTCATTCTTGCCAATACTGCAGAGTGTCCCAGTGCAAGCTGGGCAAACACCACCTCTATTGCAATACTTTGGGACCCTTTTAACCAGGGGAAAGCTTAATGCATTTGAGTCATTGGAGCTATCACGCCTAGTTGTGAATCAAAACAAGAAAAACCTTCTTGAGAATTGGTTGGCTGAGGATAAGCTGGAATGCAGTGAGGAACTTGGGGATCTTGTGAAGGTCGGGTTTTTATTAATGTTCTTTCTTTCTTTCAACTTCTGTAGTTCTAAGATCTACATGATCTTGAATAGATCCTGGATATACAAGTTGATTAGTCTGTATATGTAGGCGTTTTTCTGCTTATATACTTGGTCTTTTCATTGCAGACCGTTGATAATGACCTCGCATTGAAAATATATATCAAAGCCAGAGCAACTCCAAAAGTAGTTGCAGCTTTTGCTGAGCGGCGAGAGTTTGACAAAATTTTGATATACTCAAAGCAGGTCAGCAGAACTTTCCTATCCTTTTCTTTACGTACACTTTTGAAGGCTCTGTACATTTTTGCAGTCCTCTTGTTGCTATTTCGTCACTTCAGTTTTTTGAATCTTATTGCTGCCTTCTGTCTTCTAGGTTGGGTACACGCCAGACTATCTTTTCCTTTTGCAGACAATTCTGCGAACAGATCCTCAGGTTTGCTCTCTGCAGTCATCTCATATTACCTCTCTTGCTGTGTCTCTGTCCTAGGCAAAGAAAAGCAACTGCAGTATAGCTACTAGTATCCCCATGGCTATGCACATGAGCAACTGATCACATGCGCAGACGTATTTTCACCAAAATTTGTTATGTGGCATGGAAAGGGTGCTATAACTGGTGTGGTGTATGACTCATGTGACTATGGTTCTTGTTTGCTCTTTCAGCTCACTATAATTCTTATTAACGTACTTGGATTAAAATGTAAAATTGTTGTTCTTACTGTAATTTTTGCCCTGTGGGTAATTTACCTTTCTGTCGTTACTCATGTTTGGACTACTGAAGGGCATTGATGGCATTAGTTCAGTGAATCCCCTACCCTACATTTTTCACTGCTTACATTGACCTTGGAGTCGCATAATATTTGGTTTTGCAGCAAGTTAGTGTAATGTTGGTTAGATTTTGTTTCAGATGCATGCATAGTCCATTAAAAAACCGGTGCATGAAATAGCTAGTGTCCTTTGACCCGAAGAAGAAGAAGAAGAAGAAGAAGAAAGAAATAACTAGGGTCAGGTAGTTTTTTCGTGGAGAGGGAGGTGGAAGGGGAGGATGACAGCTTGGACTTTTATAAAAACCCCTTTTTTGGCCAAGAAAATTCATATAAACTTACGTCGATTTGCATCCCTGTTGGTGTGCTCTGTGGGTCGCACACATGCTGTGTGATCATTGAATATATTATGTTTTAACATATTTTTCACGCCATCTAGACATAGAAAGTTTTCTGATTTCTTTACTTCAGGGAGCTGTCAACTTTGCATTAATGATGTCCCAAATGGAGGGAGGTTGTCCAGTGGATTACAATACTATAACAGATCTCTTTCTTCAGGTTTGGCTATAACATTGTTTCACTTAATCTGTTATGGTTTTCAATTTTTTAGGCCACTCTCTGTATTTTCATTTGTTGCTCTTTGTAGCAACGTACACATGATGCTACAAGGGCTTATCTAAGGTTGCTAGTCATATTCTTTGTTTTTTTGGTAGATAGTCATATTCATTTTTGTGCATAAGCATGTAATTATGTCTGATTCCATCTGGCACGTGCAGAGGAATTTGATCCGAGAAGCGACTGCATTCTTGTTAGATGTACTGAAACCAAATTTGCCAGAACATGCTTTTCTTCAGACAAAGGTAATTGATAATATCAGTACCAAGGATACTCTGTAGTTTTATATGAATATATTTGTGACTTTTGTCACTAACAAGGCTTCAATATCATAGGTTCTTGAAATCAATCTGGTCACTTTTCCAAATGTGGCTGATGCCATCTTGGCTAATGGCATGTTCAGTCACTATGACCGTCCTCGAATTGCCCAACTTTGTGAAAAAGCAGGTCTCTATGTTAGGGCCCTTCAGGTATATATCCTGAGATTTCTGTGTTAATCTAATGTGTAATATGTGAAATTCGGTTATTCTGATGTTGACTATCTATTATCTTACAGCACTATACTGAGCTGCCAGATATCAAACGTGTCATTGTGAACACACATGCTATCGAGCCTCAGGTTTGCATTATTTTTTTCCTTTTTTATGGTGGGTACTCTGAAATTGGGCCTAATACTTTGGGATTGCCTGCAGTCACTTGTTGAGTTTTTTGGTACACTATCGCGAGAGTGGGCTTTGGAGTGCATGAAGGACCTTTTGATGGTCAATCTGAGGGGCAATCTTCAGATTATTGTACAGGTGTTGTATCTTTCCTTTTCTTCTTAAGTTTCTTCTCTCCCATTTTCAGTAACTACATGAAAGATATGTGTACAGGTTGCGAAGGAATATTGTGAGCAGTTGGGTGTTGATGCATGCATAAAGATTTTTGAACAATTCAAGTCGTACGAGGGGTTGTATTTTTTCCTAGGCTCATACTTGAGCTCCAGGTTAGTGAGGGATATATTTCCCTGTTATTCGTTCATAGTTCACTTAAAACTGCTGTGTTGGTACTTTGGATGAAGCTCTCTCCTTTCTTGTCAATTGTGCCAGTGAGGATCCTGACATTCACTTCAAGTACATTGAGGCTGCTGCTAAAACTGGACAAATTAAAGAGGTGGAACGTGTGACTAGAGAGTCAAATTTCTATGACCCTGAGAAGACTAAAAATTTCCTGATGGAGGCCAAGCTTCCTGATGCACGGCCACTAATTAATGTTTGTGATCGTTTTGGCTTTGTGCCTGATCTCACACATTATCTTTACACAAATAACATGCTTCGGTATATCGAGGGCTATGTCCAGAAGGTACGAGGTCTTATGACTACCAGCATCGACTTTCTGCATTCACTTTTTGTAAAGTTTCTAAGATTGTTTTCCTCTCTTGGTAGGTCAACCCTGGAAATGCTCCTTTGGTAGTGGGGCAGCTGATAGATGATGAATGCCCAGAAGATTTCATAAAAGGCTTAATTCTTTCTGTTCGATCTTTGCTGCCGGTGGAGCCTCTCGTTGATGAGTGTGAAAAGAGGTGTGGATTTGCCACTTTCTTGCTCTGGCTCTCTGATGCTCCAGTTCTGTGATGGTTTATCATCTTTATGAGGTTCTGGTCAAATTAGTGTTCTCATGTGTGGGATCTGGTTTGCAGGAATCGACTCCGTTTGCTCACTCAGTTTTTGGAGCATCTCGTGAGTGAGGGAAGCCAAGATGTACATGTCCACAATGCTTTGGGTAAAATCATCATCGAAAGTAACAACAATCCGGAGCATTTTCTCACAACCAACCCATACTATGATTCACGCGTTGTGGGTAAATATTGTGAGAAACGCGATCCTACTCTTGCGGTTGTGGCTTACAGGAGGGGCCAATGTGATGATGAACTTATCAATGTGACCAATAAAAATTCCCTGTTCAAATTACAAGCCAGGTTTGACACATGCTTCATGTCACAAATTTGATTGTCATTAATAGAATCATCTGTTTCTTTTATTAATATCATCTCATTATCATAGGTATGTAGTTGAAAGGATGGATGGTGATCTATGGGAGAAAGTTCTGGACCCTGAGAACTCTTATAGGAGACAGCTAATTGATCAGGTTGTCTCTACGGCTTTGCCTGAGAGCAAGAGCCCAGAACAAGTTTCTGCAGCCGTTAAAGCTTTCATGACGGCCGATCTTCCTCATGAACTGATTGAACTTCTTGAGAAGATTGTGCTTCAGAATTCTGCTTTTAGTGGGAACTTCAACTTGCAGAACTTGCTTATCTTGACGGCCATCAAGGCAGATCCATCTAGAGTCATGGATTATGTAAATAGACTGGATAACTTTGATGGACCTGCGGTTGGGGAAGTAGCTGTGGAAGCCCAACTTTATGAGGAAGCTTTTGCAATTTTCAAGAAGTTTAATTTGAATGTCCAGGCTGTAAATGTCTTACTGGATAATATTCAAAGCATCGAGCGAGCAGTTGAGTTTGCATTTAGGGTTGAGGAAGAGGCTGTTTGGAGTCAGGTAGCCAAGGCCCAACTAAGGGAGGGTCTTGTCAGTGATGCTATTGAGTCATTTATCCGTGCAGATGACGCCACTCAGTTTTTGGATGTTATTCGTGCTGCTGAGAATGCTAATGTCTATCATGACTTAGTGAAGTACCTTCTGATGGTGAGGCAAAAGACGAAAGAACCCAAGGTGGATGGTGAGCTCATATTTGCATATGCCAAGATTGATAGATTGGGTGAGATTGAGGAATTCATCCTGATGCCAAATGTTGCCAATCTTCAAAATGTTGGTGATCGCTTGTATGATGAAGGCTTATACGAAGCTGCCAAAATCATTTTTGCCTTTATTTCTAACTGGGCCAAGTTGGCCAGCACACTTGTGAAGCTGAAACAATTCCAGGGAGCTGTTGATGCAGCTCGAAAGGCCAATAGTGCAAAGACATGGAAGGAAGTTTGCTTCGCCTGTGTTGATGCCGAGGAGTTCCGCTTGGCACAAATGTGTGGTCTCAACATCATCATACAGGTGATTTATTGATTCCATGTTCATTCATAGACAACTTATTCATCTTTCTTTCTTCTTTTTCTAGCTCTCCGCGTAGAACCCTTTCGACAGGAAGAAACTATGAGAGCTGGTAAACTGGAAATTTGCACTCGGGTTGCCTCTTTACATGCTTTCCGGATGGACATATAGCATGCTTCTTGCTACTTCCGTTGGCTGCATCATTCGCATCTCCCAACCCATATTCACTCGAATTTGCCTATGTGAATGCTGCAGGTGGATGATTTGGAAGAAGTCAGTGAATATTACCAGAACAGAGGATACTTTAACGAGCTTATCTCTCTCATGGAGAGTGGTCTGGGTTTGGAACGTGCACATATGGGTATTTTTACTGAGTTAGGTGTCCTTTATGCAAGATACCGTCCGGAGAAGCTCATGGAGCACATTAAGCTGTTTGCCACTCGGCTCAATATTCCCAAGCTTATACGAGCTTGTGATGAGCAGCAGCATTGGAAAGAGCTCACATACTTATATATCCAATACGATGAGTTCGACAATGCAGCAACGACCATAATGAACCATTCTCCTGAAGCATGGGATCACATGCAGTTTAAAGATGTGGTCGTCAAAGTTGCCAATGTTGAACTCTACTACAAGGCCGTGCACTTCTATTTGCAAGAACATCCTGATTTAATCAACGATGTTCTCAATGTGCTTGCACTTCGTGTGGATCATACACGTGTTGTTGACATTATGAGAAAGGTTTTACATGCAACTTTGAAGCTGTATCTTGGCCTCGCTTTTGTTTTGCTTGTTCTAACTTTGTGGGTAAATGATTGTGTACTCTCAATTTCAGGCGGGTCATCTGCGGCTTGTCAAGCCTTACATGGTTGCAGTACAGAGCAACAATGTTTCTGCTGTTAATGAAGCTCTGAATGAGATCTATGTAGAAGAGGAAGATTATGACAGATTGCGTGAATCTATTGATTTGCATGATAACTTTGATCAGATAGGCCTTGCACAGAAGGTTATACAACATTCCTTTGCCGTGGGCTTTTACATTTGGGTATATTCTTATTCATTAACAACTGCTGTTTTACCTTGAGCAGATTGAGAAACATGAGCTTCTTGAGATGAGACGTGTTGCTGCTTATATCTACAAGAAGGCTGGTAGATGGAAGCAGTCAATCGCATTGTCCAAAAAAGATAACCTTTACAAAGATGCCATGGAAACAGCATCTCAGTCTGGTGACCGTGAACTAGCAGAAGAGTTGCTTGTTTATTTCATTGAAAAGGTACTTATTTTGCAAAAAAGTCCTCTGTTGTCCGAGTGGGAGTGCTTTCTGCAGATAGGAATTAACTGTCTAGAGGTTCCTAGCTGGCTGAGAATAATATGCCAATTTATGTGAAACTATGTTAAGTTGAAATTCTTTGCTTGTAGTAATGCATGGAGATGTCTTTTAAGTGCTGTCTCTTTTTGGAGTCTGCAGCAGAAGAATATCTGGTTGTCATTTGTACATTTGCATTCATATACAGTTGTTTATTGGTCTAACACTTTAGCACTTGGATCTGAGACAGACATGGTTGAACAAGGTGTCTCTTTGGATAGGAAGATGATTAACATGTATCCAACTGGAGTCTTTTCTTTTTGCATTATTTTGTTTTTAGTCCTGGTCTCCTCCCTTAATGTTTGGAAATGTGTGCATGTGTTTATCTGGTCCCGGTGCAATATTTATTTTTTTCTCCTTGATCTGTGCAGGGAAAGAAGGAATGCTTTGCTTCGTGCCTCTTTGTCTGTTACGATTTAATCAGGGCAGACATTGTGCTTGAACTCGCCTGGATGAACAATATGATTGATTTTGCTTTCCCATATCTGCTTCAGGTGATAACATTGTTGTACTGTTATAGTTACTCTGAAAACGCATGAATGAATGTAGCTCACTATTCATATGTGAATTCATTCTTGTCACAGTTCATCCGTGAGTACACTAGCAAAGTTGATGAGCTTGTGAAGGACAAGATTGAAGCTCAAAAAGAAGTGAAGGCTAAAGAGAAGGAAGAGAAGGATGTCATTGCACAGCAGGTAATTAGTCTTCGGTCTTCACATTCTATCGAGTTAAAAAGTACTTGGCTTATGCCGTTTTGTGTAGTTCACTAGCTACATGTTGAAATGCTAGTGTGAGCTTTGCTTATAGCAACCAGCTCTTTGTTTAACCACTCAGTTGTTACTTTTAAGCTACAATAGTTACTGCCCCAAAACCTCGTTTTTTGTTTGTTACTTGATTATATGACAAACAAATAACTCATTCGACTGCATTTTTCCCTTGGCAGAACATGTATGCTCAGTTGCTGCCTTTAGCTTTGCCTGCACCCCCAATGCCTGGTATGGGAGGACCGGGGATGGGAGGGATGGGAGCAGGTTTTGCTCCCCCACCTCCAATGGGTGGGATGGGGATGCCTCCTATGCCACCGTTTGGCATGCCGCCTATGGGAAGCTACTAAATTCAGGGAAGATGGACCTTGCTATTTGTTTCTTTGATAGCAGTAGCGTCACAAGACTCTGTGGACTCGAAGTTTTCGTTATTGCTTTGGGTGGACGTAGCTAGGGTGCTGCGCAATAACTGTCTCGAGTTTTTGTATCTTTCATAGGCTTGGGTAATTGTTGTAACACTCAATTGTTTTTGGATAGGAAGCGGCATTCTTTTGCTGTTATAGAGTGTCAGGGGAAGAGGATTTGCTTGTATTCTAGTGATCTTATCGGTGTCTATTGAGGAAACAATAGTAAAATACATGAAGATATATAGACTGAATCCCAGTGCGGGAAGATATATGTTAGCATGCTTGTTTCTTACTTTGTCGATTCTGCTTTTATTTTCACTCGAGGTGGTTTCAGTATTTGGCCGCAAAAGGAGCCGCTTTTGGTGTATAAATATGGGACTTCTGTTCTGATGATCGTCTGAGGACTTTGAAAGCGGTTCATGCCTTATGCTCTGTTTGTTATGCTCAGTTTATCACGTAGAAAAATTCATTTAAAAAAAAAATAATAGTATGTATTGTTTGGAACAATTAGTCAATGAAAAGTATTTTCGTTAATGATAATAATTTGGGCGCGAATGATAACCATTCTGGCCAGAAATTGATTTCTGGAAAAGAAATAGATTTTTTTATTTTTATTTGTAGATGAGTTTCTAAACAAAAATAATCGTTTAATAACAATGTAAAATTTCTATTCTAAAAATAGAAATCCGTTTGATAACGATACGGAATTTATTTCTTTCGGATGATGGTAGATCGGTGGACAACGGTGGGCCGACGATCGATGGGCGGTGGACTAGTGACCGCAGTGGCAGCGGCGGCGGGAAATTGGCGGCAGTCGGTAGAGTTGGCGGCGACGGCCTGTGGTCGGTGGCGACGGATGAAGGATACGATGAGAAATTTTTTTTTTCTCATTTCTGTTTCAAAAATAAAGAAGTAGAAAATTTTTACTTCTAATTTCTATTCCAAACCTATTTTTGGAATAAGAATATATTTTAGAAATAGAAAAATGAAATAATTTTACTAAACGGATTTTTATTCTAAAAATAAGTCCGGAATAGAAAAATTAGTTCTAGAATAGAAATAAGTGTTTGTCATGCATCCCCTTTTTATGTCTAAACATCTTGACAATTTTTCTTTTTTTACATATTCATTTTCCTTTGTAAGTGATGTGAGCGATTTAATTTAGAAAAATATCTTACAAATTATTTATTTTTCACCAAACAGACTTTTTTTTTTTTTTCAGTCCTACTCTATATCTATTCTACACTCACTCTCAGACTTTTGTCCTGCCTCTTGCAGGGCGTGGACGTCGAAACCCATTCCTGAAACTTGCGCGTTCTCACCCCATCCCTTCATGAGAAGGTGGGGGTTTGAACCCCTCACCTCTCCCTTCCATATTCACCAAACAGACTTACCCTCAAAAGCTTTGGTTCTTGTTTTAACCACCTTTGAAATTGAATGTTCAAGTTACAATGTCCTTAAAGTTGTGATTCCATGTCTTACAATGATTTTGGCTCAATTTATATATATATATTTCTGTCCGTTCGATAGGAAAGGATTATATGCTCATTTCGTTGGCTTCTCCACTTGTCTATTTTTGCATTATGATGTAAATTTCAATGTCCTTTTTCTAAGCGCATTTTAATTACTACTTGAATCGCATTTGGTAAATGAATAAATTATTATGTATATCTTTGACAGTTGTGTGATTGTTACATGAAATAGTTGATGAATCTATTGTTAAGTGGGAATTTGGCACATGACAATTGTACGAGACACGAAATATTCGGGCTTAATTTTTTAAAAAGTCTCATCTTTAAGTTCAATCTTTTTACTTTTTTTTTTGTTTAAAAGTAGTTGCAAACCTTCATGAGTTCATCAGCATTTTGGTGTTGATAATTTATGATTGTTTTTTGATGGGCAGATTTAGAATTAGGATAAAGCCAATGATTTTTTTTTTTTTACACAAAGTATGGGCCCTAGTCGGAGGTGTGGATATAAAATTGGAGGGTTTCTCTTTTCGGGAATTTGGCCAAAATAGTTGATGAATTTACTGTTAAAGGGCTATTTGGCACTCGACAATCGCACGCAAGATCATCATCTTCCGCTTCGTCTTGGTCTTGGTCTTCGTCTTCGTATCGTCGTCGCTGAGAAAGTGTGTAATCATATATCGCGATCGAGGTTCAATCCTTGCCCGGCGTTTCCTCCGCCGAAAGGCATATATCTCCCTCGACTTCTTCACTGGACCGTCGCCTCCCTCGAAGAGAGAGTCGGTCCGCCATCTCCTCCCCGATGGCGATCGCCGTCCTCGTCTGGGCTCTGATCGCCGGCCTCCTATCGTCCCTCGCCCTCCTCTTCGCTTCGCGCGTCGCCTCCTGCCGCGCGAGCCGGAAGCGAGCCGTCGGGTTCTTCCACCCGTACACCAACGACGGCGGCGGGGGGAGAGGGTGCTGTGGTGCGCCGTCAAGGCCGTGCAGGAGGAGCGCCCCGATCTCGACTGCGTCGTCTACACCGGCGATCACGACGCGTCTCCCGATAGCTTGACGGCCCGCGCGGTCGATCGGTTTGGAGTCAAGCTGCTTCGTCCTCCTAAGGTTCAATTCTTTTTTTGTATTTTTTTTAAAAATTTTTCCAGTTGCTGAGCTTATTGTTTGAGCTATTCCTGTTTTGTTCGAATCACGTCGCACGTCAATAGGAGGAGTTTTAATTAGTATCGTGCGCTTTAAATCAGTGAGTGGAGAATCTCAATTGATGGTTTGATTGAGGAGCTGTGCTCTTGGTTCTTGAAATGTCTTGCCGATGTAGGCATGCGAGGTTGGAGTTGAATGTCAGATAGTGCATTCTCCATTTTCTTTATACGGCTTTCTTGGCTCTTGTCAAGGATCGTAGACTGTAGACATAATGGGTTCCCTTTGGTCTTTCAATGGAAAAAAAATTATGGTGTTGTTACTTGAGGACTGCATCTCTAACTTACCTTGTGATAAGCAATGGCGTGAAATGCATGGGGAATTTTGCATAGGACATCATTTGCATGAGAGATGAACACATATCTTAAAGAGGTGATGATGCTAGCCTGTAGTGCTGGCAAATTTTCATCTTTTTTGTCACGAGTGCCTGATGGGATTCTCCTAGGGATTTTTGAAATTCGTAAGCTCTGACAGTGTGCTCTTGTTACTTATGCTCAAATCCTCAGGCTGTCCATCTGTGGAAGAGGAAGTGGGTCGAGGAAACTACCTACCCACGTTTTACTATGATCGGCGAAAGTCTTGGTTCCATGTATCTTTCATGGGAAGCATTGTGCAAGTATACTCCACTGTTCTATTTTGACACCAGTGGATATGCTTTTACATATCCTGTTGCACGAATTTTTGGATGCAAAGTTTTGTGCTACACTCATTACCCTACTATCAGCACGGACATGCTATCTCGTGTTCGCCAGCGGGCTTCTACCTATAATAACAAAGCTTCGATAGCTCAGAGGTATAGGATCTAATCTGTTGGTTTTTTATTTATCTGTGTGCGCTTCTGTTCTAGATGTTCTATAGAACTTCTTAAACATGATGGTTCTCCCCTTGTCCCTTTGTCCGAGACTCCGTATCACTACCTTGTCTCCCTCAATTATGTGCACTTGCTTGTTGTATCATTGGCACCTCTCCTTTTAAAATCTGACAGTCGTATTGGTCTAGTGTGAGATTTCTGATATCTGAACATTGGTGTAATTCATGCATAGAAATATATGTGTGGTTTTCTATGTTCTCTGTTATATTCAATTCTGACGTAAATCTCTCCTTTCGGACAGTTTTTGGCTATCCAGATGTAAAATCATATATTACACAATTTTTAGCTGGTTGTACGGGTTTGTTGGGTCCTGCTCACATCTTGCAATGGTTAATTCTTCATGGACAAAGTCGCATATTGAGAAGCTTTGGAGAATTCCTGATCGAACTAAGCGAGTTTATCCTCCATGCGATACATCAGGACTGCAGGTTTGTTGTGCTGATATTGTTCTTTACCAAATTTCTGGGACCTCTCTCTCTCTCTCTCGAGTGTGCGGGTCAGACTAACTTGGACTCATGTATGCACACATTAACTGTACACCTGATATGTCGACATAGGCATGCCAATGGAAATGAGTTATAGGAAAAAGTTAGCTTGGTCTTGCTACAAATGGACAAACTGCAAATATCAACATCCGGTTGTTATGCCCTCCTTCTCCTTTTTTTCCTGCTTTTAGTCTCAGCATGTCATGTCTTCCTCCCCTTATCAAATTGGGAAATGATTTACCCATTTTATTCAGACTGCTTTTGTAACTACTTACTTGACCAGTTAACAGTGTAACTTTGCATTTTAATTTGTATGGCAGTCTATGTGTATTCTTTTCTCTAGCTAGCTAATTCTTGTTTGTTGTGTTCTACTTATGATCTATGTACATTTTCTATTATCAACAATCTGCTTTGGTTTTTCTGTTGTTAAGTTTTCACCATTTCAATTTGCATTAGTGGATATTTCATTTCCTAAATCATTTTCGTCGAAGCAGGCACTTCCCTTGGAAAGACCAGTTACTGCACCAACTTTCATTTCTGTAGCCCAGTTTCGTCCAGAGAAGGTGGGAACATTTATACCAACCTTATAATGACGAGGTAGCCATCATTTTAGTGGCTCACATGGGCCTTTGCTAACTTAGTGCATTTGCTTTAAGCTTGATTGTCGTATCTCAGGCACACGTTCTTCAACTCGAGGCATTCGAGCTTGCTATCAGAAAATTAGATGCAGACATGCCAAGGCCTAAGCTCCAATTTGTGGGAAGTTGTCGGAATAAGTCAGATGAAGATAGGCTAGAGAGTTTGAAAATCAGAGCAGTTGAACTAAAAGTTGAAAGGGATGTGGAGTTCCACAAGAACGTAATGTACAGGTCTGTGCCACTAAGAACCCAATTAGGCCTAATTTTTTCATTGCTTTATTCTGGAGAATTGATTGACTTTGCCATATGGTGAGTTGTTTATTTCGACCACAAACAACATCTGGATGATATAACCAATATTTTGGGGGTATCTCCACTTAATGATATCTAATGAAGACTGCTATGAGCTTCTCACTTAGACCTTTTCATGTGGAGCAGCATGTTGTTTTGAGCTCTCAGTAAGGAGCTATGATGTAAGAGAAATGCACGAACTTTGATGGATTTGATTTAACCATTGGCTTTTAGCGATAAGTAAAGTGAAGATGAGAGAGGACAAAAGTGTAAGTGGGCTTACCGGCGGAAGCCCACTTGAGCACACTAGATGGGCCAAGAGCTTATAGAGCCCACTCTCACCAATCCCTTTTATATTTGTGAACCTGAGTTCAAAATGACTTTCGTTCTTGTATGAGTCAGTTCTTTACTATGGCTCAATTTAGATGTGTATGTTTGACACGGAAATAGAAAGGGTAAGATTGAGAGGCATACCCTAGAACCTCTTGCATTAAGTAATGTTAAGAGGAATGTCCACGCACCATACAACGAGATTCTCTTAATATAACTTGGTTTCTCTGTGATGGTGAGGAATATATTTTCTGATACTTGACTGATGGGCATTTTGCTAAACAGCAGTGCTAATAACTGGAAAAAAGTTAAAAGCTAAGTTGGTTTTCATCTGAATATTTCTTCTTTTGGGTTCAATTGATCATGTCCTCCATATATGTAAGTATTGATTTTGCTCACGTCTTATGTCACAGTTGATAAGTATGAACCATCCACTAGACTTTGGTTTTGACAGCTTCCTTACTTGGCAGGGATTTGGTAAAACTTTTAGCAGGTGCAACTGCAGGACTGCATTCTATGACGGATGAGCATTTTGGAATAAGCGTGGTAGAGTATATGGCTGCTGGAGCCATCCCGATTGGTATAGATTTAATCACTTTAGACTAGAAACGAATTCCCTGTCCTGTCTTCATGCAAATTGAATGTCTGCTTTTTGTCCAGCTCATAAGTCTGCTGGCCCAAAGATGGACATTGTTTTAGAAGAAGATGGACAGCAAACTGGATTTCTTGCCCAAAACGTTGAAGAATATGCTGATGCCATCCTGAAAGTCATTAGGATGCCAGAATCTGAGAGAGTCAATATGGCTGCAGCGGCGAGGAAGCGAGCGAGCAAATTTTCTGAGCAAAGATTTTATGAAGACTTCAAGACTGCAATTCGGCCAGTTATTGGTACTTCATCATCTTAAACACGTTATCTTGTAACCGTGAGCAAGAGGCTTAGTTGTAGCTTTAGGTACAAAGGAGCCGTTGGATTTTTCCTTTCTTTTTGTTCACCAGAAAACGGGTGCTCCTAGGTCTGATAGCATGGCGGCTGATCTAAGGAATAGAGTAAAGGCGACTATCTTTGACAAGGTCACAACAAAGTTGTCATTTCTTTTACACAATCATTCACTGATCTCCCATCTGTGATGCTCCAAGGGACCACACGACGCTTCCTTGGGAGTGGCTGACGTTCTCTCTTGCTAATGGAAAGTAAAATGCCTTGTATAGTTTTGATGTATCGAGTTCATGTTCCAATTTGATGCGACTATATGGTTGATGAATGGTACGGGAGACTTATTTTTATGTGTTATTCTCTTCATTTCATTTTCGGGCATGTCTCGAGTTTGAGGTTAACTATGGCATTGCCTTGTTGAGAACTTGAGATGACTAAACTGCTCCTTAATTCTAGTCGGGGCTGTCAATTTTCGACACCACACGGTTTTATTTTATTTCATTTTAGACTAGTAAGTCGAAAGATCTGCTTCTGACTCTAACCTCTTCTGTCCAATCAGAAAGTAGGCTAGAATCAATATCCAATTATCAATAGGAAAGAATGATAATTTTCGAAGATAACCTTTTGTATTATTTTCCTGATTCATTAGTCAAGCAAATTCCAAATTCAATTTTAGGTGAACTTCAATTTCATTCAGTTTTAGAGCTCGATTCTAGTAGACTTTTGGCCCAACCGATTGCCCGGTAGAAGGGATTTCCAAATTGCCCGGTGGGCGCAAAAACCAACCCGAAATTTGCTGACCAATTCAAACCGGCCGGGTTTTGGTTCGGGTGTTGAGAAAACCGTAACTTTCAGTGGTTTGATTCGGGTTTCGGGTATAAATTGAACGGGCCTAAAACATAAAAAGAAGGGGGGATTCAATTAGGAAAAAAGAAGGGAGAGAAATGATTTCTAAACTCTGATGTAACATATAGTGTGATTTTTAAATTTTTAATATGTTTATAATGGTCTCTGAATTATTAACAAAATGTTCAAGTTAGCACCAAAACTATGTGAAGTGTATAATGTTGCCATTCGGTTAATTCAAGTTAACAAAATCAACTAATATGATTTTCAATCTTTTAAGTTTGGATCGTGGATAAAAGAAAAATTATACGTAGATTATTCACATAAAGTATTCATTTTAAATTGGGATAAAATAATCAATGTTACCAAATAAAGATGGATATATTGATGGTTAATTTTTTATATCTAAATAGAAAAATAAAAATAAATTTACATTAATGGATTATTTTTTAAAATTCAATCAGTTTATAATAATCTGTATTGTCAAAACAATTTTTTAAAAAGGATTTTCTTGAATATTTATCAATAATTCATAAATCATATTAAAAATTAAAAATTCGGTATAACTTTTCACATTAGGTTAAAATTTAGGCCTTATTCGTATCATTTGCCATTAAAAGCCATCATTGGGGCAAAGGAGAAACCTCTCCTGACCGAGAAAAACAAGTTCCAGAGGCATCTTCCATTCATCTCGATTTGGGTTTTTCCGCACCATATTTGGATCTGCCTCTTCTTCGATCCGGAATTCCCAGCAAATCCTTGACTCCTCGAATACAATGGGATTTCACACCTGGCGGTTGTTCGGTCTCCGCTTTTGGGGGCGAAAAGTGAAATACATTTCGTGATTAAAAAAAAAAAAATTACGTTCGTGATCACGAGATCAGCCCCTGTCGCAGCCAAGCCGGCGCTCCCTCTCACCGCAGCGCCTCCTCGGCGTAGACGCCTCCGACGAGCGACGACTCCGACTCCGACAGGGGGAACGCCGAAGAGCTCACCCCGTCCCCAGTGAGGCCGCGGTTCTCAGCCATTCGAAGCTCCTCTAATCGGCCGCGAAGCTCCGGAGGGGGGAAATTGAGCGGAGTCTTGCGTTGGTCGACGCGCTTGGCAGTGGACAGCGACGCGCCGACGCCGTTGCTTCGCGGCTAAAAGATCCGCCCGTCCCGCCCTACCCGTCTGGAAGTTGCTGCTCGATTCGTGACGCCGAGCGCCGGCTTGAAAATCCTTGTCGAACAGCTTCTCCGATGGCAATTGTGGAAGTCAAAAGAGAAACTTGAAGGTTCTTCACGCCCCAAACAGGGCTTTAACAGTGATGCGACCGATGCCACGTTAATCCTCCCGAGTTCGCTGCAATTCAGGCTTTTGAGATGGCTGATGATCGGAGCAGCAGTCTCTCTCATACTTTCAAGTACTTATTGGGTTAGTGCCAGACCCTTTGATCTTTTCATTTCCAATGTTTTCTCAAATTTGGTAGCCTTTTGGTGTGTTGTTTCATCGGATTTTGGTAGTCGCGTGTTATCTTTTGCTGAGAAAGTTGGTTTCTTTTCTCTTGGTTTTCCGGAAAATAACGGTGGGCATCAGCTACGCAGTTTTTGGCCAGAGGAATTCCTTTTCTGTTCAATACGTGGATAGTGCGGCATCTCACCGAAGACGATTACGCGGTACTCGACTGCTGTTTTCTCTTTTCATGGTTCTGGCCTTTTATTTTTTCCTTTCTTAATTGTTGAAACGTTGATTGATGCTGCATTCTCAGGTGTTGTTCATTAGCTGGTAAAAATTTAGACTTGCAATCGTTTAGTATATGCACACTTTAGTTTGCCTTCTGGCATCATGAGATGGGAAATTAGTGTTAGCCGGAGTTTGTTGGGGGCTAACTATTCTTCATTCTTATAGAATGTCTGAGTTTGCCTATACGTGCAAGACCCTCTTACGAAGTGTGAAGGTTGGATGCTGCTTTTAAGTACTTAATGGAATTTTAGCAGTTAATCCTCATCCCCTGATGCTGGGTCTCTCTAATCTCGCATCCTGTACTATCTAGACTTATTTTGACTTTACATAGATGAGATCTTTCAATACGTTATATTATGTCATGTTATGATCTTCTGCTCTGTGTCTTTGTAGATTGAACTGAAATTTCTTTGTCATTATTAATGCAGCTCTATGCAGTAAAATTTCATCTTTTTGTCACCTGTGTGCTGTTCCTTAGTCGGGAGGGATTTCGTCGAGCATGCATGCGAGCTGACATTCAATGGTGCTTCTTCTTGCTCTTTCATGTATGCATATTGGTGACAGTTGTGTTGTTAGACTTTCTATCATTTTGACGTTATGTATATACTACTTGGCAAGGAATTGGTACTATTGGATTTGTGTTCAAGTTTAATGATTACTTGCTATGTTGTGTCTATGTTTGTATATTGTAGGGGAGACATCATCAGTAAATATGCAAACTTCTTCCAGTTAGGTGTTTTGGATCTATTGAAAAAAAAAATAATGCCACCTAGTGCTACCTACTGTTATATCCTTCAAAAAATTCTCATTTCAGATTCGCATATTTAATGTCCATTTACAATTGCCAATTGAGTTTTCTCTGGTTTGCTGGCCTAGTGACTGGAGCTAGTTTTATATAGTCTCATCTCTTGTTGGACTTCTGGAGGCTGCTGTTTAGTTTGTCTTTGCTACCTTTGTTTTCTTAAGTTCGTGCTCCATCAAAACCTCTATAGCTTTCTTCTGGACGATTGTTGCCCGAATCTAATCCTCTATATATCCAAAGAAAAACAAGTCATCTGTAGGTGTGTGGTAGTAGTACAAATGAAATGATATGTGGAATTTATTTAGGTTACAAGTCAAAAAGTGTAGACCCTGATGTTTGTCGCATTACTTTTTGGAGTTTGTGCTTCGCCGTTCTGTTTCCGACTCAATAGTTTTTCAAATTATAGACAAATACTTACATATAATGTCTTGTGATGCTATAGCAATGGAGCTTCGGAGGGGGAAAATGTTACAAAGCTATTGAAAGTTGCTTGGATGACTATACCACTTGGACTAGCCATGACTGCTGCAGCCTGTTCTATTATCTTCTGGTGGCAGGAACTAAGTTTTTCTGACCCATATGCACATGCTATTCTTATAAATGGTAATTTGCTGTCCTTATCAGACTTTTGGCTCCACATGATTTGTTCCAATCAGATCATATCAGCGAGACGCTTTTTCAGAAGTGTTTGTTCTAATCTTCAGTTTTCTTTTCATCTTATGTTCTTGTCTGACGCTTTAAACAATTCTTGCCATGACAATAGCATTGCCATGCAGGTTTTGGATGTATGTTGGAACTCTTGGCTGAGCCTTTCTATATCCTCTCCCAGAACCTGCTTCTGCTTAAATTACGGTTATTGGTGGAGACAGCAGCAACATTCTTACGTTGCTTAACAATGTATATACTCATTGTTAAGCAAACTAACATGGTAAAGTTTTTGGCTACTGGTTATGCAAACTCTTGTGCAAATAAAAGATATCTAACTTGCTGTTGGGCTGGTTGCTTCTGCTTGTTATGCTATTTAGTATACTTCAGTTTGTGAATTCGTGTGTCTTCTGCCTATCCTACATCTTCAATGGGGATAGTTGGTCCAAACCTTTAAATTTTGAGATGCTTTGCTGTCGAAATACTTCATCTGATCAATAACTTTAATGAGCAGTTATTTATGTATCACATTCTGGTTTGATCAACTCTGCAATATAGGAATCAAATAGGGAGGTTGATCCAAATTTAAGTTCTGCCTTTTTCCCTTGGGTTTAGCAAATGGTAATGTAGATTTCAGGATATGAACATAACTGTGGATTCTTAGTATATCACGATAATTGTTGCTTGTCCTTTACTCAAAGGAGCTCTTTTAATTGATTCTGCAGGAAAAGGGGATTGTATTTGCATTGTCACAAGTTGCATATGGAGCTTGCTTCTTCTTTGGTTACTGGGGTTTTTACCTTTTTACAAGTTCATTCAAGAGTTCTGATCTTTTTCCTTTCAGGTATCAGTCTATTTCTGTCCATGTTACTCTCATATCGGATGCAACTTTTTGCCTTCATATATCCTGCTTTGCTCCTCTTCTGTCTTCTTATGCTGTGAGGATGATTTAGCTGGTAGTTATGCTTATGCAGAGTAGGCAGTAAGGCACACCTTGATGGCCAGCTTGCCAATATGTCCATGATATTCACTTTTCAGTCCTTCCGCAAGTTGATTCTTCAAGAAGGAGAAAAGATGGTTCTTGTATGGTTTGATACACCATATAATCAAGCTGTATATGGGCTAGTAGACAAACTAGGTAAGGCCTTTAGTACAATGTTCTTGTGTATAGTTAGTAACCTTTCCATGCACTTGGATGTTATGTAAATGGTCATTCTCTAATCGCATGAATTGGTCATTGAACTTGCTTTTTCCTGTGCTTTATATTTGAGAATACTTTAGTTGTTGATTTGAATGACTACCAGGGAGCCTTGTGGTGAGGCTGGTGTTCCTTCCCTTTGAAGAAAGTTCGTATACAGCATTTGCAAGGTCCGCATCAGGTTTATTTCTCTTTTCACTTTGTTTGTCCTTTTTCTTTAGATGTAAAGATATCTATCTTATGTTGGTTCCATTTTTCTCTGTATAGCCATGACACCTTTTGTTTTTGCTCTAGCTGACTAGTTGAATAGCAATTCGTTTCCATAGATTCTGTGACTGAAATGGTCTTTTAAATTCCATAGGAGTTTTGTATTTTGGTGAGACTATGAAGAAACACTGCCTCTGGGTGAATAGAATTTGTCATGCCATGCAGAAAAAAAGCATGACCACAGATCTATCTGCCTATCTGTCATGTAAATCGATATCGTTGCATCTATTGCGATTTCACCTTGTGTTGATTAACACTTCATATTGATGAGAGTAAAGGATATTGATGTTGCTATCACTGGGAGGTTTTTGCATCTGTTACATTCAAACCAAGGCTTTCCCTCTAATTGCAACATGGATCTTTTCCCACAGTTCCACTGTATTATCTGGTATGTGTATTGAGATGTGGCATGACCATGGAGGGAAGTTTTTCCTTCAAGATATAGCAAGAAATGGGTGGATACAAGTTAACAGGATCTACTTAGGGCTGGTTATTGGAAATCCATGGAAGTGGTGACGTATGTGACCTTGCATGCTTTTGGCAAACTCGGAGAGATGTATTTTAAGCTTTGTCTGAAGGCATCTTCCTGGAAGGCATGAATACTACAGTACTGTCTGCATGTGCATGCGTGCATGTTTAAATCTTTTCTGTATCATGAGGGATGATTACTGATATGGTTCTGAAGTTTTCTAATATGTTTATTCTTGGAGCAAGAGGCACAACTTGCATTCCAGTCGTACGCTATATCTTGATGTCATGTTTATATGCCATCATCTACTTTATTTTCAACATCTTATTTTTATTTTATTGTTTTATTTTCTTATAGGACAAAGTCCAGACAGAAGTCGGAAGATAGGAAGAAGTCTTACAGAGGCCCTTAAACTTGTCATGTTGATAGGTATGTTTCACTTAGTTTAATTTGTTCTATTTGGGAATTTCTTATTCTCAACCCTCTGTTTCCACATATAAATTAAGACTCTCAATAAAAGCTGCCATGTAATACTATATGCAAGGCTGAGTAACGCCAGAAACATACAATCACTTAGCATTCTGAATATAATTTCTTATCAATGTCTTTGCAGCTATGATTTCTATTTCCCTTTATGATTAGCATGTACTTTCATGGCCAGATTGTGCTTATTAAAGAGTGAAGCTGTTAAAAAGTTACTTCATTCCATTTATCTGTATGTTCTCAGACATGATCAAGAATTTGTTATTGCTTTATTATCTGATCTATGTGCATCAAAGCAGACATTGTAATAAGACTTGCATAATGCCGCTGGCCTTATTCTCAGTGGTTGAATCTTTTACTTGACCTACCTGTTGGCCCATTGAATAGATGCACAATGGTGTCTATCTACAGTTATACACCTCTTAGCTTTGTTGTTATCTGCAATTTTCCTTTATTAAACATTAGACTTTAATTAAGGCAATGTTGCTTTTCTATTGATCAAACCAATTATATTGCTTTATGCCCCTTGATGAGTAAGGTACACTTTTGGTATGTATTTTACATGATTTCCAGTGTATGTTACAACCTAGTTGTCTCATGCCTTGCTATTTTTTCTGTTGCCAATGATAGGTCATTCACATGAAACTCAAACAATGTGATATGCTGTACTATCATACATTTTTCTGACTTTAAAGCCCTGTTTGGTAACTATATCCGAATAGTTATTTATATTATTTTGTTCCCCGGAACAAAAAAAAGAACAGAAATCCGTTTGGTAAAATTTTTGTTCCCAGGAATAAAAATCTATTTTTTTGCTCTTGGGAATAAATTTGGAATAGAATCAAGAAGTAGAAAAAAGTTGCTTCTTGTTTCCGGGAACAATTTCAAGAATCAAGCCTAACTTTATTTTTTCTTTCTTTTGTCCTTTTTTCTTCTTTTTCTTCCTTCCAGTCCCAGCTGGTCACTGGGCACTACTAGCCACCGCTGCCGTTGCCGGCTGTGGCTGATGACTGACGGGGTGAGGTCTGGCGAGGCTCTGCCTCACCTGGCCCCTGGCGAGGCTCCGCCTCATCCAGGTGGCATGAGGTCGAGCCGAGCTTGGCCACCAGCGAGGCCGAGGCTCGCCATGGCTGGGTGAGCCTCTGGCGAGCTCGCCAAAGCCCTACCTTGGCCTGGCAAGGCTCCAGCGAGCTGCCGGCCCTCACCCAGCCGGTTGCTGGCCACAAAGGAGGAGGAAGAAGAAGAAAAAGGGAAAAGAAAAAAAAAAAACATAAAAAATAAAAAAGAGAAAAGAGAAAAATACAGTAAAAGTATTAAAAATTAAAAGAAATAAAAAAATTTAAGAATTCCACCAAACACATTTCTATCTCGATAATAGATGCAGTTACCAAACGTGCTCTCTTGTTAAGAAATTATTCTTGGGAACAGAATCAGAAAAATTATGATAAAAAATTGTTCTTGGAAACAGAATGGTTACTAAAGGCGTTCTAAGAATGTCCGAAGAAGAAAGTAATGATGATATGGGTTTTATAATATGCTTCTCATGTTCCTCAGTAGACAGAATGTAAATGGAATACTAAAACCGGTTTATGCTGTTAAAGCCTGTGGCAATATCCTGTTTAAATTTGCTCTCTCTCTCTCTCTGATATTATATATGATTACATGCCTTGTAGGTCTCATATTTATTGCTTTTGGCCCAAGTTACTCTTACTCCCTGATAAGGTTGTTATATGGTCGAAAATGGAGTGATGGAGAAGCACCAACAGTCCTCCGCTACTACTGCATCTACATTTTTTTCTTGGCTATGAATGGTTAGTGATAGTCTTCCTTTAAATATGGATCTAGGATTTGCTGCTTTTGCATCTATAATCATTGTGAAAAACAAGTGAAAATAATATGAGACAGCATTTAGGATAATCCCATTGTGCTCATCCTCCTCTCTCCTCTCCCTTTAGGTATTTTATCGCTAGCTTAATTGAACGGGTCTTGTTGCCACAAAGAGGACCAACTGATTGACGTTCCTACTACTTAATCATTCTATATGTGGTACCCCACAAGTCACCGTACAGATTAGGATGCTTCATTATCCTGAAATATTTGGTCAGCTTATATCAGAGCAGAAAGAGATATCGTACTATATGTTTGTTGACTATATAAGGTCATGTCATATGTGCAGTGTGATTTTCAACTAGTGATTGAAATGTGTCATTTGTTCCTGTGGCAAACTGAAGTTTGTAGAAAAGCAGACTGTCTGGCTCAGCCATCATGGGGATGCTTACATCATGTCTCTTCTGGTTATGAATCAGGAACTTCGGAGGCATTTCTGCATGCAGTTGCGGATGAAAACCAGCTCAAACGCTCAAATGATATGTTGCTTGTGTTCTCATCCATTTATGTGCTGCTAAATATCATGTTAATAAAATCAGCAGGCGCAGTTGGCTTACTTATGGCAAATTCTTTGAGTATCCTTTTTCCCCCTCTCATCTGGATTTTTTTTCCCCTTTTTTTGGGTTAGTCTTCCATAGATTAGCCAGATTGCATGGATAAAGAAGCAAATTGTAGATAAAATCTGACAACTGTGAAGTCAAACATCACCTATGCTTCCTTTGTCTTCAAATTTATAGGGTTGATGTTTATTAAGGACTGCTGTTACTTGATAACACTGTTATTTCTTAAGATCAGGAGTTGAGATTCTTAGAGATTAAGTAGATGAGGTTCTTGATTTTTGACTTCCTTGATTGGGTTAAGACATGCTTTTGAGGATAATCTACTCTGCAAGATTCATAAGAAAGTATTTCCAGGTATGACATTGAATTTGGATCTTTTGCTTGTTTTCCTTGGCAAGTCCTATCCTAATTTTAATGTGTGATTTGGCGGTTTGCACAGGATTCTTCATCCTTTTCATTTCATGGCTGCTTCCCTTCAGGGTCGACAGTTTTGCTGCTTTCTGGTTTACTTACACTTACCTCAGAGAAATTTTTCTTGGACAAGGAAAACTTTTGGCCCTCATTTTTAGTTCATTTTTTTGTTGGGTTGACTTGCTTCTGCACATCAGCCTTTGTCATGTAAGTGACAAGCTTTTCTCTTATTTCCTCAACTATTTACCATGGCTTTTTACTGTTTGAGTGTGTTAACGAATTTATGCTAAGCTATTAATGTTTTTCTGCTCCATCAGTTATGCCCGTGAGAAGGCTTTTGTGAGAAGAATTATCCGCTTTCGTGACCATGACGATTGATGTACCAGAAATGATCCAAATCCTCAACCAGGTGCGCTCATGTTTTCTTAGGCAAACAAGTTCATGGTTGTTTTAATAGTTTATTTCAGCAAATGAAAAACAAAAGAATGACCATGTTGCACTTGCAAGAAAGGACATGCTAAGTAAATAAAGTAATGTAATGCTTGCATTGTTCAACATTTTTGGCAACACAACACCCTACAATGCAAAGCCAAGAAAAGTTACTGGCAAAGATATGAATTCTGGCAAGAGATGAGCACGATATACTGGACTGGACACTAACACAGTTTAAAGAGAAAAAGCAGGTGTTTATCATATTATTAGAGTACATGTTAATCTAGCAAGCAATAACCTGAAAATGGCATGAATTATAGACACGTACACAATGACATGAGGTTATTACCTCCTTGGGTCAGACGTCAAAGCCATCTATCATTCAGCTTTTCAAATTATCGTTGGCTGAGATGGGACGTGGGAAGATGCCACATTACATTCACTATTGCTATGTAATTTTGAGGCAAAAATAAACTCCCTTCTACAGATGATATGGCCAACCCCCTACTCTCAAGAACATTGGAATCTAACTTCGAAGTTCACCATTTGAAAGAATTACTTAAAGAATGGTATATTAGTATTACCCTGTGGCTTGACTTATCACAGCTCTGTATATGCTTCCACACGATTATTCTCACTCTCATTGTGATACTGAAATCTGCATCTCTTCTGGCAGGTGGTGGCCGGTAGGCAAAAGTTTTGATGATGTAAAGTAAATTAGATTGACAATGATGAGGGGCACGCGGAAAGGACTGACAGACACCTGCGCCACTCTTCTTGTACCCCATCTCACTGTAAGAGGAGCAGTACGTTCAATTGGTGGTCATAAGCCATGAGAGCTTCAAATTGATAAGCAGGAAAATTGGATTGATGATTATTATTTAGTTGTAGAGCAGGCATTCTTTCTAAAAACAGAATGGAGACATTTTTATTTTGCATTTGAGCTTCAACAGATTATTTTCACTGAGGCCTGCTTCAAAATGGGAGGCACGGGTTATGGCCTTGCGCAATCTCACACGCATTTAGCTTGTTTTTAAATGCACGTGCGAATTAAATTCATTAAAATCATCGGTAATTACATGCATTATCTCAAGGAGAAACATTGAATAAATCACTTGGCTCGCCCCAGTAAATACTTGTCTGGATCTTATGTCAAGGTAGAATCTAGTAGTGACTTTATAATTACATCAATACATTTTATAATACTATGAGAAGATATGAAGAGTGAACATGAATAAGACATGTGAATACGGGTTGCCGCTCCGTGGCGGTTGATAAATTTGGTCGATGACAGAAACTGTGTTTTTGGCATATCTCGAGACTACCGAAACACATCCTCCTTTAAATTGTGCGGCGACTGCGAAGATCAGAGTAGCTATTTGCAAATGACCACAACGGCGAAATCATGCTCTTAACGAAGTACATGACGTGTCGCTTCTTCTTCTGTATCAACTTTGTCGTCTCATGTGATGATATGGTATATTCATTCGGAATTCAAATGTCGCTCTAGCATTTGTTGCGCTCTCTAAGTTTAAACCCGCGAATGCTGATTCCAATCAACTTACCGGCGAGTACTTAAGCTAGGGATGCTAAATATTTGGCTTTCGGAGGTCAACAAATGCGAAATTTACAGACATGGACGGCGTCATGCTCATTGCGCAACGCAATACAGAGTGAGCGACGAGTATTTGGTGGATAACATCCTATGTCAGACTAACCGCCCGTGATGGTGCTAAGGCGAGTTTCGTACAAACTTGTGCGAAGATGATAAGTGCTTTCCCTTGTTATCTGGCCATTGCTTGAGCATTGTCTATCCCTTGCTAAGGACTACTGAAAATCCTAAAACAGCAGTAACACAAGCTGATGGCACCTCTTTACCTTACGAAATCCACTATTAACAGGTCATCACCATAAGAATAAATCCTCAATAACTCTCGACACAACATGGAAGAAATGGTAGAAGCAAGACAAAAATGTTTCGTCACTTCTGACATTTGCAATGTCGATCAATGCCTCGATCTAGCAATGTCACAACAAAAGCAAAACAAAATGAGAGATTTAGTCGGCTTCTCTAGGGAGTCGGAACATATTACCACTTCACTTGATGCGTTGTCCATGGTGAGTGTATCAGCACGAAAAGAAGACAATATGAATTGCCTCAGCAAGCTAAACATCTAAAGGTAAGTTCAATCATCTGAAATTTGACGAAACCGTCGTCCCGTCTACTGAAAGTGCCCAAGCGTCAATGTCAGGTCGCAAATACATTCCGGGCGTTTCCAACCCACAATCCTAATTGACAAAAGAACAGTAGTCTGCAATGCACAATCCTCAATCAGCTAGCCCTTTGCAGACACCATATTCAAAACCTTCCATTTCTACCGACCAATAACAAAGTCCCTAGCATTCAGATACTTGCAATGGCACGCTCATGAACAACCGCTTCATATCACGCATCGACAGGTAGAATCAAAGCAAAGGGCGCGGTGAGATTCAAAGTAGGAATTCGATTCAGAGAATAGTAGCAAATATTTAGATTCAACATCCGACGCTAATTCTTAAAAGTTCTCAACTTTAATTCAAGAAAAAACCAAATACAAAAAACCCAACAACGAAACCGGAATCTCCAACGTCTCTATCGCCGCCCAACGAGGATTTTACTTGGATCTCTGCCTCATCTTTCGGCGCTTCCTCTTCAACCTCCTCATGCGCTTCTTCTTCCACTGCACACCCACCAAACAAAACGAAAAACGACGGAACAAAGAACCAATCAATCACCAAAACCCCACCTTTCCAACCGCAGAAACAGCAAAGAAAATCGAAATTCTCGAAACCCTATAAATCGCATCCCATCTTACCTTAGCTCTCATGGTGACAAGTCGATGTGCTCCTCCGCTCCTAGGCCGTCAAAAACCCTAGCTTTCTCTCGCTGGCTACCGCGCAAGCAGCCCGGGGTCGATATGAGAGCGCCTGCTGCGACGTGATTGGTATTTATAGGGAAACCCTAGCGGATTGCTTCCTGGGCTTGCCTGTTCCTCATTTTGGGCCCAAGCCCGGCCCACGTTTGGCTAATCTGGCCCTGGGCTTTTGTATAGTTTCCGTGACTTCTGTCCAATTGCATTTGGCCTTCTGAGCTAGAGGGGTAACTGGCGATGATGGGAAACATTCAGATGATGGGAAACATTCATCCACCCAATTCAGATCTTTGGGTGTAACATCTCTACTTGTAAGACTGTCACGTTAGCATTTTGGATCTACAAAACTCGGCGAATTCGCGATGTTTGATCGCTCAGGATGGTTTCATGACGATTCCTCCATGCATTTCTACTTGTAGTAGACAGGTCATATGCTGGGAAAAGTGAGATGGGTTTCGACAAAGCTCTGCACATTGATTACATGATTGATGCGCCCTGACATAACCCGGCATCTTAAACTCCACCGTCGGAAGCACCACTAATGAAGAAAATACGGGCACTAAAGATAAAAGCCCGAATGTGCGCCACCGTCTTAATCCTGCCCGTGCGCTCATCCTTTTCTTTTCGCGGTGTATTATCATGGCAACCAAAGTGCAGGGGGAAATGATGGGAGCATCTTGTTTTGTTGGTCCTTTCTTTCTAATGTCCCATTGAAGTTGTGGTGGAAAAAATTATGCCGAGCAGATTTTTTTTTTTTTTTTTTTTTTTTTGGTGTTCAGATTTGACAAGCCCAGGCCACATGAGAGCTTTCCCTTCTGAGACTTTTGATCTTTGGATCCACATTGCATCAAATAAAGCAAAGTGAGAAATTTTGGTACGCTGTGGGGTTGTCACATGATGGCCATTGCACCATAGCTTCCTGTCCTTTGATCATCATCATCATCATCAACATCCTCATCCTAACTTACTTAGCTACTTCCTCTCCATGTCTGGCCTTTAGTTTTGGGTCTCTCACGAGTTTTTTGCACTGGACTGATAGTGCAAAGTACTAAAAATGCTTATGAAAAGGCAGATTTTTTGTTCCCAATTCAGAGCAGAAAGGGAAGTGTCATTCATGGGAAGAATATAATCCAAAAATAAGATGTTTCCTTACTTCAGCCATCCAATATATATACTTTTCTGTCTCTATTATCCTATCGAACTAGCTCCTAGTTTTGCACTAACTCAATTTGCCCAAGATGGTTTGGCCGTTCACGGAGTTAATCTTGAACTGCAAGACATAGCTATAACGAGAACAACACCAACGAACAAGCATTATCTTCCTAATCTGATCGATTATATGAATTTTGTTATGCCGTCGTGCTTGATCATGTATTATCAGAGGATTCACGGTCCTATACACATGAAGCATCGAACCGTCTCTCTCTCTCTCTCTAACTTTAAACTGGTCATCAACAAAGCTTTAAGCAACTTCAGCTTGATTGATGAACTTTTACAGGAAGTCCCCTCTTCCAGTTCCATCAATTGCTTTGCCTTTTTAACCTTGTACTAATGTCTGAAACACCTCCAATCCCACAAAACTTATTTTATCTACTGAAGTGCCACCTGTAAAAACAAACTTCCCAACCAAGCAAGAAAAATCTGCTTAATTGCACATGTGCAGGTACTGTCTTTCATAGCAGGACACAAATTGTAAGTAGCTGTGATTGTTCAGAATTCAGGCCACTACACAGAAAATCACAGAGAGAGAGAGAGAGAGAGAGAGAGGAGGTTATTCTGGGCTTGAAGAAATGGAACAGACCAACCAACCTCTCTTGCGACAAGAGTCAAAAGATGTAAGGGAACTGGCCAAAATCATTCATGGGTTGGACTTGGGTCAATTGTGATGAACTCTGGCCGAAACTCTCATTCACTCCACTGCAGCAAGGCATGTCATAGAAAGACACCATGCCAACGTTCTCATCCATCAAGACGCTCGGAGTACTCGTGCTCACTGCAGGCACGGTATATCGAGCGAGACGGGCCCGAGCAATGGCTAGATCATGTTGCAGCTCAACCATCTTCCTCTGGAGCAGCGCTATCGCCCCGATGCACCCGTAGACCGGATCCCGCAGCCTTGCCTCGGCCTCATAAGCGAGTGAGTTCACCGTGTCCTCCCGCTGCTCCTCTGGAACCTCAACCAGGATCTTGCTCACATTGCTCGCCCCAAACACCTTGTGCACCTTGGCGAACTTCTTCGGCTCGTCGGACCTGAAGTACGGCGCAAAGATGCACGTTGACGTGCACTTCCTCTTCAACAGCTTGCAGGCTGCACAGGAAGAGCTGGAACGAGGCTCATGACCCTTCATTGCTTGCTTCATTCGCATCGCCCTCATGCCTTCACTAGTGCATCACTTAAATAGCCCCTCAAATCAGTTAGACAGAGAGACAGAGACACATATACATTACACAAATTACTTTGAGTATTTTGATCAGTAATTGTTCTTTTTTTACTTACTTGCGTATCTTAATGTCCTATTAGCTCAATTGATTACATCGTCACGAACGTGGCAGGCTCAAGACCTTCATGGGCCATGTTTAATTTGTCCTCTCGACAAGCGACTTATCAATTTTGGACCTTTTAAGCGCTGACAAGACTAATCAAAACCTGCAGAAACATTAACTGCAATTTAATTTTCTATCTGTGACCTTGTGAAGATCATGGTTGCGGTTTGAAGAGGACCCCTCTCCTGGAAAGATAGATTAAGAAAGGACTAAGTGTTTTTATTGGTAGGAAGCAGGATGGGTCCAAATAATTGAGCATAGTAACATCATATGTGTACTAATAAGTTGGACAAGATATGATAGTTCATCAACCAAAGTCAAGATTTTTTTTATCATTTCTTTTTCTTCCTCTTTCTTCTCTTCCTTTTCTTCACAAGAAAAGCAAAAATAGTGTATTTTGTCATTAAAGTTGGATTTATCTTTTAGAGGGATACTTGGGAGGGAGCAATGATCAAATGAGAATCTGCTCCCCTGTAAATGGAGCCAAAAGTGAGGTGACATCTTTTGTGCTTATATATGCTCTGTGGTAAGAGCATTTTCTGTCTGCAATTTGAATGCACATATGTAAAAGAGCATTATGTAAACTGACCATTAGGCAAAACTTGTTCATACACTGGTCCTTATATGAGCCGAATGCGAATCTATAAAATTTTAATATGTAATTGACTCAATCTAATAGAATGGGTTTATGTAATATCTTTTTTTCCTTTAGATAAATGCTGGAAATTTTTCAATGAATTCTAATGGGACTGCTAGACGTTGAATTGCTCTCAGTTCTGTATATAATAAGTTATGAGATTGTGCTCATGCAACAGCTCAAAAGCTACTTCTCTCCCATTAATGCGATGGAAGAAATTAGTAAACCATCCATATCAGGGTATAGAATGCCAATAATATATTATATAAGTCAACGGAGAAGAATGGTATGAAAAAACTATTAGAGGATCTAAATTTACAAATAGCTCACTGTTTTTATGAGAAAGTTTAATTCCTTCTATCTTTTTATCTTTGGATATTGACATGACTCTAAGAATACTAATATAAACTAATTATTATCTCTTGTTAAGACCATACTATATCTCTTGTTAAGACCGTACTAATGGAACAAAACTTTCAAATTATACTAAATATTGACATATGATATTAACCTAACGGTTATGTTAAAAGTAGATTAAAAAGGAAAATAAGTTATATGGTATTAAATAAATGAGGAGGTGTGAAATTAATATAATTTCAAGAAAGGGGGAGTATTATGTGAGCATGATTCGAGAAAAAGGAAAAAAAAAAAGAAAATCGTCACTTCAACAATTAAGTGGAAAGGGAAAATGTTGCTGAAATGATGAATAAAACCCCCTCATTCCTCCCAAAAAAAAAGAAAAAAAAAAGGGGGGGGGGGGTTTGGCCCAATAACCCACTTGCATTTTTGCCTGTCGTTTTCCCAAAACGAAATCGACTGAGGGCAACACTTTCCCACGCGCCGGCGGGGGCCCGCCCGAGAGCCGAGCTAGCGCGGGACCCGCCCACCGACGGGGGGTGCCCCTGATTGGGCCGTGGGGCACACGCGCCGCAGGAGAGCGAGTGGAGTGTCCCGTCATGGGAGATAAATGGGCCGGCCCAATATGGCATGATTAGAAATCACAAAGGAGGGGGTTTAAGCATTGGGAGGGGTGGGTGGAGTATGATGCGCTGTAGCTTGACAAATGGGGGGTTCTCACTGTTCTTCCAACTAGAGAAGGCCTGAAAAGAAAGCTATTAGCACGTTCCGTCATCTCACTTGTCACTTCCTTTAGTGAGAGATAGAGAGAAAGATAGTGAGAGAGAGAGAGAGAGTCTTGATGATTTGACTTTTTGCTTCCTTCTTTGTAAAAGTAAGAACAATTTGGAGGAAAAATAATAATAATAATAATAATAATAATAATAATAATGTGCGACCGACTTTATTATCGTCACTTAGAATCAAGGATGACCTCTTTCCCTACCTGATTCCACCTTGAGGGTTGAGGACCTAGTGGCCGGCGCTATGTTAGCGATGGTGGGGTCGGGGCTCCTTGACATGACGTTTGTGATTTTAAGCATGTCGTCGATGGGATGCAGTTGGACAACTTCGACTAGGCGGTGACGAGGATTGAGATGAAAGCTGCAAGGGAGAGGGCGTCGGGATGCATTGTTCACAATGAACACAGGGACAAGGGACGTGTTTTCTTAAATTTCCATTGGTTGTTGCCAACAATGAAGGGATTGGAGTATTCCATCTCCAATTGCCATGACACTATTGTGGAGGCTTCTATGATACATTCATGCAAGTAGTGATTTAGATGTGATATCACGTCAACATATCATTCCGGATGTATGAAAGGAAGTAATTTGGTTTGTAAACTTTTATTATGTGCATTCCAAAACTGAGCTTGGGAGATATTGTGACATAGATCTACACTTGTAATACTTGAAGCATTGACCAGAGAAATAACAACCACTTATGAGCGGACTCTTTAAGTATCTCTTCTCCTCACTATATAAATCAATTCTGTGAATTAATATGAGAAAATAACACAAATTGTTCTTAATTTTTAGTCTAATATACAATATGATCTCTGAACTTTATAGCTCAATGTATAATGTGGTTTTGGAACTTTCAATTTGTTCAATATAATCCTTAAACTTTTGATGCATGTTCAATTTAGTTTCTAAACAATATGAACATGTTTGATCTTGAATTAATGGAAGGATAATATAAATAATTTCATACAATTTAGCAATTAAGTTGAATATTTACCAAAAGTATGGGGACTATATTATACAGATTAAAAATACAAGTACTGCATTGCACATTAAGTTAAACTTTAGAAATCACATTGAATAAATTATAAATTCAATGACCACATTACACATGAGGTCAAAATTTAAAGGTCATTTATGTGGGATAAGAATTTGTCTCTTTGACTCATGTCAGGTGTGTATCCTAAGAGGATTTATGAGACAAGGGTGCGTAGGATGGTGGTGGGAGGAGGACTGCTGCCGGTGACTCGCCGGTGCAAGCGACGGAGGGTAAGCATATCGCCAAGCCGGCACGTGCTGCGGCGGCTCTGCGGCGGCCTACCACCCCAACCTCTACGTCCCTCGTCTGTCCACTCTCCGCGAACCCCCGCATCTCCAGCTTGGTTGTCTGCACCCCCAATCATGGACATGTGGTCAGTTGGCACTTTTATGGTCTTTTGTCTGAATCTGCCATTAATCAAAACTTTGCAGTTGCAGAAATCATGTCGAACCGCAGGTGGCGATGAAGGTACCGCTACTCGAGATTTCCGTGTATGGTGTGCAAAATCTGATGCTACGCTACAAAGATGCTGCGGCGCGCGGGGCCACTGGAGTCGTGTTGTCTCTGCGGACCCGGTTCACCGACATCCCCCGATGCTTCCGGTTTCCACTTTTCAAGACCCTGTACACCTGACCCGAAGCCGTTACTCCTACCTTTTCAAGCTACATTTGCAATGGACCATTCATTAATTTGTATGCATCTAAGTTCTTTTATTTCGCGGATATATATTTAAACAGCGCCATCGTGTTTACTGTATCACACGTTTCTCAGTACTTCGAACGCTCTAATGGGCAAGAAGTTGAAGAAGAATGGAGAAATTAAAGGAAGGACGTATGTAAGATAAATTTTTCTTCCGTGTGTCTAGAAAGAAATTAAAGAAACGTGTGCATGATTAGTTCAGTAATACAGCAGCCAAAACAGAACAGAACAAAACACCTTGGGACGCATGTCAGAGCACACTCGCATCTTCAACATAAGTACAAAGGCTAAATTGAAAGAAAGTGATGACGAGTAAGTCGTAGAAAGTCTCTCTTGAGAAGAACCAACTCGTTAATTGATCAAGCGTGCGTCTCTTCCGGAGGGCAATACGAGGGGCGGAAAGCCAGTGGCCCCGCAGCATAGACGACCACCTCGTACTCCTTCCTGTACAGCGTCTTGTCCTCATAGCGGAGCGGGGCCCCGTACATCCCGTAGTTGATGTTGGACAAGAGGTTGCATCCCTCGAGGGGCGACGAGACGAGCTTGACATGGCAAGCGTGGAGCGGGTGGTCCAGGATGGGGTGGCTCATCTCATAGCCCTTGAGCTCGGCGTAGAAGTAGCCGCTCTCCTCGGTCTGGAAGGTCTTGTAGTAGGTGACACGGTTCTTGTAGTTCTTGCAGACGACGCTGACCTTGGCGGAGCCAACGGGCTTCGCCTCGTCCAGGGACCACGTGCCGAAGTACTTGCAGCTCTGGCAGTAGACCATGCCCTCCACGACGACCTCCACGGCCTTGGGGATGGTCTTGTTAGTCGCCGATGCCGAGGACAGCGACACTAGCTGGAGGATGATGAGGGAGGACAGCATGATGGTGAGCTTGGTGTAGGCCATCCTTCTCTGTTGGAGAGGAGTTTCTTGTTGGCGTTAGACAAGAAGAGAAGTTGTCCAGATGAGTTTATTGTCAAGGAAATTGGAGAGCTTTATATAGTTTTTGCTAGTCGGCTGGCTGAGGGGGTCGTGCCAACCACATTGTTGTGTTACATGGGAAGCACTCGGATTTTTTTAATGCATTACATGAAGCCCACTGTCAATGATAGCGTTTGCTGTTATGGATATGATTTGCATGTCGAAGTTTCGGTGGTTGACACCTGGGACCCTATTCTTTAAACATTTGATCCAAGGAGTTTTCTCGCAAATGATTCGTCTAATCATATTTATATGTAGGGTCGATATTTGATCATTTAGATTGGCAACTTGTGTTCACGTGTAATATTAGAGATTTCTAATTGTATTAAAACTCAGGTTTATTTATTCAATATGTTTGATTTTGTGTTGGTCTCTGATTTGCTGAATAATCTCGTTCGATAATATCAGAACTCACCGAACGAGAATGTCATTTGCTCTTTCAAAAACTACTTTGGAAAGGTGATCTTTTGCTTTTTATAATTCAAATCCACTCATGACATTCATTCAGGTCAGCTGAAAGAAACTTCACACAAATAGAATGAACTGCCACATAATTGTTGGACGGCAAGGCTAGGGATTAATGGCAACCACTTTGCCAAAACGCCCTTCGCCAAATACCTACGGATCGAAAAAAATTTCGAATAATTTTGGGGAAATGCATTATATATACAAAGTCTCTTAGCGTAGGAACTCAGGACAGGTTCGTAGGACTTTTGAACTTTAGCATTTTCGCAATGCTAATACATTTTTTCTTTTAATTTTGCTCTTGCTATTTTCAAAATTCTAAAATTGCCCTTTCCATTGTCCACTGATGACCCCAAATCTAATCACTAGTAACCTCTTGCCGAGGTCACGTGACCCTAAGTGGCCTCGATTGAGTTCAAGTGACCTTAAGCGATGGTTGCCAATGCCAAATCTAACTTGCTAACAGTTGGAGGCCTTGGTCAAGATTTGAGGATCCTTTTACTTTTAAATAGCAAAAGTCCTTGGGAAGTGTGATTTTTTTCAAATACGATTTAAATCTAAGTTGCTTTTCTACGCACTTTTGGAATTCATTTGTTTCAAAGAAAATGTGTCATTTCTGAAAAATATTTTTGAGGAAAATGACTTCATTTTTCGGTGTTTCATTGAAACCTAAAAAGACCCGGAAAGTATTTTTCATCATTTGGCAAGGAAAATTTGATGAGAAAAATTATCAAAAAAATTATATTTGAAAATTATTTATATATATTATATTATTTATTTTTTTGCTTCTTCCTTAGCCAGTTGTTGGCCATGGCGATGGTCAAAGATAGGCCACAGGTGAGCTCGAGCTTACTAGATTTCGGCGAGTCAAGCCTTGGGGAAGGCTCCACCTCCCCAGATTTGGCGAGGTCGAGCCTTGCCGTTGGGCGACAAGGCTCGAGGTTTTGTGAGTCACGGCGAACTCGAGCCTTGATAGAGGTCAACGAGGTCAAGCTCATCGCGACTCGCCGAACTTTGATGATGCCTCAAGCAAACTCGAGCTTGGCAACTACGCATGAGGCTCAAGCTCGCTTGGGGCCGATTGTCGACCGAGTAATTAGCAAAGTGGACAAGGAAGAAAGGAAAGCAAAAACTAAAAATTTGTATTTTAAAAAAATAAAAATAATAAAATTTGAATTTTTAAATATTTTTGTAGAATAAGCATTTCATTAACTAAGGACTTGAGCCAAAGTGCCCAAGACCCGTGCATGGCCTTTGTGGGCTTGGGCTTGACGGGACAAGAGCTTGAGTGACATGGACCCGAGCATGGCTTTTATGGATCCATGCACGAATGCCAGAGCATCGAGTATCGGCACCAAGGTTTTGGCCTCGACCTCAATGGACCTAAGCTTGACTGTCGGAGACCTGGTTCTGTATGCCCAATCCAAGAACAAGTGCTGGGGTTTCCAGCCTAAGCATAAAGTTTCTGGTTGAAAAATCAATAGTCATATTTTGGAAAACGTTTTCCCATTGTTTCAAAGAGGAATTCATTTTCTTAAATTAAAGTTTTGGTACAAAAAAATTTTCAGCTAATTCATTTTCCTAAGCGAACGAATGTGAAAAATGAGGAAAATATTTTTCGCAAAATAAATGGACCCTTAAATCACCAACCACTATTTACATTTCCTTATTTTTATTTTTATTTTTTTTTGCCCCTTTTCTCATCTTTCCTTTTTCTTTTTTCTTTTTTCCTTTTTCCCTCATTCGGCCACCGCCGGGCCTTGGTGATATTTATGACTAAATTAGTTCAAATGAAATATTTAGAATTGAATTAGTATCAATATATTAGATTTAGTAACTTGTTTGGGACTTTTCCCATATTAAAGAAAGAAGAAGTTAAGGGGAGCACATACGTAAGGATAGATAAATTTGCTTCCATGTGTCTATAAAGAAACATGTGTATGATTCGTTCAGTAATACAGCAGCCAAAACAGAACAGAACAAAACGCCCTAAGACGCATGTCAGAACACACTCGCATCTTCCCCATAAGTACGAAGGCTAAATTGACAGAAAGTGGTGATGAGAAGCCGTAGAGAATTACTAAAGATCAAACTCAAGCGTGCGTCTCTTCCGGAGGGCAATACGAGGGGCGGAAAGCCAACGGCCCCGCGGCGTAGACGACCGCCTCGTACTCCTTCCTGTACAGCGTTTTGTCCTCGTAGTGGAGCGGGGCCCCGTACATCCCGTAGTTGATGTTGGACAAGAGGTTGCATCCCTCGAGGGGCGACGAGACCAGCTTGACGCGGCAAGCGTGGAGCGGGTGGTCCAGGACGGGGTGGCTCATCTCGTAGCCCTTGAGCTCGGCGTAGAAGTAGCCGCTCGCCTCGGTCTGGAAGGTCTTGTAGTAGGTGACGCGGTTCTTGTAGTTCTTGCAGACGACGCTGACCTTGGCCGAGCCGACGGGCTTCGCCTCGTCCAGGGACCACGTGCCGAAGTACTTGCAGCTCTGGCAGTAGACCATGCCCTCCACGACGACCTCCACAGGCTTGGGGACGGTCTTTTTGGGGACATTCTCGTAGGTCGCCGACGCGGAGGAGATCGAAGCTAGTTGGAAGAGGATGAGGGAGGACAGCATGATGGTGAGCTTGGTGTAAGCCATCCTTCCCTGCTGGAGAGGAGTTTCTTGTTTGTGTTAAATAAGAAGATGTGTTGCAAGTCTCAAGGAAGTTGGAGACTTATATAGTTTGCCAGACGGTTGATTTGGCGGGGTCTTATTAAGTCGTGGGAGCAACTATGTCATATCATATGGGAAGCATTTGAATTTTTTAAGCCATTACATGCAGCCCACTATCAACGATAGTTTTTGCTGTAATGGGTGTGGTTTGCTTGTCAGGGTTTCGGTCGTCTCTATGGTACCAAGTCTTCGGCTGGATATCAGGTTTTTCTCGCACATGCCTCGTATATGATATGTAGGTTCTAACATTTGATGATTTAGCCTAGTCCTGACTAATTAAAGGCGAAACATGGGTTGGTAATTCATATTCACATGTGATATTTGGATTTCGTAATCCTATAAAGTCATGTCATTGAAGAGCACTATAATTTTGTCAGTCATGTAATATAAATTAAATTTGGGTAAACTTGTTTCACTATCGGATTTGCCAAATAAATTTGCCAACCCAGAATGTCGACACCCGTCCAGGATCGCAAAAGGGAAAAAGTCCATATATTGAGCGTACTGCGATATAATTGTTGGACCGCACCTGTAGGTTTAAGCATCTCACAGCTTGATCTATCCATTTGGGTTTGACAAGATGGCATTGAAGTCATCCACGGGATAAAATAGGAACTGCTCGTTTTTCCTATCAAGTTCAGTGAGAAAAATTCGGTTCCTTTACATGCTAAAAGCTCAGAACCGTTTGAGATATTACTGCAGAGAGTGAGGCTAGTGTAATGCAACAAACGATGCCTTTTGCTTTCAGTTTAAGAATACGTGCTTACTAGTTACAAGGAGTCCTTCATGGGGTGGCCAAGAAAGAGTCTCCCGCATGTGATAAGGAGGTTTGAGGAATCCTAGAAATCGCTTGTCTAATAAAAATGCAGGAATGGGTACAAATGTCCGAGTATTTCTCGTTTTGGCCACCTCAAGTTCAAAGGCTGGAGATCATTTTTGGTGGTGATGATCGCACGATGTGATTCCAAATCAACAAGATAACAAAAGTTACTAATTGACACCGTGCTGCAAAGTTCATCGGATTCTCCTTTGATTTTGCTTTCTAAGGTTTATAGCTTTGATGCGGTGATGGTGACTGGTTGTTCCTCCATCCTTTGGGTCCAACCCCAGTTGAGACAACACCAACCAGATGCAAGAAAAAGGAAAGAATCAACACCAGCGTTGCCCTCACAAGATCAGCAGTCGCAGCTAAAGGTGAAGGCTAGAAAGAGAGCAACACAGTGCTCAGAAAAGGCAAACTTTACTCAGAATTCTTCAGCTCTTTGTGCTTCTGGTATGTGCTTCAACACAGCCACATGAAGAGCACGAACAACAAAAAAATAAGACGACAAACCTAATTCTTCTACCTCATATATACAAGGCATGTGTTTCATCGTCACCTTTTCTTCAGATACAAAGCAAACAAGAAAAGCTTGAGCTTGTACTTACAGTTTTAGTTTGCATCAGTAGATAGAACCTCGAGTTCTGCCCACCAAAGAGGAGAAATTTTCGGGATTGCCCCATCGCGAGAGATTCCAGTTATGTCCCACAACATTGCCGCCACTTCTCTCATTGGTGGTCTACTTCTTGGATCAGGGTGGACGCATGATTTAATCACTTGTCCAATTCTATCCACCTGTTCCTCTTGACAAGAATCGAGACTTGGATCCACCATTTCCCTTAGAGGTTGTTCTCCTCTCAAATAATCTGAAGCCCAATCTTCAACAGAACCATTATCTACGGAATATGGAAGCCTACCAGTTACCATTTCAAACAGTATTACGCCGAAGCTGTAAACATTACTCTCTGGCCCTCGTGAGGCAGAAGTAGTGTTTAACCCTTGTGAGGCAGAAGCAGCGTTTAAGAGGTCTATTCCAGATAGTTCAATCTCAGCTGCAGCCATTTGGTTCCAGAAATTGAAGTCACAGATCTTGGCGGCATAATCTTCGGTAAGGGTGACAGCTGAAGAGTTGAAATTCTTGTGCACCATTGGTGGGTTCATCAAATGCATGTGCTCGAGGCAATATGCCATGCCCATTGCAATTCTCAGCCTCATTCCCCAGTCTAGGTGCTCAGATTCTTTAACTGCAGAAAAAGGATGAAAGAGGTATAAGAGATGGATTTCATGCATTATTATGTATAATACTTGCATGCCATTGTTTTCATTCAAGTATATTAAAGAATAGAAATCTCCGCTGCATTAAACTGTATAAAGACTAAAATCTGCTATTATTTGTGAACATCCCCCTCAATAATTAGCAGTCAGAAGTGATGCTTGAGGACCAGATATTGTAAATTCAGTTGGGCCTACATTATGCACAAATCATAATGGATTTTTCATTTTTCAACTACTTATATAGTCATTTCGAGATGAAAGACATGGTCATTTTGCAAAACCATCACTTGTGAAGCATCAGCTAATGAATGATTCCATAAATACGATATGAAATGATATGTCAGTACTTACTATGTAAATGCTCAAAAAGAGTCCCATTGGGAGCGTATTCAAAAACCATCATCCTGGTAAATGGTTCCTCGTCCTCGCAGTATCCGAGAAGGTTGACGAAATTCTTGTGATTTACTTTTGATAGAGTGCCAATCTACAAGCATCATCAAAAGAAAAAGTCATTTGATCTTTTTTAACTGGAAAGGCAAACTGTAGTCCCAAGTTCTTAACTATGCTTCTAATTACCATATTTCTGAACTGCGCTTCTAAATTCTTTGACCAATCCTTCGATGATTTTACTGCAACAGATGCCACAGCGATTTCCACACCACTTGACAAAGTTCCTTTATAAATTGTGCCAATGGAGGAAGAACCAACCACATTGCTGAAATCTTCACATGCTGCTTCAACCTCTGCTCTCTTCAGCTTTGGTACACCTGGAATGCAGGTAAAAAACTTTAGCAAACAACACTGAAATTAGTTCTAGCCAGGAGAAAACCATTACGCATACATAAAGCTGGGGAGTAGCAACAGGGATAAAAGTTAGGGACGAAAAACAATCGAGATCTGTCATCTTTTCGACTTAGGAGGAGCTTCCTGACAGTAAAAACCACATATGAAGGCAAAAGAAGGATGTCCTCGGATGCTGGTAAATCAAGGTAACGTGCTCCGATATCCCTCGTCATGAGTTTGATGTATTCTTAGACCCATTACTTCAGTTTTGCTCCCGTTTCTTTTAAAAATGGGTGAAACCATAAACAGTGAACTAAGTGATGGGGTACCTCACATTTTCCAATGCTACTTTTCATATGTAATTTATATTATCATGGGAGAATATCTGCATGTCACCTAAAAGTTCCACATGGCATCATAGATCTATGCTCACTCTGCAAGTAATAGCAATGGAATATTGTGAAACAGCACAATGTACAGGCATTTTCATAGAAGGGGTTTCAGACCAATATCCCTTGACATTCAGTAGAGTGAGCTAGAGGACTGTAAACAACATGAATAGAGCAGTAACATCACTGACAACTACGACAATCGAAGACACTCAAAAATACTTTGTAGTTTACTTAAAAGGTGAAACCAGACCATGACACTTTTGGCACAAGTAGAGTCCTTTGAGGAGTTTGTAATACCTTTTCGATCAAATGGGTTAGCCATGCTGAAACAACAGCTCAAAGAAATTAAAGACCACTTTTTTAACTAAGCCATCTAAGTATAATCATTTCGAGGAACACAAGTGACATATCTGGTTCATCATCGAGCCCCAGGACATTTGAAAACTTATCACTAAAAACTTGCTTCATCATCGAGCCCTAGAACAATTAATTACTTATTGCTAAAGAGTAAGCTAGAGATAATAAGACTTATCCACTGAATGGGTGCACCAAGTGATGTGGGACTTTTTAGGTGGTTATTCAAATTGGCGGGCCATTTAAACACCCAACAGGTATCTGTCAAATCATTTAGTAAATTAATTTATTAATTGAGTCTTAACACTTCTAGCATTATTCAACACTAAATAGTGATTCCTGCACATCTCCAGTGTGCTCGGTATTTTAACATGCAAAATGATTATATCTTCAGTGAAAACATTTTATAATTACCAGTAACAAATGCCTTCTGCAGCTGTCCGCTTAAGCCTGTGGCCCAAGGTCTGACAGTAGCCACCTTATCGCTTCTGCAAAGATACACACCAAGGATGGTAATCAAGACAAAAACCGAGCCTCCAACCACTCCACCTATGACTGCTCGAAGATTTGACTTTGACTCTACATGTGCTGGTGTTGGAGATGCAGGTGAGGTCGTGGCCGGGGCAGGGGCTGGAGATGGTGGTGGGCGTGGGGGTGGGGATGGGGATGGGGATGGCGATGGCGATGGCGATGGCGATGGCGATGGCGATGGCGGTATCTGTTGCCTGGATATACGCCCAGGAGCGTCGGCAAGAACTCTGCTGTGAATGACATTGCTTGTTTGTTCCACTTTCCTGCCAAAAAACACAAAGCCTTTACGATCAAACTTATGGAAGCACTGTTTACATATTCCTCGTAGCCTCAGTATTTTTACATGAACCGCCTAAGTTCTGTACAATATAGAAGACGTATTTTTTTCATTATATATCAATTACAGCAATGGGGTTTCAAGTAGTCCATTTTCCTTATGGATCTCTTAATTATCAAGTGGCTTCCAAAATACAGTTGAATATCCGGACAATCATACCACATTTGCCCTTCCACAACACAGGGAATAGAAGAATTCTCAAAAATCCTAACACTTTGCATCCTTCAGAAGAAGTAGCTTTTGACATTGGAAGGGCTTTGCTATTGTAACACATTCGTGTGGCTGGTCCAAGTAAAAGCTATTATTTTGGGAAGTGTAATGAGATTAAGATTGACATATACTAGACGTCCTCTAAATTTTGAAGCTACTCTCGCCTCACAAATAAACCCGAAATCAAGCTCGGGTTTATACAAAGAAACTAAATTGTGAACTACATACCATGCATTGCATCTCATTTTGCAAGCTAATTTGTTTGCAGCAATTGACAGAAGGTTCTCATCTACTTGAGATTCAGAAGCTAATGTGAGCTCTCGGATTTCAGGAGAGGATGCAGTTAGAAGCTCATTGTTGTCCACAAGGCTGCAAGCCAAACAGAAAATTAAACTAAAGCGACTTCATTAGCAGAAACAAGATTTGTAATTATTAGGGGGAAAAACATACAGGATTGCTAGTGAAAAATTATTTTCAAGCTTATATGGGAGTGGCCCACTGAAGTTGTTGTATCCCAAATCGAACACCTCCAGCTCCTTTAACTCACCAACTTCTTCTGGAATGACTCCAGAGAAAGTGTTGTTACGCAGATTTCTGCAATGGAATTAGAGATAAGACATCACTAAAGACTAAAGAGAGACGAATGCAGGAAATGATGGTCAAAAACTACCTCATTACATGGCTTTAACTTACATGGCTTTAATGTGAACCAGGTTTCCAATCTCAGGTGCCAGAGTTCCTCCAAGACAAAGATCTCTTAAGTTCCTGTAAGTTTTATTGCATTAATCATCAGAAATGACAGGCATGTATACCAGTTCCAAACCTTCCAAAGTGTCACATAATTAATGAGAGAATTCCTTCAAAAAGCAAAAGAGAACCAAGTAATTCATATGATCAAAGATAATCATAGGGGAATAGTTGAGTTTTCTCATCAATGAAATAGGCGGTGGAAACACATAAAGCCCCTCTGAACAAGAATAGTTTGATTTTCCAAGACAGAGACTAAAGCAATATACATATGCCTTCATGCTTAAAGCAAAGTCAACCGAGTGAAAACCTCTTTCTTCGACACTAACTCGTGTCACAACAATTCTTGCAACTTAACGTCACACTTAGGTTGATCAAGCTAACCAACACGGATGCCTTAACCCACTCGCTTGCCATGGCCATAATCTATATTTATTGTGCTGCTTATTGGGCAGTTCATTATGAATGATGGTATCGACGTAGACTCCATAAGCAATTCCAAGAACTAGACTGACATCCATCATTTGCAGTATATTCCAGCGTAGATACTCCACCCATAAACTTGAGGATCTTTATTGGATATAGATCGCACCAGAACACCGGATAAACCGAAAAGAACCACGCAGCGAACTCTCTCTAATCTCGTGGTGATCAAGAGTCAACGAGCAATCAACTAACGCCAATCATCAAAGCAATTCCAAATGTTCCGAGTCAAGAAAAAATTCGAGCCCAGCTAAACTACATAGCCAACCGAAAGATCTTCAGTAGAGAGAAGATGACTTACAAAACCACAACTTTTCCATCAGAACACTCGACGCCAAACCACGAGCACGGATCGATTTCCCCATCATCTTCCTTCCAATTTCTCAAAGCTCCAAAAGGGTCACTGACTACCTTATCTCTTACCCTCAACAGAGCCAAGCCTGCAAAAACCAGCAAACCAGACCAATTAACACTTCCCCTCACTTTCTTGACAAACAAACGAGAAGGGTGGACCTGAACCCAACACCACGCGAGGTCCAAACACATACCTTCTTCGTTTAAGCACCGGCAGACGCCAAGACTCTGGCAAAGCGTAAAAACCATCAACAAGAATCCCACTCCCGCCGGATTCTGCCAGCGATTCGCTTGCCGACTGTGCCTCATCCTCGCTTCAAACCAAGGTGGCCTCAATCAGGAACCGGAACCGAATCTGGGTTGCAGCATGCAGCTCGAGAAAAGCCTTGCTGAACGGGAATTTGCAGGAAAAAAACACACTTTCGGAAGGAATTGGGTAAGCTGACAACAACAAGAAGAAGAAGCAGCAGAAGGAGGAGAAGGAGTAATAGGTCAAAAATAAAATAGAATAAAGATAAAATAAGGAGAGCGTTCGCGTGATTGCAGACTATTTTAGACTGAGATACGTTTGAAAACGCGTGCGCTTGAATACTTGCATTTATTATTATTACAACGGCCTTTGGTTTTTTCCTTTTTCTTCTATAGCTCCCGACCGTTTCATAGTAAATTCAATTTGCATCACATGAACATAACTTTCCCACCTTTTGGTTTGGACTTGATCGGGTCGTAAAAGGCAACGTCCCGGAAGGTGAGAAAGTTAAAAAAACAGAGAGATGAAGGACCTTTTCTTCCGACTTTAGGCCCCGCTGATAATTTACTTTACCCCCTTATTCAACCGACATGGCAATAATAATTAATCTCAATCTGATGACTTTGATCCCAATGATCAATTCATTAAGATATTGAAGTCCCGAAATTATAAAATCTAAATTATTTTAGCACAATGAATTAGATCCTAATGAGTGATGCACGTTTAATTTCAAGCTATCTAGAAATTGGTATGAAAGTCTTAACATGCAATTATTTCAAGTGTTTTGTCAATCGTAATTTATAGTCATTATCCTTTATTATATTAGCTCGAAAGCGAAATGAATTTTGACATCGTTGATAGATTTTTCCACGCAAATGGTTTTTGTCACTGTCTAAAAGAGAGGTGAGGAAGCAGGTGACATAATAAATAATATATTTTTTTTAATTTTTAACGACTGGTCCAGGTAACGAGCGTTTGATATTTCGGCGAAAGGTCGAAGAGAAACCAGACCTTCGCATGATGCCATGGAATCACCGTTTGGTTTCCGTCCGATGCAGACGACGTCATTTTGAATGACACGCAACCCCCTCTCTCTCTCTCTCTAGCATTTTATTTATGTGGGGAAATTATTTATTTACGTATTTTTGTGTTGAAGTCGCTGTCGAAGGCACCAAATTCGACTAGCGAGGGGAGTTTCCTCGAAATTCATAGTAATGGAAAAAGGACGACCATTGAGAATCCCGGAATTTTAAAGAAATCTGCCCGTGAAATTATCGGGGGAATCATTAAAATGGCGGGGCCTATGATGCTTTCTTTCTTTCTTTCTTTCTTTGGGGGTACATGGCGCGTCGTTTTCTGCAAGTTCGGCCCCTCCAAACATTTGAATGAGACATCGCACTATTATGAGCAGTAGGGGTTGTTGGCACTTGGCAGAGGACGCTTCCCCCCTCTGCCCAGTTTCAATTTCAAGCGGTAAGCTAACTTACCCACGTTAATATCTGCCTATACATAGTAGGGGAAATTACAAATAAAAAAAATTCTAAGCATATTATATATGTGTCAACTCCTCTCTGAATTTTGCAATTATATCAATTTGGTCTTAAACCCTTTAATAATCTACCGGTTAATTTTTTCTAAAAGTCATTGACGTGGATATTTGCTTTTTTACGTACCACAACTAGCATTAGTACATGTATTTTTTTTGTGTTTTTAGGAGTACATGAAAATAATCAATATACATAATGACGCGAGAGAATGCCGAGTATTTTAGATTCATGAAAAGTTGTGGTCCCATGCTCTGATATTATATTGGAAAATTCTTCTTTTTTCTCCCATAAAATATTAAATTGCTGGGAAATTGGTCGGTCATACATAAATAACATATTCCTAAAAATGGGTATATCAAAATATCTATATATAGCAAAAAATGGGTTGTGTATATTTCATGATCTGGAAAGTCGAACGAATTATTTCAATCCTATATTATGGAGGGTCGAATCATGCTTGATTCATAATAATACAACCTCTTATTGACAACGGGGACCATAATGCAAGATGCTTAATTTCACAATCCATACGCGCCTCGAGCAAAAATTCAGAAAGAAACGAAGGAAATTGCGAAGTTGCTCTGCATAATCGGTGGAATTTCCATTTCTTATTTCACGGGCAAACAAACAAAAGAAGAAAAGAGGGGAGGGCCTGATGAGCTGGCGCTTCACGATTCTCAATTCACGCGATGACAACACGTGCGATGTCGTGCTCGTTGGACCAATTCAAACTTCCGCAATCGAGAATTCCGGCCGACTGCGTATGAATAGCTCTTACCTTGACGACGTTAACAGCAATCGAATTTCCAGCGAAGAGCAGATCCAGGACCGCTGGACACCAGCTTACGTCCAATGCAACAGATGAATCCTGCCCCGGTTGTCACACGGGCGTGTAACTTTCACCGATAATCCAAGTCAATGCGCAAGAACTTGCTTCGTCTGTCGAGCTGCATCCTTGCATTTTTTTTCTGGCACTAGTCACCTACTTCTTAGCACCAAGCAGCTCATTGATGCTGAAAGATTGGCCACCCTCGTGGTGACATGTGGTTAATGGGTACTTCGAACTCCATGTGCCCGTTTATCTATCATTTTTTTAAGAAAATAAATAATTTGCGTTGCTTGGGATAATTAGTTAATGAATATATTTTTTATTATCAATAATAATTTATGTTTAAATAATTTCGTGAATAATGAAAATATTTTCCATTCATTCATTTTTATAAATGATTTAAATAATTGTTTGTTGGAGAATAATTTGCAAATCATTCATTTTCCGTAAAAATAAACGTGCCTTTTTTCTAACTAGTTTTCTAATAAATGGAGTTAAATAAAATGGCAACGGTTCTGTACACTCGAGGAGGGAAATTGATTAGGAGGGTAAGTTTGCTAGATCCCTCTTTAATTTGCAATTGTACATGGTAATTAGGTATACCGGATATTTGTCAGAAAATCCTAAACCTATTTGTCTGCCGGTAAAAATCACATGCCGGCCCTTTTAGGAAAACAAAAGTAGGGAAAAAAAAGAAAGAATAAATTGCAAAAATCGTCCATGTCAATGATTTTCAATGTAATAGATGATGCATCGAGAATGACAGAATTTCCTTAATGAAGTGTTCAACGAATATATTAGAGCAGTCATTAACGAGAACCTAAAGCGTTTCTTCACTTTTGATCCGCATATAGACGTTGTATGGTGCCGACAAAAATGTCCGGCCGGAACGTTGTTGCCTCGTCGAACCGCCCCGACTCCTTCAATTCGAAGTCACTCTTTTAGGCCCCTCTCTCTCTCCACGAAACCTTCGGTAAACACGTGGTCGAGAATCCATCATCTATCAGGTAAAGGGCGTCGACAGTACATCGTAGAATCACATAAAGTCGGGGCGGATAAAAGCCTAGACAAAGACGAGAGCCGCCGCGCATGTGGAAAGTTGGACGAAAGCAGAGACAATGGAAAAGAAAAATAGAGAGAGGTTGTTCTTTCCTTTTTCCTTTTGGTCCGAAAAGGACAACCTTTTGACGAGATCAAAAAAAGGTTTCCGGGGGCTTATGTGGAAGAAACACGTCGTAAGAAAAGAAAACAAGAGGCGCGCGCCAGTCGCCGATCCACGGTCTCACGTGTCGGGATCGAGACGATGTCCCATCCTTGACGCGGTCAGCTTTTCATTTCTTTTTCGTTCTCCTATTTTAGAATACGCAATTTTGTAAATTCAAGTCAATGCTGGGGTAGAAGGATTGGGGGACCTAATTATTTATTTATCAAGATAAATCATTACCTGACGTCTACCAGCAGTTTTTTCGCGACCAAGGCGTTAACGCCCGGATTCAGCAGCTAATTCAATAAACAAAAGGTCTAATTAATAAAACTTCAATTTTTCTCCATTTCTATTTTTTTATTTTCAGAAAAGAATATAATTCCGTTTGATAATATCAATTAATTTTTTTATTTTTTAAATTTTTATCAAATGGTACGGCATCAAAATCGGCACTTGGCTTCTGATTTTTATATTTTCGACGGCCGGCCAATGTTTCCACATATTGTGGAGATTCTTGATTGGCCGGCCAGCAACCGGTCGTCGGTTTTGATAAGAGTAGGATAAGGGCGGGGGGGATGCGTGTGTTCCACAGCATTCACGCTCTCTTTTCTGCATCGCGTGGCGTGCGGCCTCGAGACTTTTTATGGCGACTTTTGGCGTGCCATGGAATGCGCATCTTCTCACCCCCCAACCGGGGTCCATGTGACTGTTTTTGGAGTAGCTTGAACGTGAGGTTCGATGCAATCCCAGCAAGGACTTCTTTGCCGTGGAATGGAACCAAAAAGTATGCAAGTCAATCGAGGTCCTCTTCGACCAACAAAAAAAAAAAAATCGAGGTCCTCGTGCCCACCCATTCCGACCCCTTCCTGCACGGTTTCAATGCTAGCCGCTTGATCTCTGACGTTTCTTCGTGGTCTTTTAATTGGATGTTTAGTGGGTTGTGGCTCATGGTCCCTCCCATTCTATTTGGGTTAATATCCAAAAAAATTTCAAATTGATGTGTTTGTGATAAATTGAGTATAAATTAATTTTTTAATCAAAAATTCTCAATTGGTATACGTGTAATAAATTTATTATAAATTAATTTATTGATAATCATAAACCTAAATTGCGATAATTTTACCATCCGTTAGTTTTCGTTAAATTAGATTAAAGTCACAAAAAATCACATTAAAACCCAAAATCTAATTGCTACGTGTCATTCATCTAATAATTTAATAATAAAATTTAATGAAAACTAACTTAAAATAAATTTGTTATGGATGTATTAGTTTTGAGTTTTTATAGTCAAAAAATTAGTTTTTAATAAGTTTATCATAAGTGTACCCGTTTAGGATTTTTGGTTGTATTAACCCTATGTATTTTCATTGCTCGACTTCTTCTTCTTCTTCTTCTTCTTTTTTAACGGTGTTTGATAGAGGCATTAAGAAAGGAAAGGAAGGAATTCAAATCATTATTGGAACATACAAGATTAGACAAATAAGGGCGTTCCGTAATAGCATCACTCACATACCGGCACGCAAAAATAACGAGAGATATCATGACATGATCTAGATAACGTTTCGGGTGTTATTTCTATCCCCATTCTTTCGACTTTCAAAGCATTGGTGCTCGGTTTACAGGAACTATTGGAGTGTTAAAGATTGTGAACGTTTTGGTGATGAGTTGCTGGACACTCGTCAACAAAATTTCATTTTGATTTGTGAGATTGCACTGATTAAGAGGTGTAGCTGTGCGAAAATAAATGGGAGGACAAAAAAATGTAATGTCTTCCATTTGGGCTTGGGTATTGGGCCAAGTCTCCTCTCTTCTCATGTTAGAGGATCTAGGGCCTTGGGTTTTTAAATGGAGAAACCCAAAAGGGGGGAAAAATCATTCCGTGATCTTTTGCTATGCGTTAGATATATTTGTTTTCTCCCTTTTGGATGAGCAAAAGAGTGGAGTGCAGCGTTTTCGTTGAGCTGAGCGTATTTTAGTTCAAACCGCCAAACCAAATCGAACCGAACTGAAATAACCAGTTCCGTTTAGTTTGGAGAAAGGATTATAAAAATTCGTTTCATAAAACAAAACTGGATTAAAATTTGGCTGTTTGGTTCGGTTTGACTTTTTTCCAAACTGATCAGCGCCTAACCAACTTGTTTTTTTTTATTAAAAAAAATTATAATAACAGTATTCGAATTAGTAGTAGGAGAGAGATAAGAGTAGGTGAGAAAAATTGAAAAAAAAAAAAAAGGGGGAGGGGAAGAAGTCCAGGGAGGGGAAGAAGTCTAAGGGTTCAAAGAAAACTTAAAAAAAGAGACGAATAGAATAGCAAAAAAAGAGAAAATACAGCCACACTATGAATCACTTTGGTTTCTTTCTGACTTTTATAATTTCTTTGGCTGTGTTTGATCGTTTAAATTACTAGTTAGAATATGACTAATAACGTAGGACAAAAATTCAGAAATTTTGCTAGGGGAATCGCAATAATAAAATTAGATATTCATATATCCTATCTTGTCAATTATTTACTTTCGCAATTCTGAAATGTATAATACATCGACTCTTTTGCTTACGTCATTTCTATTTACTTATTTTTTAAATTGTTTATCCTCTCTTTTTTGATACCATTTTTTCTGTATCTTTTTCGTTCCCTTCCATCATTCCTTAATAAATATTTCATAAAATAATAAGCTATATTAATATGCCTAAAATACTAATATATCTAGTATATGAAATAAAAATAAATATATAATACACATTATAGAGTGGAAATAAATTCAAATATATAAACAAAAATGAAAATTGTTGTTATTTCTTTGTTATTTGAAATTTTCTTTTTTTATCAGTATTCAAATATTATTTATATTTAATTATTTTAAGAAGTTTTTTATATAAGAAAAATAACTTTATGCCCTAAATATAATAAATCCTATTCACCTATCTCCCACCTCTCCCACGAGATATTGTTTTTCATATTGTTTCCCTCTTATATTCAACTTTAATGCTATCTTGGCTAGGAATCAAACACAAGATACGATAAAATGACTTCTATCCCGACTTCTAACCTATCTACCAAATGTAGCATTTATGCTTATGATTAATCAATTTTGGTTTAATTTCAAACTCTTCTCTAGTTCAAATTGGTTTCATATGTTTTTTTCATGCTATTTTAGTTTGATTAGGTGTTTCATCCAGCTCGAATCAAACTTGTGACATCCATAATTTTCTATTTGGTAATAATATTTATAATAATTTTCCAAGATTGGAGTCGCCCAAAATGTAATGCTTTGAGATTAAATTAATAAATGTATGTTAATAATCTAAAGTGAGGTTTATTGATTTTTTGTCATAGTGGTTGTAAGAAGAGACCGGTATGCTTTGAATTACATATTTATTATCTTTCAAGTTTTAAATTTACCAAAACGTGATTTTACTAAAGCATCCAATATCTTCCACTAATAATTTTAGTGAGTTAAATTTTTTTTTTTTTCTGATTTATCACTGCTTGAATCATGCATTAGTTCCTTTTTTATTGCTAATTTACTATATATTTTGGTAACTTAACAAAAATCTATTAGCCGAGTCATTTGTCCCTATTTAATTCATATCACGTCTCTTCATTTTCCATCAATAGTTTCAAAACACATGATCTTAGTGACATTGAATTTAGTCTAGTCTTGATAAAATACATTACATCACATTTTTCAACCTTAGTCCATTAATTTCTTGATGACTCATTTGGTTTACCTAGCTAACAACACTTTCTCAAAATATCTCATTTTTAGCTATTCTTTTTATTTCACTTATATCTTTTGGAGGGAAGCATCATTCCTCTCTTAATATCTAACATTTTTACTCAAGGTTATCATTACTTTAACCTCGGTTATTTGTCCAAACAAACCAAATGTGGCCATATGTGATATTTTTATCACATCTCCACAAATTCTTACCACCTATCTTCTTAATTCAAGGTCATTATCACTTTTAACCTTGATCTTCTAAGTTCATTTCCCTTGGCTTATAAATAGCTCTTCTTATGTCTTCAAGAATTTCAACTTGTTCTTGCAAAGAAAGAAAGATGAGACCTCCCATCACTTTTCTCTTCTATTTTCACTTTCCGATTTTTTGATTTTAAAGCAAGGATCCATACTTCTATTGTTGAAGCTGCAAAATACTATCTTTTAAGAATTGCAATGTGATTTGATGAACTTTATCCTCTTCTTAATCTAGTTTTGTAAAAGATTAAAAGTTGCCGGCCTTTATTCTTGCTTATTTTACTTTAAAGTTGGTTAAAGCTTTGAGTTGAGCTAAGTAAAAACTCTAGGGACTAAGCTAAATTTTTACTTAGCATGGTTGACTTGATTGATGTTTATCAATTTAGTTTGTATTTGACATTCAATGTGAGTAGCCTCATCTATAGCGTGTTGAGATGTTGCGATGATTTGACTTATGTTGATGAGTATTTACATGCCAAAGATATGTGTGATTGATTTTCGCAAAGTGTGGTAGCATGTTGTGTGTTGAACTGGGCATGACGAAACTGGACTTGGAAAGGATACTTGAGCTTATATCCACCTATTAGGTATAGGCACATACATCTTATATCCACCAGTCGGATATAACAATTTACTATTCATATCTATTTACTGTGTACAATCACTTACCACTCATGTTGATTTGCTGAGTATATCTATTTGTTTGAATATATTCCTTTACTAAGTATATCCATTTGCCTGAGTATATACACTTGTTTGAGTATATATGCTTGCCTGAATATACACACTTGCCGAATATATCCACTTGTCATTTGTTGAGAATCTATTTGTCGAATCCATTTGCCGATTTTTTAAATATCTTATTATTGTTTGTGTGAGAAATGAAAGAACATAAGCATGTCTTCACTTGCTAGTGTGATTACTGATAGGGTACTGTAAGTATATTTCGGAAGTGATTTGCATGAAAATATGTGTACTAAATGTTGATTCTTGAAGTGAATGTTGCTTTCGTTGTTGATGTGATGGAGTTTATATGATTACAATGTTATCATGTGCATTGTTGCAAGGTGATTAAATATGAAAAGTGTCATGAAAAATATTATGAAAAGTAATTTCAGTTGCCCACATATTAGTGACAATGATGCCTCGGAATGAAAATGATTTATGTGTTGGGATGCTTAGGGTGTGTTCAAGATGTCTCGGAGTGGAGATGTCTTGTATGTCGAGATGAAATGATATGCTAATAATGAATATGATGCATGTTTATGTGTATGTATAAATGCATATATTAACATATTTCTATTAATGAATTAATTGATGAAAAATATGCTACGCAATATTTTATGCGAATTTGCTTGCATTATGCAGTGTTGCTAATGATTTTCTTAGCATGTCATGATAAGAAAGATAAGTCATTTACTCTTGCATTCGTCACAAATGGTTATTTTTTTTGTTTTGAATTCATGTTGTCTATACCAAGTTAAATGGTAAGATGATCTCTTATCTTAGACTTAAAAATTTCATTTACTAGGCTTCGACTTATCCCTTAATTTTTTGGATTTATAGGTTGGATCACCCTCCATGATTATGGTTTGGAGTTCTTATGTGTTTTGAGTTTGAATACCATGATGCTCGAATTGATGGTAGTATGCACGAAGTGTAGTTCCATTGCATGGGTCGATGGGGAGTTTGTTTGACCAATCAAGGGTTTTGATGGTTCCCTGGTTTCAAAGATGGCTTGTCGACGGGCGAGGTGGTCGATTTATAGAAAATAACTTGACTTTCATACAGACAAGTTTTTGTGGAGGAGTGACATAATGATTTTTGATGACTTGAATCTTCGCATGACTTTTGGTATTGCATGTGTTGGTAACCAGTGGTGTTAGTATAAAGAAACATATATATAAACTAAACTTGTGTGATTTCATATAAGGGACATAGTGAAAATTTTATTGTGCTCTTGCATGCTAAATATAATTACAAGTTATATTAAAAAAGAACATATGTCACAATGACATTCTAGATGTTAGAGAATTGAACCGTGCTCACCATAAAAATACACCTACTAATGGGAGGCCATTAAAGCTTGTTCGTAAAAAGCTTCCCATGGAGAAAAAATTAAGTATCTCGTGCTAAGGTAGAAACTAATGAAACTAATTTTTCTAGAGAAAAAAAAAAAGAATAGAAATTGATAATGCTATTTAAAGTTTACTTTCCATTTAAGATTATTCCATATTGAACGAACCAAAGATTTCATATAAGAGTTGTTATGAAAATTTTATTATGCTCATACATGCTAAATATAATTACTGACTTATATTCGGAAAGGAAATATGTTCGGCGTGATAATTTGGACGTTAAAAAACTGAACCATGCTCATCACCACCAATAATGGGAGGCCATTAAAGCTCGTTGGTAAAAAGCTTCAAATGGAGAAAAAAAAAAGTATCCGGTGCTAAAGTAGAAACTAATCTTTCTAGCAGAAATAAAAGTAGAAACTAATAATGCTATATCAAGTTTACTTTCCATTGAACAATATTTCATTTTGAGCAAATGAAAGATTTAATATGGGGGATGTCGTGAAAATTTTATTGTGCTCTTGCATGCTAAATAAATAATGAGTTATATTAAAAAGTGTTATGTGTCGCACGTGATGTTCTAGACTTTAGAGAACTAAATCGTGCTGATCACAAAAATGCACCTAATAATCAAGGCTATTAAAGCTTGTTGGTAAAAAGCTTTACATGGAGAAAATATTAAGTATCTAGTGCTAAAGTAGAAACTAATCTCTCTAGCAGAAAAAGAAGAAGTAGAAACTGATTTGAATGCTATTCGACGTTTACTTTCCATTCAAGAATATTCCATCGCTTGGTCTATTTTAGTATCGTCTTCTTTCAAGATCTTAGTTTTCTCATTTTCAGGCTCACATATGGAAGTAATTTTATGTATGGCTAATATTACGGAAAATTTAAATTAATACATGTGTGACAAATTTACCCAAAGCTAATTTTTTTTACTAAAAAAATTTCAAACTGGTATATCTATGACAATATATCATTAATTAATTTCTATTATCATTTTATTGTTAAATTACTTAATTGGATGACATATGTCAATTGACAAGTGGATTAATTTGAGGTTTGCCTTTTGTTTGTCATAGATATATAAATTTGTGATTTTTGTAATATTAATCTGATTTAACGAAAACTAATGTATGATAAAATGTACTAGTTTAGGGTTTTTGATAGTAAAAAAAATTAGTTTGAAGTAAATTTATCATGGTATATCGATTTGAGGTTTTTGAAAAAAAAAAATTCTAAGGTAAATTTATCCCGATGTATTAGTTAGGGTTTTTTCTTAATATTAATATTTTATGTATCAGCCAATACCAATCTCATATTTCCAATTCAAGTTGATTGTTGCCTATTGCTTTACACGATTATCATCTGCTCAGTGGGAGTGATAGAGTCAAACAAGATTGAAGAGTTGAAAATCATTAGTGGCGTAGAAATCATTTTTTGGTCCAATAAACTAGAGTGATGGGTTCTAGAGTCAAACCAAATCGAATAGTTGAGAATCGACAATAGCATTTTTGGTCCTAATTGAACTTGAGGGAGGCATCTCTCTCTTCTTTCGGAAGAGCTCCTCTCTCTCCTTAGGGCAGAGTTTCCCCTTTCTCTTTCATGGCTAAAAGCACAAATTAAACCCTAAAACCACCATGATTCTGGCTTGGTTGCTCACCCCAGATGGTTTTCTAGTGCATTCCAAATCTAGTAAGTTGATCCCTAAACCCTAACCCTATCATCTCCCAGCATTTTACATCAAAAATCCACAAATCCATCTACCGAATCTTCATCGTGTCACTTTCTACCATCTCCATTGCACTTTCTTCTTTCAAGCTTCTCCCTACAGTTGGTTGAAGAACCATTCTTAGCTTACCCACTCCACCTTATTAGAGCCCCCTTTAATCTAAACCCAAGCTCATATGGTATTCCCAAAAACACCAAAACATTCAGTAACTGAACATTTCCAACCTTTCGCACTTTGCTTTTTTGAAGCTGAAATCGGGTTGATGTCGTTTCTAGTCTTGAGTTGAAGCTAGGTCTATATTATGTGCTTGCTCAGCTCAAAGCCGGATCCCTGCACATTGGAGAAATGGAAGGTGAGAACGAGAATGATTTGAGATTATCAGCATTATGTAAAAGCCTAGGCAATCTCTTGTCAGAAAGTGATGTTGAGGTGTCGACAGAAATCCCTCCTATTAAAAGATAGGAATGTAATCTTACTTTGTTTGGTAAGTTGTTCTCTAAGCCTAATGTCAATTTTCAAGCCTTTGTCAACACAATGAAGAAGGCATGGAAAACAAATGCAGTAGTTTATTTACAAAAAGAGCCAAGACTCTTTTCTTTTGTTTTTCAATCTGATGAGGATAAAGAGAGAATCATGAAAATAGGCCCATGGTCATTTGCAAGTAACCTGTTAGTTCTGAAACAATGTGAACCAGAGATTCCGGAGCACTATTATGATTTTGCTCGTTGTGCTTTTTGGGTTCAAATGGGAGGGATACCTCCGGGGTGGTTTAGAGAGGACGTGGTTGCTGAGTTGGCTGAAAGAGTGGGCCGAATTCTAGAAATACAAATGGAGGCTAGAGGAAATGGTCTAAACAAAGTAGGAAAGGTCAGAGTCAAAATGGATTTGAGTTCACCTTTGAAATCGGGGGCTATACTGGACATAAAGAATAAGAAGTTATGGGTGGAATTTAAGTATGAACGGCTCCCACATTATTACTACTCGTGTGGGAGAATTGGTCACTATGCTACAAATTGTGAGAAAATTCCATATGATCAGACTAACTGGGCATAAAATAAGGCAGGAAAGTGTGGACCTTGGCTAAAGACAGAAGTACATGATCACAGTCCTCATTGGGAAGCCTTCTATGGTAAATTAGAAACAAATTCAAATGCTGAAGAAGTAGTTCCTGAAACGCCTGCAACAAAAAATGGCATGGAAATAGAGGTTAGAAATGAATCGACCATTCGGGCTGCTACTACTTGCAACAAGAAAAGGGCAAAATGTTATTCTTCTTGGTATGCATTAGAAGGTGTAGCTATGGATCCAGGGAAAAGAGATAAAGGGAAACAAATTATGTGCATTGACTTTCCTAAAAGGAATATTCAGAATGAGGAAAGCAACAATAAGAAATGCTTGAAGACTTAGAAAACTAAAAAACAGAAGAGATTAGAAGAAAATGCCATTGTGCTCATTGATGACATGGAACTATTGGAAACCTCTGTTCAGATAGTCAAGGAAGGTAAAGATTGGGCTTTGGTGGCTAACCCTAATAAGCCACCGAAGACGCCATGAAAATTATTAGCTGGAACTGTCAGGGGCTAGGCAACCCCCTGACGTTCCAAGAGCAGAGGGCGTTTTTTTAATGGAAACTAAGAACAAGGAGTCGATGGTTGAGGGCGTTATAAAACGCCTTAAATTCCCAAATAAATTTCTAGAGAATTCGGAAGGCATCGCAGGAGGATTAGTACTCATGTGGAGTGAAGAGGTAGAGTTAAAAGTGATTTCCAGCACCAAAGCTTTCATTGATGTTGAATGCTATGACCTAACAAGGGGCTATCATATGCGAATTACCTTCCTCTACGCTCCTACAAATTATAGGGAGAGACTACTCCTATGGAATAAATTCAGGGAGATACAATCAAGACTTTCATGGATTTGTATGGGGGATTTTAATGAAATCTTATATGCTTGGGAGAAGGAAGGAAAAAGGGAAGCTGACCACTACCGGATAGTAGCTTTTCGTGAGCTCTTGAATGATTGTTCCCTAATGGATATAGACAGTAAAGGTTGTGCCTACACTTGGGCAAACAACAGAGGAGGAGAGAATTTGGTAAAAAAAAGATTAGATCGAGTACTTTGTACCATGGATTGGCGAGTGACTTTTCCAAATGCTGAAGTTCAGGCTCTACCAGCCGTTGGCTTAGATCACAGCTCGCTTCTCCTAGTGCTGCACCCTAAAAGTAAGAAAAAGAAAAAAACAATTCAGGTTTGAAGCTTATTGGTTGGAAGAAGCAGAATGTAAGGAGGTTACAAAGAGAACATGGCATGAAAGTTAATTAAACGCAACTAGTTTCTCAAACAAAGTCCATGATGTTTCTAAAAATCTAGTAACCTAGAGCAAAGACAAGTTTCCAAATGTTGCTGTCCGCATAAGAGAACTGGAGAGGAGATTAACAAAGCTAACAAATAGACTGTCAGAAAGTTACAGCAAGGATGGATATCAGCATGTTGTGGATCAAATTGAAAATCTAAGGAGATAGGAGGAAAAGTATTGGGAGCTTTGGGCGCGCATCAATTGGCTCAAATGGGGAGACAAAAACACAAAGTATTTCTATGCCACAACAGTGCAAAGGAGGCAGAGAAATAGAATCACAATGCTGAAGATAAATGAAGACACTTGGTGTAGGGAGCCAAACATCCTTAAGCAATATATCAGGGACTTTTATCAAACGCTTTATGAAACTGTGGGTTCGAGGAATTTTTAGCCAGTTCTAGATCAGTGTCCTAGCCCAGTTAATGAGGAAATCAATGCACAACTGACTAGACAATGTCAACATGGAAGAAGTAGAAGCAGCGGTCTTCCAAATGGGTTCACTCAAAGCTCCAAGGCCTCATGGTTTAAATGGGCAATTTTATCAGCATTATTGGGAGGATTTAAAGCATGAAGTTTTCCAGCTTGTACAGCTCTTCTTTGAAACAAGTATTCTCGACCCCATCCTAAATCAAACACATATTTCCCTAATTCCGAAAGTCAAAAACCCAAAAAGCATACAACAATTTAGACCTATCAGCCTATGTAATTTCAGCTACAAAATCATAGCAAAAGTGTTGGCAAATAGACTAAAGAGATGGCTCCCAGAAATTATCACTCCTGAACAAAGTGCCTTTGTACAAGGCGGGCAAATTCAAGACAATATATTGATAGTTCAGGAAGTAATCCATCAGCTTAGAATTAAGAAGAGGAAAAAGAAGTTTCAAGCCATCCTAAATTAGATATGCAAAAAGCGTATGACAGAGTGAAATGGGACTTTTTGAGCGAATGCTTGCTGAAAATGGGATTTAGCACAAGATGGGTAGGGCTGATTATGTAGTGTGTTTCAATAGTAACTTAGTGTGAAGGTAAATGGGGAGCCTATGAATTATTTCATACCATCAAGGGGATTAAGGCAAGGTGATCCTCTCTCACCTTACCTTTTTATTTTGGTATCCAACGTCCAATCATGGTTAATGCACAAGGCTATGGCAGATGAGAGTTTTAAAGGGATTACCTTAAATACACATTGCCCTATTCTATCACATCTACTCTTTGGCGATGATGCTATCTTTTTCTTGGACGGTACCATTTCAGAATGTCAAAACCTAGCAGCTATCTTAAACCAATATTGCTTTGCAGCGGGTCAAGCAATAAATCTAAACAAATCAGGAGTATGCTTTAGCATAGGCTACCCTCCAAATTTGAGGAGGAATTTGGCACAAGAACCCAGAGTTCCAATCATAGACAAAACAAGGAAATATCTCGGAATTCCAACGGATTGGGGCCAGTCAAAAAAGAGATGTTTGCTTGGATCCTAGCTAAAGTAAACATGAAGTTGGAGGGATGGAAAGAGAAAATACTATCTAAAGCAAGTAAAGAAACATTGATAAAGAGTTTTGAACAAGCTCTTCCCCAATATGCGATGTCAATATTTAAATATCTATCTCCATATGTAAAGCAATTGAAAGAAGAATCGCATCCTTCTGGTGGAGAAAGAATGACAAAAGAAGCGAGCTACATTGGAAAAAGTGGGAAGCATTGAAAATGATAAAGGATGAAGGGGGCCTCGGGTTCAAAGATCTCATAATTTTCAACAAAGCAATGCTGGGAAAGCAGGCTTGGAGGTTATCTCAATCTCCCTCAGCATTATGGAGCAGAATTATGAAAGGGGTTTATTTTCCAAATGGAGATATGTGGAAGGCAGGAAAAGGGCAATGCCCATCTTGGGGTTGGCAAAGCATTCTAGTGGGGAGAGAAGTTATATAACAAGAGTTAGAATGGAGAGTAGGTGATGGTAAGCAAATCATAATATGAGAGGACAAATGGCTGTCATCTGGAGTAATAGGCGGTTCGGCAAATAAAGACGACCCTATTCTAGTGGCTGAACTTATAAACGAAGAAAGTAGAGGGTGGAAAGAAATAGAGGTTCAAAACCTTTTCGAAGACAGACTAGTCGATGAAATTCTTTCTATCCCTATAAATCCAAACCAAGAGGAAGATACACTGATATGGGAAGGCAACAAAACTGGAAAGTACTTGGGAAAAAGCAGCTATAACAAAGTGTGTGCTCAAACAACAGAAACAGAACAACACAGAGCATCAACCTATTTTCAACCTCCTAGAACTTTGTGGACAAAACTCTAGAAATTATTTATCCCCCAAAGATGCGTATCTTTATTTGGAGTATTTGTCAAAATGCAATACTAACGAGAGAGAACCTATACAAAAGAAAAGTCATACCTGACCCAATTTGCTTGCTCTACAAAACCCATCAGGAAACCACAGAGCACTTGTTCCTACTCTGCAAATGGATAAAGACCGTATGGATAGATCCACGGATTAATCTCAATTGCACACCCAATGTCATCTCTCGATTTGATAAATGTCTAATGGAAAGCTTTGAAGGCAACATAAACTAACCCGAGAAGGAGTTGGTGGCGGCGGTACTCGGTTTGTTTGGAAGGCCCGAAATCATGCCATTTTTAGAGCCAAGCCATTGGATCCGAGCACCATAGTTGATCTAGCGCAAGCACATCTCCAAAATTTCAGCAAATGGCAAAATAGAAATGAAGCCAAGCAAATCACATATCTATACTTACAGTGAAGATAGGGACCGCCGGAGAGAGGAATGCTGAAATTAAACGTCGATGGATCTTGGGTACAAGGAGAACTTGTTGGATCAGTCGCCGGAATCTTGCGGGATCAAGTTGGCCAAGTAGTCAATGGCTTCGTGCAAGAAGTCCAAGCCTCCTCCCTTGTTCAAGTTGAAACCCTATCAATTTTGCAAGGGTTAAACTTTCTGCATGAGATATCCCGATTTTTCTAATTCTATTTTCAGTCAATTGAGTCGGACATTTCATCTGTGCATATAAATCGACTCTCTAAGTTAACCACTTATGAGGGAACTAGTCTATTGGGAGAAGCAATTAAAGGATTTTAATAAGGTTTATTGATCACCCTTTGGATGCAAGAAAATTTCCAGCAAAGCTACTCTAAGTTAGAACATCCTCCTCGCACCGGATCGAAATTAACCGTGAAAAGTGAGATTGAATTCAGAAATTGGAAATCATGATATGTCGAAATCATTTTAGGATCATTGACTCACCTTCGGAAGATTTTTCATGTAATTTTTTTCAGTAATCGGAGAATGGCTAATTTGACTCGAGAAATTAGTAGGCCCGCTTTTGGTCGTACTTTTGGGACTTAAAGCCCCGTTTGGTTCTTTTGGGGAATGCATTTGTCAAAATGCAAATACCTTTGGGTGAATGGGGTTTTCCAAATATCGTTTGGTAAAATTTGCATTTGTAAAGGATTTTTATTAAATTAAAAAAAAAAAACATTTGTATTATTTTTTGAAGTCCGGCCATCGGATCGCCTCAACTACACCCAGCGATCACCGCGATGGTCGCCAGGCACGCGGCTATGGACAAGTGGGTCGCGCGACCTCGTTGGCGGCCGCCCGGGTGCGCGATCCGGGCGTCAGAACCACCCGAGGTCCGGCGATATTCTTGCCGGGGTCGGGCAACCCTCGTGTGGAAGTCGCCATCTCTTCGCCGGTGGTCGTCGGCCTCGATCGGCAAGCTTGGAGAGGCTAGAAGATGAATAGTAACCCCTTCCCAAGATACAACTTGGGAATGCACCTCTTGAGGTCCATTGGCCTAAAGCCCCTTGAAGAGCATTTGAGATGCAATTGCATCTCCACAAAGTCCCCAAAATGCCGAAAAACACTATCCGCTTTTGCCCAAACCCCTTTAGAGGCCAAAAGCCCACAAAATGCCGAACCAAACAGGACCTAAGTTGATTCTATAGACAAGTGAAGATGTGAATTGAAGAGTGGTGACATTGAATTAATTTTATGGGCTTCAATTTAATTCAATTGGAAGAGAATCGGGAAATTTTGAATTGTTGTACGAAGAATTCAAAATTGAAAGCGAACCCGAATAAGGTTGTGGGGGACCTCTTCCCATTGCACACAGTGAAACCCTATGTGTGCTTCACGGTTGGATGAAAGGAAAAAGAAAAGAAATTAGTGGTCCCCTTCCTTCTCTCCCTTTCCCCCTCTCTCCCAACCATGCGACCTCCATCTCCATCTTCTTCTTCTTCGGAGGTCACCCGAGCAGTCATGGCAAAGACTTGCCGAACTCGCCGCCGCACGGCTAGGCTGAAGATGCTCGCCGTTGGGCCCCGTGCCGCTCCGCCCGGCTCGCCGTTCGGATTCGGCTTGCATGCCGTGAGCCTATTAGCCCACATGCAACTCCTCCGTCCATTTCCAACTCAAACACACCAAATTTCATTTTGTCAAATCGCGAGGACAGCGCAAACAAAATGGGTCCCGTGTGGACGCCGCCCGCCTGGTTGGTCTAATGAGTTGCAAAGGTGCTAAGGCATTTGAAATTAAATCTCTTCGATTTGTAGGTCGTGGATGGTTCATATTTAAGCATCTTTTGTAGACTTTTGGCCATAGACCTTTAAAATGGTTTTATTTAATGATGTGAATTTACTCGACCCGTTTTTATCTTGTTTTAAAGCTCGGCGCATTTATAAAAAAGATGAAAGCATGAATCACTATTAATGACCAAAAAAACTTTGTCAGCAGGAGGCTCGGGGCGTGACACTGCAGCTTCGAACTGGAATGCACGTGGATGAGGAAAGATCAAGGAAAGTACAAAAAGGTAAAGTGGAGTGTGAGACCGACTGTTTAATTGCAGTGCAATGTCTTATGGGCCGGGCCGAATCTCCTTGGTATGTGAAGGCCATTATCAAGCAATGCAAGGCCTATTATCCCAAGCAAATTCGGTGAAGCTGGTTCACTGCTCGCGGGAAGCAAACAAAGCTGCCAATCTGCTTGCGAAGATGCATAGAACAAAATCTCTACCTCAAAATTGGAGGTCTTATTCTCCAACAGCTCTTTTGGAAATTTTAAATTCGGAATATTATCTATCATTTTCTTATAACTCTCGTTTGTTATGAATGAAAGTAATTATCTTTTCTAACAAAAAAAAAAAAAAAAAACGAAAAACTTGAGGGATGAGTTCCGGCGTTGAACCCAAATCAAAGAGTTGAGAATTGTTAGTAGCATCGGAAATCATTTTTGGTCCGATTGAACACGAAGGATGGGTTCCAAAATCCGGAATTCAAGGTGACCATTGTTCATAAACTTGACCGACAGCCACCGGTAACATAAGCTCTAGAGTACGTACAAATTCGAAGGAAACAAATTGGACTGTAGCGCACATAATACAACCAAAACGTTCGACCACCAACCTTCTTCTCCATCTATTCTAACGACAGAAACCATCACGGTCACTCAATTTTGAGTCACAATTGTGTATGATAATCTGGGGATGATCCACGATTCTAGTCCCGGGCTCCATCTGCGATTTCAGGCGATGCGAACTGATCAGTAAGAGGAGCAAGAGGGGCATCTGATGAGGCCGTTCACGTTGCAGGCCTTGCAGCTCTTGAACCCCTGCTTGCCCGAGTAGATCTTGCGGCTCCCGCTGCACCGCTCGCACACCACGTACCTCAGCCCTCCGCAGGCGCCGCACGCGCCGTGCCCCACCGCCGGGGACGCGCCGCAGGCGACCAACAACCTCAGCTCCCCGCTCTCGTGCAGCTTCCGGACCTCCTCGGCCCCGCCCAGGAGCCGCCCGCCCACGAGGACGCAGGGGAGGGACAGCTTCCTGCGGCCCAGGATGCCCTGCACCTCCTCCACGAACCTGGAGTCCATCGACAGGTCGCGCTCGTCCACGGGGACGCGGAGGCCGCGGAGGATGGACCGGACGACGCGGCAGTCCTCGAAGGTCCTGCGGACCACGCGGAGGCTGGTGGAGTAGAGTAGGACGGCGGGCTTCTCCTTGTCGGAGGAGCCGAGGCGGTGTTCGGGCTCGGGGGACGAGGGAGGGAAGTAGAGGTTGCGGTGGTGGGTGGTGGGCGACGACGGGGCGGAATTGTGGTGGGCCCAGCTGGAGATCCAGAGCCGGTGGAAAATGGAGGGGCTCCTGGGGGGCTCGGGTCCGGATCCAGTTTCGGGCTTCGCCTCTTCGGTGCAGAGGTCCAGGATGTCCTTGAAGGACGAGCAAGAGAAGTTCCTTGACCTTGATCTGGTTGATGATGGTGAGCTGTTGGTCCTCACGAGTGGCCACATGACACAGAGATAGAGAGAGAGAGAGAGAGAGAGAGAGAGGATTTTGAGGGCTCAGGTCGAATTTGATGGAGAGAAGGGTAAATGGGAGTAGAAAAAGGAATGATAAAATAGGCGAGAGAAAAAGGGTGAGTTGGGCTTTCGTTTCAATGATAATAAATGCTTGTCTTATCTTTAAGCAAAAATTTTTGAGAAAATTCCAAAAATGAACCTGGAGTATCATTTTTTTTTAAATAAAAATCTGAAGTGGATCTTAGTTCCAAGTAAGGATTTGAAGTGCCATCACTTTCTCAAATAAGAGTCTGGAATGGACGTTGTTTCAATTGAGGACATGAAGTAATTATATTTGTTATTTACTGAAGTGATTATATCTGTTACAAATAAGGACTTAACTTTCCGATGGTCAAGGGTATTTTTGTTATTTGTTATTTTTTCCTTTTCCTTTTCTTTTTTTGGTTCTTCTTCTTCCTCCAGCCGGCTATTGGCAATGCCTATAGAGGGTTGGGCGAGGGATAGCCTTACCTGGGCGAGGCGACCTTCGCCAGGGGCCATTCATGAGGTCGGCCAGCACCGATGAGGGCCGTGCGACCTCGCCCCTCGCTGGTCGTTGGTAAGGACCGACCAACTACGGGCAAGGCCAACCCTTACCAAATTTGGCGAGGGTAGCCTCGTAGATCCTTACCAGGGGCTGGTGAGGGTCGATCTCACGGATGGCCCTAAGTGAGGGTCGCCATGCCTAGGCGAGGCCGTCCCTCGCCTGTGGCCGGGGTGGGTGGCCCTCGCTAACAAGGGCAACCTTCGCCCAGCCCTTTGTGGGCATCGTCGAGGGCCGGCCACCAATGAAGAGAAAGAAGAAGAATCGGAAAAAAAAACAATAATAAAAGAGGGAAGAAAAAAGGGGAGGAAGTGCCAAATGACGAAAATATCCTTAATCGGTTGGAAATTTAGCCTGCTTATTTAAAACAACCAAAACCACTTCAAACCCTTATTTGAAACAACTAAAGTTACTTCAGGTCCTTATTTAAAACAAAATTCACTTCGAGTCCTTATTTGAGAAAAAGATGGCACTTCAAGTCTCTTTTTGAAATTTTCCCTAAATTTTTTGGGCATTTGTGGACATCTCTATGCCAAAGTGAGTTTTTTGTTAATTCATTTACTTCCCCCCACGCGACGATGATTTCTGGCTTAATCTGACAAATTCTCTCCACCGGGGTTTGACCTTGTTCTACTCCTTGAAGTTGTCGGAACTTGGGATTTCGCTCGAAACCTGTCGAAGGATGATGCCTCCGTTTCGATTTCTTTATGACTGAAAACGATTAAAATGTGGGATGAAGCACGGACATTCGTGGGGGTCCGAGATTGGTTAAATCCTGTTCAGACAGCTTCCCCGCTGTTTTGCCTTTCTGCAGCAAGGTCGCATTGAGGATAATGGTCCGATGTTAGCGCCGATTAATGCGTTTGAAATTAGTGATGTAGCTAAAAGTCTTGTGATGGCAATTAATAAGTCGGAGCTACACGAGAACTCCCAGAAGAAAGTAGGATTAAATTCGAGACAGGAAATATCAAATAGATATCGCACTTCAAGAAAGAGTAGCTCAGTCTAAGAGTTGCCTAATGTCATTAAAATAGGCCGTCGTCCCGAAGCAAAATTTAGAAGGGACATGTTAGGTCCGCCTTGTTTTAATCTGTAGGAAACAGAGAAGGTTATCTCAGTTTAGCCCTTGCATAACGTTCCGGCAAGAAGAGCAGGAAAAGTAGAAAGAGTTTTCACGCGGGAAATGTGGACCTTAAGTGGAATCACATCTTCTCTCCTCGAGAAATGAGTATATCTCCATAAGGCACCCTTTGTTCAACTCTGAGCATATCACGAGTCGCAAGAACTGCATCAACAAATCAGCTGATTAATCTTGGTATCTTGGTCTTGCGGGTTTGAAATAAGCTGTAAGCCAGTCATTGACCGAAAGCGATTAGATCATTGCATGGACAAGTACCGCAAGTCTGATAGAAGAGCGTGGCTGCTCCTCTTCGGCTCATCCCAGTGGCGAGGTGGTTCAGGGATTCTTCCTTGGGGGCCCCGGGAGTCTCAAAATGCTCTTTCATCTGGCTGCAGCCATTAAGACAGGGTACGGTAGACCTTGATTATGCCAAGGAAAAGTAAACTTTGAGCAGATAGATTAAGAAGATTTTGCAACATACGTGCGGATTGTATCTGTAAGCTTGTCAACAGGAGGACTCCTGATTGGGCGTTGGGTTTGTGTTGGTCCAGTTTCCACCAGCAGTTCTGCAGGAGACTCTCAATAAAGAGAACACTTAAGAAGGTCGCCCACTTGCCGTGCGTCTCTAAGTAATCGACAGTATGACATGACTGTGCACTTTCTTTCTCTTTGATATCAATGGGATACCTACCAGGTGTTTGGCCGTCTTCGGGCAGCCTTGACAACTTGAAGTTGGGATCCCCGTTTAACCATGAATTTTCCTCAGCTACAGGTTCGAGGCCACTACTGCTGTTTCTAGATGAAGAAAAGGGCCGCTTCTTGCTGGATCTATTAGGTACAATGATGTCCATCCATATGATCAATTATTTGTTCAATAAATGAGACAAACTAATAAGATGCAAGATAGAACCAACTAGTTCCACGATGGTATTAATTTGCTCTCATGAGAAAATTTGATTCCTGCCTGTAAATCTTCGTGCACTATCCAAAGCACTCTTAGGAAAGATGCATATTCTCACTAACCGTCCAGAGTTGACTTCCGCATTGTGTGCTATGAAGTTGTGTCCAGAAGCTGAGCTTGGTATGGATCTTACATCATCCCCTGTAATACCATATGCAAAGAGATTTTTGCTAGTTCTCCGCAGTATGTGATACATCCCAACACGTAAGCATTACCTGAATTTCCTGGGGTTACCATTGGGTCTGGATCTGCTGCCGCTGTCTTGTTGTGGATGAGATTGTTGCTAAATCCTTCCATGAAAATTTCTGGGGGCATTTCCTGATTTTCAAAATTATTCCGCAGCTTCTCTATGGAGACATCTTGTGAATGTGGGTTGACCTCCACGTGTAGATCTTCGAAAGGCTTCACAATCAAATACTTCATCAGACGGAGTCCAGACATATTGCAATCAGGTACTCCAGTAAAAAGATGAGAGGCATACCCGTGCCCCTAAATCTTGATAAAATGCTCTCTCTGGGGGGGATGACGATGATGGTTCTGGTGGCAAGGGCGGGGATGTTCTTCCTGTGAAGAACGGTTATTATTTTGAACTGGGTTTGCACTCTGTCAAGCACGACAAATTGCTATAAAAGAGGCTTGCCAAAGGCTGACCAGAAGGTGAGTCGTGCGGAGGCTGGATACTTCTCGTCCACAGCTCCATAAGAGGAGGAGGATAATAGATGCTTCTATTTTCATTCAGTAAACCACATGCTAGTACTATCGGTGGTAGCTCCATGAGATGAGCGATCTTCATGCTGTTCATCACACATGTACGCTGCAAGAAAATGCATCTCGGAATTGTCTCATCAGAGTTTTTTTATCGTTACTGTTTAACAGAAAAGGCTGAAAGCTGAGACTCCTAACATGGATGTCCCTCCAAATTTAGTCATCCAAGCCTCCAAGCACCCAGCGGAAGGGACAGGTTAGTTCATAAAAATGGCTTGACTCGGCCATGTAGTCCTGCATAGGACCCAAAAGGAGAAGCACTAACCTTTCTCTTTCTTCCTCTTTTTGAGACAATGCTTGAAGAGTTTTGCAGCCATAATTGGTATATATTTCCAGGGATGATTGTCTGTTCATAGTCCATGGCAAAAGGTTCTGCTCTTCTAGCTTTCCTTTTGGCTTGTTTCTGTCTCTGCTTATCCTGCTTCATTCACACCTTTATCATTATCAGTGAACTCTCTAAATTGTCTTTACTTTTATATGAGAAAAGGTTACTTTGGTAAGTTAACTAGTGACCTGATGAGGAAACTTGATATCATCAGTTTCCTGATTAATTTGGCTTTCTGGATGTTGATTTTGAACTTCCTCTGTGCCAGGAAGCGCAATTTGTCAATTTATGTAAGGTGTTTTTGCTAAAAATTCAATACTTAAATTTCGAAAAGAAATCCAAGTAGAACCATGTGCATCTTAATATATGTCTCTAACACCAAAGGCCATCTGCAATGCATGCTCAGTGCTTTATCGGACGTGACTTCAGAAATTAAAGGAAATGAACTATGAATCTGTTTGTATCACTGTGCCAAATGTTTAAGGATAAAAACATAGAGCTACTCATATGATCATATCATGAATCTATTAGCTACTTAATAATTCAGAGGAATATACTGCTTCATCAATTGCTATGTGGGGATGGGCAACGTGGTGCACCCTGAAGGATTTCTGTCAAGTAAAGTTTCTTTCACATACATCTAAATTTGGTTCTCAGGTAGTAGAAATCAAATAATTGCTGAGCAGTTCTAGCTTCATGTACACTTGCCTCCATTCAGTAAACAGAAAACTTAAGAAATTGTGCTGCAAACCTCTCGGAGCATCATCAGGCAATGGTGGTGAGAGTACAAGAGTACTTGGCATGTGTGCATCCTCTCCTGAAGCAAAATTTGCCTGAGTCTCGTCCTCTCCCTCTATATCAAACCTGTCAGACCATTCAATAATATACATGGTATTGCAATGCAAAACTAGATGCTTGTGATGGTGTGTCAAGCAAACAGGATATTCCATCACAAATACAATGTGAAGTTTAGAAACAAGATATTCCATCTCAATTACAAGATAGCCTTTCTCTTAGAAGTAGACCAAAGAAAGATATAGATTAATATTAGAGTTCTCATCCTTTGAGGTTAGAGTGCTCTTATTACCTTTCAAAGTGATTAAATAGTTCTCTATCAGCCTGATAAAGATCAAAATGATCGAATAAGGTTATATTTGCTGCGTCAGCTGTGAAAATGGAGAACTGATGATGTTAATCTGATGGATACAGATAAAAGAGGAAAAGCTGGATAAAGATGATGGGGTTGATCACAAACCTTGATGATAGTTCTGATTTTGGTCCTCATTCCTTTCATTGTCATTCATGCAGGTCTCGTCAACGTCATCTAGTCGCTGCAATACCGAAAATTAAGCAGAAGAGCCATGGCCGTGAGAAATTGGGCATATTCAACATTCCACATATAAGTTGTGCACTTGTCTTGTGAATGATACCTAAGGTTGCCAGGTAACTTCAAGAATTTGTCATTAGCTTAGGTGTTTCTCTAGCTTTGAATCCTTGCTTAATTTATAAATATGAAACTCAAACACTGTCAAACTCAAGCACATGACAGTTAAAGCTGCTTTTCACAAAGATCATCATCCAAACATAGGACAAGTCTTGAACATAGAATGAAGTATTCAATAAATGGCATTCCCATTGTTCAATGTACTCATCTTCCTGCTAATTCTTCAATAAAGCATGTGATAATTGTGCTAGTGAAGAATTTACCTTTCTCTAGAATCATTGCCTCCACTAGCTAGTGTTTCCAAAACTGACGATTGTCGAAGAGTCCATTTGTAAAGTGATCTCTTAGGTTCATTATCGTACTCAAATACCAATAAGTCGCACATGTCTCACTATATTTATCTATATCTGCTATTGCAAGAAAGCCTACCCTCGATATCGACCGAATTATTGCCTTCCCTATTCTAGTTCTGCTGATGTTTTAACCAAAAATCAAATTTACCTATCATAATAATGTTTTTCATTTCAATTCGGTACGCTCCAAATCCTCTTGTAGATGATATCCATAGTACCACCACAAACGAATCACGGAGAGAGAGATGTAACGAGGACAGTACAGAAGTGGAAATGCCAAATAGTTTTCTGAGATCATCATCAGATGAGATAGCCACAAAAAGATAAAAATGAACCCCCAAATCCTACTATCAACGGCAGTCATTCTACATACAAAAGGCATTGTCAACATATCACAACAGGATCAAAGAACATCAAATTGCGCAAATTACCATAGCAAAGTACGCCGTGTGTTGGAAACCCATGGTGGCCGTCGCATCGGAGAAATGGAGGGGTTGCTCGATACCACCGATCTCTGTCTCCTGGTTATCTGGCAGAGTAACCGCTTCTCTCCTACACATGTAGAAACGCCATGAACTTTCTCTCATCAACAAAATTAATTTGACCAGCTTGCCCTCGTCCCACTGTTTCTGCTTAATCTTTTTTTGGGCTATTAAAATGGCGTTGTGGGGAAATATAGCTTTCTAAAATGACACAAAAGATGCGGATTCGGACTAAATGCCGATCCTACAAACACTCTTTAGGTTACACCTACGAAACATGAAATGAATCAAATCTAGATCGAAGGGAACCGGTCGGCACAAAAATCACGCGGAGCAACCCCAACTCACTTGGCCTGAGTTTTTCCTTTGGGTAGGATCGTTGGATCTGGAACAGGTTTAACCTTCCAAGCTTCGTTTATCTCAACCTAATACCACCAAAAAATTTATGGTCGGTCTGCAGACGAACGCAAGGATAAGAAATAGAAAAAAAGCTTGTGAAGACGAGGTGGGTGTGGGTTTTTGATCGAGCCATGATCGTACCAGGAAACGAGTGACGTCGTCTGCAAATCATTCCCAACATCAAGAGACGGCGTTACTCATTTCTCTTTTTCTCAAATTATGAAGAAATCCATAGCAGGAGAGGAACCGGAAGCTTACCATAGAGGAGTTTCACCTTCCGCTCATAGACAATCACCACTCCACCTGTGAGAGACATAACGAATCAGGCGTTCCATTCGACGGAACATGCAAACCGGAATGAAGTGGAAATCAGAAAACAACGGACGGAACCAAATACCCATCAGAATTCCGGAAAGTCTGAGCGCCATCGGGATGGACGGATTCAAGATCTCCTCGCTGAAGAGTAAAAAGAAGAACGGACGCTTCAGTGACTCGACGAATGCGATATCAACACGCCGAGAGTATGAGAAGTGTCTGTCCGTACCATATCTGGATGATGTCGAGCTTGTTAAGCTTCCTCCGGTTGATTTTCGCATGCATAGTTGCGGCCATCCTTCATCAACCCAAACATTCATCAAAATGACAGAATCGGAATGCCTTTTTCTCAGTAATATCATAGAGACTGAAGCTATGTAATCACGTCATTCATTCACCGGCCTGAGTTACCCCGCTATTTCTGGACTCTCTGTATGAAGCGGGAGAATCAGGTATATCGAAGTTGACGTAAAACAGAGAAAGAATGCAACATCGGAAATCAGTGTTCGCGCACGCGTCGCTCTACTTTGAATAGAAAGAAAAATCCAAAGATCACTGCAGAAGTTACGCCAGCACTCTCAGCAAAGCCTACAAGAGCAGAGTCATCGTCCGGGATTGAAATCGTCGCTACTGATGGCAGAGCAGCGACGGAGACTCGACAACTCAAGAGAACAGAACCATTACGTGCTTCTCGGTATTACAGCCGATGATTAGCCACAGGTATGCCATCCGGGCGAGTCAAGCCAGGCGACGAAGAAGACATACGCCGGTTTCACGTTCGCATGAGGAGGCGCATGAACCGAGCTGACGTCGAACGGGACGTGAAGCTCGTTCGCCAGGTTGCGAAACCGAAAGGAGGATCGAGAACGGCGGCAAAATCGAACGAATCAAAAGGGAAGGAGTAAGAAGGAGGATCACCATATCTGGCCGAGTGGAGCTTTGCGGGCGAGAAGCTGGTGAGAGTAGAACATCCTTCTTGCTCGTACCGCCTCGAACTATCACTCCCACAGAGAGAGAGAGAGAGAGAAGCTTGAGCTGCAAGTTACTGAAGAATGGAGAGAGGCGTCAATGGAGTTCGAGCGGAGATGATCAGTGCGAGGGAATGAGAAGAGAAGAACGTTCTTACGTGAACGCATACGAGCGCGTGAGCGCGTGCGCGAAAGAGTGGATTCGAAGGCGGTGTGGCCTGCAGATTTGTGCACCCGCCGCGACAGTAACAGAAATTGGCTAACGGAAAAAAAGGCACGGAATGTCGTGACCCCAGAGAGAGAGAGAGAGAGAGAGAGTGTGTTAAAACTTACCGACGGGTGTATGAAACCATGCTGCGTTGTCGATCACGGGGACGTAGAGGTGAGGTGAGGGACCTTGGCGACCAAAATGCATACAATTTATTCCCAATATTCTGTTGCATCATTTTCATTTTCTTTTTTCATTTGAGTCGTCGTATATTTTATTCCGAAGATTATGAATCGGCCGATGTAAGTTTCGTTTTACGTGTAGTAAAATGCATCCCTTCGCTACTTAGATCTCATGTAAGGAGAGAACAATATCTAAGCCATCGAAATACATGTAAGAAAATTCGCAATGGATATCAATGGACAATTTGTGTGTGAGCCGTTTCAAGATATAAACCCCAAGATCAAACGATTGATTTTGTTTCGGATCAATCTTAAAATCTTCGCACATGCTAAAAAGCGCACCTCATTTGATCCTCAATGACATCCATAAACCGGTCTGTCTCATTTTGACACTCGAAGTATCGATGTTGATTGGTTATGCCATTGTAAACGTGCTCGCCGTGCTTGATCAGTGTGCTTCATATCAGATCGGGACGGTTGATCTGAAGGGGATGAGCTTTAGTACGAGTGACTGAGGATGGGCTCTTGCTCGAACACGCTCATCAAACTCGGACCGATTTCTCCATGTTCCGCTACTTGTGAACAGCCTTTATTAATTAGTGAGCTTAAGCTAATAATTGAAGCCCGATCTTCAAACAAACACGGCAATCGGAGGCCGGCATTACCCGCCTCATTTGAAGTAAATATCAGTAAATAAACACTTTGACATTCTTCAGGAACATAATGTCTATGTCCCATCGTTTTGGCCAAGCAAAATAAGCCACATCATATGCTATACCAAAAATGCCATTTCAACATCAGTGGCAATTTTTGAAATGCACCGTTCGAATAGAACTATATATAAGCTGTAATTATCCGTGTAAGCCAGTGTTTTCCATATGAACTAAGAAAGATATTTCCAGCTTCAAATTACAAGCAATTGGAAAGAATAGTGAACATTTTGATGTTTCTGTTGCTGTGTAATATCAAGCTTTAAGTCTGTTGAGCTCGAATTGAGATTTTGCAACTCTAAGATTTTCATCTGCAGGCTCAAAGAATCAACTTCCTGCTGCTTGCGCTCAAATGCTTGTATATCAAAAGAATCGTACCACAAAACTGGAAATCATACCAGTACAGATGGGGACTGTGCTCATGTACTGATGCTGCCATCTCCTGGTCGCCAAAATCCCTTCTTACCAACAAGAAACTGTTCCTGGTGAAGGGTCACTGACCAGTGAAGTGAGCGCAAAACTGGACCAAGTTTGTTTATAACTTCTGTGCTGTCTTGAACCAGAACATATCCACCCGGTCTCAATATGCGATCCATCTCTACAGCTATATCTACAACCTCACATCTGATGAAATTGCAGAAGATCAAGTCATGATAAACCAATCAAGTTACTTCAATTAAACAAAGATTGACACATCCAAGTGTATCATGGTAAAGACAATAATAGAGGATCCAATTTCCATTCCAATCATCAAAATCGAAACATTAACAAGTAAATTAATAATACCTCTCCGGGAGATCTTTGAAGAGAAAACTGGAATGAAGCAGATCATATGTTCGAGGGTAGGTATTGAAAGATTCGCACCAGTCATGATAGGTTCCAATCAAGCCTCTGTCAAATATAACAGAGAGAGAATCTTGCACATGAACTGGGACAACATTCATAACCCAGAGTGGCATGTCGATGAGTGCTGCTGCAAATCTAAGAGCATAACAGGTCCTTGCGTCAGTGCAATAGAGAATATTGGAAGAAAATCGAATAGCCATCAAGGAAATAAATAGAGGAATAAGCCAAAAACATCTATTAACCTGAAATCAATTAGATGAAGCACTGATTAAGCGGACAAGTGAGACACAACACATAACACCTTACAGCAGAGATATATCGCCACACAGCCGGGAAAGAAATTCCTTCCATAATAAGTAAGGGAGAAAGTGATATCCAATTAGCTAGTAGTTTATATTATCTTGAAACTTACCCTCCATAACCAGCATTCATATCCATTACATTCCTCACACTTGACCAGCTTATACCAAGGCCTTCCATATAAACATCTGAAACAAGGGCAGACCAGTGTTTGCTATCTTCGTAAAACATTTGCTCAGTTTCAACTTCATTTGACAAGCTTAAAGGTTTAATCCTGAGCCTTTTAGGCCAGGGAGCAGGCCAACTGCTATTGTCTGGAAGCCTGTTAAGACAGCCACCAAGAGGCACATACCTGGACCACAATAATGAGAGAGATGAGAAGGACATACAAACATGGCAAATAGAATATGTGAGCCAGATAAAAACAAGAACCGAAATGAGGTTGAAGATGGAACAATCTTGGACTGAATTAGAATGGTTACAAGCTAAGCAGATTCCCTTCTTTTGGAGGTCCCAAATTTATTTATCAGATGGACAGCAAAAAAGACATAAAGGTTTGTGAGATCAATTCTCTGACTTCAGAGCAATTGAGAAACTGGACTGAGGCAAAAGCTTTTAAACAGGACACACTTAACCTGATTCACAACCACCCTCAATTCACGTTGCCTCATTGTGAGCTAAACCATTTAGCTAGTCTCAGTAAAGTCAACAGCTTTCAATTACTCCTCCGCCTAAAACCGAATGCTTTCCCATATCTAACACCCCTTTGTCCTTCCTTCTCTCTCTGTGTGCGCATGTGCATGGTCATGCAGGCATGTATGGATTTTTGGGGTGCAATTAGATAATGCTACATCCCAGCCTCATGGAAGTGACACAACAATGACGCAACAGCATGTCTACAACATAAGATATTGTTTAAATAACAAATGCAATATGACATTAGTACCAAGAATGATGCCGCTGATCTTGCTTTTCACATAAAGGGGGACCAGTTTGTTCACGTCCCTGATAGCAGGAAGATGAAACAGGTTTTTGATATATCACCAGGCCAATCCCAGATGATTCCATAGCTTTAGCCACCACCTTCCAGCACATGGACTTCGTCAAAGCAACCATAGCTGCAGAACAATTGGATAATCAAGGCCCAATCAAATCAACACCAGTTGTTGACATCTCCAAGCATTTTATTTGAAATTTACTGCAGATATAATAACGTAAAACTTGCAGACTGGGCGAAGAGGCATAAAGACATGAGGAAGGAAAAAAATTATGTCAGCTCACACACCATTCCAGACATTTTGATCCCTCTCATCATTGCGATAAACTGGGGTAGCCGACCATAGAAAGAAACCCCCAGGCCTAAGAATCCTGTTGAGCTCCAGTAGCGGTTTCCCACCTACAATTTCCACAAAAACCAAATAAAGATGGAACTCAAGACTTCACAAAACTTTTATAGATGGCACATTTATGATTGATTGACAGGAAGTACCATTTGCGTCCCAGTGAACCCTGCATCTTGCACAATGAATCAAGTCATATGCGTTATCAGGAAAAGTCAGCATCTGTGTCCCAATAACGGAAAGAGTGGCAGGAATTCCTCGTTCTAGAGCAAATTGTATCTGAGCTTCATGCTCATCTTTCGGGGCCAATGACATGGTAATTACATCTTTGTCCAGCAAATAACCACCAAAGCTGGCAACTCCACAACCAACATCTAAAATAACCCTGATGTGTTTTCCCCATTCTATGGCTGGTAAAGTCTGAGTGAAGTAGGAAAAATTAGTTAAGAAAAATCCACACTGCCAGATGCCAGACTTGCCAACAAAACCAATGTGAGGAACATTGTTGGTACCTTTTCTACAAACTCAATATAATTAGCAACTCCATCCTTAAATTGAGTTCCTCCTCCTGGGAAATGAAAATAATCACCAGATTTCTCCACCCAGTTTTGTTCCTTCTTGTATTCAACAAGCTTTGGGTGAGGAACATTGTTGTACCAGATCTGCAGGACATAAAGAAGAAAAATTGCCAGCAATAGTTTGTTGGTAAACCACTTAACATGAAGAGATCTCATCTTGGTCCGCCATTTTTTATGGAATCAGCAGAAGAATTGATTTCACAAAAGGCAGAAATTCCAACGCCCATAAGACTGCAATTGCCTCTATGAGCCAATACGAGTAATACTCACCAATGAGAGGCAACGTTCGTGAGAACACGAACTAGAGGGATTCAGAAAAAGAAATCCTTTAAACAGAAATTGATGAATGGATGAAAGCATCAGATTCACAGCACACAACCTCATCGAATAATCTGTCAATCAAGTAACGAGAAACTAGGACAAGCATCACATTATCATAGCTCATAGTGATGGATCACGCCAAATTCAGGCCATTTGGCAGTCATTCTTGCATCGCGATTCAAGAAATCAACAAACCAAGCAATCTTTTTACCGAACCAAACGCCGAAAGGGCAGTACCAAAACACTCCCAAAGAAAAAAACTCATTTCTTGAATCAGCTATCAACCATAAAGATACGCACTTTAAACTAAAACCACAAATCTTACCAAAATCAACATATCAATCTCACCATGTCCCTGCTCTTAGGCCACGGAACAGGCACCTTATACCCACTCGGAAGCGGCGGCAGACATCGCGGGCTCGGGTTCGGGCAATGCCGCTCCCGGTGCTCCATGTGCCTTCTGGACTTCAGCTGCTTGATCGCCTTGAAATTATCCAAGCACGGTATGAAATCCACCGCCGTCGCCCCCTTGCACGCCCCCCACTTCAAGCGCAAATCAAGCGGCGGCCCTTTGTCGATCGGGGCCGGGACGGATGAGTTCGCCGCCGCCGCTGCCGCCGCCGCCACCGCCGGCGGCGGCGGAGGAGGCGAGGGGGAAGAGATCCGCTGGAGATCGGAGGCGGAGTAGAAGGAGAGGAGCGGGGATTGGGAGCCAGCGGTGAGGATGAGGAAGGTGACGAAGAGCAGGAGCAAGATCGAGGAGGCGAGGACGAAGGGGTATTTCCTCTCCTTGAACAGGTTCTGCACAGCGGCTAGCGCCATCCTCGATCTCGGTCGAGGTCGGAGGATGCGACGAGAGAGAGATCCAAGAGGGAGTGGGATCTCGCGAGGAAGAGAAAGAGGATGTGGGACGCGGTAATCGACTTGGGGAGATTCGAAATGTCGTTATATATCCACTAGTAATACAATACGATGGTATAACAATTACAGAAAATTTATCGAACTCTTCTGTTTTTTTTTTTTGGTTATATCAAACTCTTTAGTTTAAGATAAAAAGTTCGTTTTTCTTTTGCTAGATAAAAAGAATCTTTCGCTCAAAATAAGAATCGAACACCCTTCCACTTAAATACACACGACCGGGATGATTCGCACACTGATCGAAATAAATTATATAGGTGATAGCATATTCTCACTCCATAAAAATGAAATGAAATATAATATATGCGGACGCAGAGGCTACAGAGCAGAGCAGAAAGGATAAAATAGAAAGTTCATGTTCCTGTTCTGCTAATACTTTCTTTATATAAAATGGGTTGTACTAGGCTTATTAGTTAGATAAGTGAAAGGCCAACACGACCTTTATGCCGAGCATCGGCCCTTAACCGACGGTAAACACGTGATAGGGTCGATCTCCCGATCGCTAGTCAGATCCCCCGACACATCTGAAAATCCACCGGATAGAGAGAAGGGGCTATCTTCGATTTTAAGAAACAGCACTTTCTAAGGTAGAATGTTTTTTTCTTTGGCAAACTGTAATATCAAATGGTTTAGATCAGCACACGGTGCGTACGAGTTGCAAAATCACGGCGCTGGATGAATTCTTCGTTCGAGACTGGATATGATGCAACAGAGCCCCGAAGAAAAGAATAAAGAAGCACCATGCGCATTCACTCACGAACTTCCAGGATGGCCACTGCTAGTTCGGCTGGATTTTTATTTAACACGGTCCTCCAAAAATAACATTTCAAGTCACCCCCTATTGCCCAAAAGATTATCCAATCTCGGTTTGCGGGAGATTCAAAGTGTGGAAATCAGATTTCACAAACTTGGTGCTAAACTCGAGCTACTCGACTCTCTTTGGGTCTGTTGCCTAAAGATAAACTGTTTTCAGAAAATTGTTTTCCAACATTCTAATGTTCGTAATCGATTGGACTGAAACAAGAAGCATAGATGGGGGAAAAAAAGACTTACCCGTTTAATTAAAAGGAAATCACTTCCCTCAAAAACTGACAGTTTTCCTTAGAAATGGTTTTCATGGAAAATATTTTCCTTTAAAATCAAATTTTGAGCTAAACAAACGCAGGCTTAAACTAACCTTCTAAGCGTAGGAAATAGTCCACTTCAGCTGCCAAGATGATTACAAACAAGTGGGACAGGGGTTTATATAAAATAACGGACCAAACCTATTTCCCCTCAATGCAAACCCAAGCAAGCAAGGGAATTTACAATTTCCTTCATTTCCTCTTTCCCCACTCATTTCTCTTCATCTCATTTGCAGTCAATTCCGTCCTTACTGTGGTAACCATACTAACCAAACTAAGTGTAAGTTCAGCACGGGCAGAAAACAAGTGCAAACACTCACAAACAGCACCCATAGGCGCAGGAGTTTCCACCACCAAAATGAACAGACATCATCTAAACATAAACAAGTGCACAAATGCAATACTCCTAATCTTCTACTGAAAACATTCTTCAAGAACATGATTAGTCTACTTCATATCATTTTGTTTAGAATTGATGTGGACGTGGCACCAGTTTTCAGAAGATTCGTGCTTACATTTCTAGGCAATCCTTCACTAAAATCGTGTTTGCCTTAAACACACTTCCAAATCTAATGCTCAAAGTCCGCCAAACAATAAAGAAATTTCCCTTCAGACTTGACTGAGAAAATCGGTACATACTGGGAACATCCAGTTTCAGATACAAAGACAATGACTTAAATGCATATCATCGCCATTCCCCGAGCTTCTACACTCCTCACATTAAGAAAAGGTACATCGGATTTTTGTAGACTCCCTAGATCATCAATTCAGATTATCGAAGCCAACAGGCATGGAAAAGGAGAAAAGCTCAATCGTACCATCTGAAACTCATTTTGTACAACCGCAAAAACCTAATTCCAGAGGGAAAAAAATTGGTTTGGCAATATTTGTTACAAAATGCTGCTTCTCTTACTCCATTATTCCAGAACCTGCATTTTCAACATCAACTTCTCCCATACCTGTATCTTCCTCTTCTTCACTATCTTCATCTCCACTAACCTCCTCGTTGGCGCGATTTAACTGAAGCATGTGCTCAGCAAGTAATTTGTCATCCCGTTCACTCACCTATTCAGATACAAGCTCATTACAGTCTCAAAGAAGCAATTTTCAAATTTGCAGAAATGCTAAAGCAGATGAAGATCTCTTTAAAGTTTGCAAGCGAAGAAAATTCGCAGCATCACATCAAGTTCAGGATGCATTAAAAGCGCATAAGATGATGCCCCTAGTAAATAGAAGAAACTGCTCACCGCTCTAGGGGCCTCCTTCACAACAAGTTTCCCCTTTTGCTTCTCAATAGCTTCGCTGCAGGCTGCAATAGCTTTATTAAGAACTGCCAATCCTTGCTCCTGCCAAATGCAGTACAAAAGTGGCCAAGGTTTCATGAGCTGACATGCCACCGACAATTTATAATCTATGATGAATTTTTCTCTTGAGAAACATCAACATGTTTGAACAATCTAAGTAGCAGTTTCTTTAAAGAACAATTCAGAGCTTCTAAGAATTATCCATGCCAGTGATGAGGAGAAAGACACATCCAAAAACTATATTGGCATCCAAAAGCATCGATCAACAAAAATTAGATCCCACAAAAATAGATCAAAGATCAACAGGGGAGGAATTTTACATTGCAACTATTTGGACAAACTTGCCATGAGAAAAAAATCTGTTGAAGAAGCCAAGACAAAAAAAATCAAAGGACTTTTCGGATGATCAGATGAATAACACGTTAGCAAAACCATATCCTTCTAAGGCCAAGAAAATTAGGACAGGAACCTATCATCATAAAGCTTAGGTCAGACTACACAGACGTCCACATATGGGCTAGCTATAAAAGTGATAATACTCAGAAAGGTGGAGAGAAATGTTGATGATGATAAGTACAGTTGGAAAAAAGTATATTTCTCACAGTATCATTAATATTTCACATCTATACACAAAAAAACCCAACTCCCAATGCAAGAGTTACCAAAGACTTGCAGTCTCGATAGTTTATATTTTCCTCCAAAGAGGCAAAACCTAGTTATAAAAAATTGAGAAAAATAAGTAAGGACAGAGGGCACTTCTGGAAGCCCATAAAAGAACCAAAGTGGAAATGACGACTTTACAAGAGGTCAAGTGAAGCACCAACCTTGTCCAGAGTTTGAGTAGTGAGGACATAAAGTGGAGGTGCAACCAGCTTGATTTTCACAGGACAATCATCATTTCCAGCAGCTTCAGCTTTCCTCATAGCATCCTGCAGAGTCAATTGCTAAAACAATTAAACTAGAACAGTAACGAGTGAACAACTAATAGATAAAATGACTACTCTCTTGAACAGATGTATTCTAGACAGAGTGAACATAACCAAAAACTAAGTAGGGACCTTAATGTGCAGAACACCATCGAGCTGGAAGCATTTCATTTCAATATCAGCTCGTATCTTCAATGGTTGTGGGGTCATTCTTCTCCTAATATTCTTTACCAACGCATCTTTCACTTCCTCCGTCACAGCAGGGACCACTTTTGTCACCTACATACCAATTAAATCTCAATTAAGTAATAAGCTAGAAGAACCAGTCACAATCAGCGTGTCGTTGCATAGTCTACCTCTTGTCCATTAGGACCAACTTCTTTGATCTCACGGGTTAGCGAATCAAGAACTGAATCAGGATCTGTCACAATTATCTTAAATGCCTGCACAAAGATGTAGTTAGTAAACTTAGGACCCCAGGTCAAGCACCTGCAGAACTCAAGGCAAGCAACCCCATAAATGGCTGAACAGCTCACCTCAAACGCATGTCCGTATTTCCTGTACAGAGGCCAGCCAATACTGACGTACAGTTCCTGTGAAAGATCATTACAAATTCCCTTTAATCATCACAGAAAACAAATGAGAAAAATAAAGAAAACTTCCCAAATTAAAGTTTCCAGCATGTGAGACTTTCATTTCTGGTAAGCGAATCCACTTAAAACAGTGGCGATTTAAGTAACTTCTCTCGAACGAGAAACTCAAAGCCCTCAAACTTTTTATTACTAAGAGCCTAACTACCAAGCGTGCAGAAATTGACCTGCTCTAGCAGAACACTGCTGTTCTCCCAAGCAGCAAGCAAGACCAATGACAGAACACGATTCCTAAAACAATCTTCAACAGAAATGTTTCGTCGGAACGACATGAGCAACATCCGCGAGTTCTCAATTTCACTTCAGAAACTCAAATCTCTGCCTCCAAGACAAGATACTCTTTGCCCCAATTTACGAGGAAAAAAGAAGACAAAATCAGCAATCGTACCAGGGCAACTCGCAGGTAAGCATCCGAACAAACTTCCCTAACCGTACCGACAAATCAACCGTCGAGCGATAACGAGGAACGCAGAAATCAGGCGAAACAAAATCGACTAAGAACAGAACTCCAATCGAATCACGGCGCACCTCAAGATCGATGCCCAGGGTCTCGGCCACGTGGCGCATGATGGAGTGGACGAGCTTGCTCTTGTTGTACCGCTCCTCGCAGGCCTGGATGTCCTCCTCGGACACCCGGCGCTTGCTGAGGTCGATGTAGCCCTTCTCCTTGTCGACACGGAGCACCATGACGGGCTCGATGCGGCCGACCTTAATGAGGCTGCTGACGGAGCGGATCCGGCGGCGGGAGAGCTCGGAGAAGAGGATCATGCCCTCGATGTTGTTGTACTCGAGGAGGGAGACGTAGGCCCCCATGTCGGCGATGTTCTTCACCTGGATCATCACCGCCATGTCCACCTCCGGGTACCGCGCCTCGTACATGCGGCACTCGAGGTTCGGAGCGTGCGACGCCATCGGAGGAGGTGGAGAAGTCTTCTAGGGTTTTGGGGGAGTTGAGGGAGGGAGGGAGGGAGGGCGTGCAGGTTGCGCGAAGAAGGGGACGAGAAGGCGAAAGCGCAAGGCGAGAGGTGAAAAAATGGGTCGGGGCCCCGGGGGTGGGATTTTGTCGTCACGGTCGCCGAGCGGAATGACCCGAACGAGCTATTCGGTTCGCCCGCGTCCGATTCGAGGAGGGGGCCGCAGGCCCGCATCGCTTGGCTTCGTTCGGGCTTTTTGGGCTGGAAATGGAGAAGAAGGAGGCCCAACTTGATTGGACCGACGGCAGCGCACTCGGCAGGCATTGTGATTCGGGTCTTTTTCCCCGTCTTAATTCACATAGAAATTCAGGAACTGGGGTCCTAGTTGAACCAGAGAGACACGAAGCCCATTTGATGTTTATTTGCACTAAAAAGAATTAAGTTAAACAGTGATTTTTCCAAATTTACAATGTTTTCCAAATATAGATAACTTAGGAATAAATTGTATATATGTCAATATTTACAAATTGCGAAAGTTTTGAGTGTTTGTCCAAAAGTGATTTCAGTTGAATTTTGTATTTTGGGTTGTTGAAATTAAGGAAGTGAATTGGGTGGGCTCAGTCGGATGTTTAGGAAATTTTAGATTACCAATTACCATTAGAATCGAAAAAAGATTTGTTTGTTTTTTGAAAAATGAATGATTAAAAAAATATTTTTCCTAAAAATAATCGATCATATCATCAATGCAATGATATTTTTATTATTGGCAACAAGTTAATTCTGAAAATTTTCATGGATAGTGAAAATACTTTTCGGTTCATTTTTTTTGTGAGCGACATAAGCAATCATATTTAAAAAAATGCTTTTTAAATCCTTTATTTCCTGCTTAACAAACACACCTAGAAATATAAACTGGAAAGACTAACATAGAACAGTTGGTGTTTTCTATACATTTATAGCCATACTCAGAGCAACATATGATCAGATTTTTAAAAGTAGAAAACAAGTGTATAGAAAATAAGGGGACCCGACCCGAACCCAATCTCACAAGCAGTTGTCTCTGTCTCAATCATTCATGGCCTTAGCCCATGAAGTCCACCGAAGAGCGCTTTATCTCCTTAGTTCCAAAGCAAAGACAAAAGGAAGAAGAAGAAGAAGAAGAAAGAAAAAGAAATGGCCATTGTACTTTCACCAACCCCAAAAGAAAAGCAAAGCAAGGCAAAGCAAGGCAACGGCTAAGCAAAGAAGCTGGCAACTTCAAGAGGCAACAACACCTAAAAAAATAAAAAATAAAAGCCACCTTAAACACCTCGCTCGCTCTCGCACTACTACTCCGACCTTCGCTTTAGTTCGCTCTCCGTCTCTCTAGGGCCTTCCCCCTCCATTCTCAGCGAGGAACGTAACACGTTCATGGCGACCTCCGCAGCGGCGGTGACAGTGAGCTCATCGGACGCCCTAGCTCTCGCGAGCGCGATCGTGTCGTTGGCCAGGGACGCCCTCGCCCACCGGAGGAACTGCCAGCAGCTCGCCGAGCACGCGGAGCTGGTGCGGGCCCTGCTGGAGAAGGTGGACGGCACGGACCTGGCGAGGGTGCCGGAGATCGAGGAGGGTTTGCGGGAGCTGGAGGAGGTCCTGAGGGAGGCGCTCGAGCTGGTGGAGAGCTGCAGAGGGAAGAGCTGTATGTACATGGTCGCCACCGGGTAGAACGCGGTGTACGAGTTCCGCCGCGTGGAGGCGGAGATCGATCGGCGGGTGAAGATCCCGACGTTGACTGCGTTGGTGCATGAGTTTCGCATGGAGGTAATTAACGGGAGAGCGCTTCTCCCTATCTTGTTGATCTACTAGTCCTCCTCGTAAGCTACTCGAATTCGACTCGATAATCACTTAAATTCTTAATCATCTTAGGGCTTATCAAGATGAATAAATGAATGAATTACACTATTTTTCAACATGTTCATTTAATAGGGGTTTTTCTAAATTCAACATGTTCCAGCTTACCAATTCGACCTTATTATCAAGTCGATTAAGTTGAACTCGAGTTTACAAAAAACATAGTCCAATTGGGTTAGTATTTGCAAAGTCAAACTCGAAACAAATATTCAGCCTTACAAATTTGAGTTTAACCAAGATCCGACATCAAAGAATGTTTGCTAAACTTGATTAGATAAATGATTGTTGATATATCAAAGTACTCACATCCTTTGTTAATGTGATTTATATACCCCTTATATATTTATATGCTCTTTCTTTCCTCTCTTGTTTTGCCACAACCATCGAATTGCGGTCGCACCGGTGGGACGAAAAGTTGAACGCGTGCTATAAAATTCGATAATAAATCATTAAAGCCAGCATGTTTCTAAATTAAATAATGCTTTTGCGGCCAACAATTCTTCCTTACTTTAAGATTTAAAAAAATAAAGTTGCCTCCACAGAAGGCCCTGTTGCCTTTTCATTTTGTGAAAAATAAATCACAGGAAATAATTGTTATTAGCAATATGACCACCAAGCAATGACGTCAACGTGTTATTTAATCGCGTCATGTAGAGTTGCACGAAGCGCTATATGCGACGGAGTGAAGTTCTCATCTTCTTATCACGCTCTGATCCTTACTCGGGGTTTTCTCGTTCCAGCATTTGAAGCAAGCCCTGCGAGCCATCGAAGACGACCACAGAGATTACACGCTGGACGAGCTGGACATCGAAGCTCAGAAGGCGATCCTGAAACCCGACCGGACCAAGAGAGATGCGGACGTTTTGGAGAAGTTCCTGTATCGGGCGTACCCCCACCTGCGATTCGACGAAGCTCTTCAAGAGGAGCGAGAGAAGCTGCATGTCGAGTTGCAGTGGTTGCGGTCGAGGGACGAGACAAAGCAGTGTCGGGTGATCGAGCATCTCATCAGCGTCGCCGAGAACGCGTCCAACGCATTGCCCAGCAAGAGGGTCATGAAGCTGCTTGTGAATCAGCCGGCATTCGTCATGTCGGGGTACGTAATCAGTCTGAACTTTAATTCTCTTAGATTGGCTTCAATCCTATTTAGCAGAAACTAGCTAGTGGGATTCTTTTCATGTGGCCAGGTATATAAACAATGTAGAGTCCATCACAGAGAGCTTTGAGGATCAAGGACAAGATGACTGGCAGGCTGATCTTTTTGGTTGCTGCATGGAGCCCTGTTTGAGTGAGTCTTTGCTTACATAAAACACTTAAAAAGTGCTCTTAAAACCGACTATGTAATTGATTTATTCTAATAAATCAAGGCAATCATGCACATGGAGTGTATGTAATTTGGATACGAGTGATCGGGTCTATCTGTGCCGATTACCATAAACGTGTTTACCTAGTAATTCATTCCGATGTAGCGGCAGAAATATAGATTAATCGATGACTTGAGAAATTACTAGATGAATTGGCTCCGTAGCGAAGTGATAAGAAGCAAAGCCAATCAGCCTCAGCATATCTTCTTGTTGCTTTCTGAGCGAGGATTAATAGCGCTCGATCACTTTATTTAGGTTGCAAGCCATTCCTATAGCGTTACCATTCACTCCATGACTGGACAGCGGTTTAGCTTATGATTAACGTCATCATCTTTGATGAATCTCCACGAAGAAACGGTGTTGCTCAAATGGGAAGTTCTTTGTAACAGGCTTCAAGACCTGCCTGTATCCCTGCGGAATGTTTGCAAAGATTGCAAACGCAGTGTCCAGAGGAGAAATATGTAAGTCCTTACGCCAAAATGACAGTCCATACAAGAGAGCGAGAAAGCGTGCATGCATGCATGAGCTAATTCGTTTTGAATCTGATGGCCAGCTCGTGAAGTTGCCGTAAACAACGTTCTGGCATTCTCTCTCATTGGCAGCTGCTGCTGCTACACTTGCTGCGTGAGAAGAAAACTGAGGAAGCTTTTCAACATTCAGGTGCTTTCCCTTACTAATCGGTTGCTGACATTATGTTTCCTCAAATGATTTCCAAATTTATTTGGAAGAAGTAGGAAAAACACTCATCGAACTCATGGTTTGCTGCGTAGGGAAGCTTATGCGATGACTTCCTAACGCACCTGATGTGCTGCTGCCGCGCAATGGTTCAAGAATGGCGTGAACTTGAAATGAGAGGCGTCGAGGGTATGTGTGTTTCCAGATATAGCCTTCTCCTCTGCCAGTCTTGCTACTTATTTACTGCAAATCCGTTCTTTGCAGGGTGCCAGGGGAGGAAAATGATTCCTCCACCTTACCAATTCATGAAGCCTTAAACCGGTCGACTTGTTACTATCAAACCTTCATTTTGTTTTACATTGCTACACAGTTTAGTGCACAGAGTCTGTATTAATATGAATCAATGTTTACACGGATTAGTTTCTTTGCATGCTTAATCCATGGAAACTCAATATACATTAGTTACTCCAGCATCAGCAGATCAAAGACAGGAAGAAAAAACAGAAATTTTTCTAAACAAATCTGCTAAGCAATTGGATAGAAACCTCTACAGCTCATGCAATTATCCAAACCGGTACACGTCAAGTTCTTTATGAACTTCTCAATAGATACAGTCTCACTATCAGACGAATGACCAAAAAAGCACCGGCATCCAATTTAAAAGTCATGACTTGTGCACTCTTCAGCTTGGTGACAGACGTGGTACGGGCTATGGTTAAAGGTACAGTTTGGAAGGTGCCTCCTAACCTGGAAATTAAACTAAAGGGAGGGTCAGCAGCCGAAAAGAAAGACCTCCCATCACCATGTTGGAAAAAGCAAAATTACAACTCATTTCCGTGGGCACCTAGCTCATTGATTCCCGGCGGGAAAAGCCAACGGTACAATGCTGACCACTTACTTTCCACAGAACTCTGCTCCACCTGGGCGGCCTTCACATTACATAATGCATTATAATCATGCTTCAAATGGGGAGCTGCTATCTTTTCCTGAGAAAAAAATAACACTTCCATGAAATATGAGCGAATATTCTATCTCAGCGAGAAACTTCAAACCACGAATAGTACCTTGAAAACTTCAAATGGACAAGAATCAGCACCACCGCAACCCTATAGGAGGAGGTAAATAAATGAGGCAGTCTTACATATATATGAATACATTATAAGGCATACAATGAACTCAAATATGGGGAAAAGAGAAAATAAGACAGTTATGGCGAACGCAATAATGACTATCATAATCTGGCTGACTGTCTCATTTGTCTAAAACGAACGGTCAAAGAAAATTATGCTATGAATACAGACAAAAAAAAAAAAAAAAAAGAAAAAAAAAATGTGCAAGGAGTTCAATGTTTATGATCAGACAGCATACCGGCATGGAAGTGGGATGTTCATTGTGTAGTACTTGCACGTAGTACTTGCTTGAAAGATTAGCAGGACAACTATAAAGTACCAGCATATTATTCCCACCAAAAGGTGCCACGATGCTCCCCCTCCAATTTCTGTTATGAGGAGGTCTTAATGGATGTGGCAAAGGTTGCTCGCTCTGGATTTGCTCAAACTCTAAATTATCAAGATACAAAACCATTAAGAGCAGTGTGATTACAAACCAGAAGAAGATGTTGGAAAGTGGTAAACTTCAGCCTCATCACACGCTTTCAAAGAAATTTAAGTACAGAAAACATTTGGCCAAAAAACCAGAGATGATTTGCTCAAACTACAACCAAATAATGGAGTTCGAATGAGCTTACCAGATCCTTCAAGGAAAAGGCCTAGGAGACATGAAAAAGGAACCACAGTTTCAGCATGCGCAAATTGAAGTCTAGCTTTCTCATAACTTCCTGGAGGATGCTTTTCTAGAGAGAGAGAAAAACACGAGTAGTTAAATTAGGACTAGGAACAGGTACAGCCAGAAAGAGAAAACAAGGCAAATCCACGATGAAGAAATTACTGTAACAAGAGAGAAATCGTAATTGCATGCAGTTAATAACCTATCCAGCCATGATGAAGAAACTATCAGTTCAGTGCAGATGCCATTACTAGAGATAGGTCACAGTCTATCATAAGGACTACGTTAATGAAATCTACATTAACTAAGAAAACATTAACTGCCCTGAATGTGACACATGGGACAAATAGTTTGATCTGTTTACGTATGGTTCCTTTCTACATTCTATGCATGAACAAAAATCCGTCATTCTTTTGAACCGAAGTTGGTAACACCAAACAAAGTCTAATACTGCAGCGGCCCCTGCCCAGATCCAGGAGTTCCAAAGGTTTTCTTGAATTAGAAGTCAATATCCAATAAGAGACTCACCCAATTACCCAAATGTAGAAAGAAACTGACCAGCGGGATCCTCCTGATTATTGAAAACCCAGAAACGAATCGAGAATAAACAGATAAAAGGAAAACTGAATTTTGAAGATTGATTTTTGAGAGAACAACATACTACATAGCATGCCTAGGAACTGAATTTATTTGTTTATTATTTAAAGGCACATACCGGTCAACAATTTATTAAAAAAACAAAAAATAGAAGAATCGTTCCAATTTTCCTTTCTAACACTATGAAATCATCCCTCACTCAGCTCTACCAAAGCATTCATAAAGAAGCTCCATCTGGAAAAGGTTAAGCTTATTTACTGACACACTTCCATAGTAAAATGAGACAGAAAAATCAAACAAGATGAGCCTTGAAACATCTGTGTCACCTTCGTTCGCCTGAATAGCTTCCTCCATGGATTGAACGACATCATTCAGCAAAGGTACGCCCATTCTGTAGTTCAGTGCTTTACCATATCCTTTTAGCATAAACACCTCCAAATCATCGGTCCACTCCAGCAAGGCAATCTTACCAAATAAAATATCAATTGAAGTAAAGCATAAAATCGTCAGGGAAGAAAAGCTCCTCAAACCTAAAAAAATACTTAAGTTTGACAAATAAAGCATTCAATTTGCAACTGACACCACTAAATTCATGGCTCCATAAACCTTAGACATTCACAAAAATTCACTATGTGAATGATTAATTATCCAACATCAAGTTCTTAATATTAAGCATGTTACCAACATAGATGTTCAAAAACAACCAAAAAAAAAAAACGGTTCGATAAACTAAAAGTTGTGGCCCGAGTTCAAAGTGGGCACCCACGAGATACCATCACTACTCAACCAAACTGCACGGAGATTGGTAAATAATAGGCCCAAGGGGGGGGGAAACAGTAGAAAGCAATTTACCTCATTGGGGTTGAAAAGAGCACATGCTTGATTGGTTATATCCAACAATGATGCCTCCTGTAAAGGGAGAAATGAAAAAAAAAACCACATGGTCAGTTCTAAATGGAGAAAGTATAACTAGTCTTGAATTTGGCACAAGATAAGCACGTCTCTCAAGGGGAAGACAATCAAAAGGAGAATTAGTTATTGTCACCTCTTTGCAGAGAAACCAGAGAGAAGCTGTGTCCTGCCTTGTAAAATTCAACTTATAGCGACTTGCTATAGCCCTGGTAATTTCGTCCAAAATGGGTTCCTTAAGCTTACCAACAGCAGGCTCCTGCTTTTTTCTAATATCCTGCACCAAAAATCAGAATGCCTTTGTTTCGTTAATGTATCTGTCCCTGTCCCATAAGTCCAAGAGTTATGCAGCAACATTGGCTTTCGATACTCCGATACAATTTTATTTTTATTTTTTTTGGAATGCCGTAATAAGAGCCTTGAATATTAGGCTTTGTGCAGACGGATAGGTGCGAGCTCTTAAATTCAAAAAAACACCATAGACTTACATGGAAAATACCTTGTAATTTGCACAAGAATCAAAAAATCTGAGCAACATATCACTTGCATCACTGGTGACGGCAAAAGCTCGATGCTTCCCTGGTCCAAGAGTTCCTTTTCCACTAAATAGCCCCATTCCAAAAGCCACAGCACTTGCTGCTGCCCGGGGGACCTTGTATCATTGAAAAGAAGAATAATTAGGACAACTTCACGGTGGACAGAAAGAGAGAAACCTTCCCAGACAATATGACCTTGCTGAATGCAATTCAGAATTCATGATGATTTGTCGAAAATAGAACCACAGATCGATTTAGATTATCCAACTTTATTTGCTTACCTGTGTTGCTTTCAGTCTATATATATCAGGGTGGTAGTCTTGACTGAACAATTCAGGAAATCTTTCACGGGTCCTGATTCCAAGATCATATAACTCGTCTTCTCCTTCACTAATTAACTCTCCACCTTTCACTTTCCCCTTCCAAGGAGATGTCCATCCCCGCAACCAAGCAGGAGTATTATGCGCTAAATTCTTTTCTTCAGCATCTCTTAGAAGTTCCTGTATGTGAGAAGCCAAATTTTCCAACTCTCTCATTCGCTTCTTGGTTGGATTGCGAGTTCCGTGCCTAGCCTAGGTATACGAGAACCGGGTGTTAGAAAAACAGATGATGAGGATATCATAACTCAGCATACTCATAGCAACTGAAAGTACCAACAAAACTGCCGATCTAACATATGCAAGCTAGAGAATCACAAAGAAATTTTAATGTGTTCCTAAAACTTCCCACTCCTGGACATTGTGCCTGGTGGACGATCACCACACTATTCAAAGGCTGAGTTTGCAACCTTATCAACCTCACAGTTTTCATAAGTCAAGTCAGGAAAATTTAAGTTAGTTGATCCCAGAGGATACAAATCCCGGCAAGCAGGCAGAATGCCTAATAAATCTACAGCAGGCAATAGGGCAGGACCAAGTTAATATAGGAATAAACCAGTAAACTCCACAAACTTCACAGAGAAGCCCCTACATGTTACTCCTCAAAGGTTTAACTACACCAGTCAGTACTAACACTTCGACCAAGCATGGTAAGATGGTCAGTCTAGCAATCAAACGCCAATCACCAATGCAACCATATAACACAAAAGAAAGCAGAGATTACCACAAGATTTAAGTGAATAGGAGTACATCCATCGGGCACACTCGACGGCACGTAGGCGTTGCTCGCGACGCCCTTCACCGCACCATACCTGCATCAGAAAAATAAAGCAAGATAGGGCAACACAGAAGACCGCGATCCGACTTCGCAAAGAACTGATCGCACGCTTTCCCACAGCGAAAAATTAGCGCGCTTTCCGACCGAAACGAACGGAGGGGGGTTCGGGAGAGATTCAGCTCAAGATGCACGAGAAGCCGAACTCATCCTAGCGACTTTCTCGTAGTTCTTTCGATGGCGAATCGAACTCGAACGGTTCCGCCGAAGCGGAAACGCGAGTTGGAGACCGATTCGATCGTTCCGTACTTGCTGGCGACCATCGAAACGGTAGAGGTTCGGATCAAGGACGGGGAGTTACCTGGTGACGGTGGAGAGATGCTCCCGCACATCGAAAGCTTCCTCGGCCGCGGAACCAGCGCCGGCGATCGCAGTCAGCATCACCAGAAGTGCAACCGCCATACCCCTCGCCATTCCCTCTCTCTCTCTCGCGCTCTATTTCGAAGGTTTCGTAAAAGAGAAGAAAAAACGAATCTCTCTCTCTGGGTGGGAGCGACGCGATCGATTCGAACCGGTACGGATCGACTCGGTCGGGTGCAGAGTCCGAGTCGGAAAGCCAATTTTTTGGCTCTCTTTTTCGGGGGGCCTGGGGAAGGGATTTTCGCGGGCCGGGGCTGGTAATGGGCTCGCCTCGCCCCGCCCCGCGCCACGTCGTTCATTTGTATTTTGCATATTTAGTTAATTTAAGCTGAATTGTACGTATAAATGGTATATTAAAAGATGGATTATCGGTAGAACTCATGTTAAAGTTATCCACATAGAATTACAATTACGGTTTTAGTAATTGAAATCTGTGTCAATATATCATGTGAATAAACTACATTTGATTTCATATTAGTTATATATCGTAGTAATATTAACTAGTCGACAATTAAAGTGATATTCCTCCTATTAATTTATATATATCTACATCACCATGGAGCAAAGAAGTGTTCATACCTTTAAGGAGAAGAAATCACTCCACATTTGATCAAGGAGCAATTCTTGTGATGAATTTTGTAATGTGTAGATTTATGCACAGGATAAAATTTTCGTATATTATCTATAAAAAAAAAAGAAAAAAAAAACATTCCAGCTGCAATTCATAAACTCATCCAATCACTTTCATATTGTCATCCATTTCCATATTGATTCCCAATTTATAAACAAAATCTTGGTAGTTAACATTTAAGAGCAAATAAACTCTTTAAAAATAATCATTAGGATTTGCCCTAATTACCATCTTTCTTACGTGAAAAGAATAAAGTGAGAGGTTCAAATCCTCATTTTCTCGGGCACATTGGAGTGGGGACAATTTAGTTTCAGATGTTCCTTAGGTTTCACACGTAAGTATGATTACATCCAATAATTATTTATTTTCCCTCTCAATTGTGATCTTTTCTATTTTCTGATATTTATATATTCAATTAAAGAAGATACATAGGTCAATATACTATATACCTTTCTTGCATGCAATTTTAACTATCCATATAATACATTTTGGTTATTTAATTTTCCTTAGATAATTTTCTCTTTCCATACTAAGACTAATAGTTATATTCAAGTTGTAAAGAGCTTTGCATGTCAAACAAGCAAATAAATGCTTTCTCATTGGTCTTTAAGCAACTATACTTGATTTGATAAATGTGTTAGATCTAGATACTTATACGGTAAATCAAATATAATTTTAAAATGGGGGGTTGTTCGTTGTGATGCATCTTTTTAACTTTCAAGCAATTTGCAAATTTTTTTGTGATCCATTGCTTATAAAATGTAAAAATTTGGGTAGATTTATGAAATTTACACCAACAAAGAAGAAGAAAGGAAATGCTAGAAATCTTACCAGATACAACTCTTAACATGTAGATTCAGATGTAATTTTCATGACTTATATGTCCTACTTTTTTCTTAATTCTAACATTATTGCTCACTTATTTTGACTTTTCCTTATATTCAAACCATTTGAAGCACTCACAAGATACAACTCTTCACATGTAGATTCAGATATAATTTTTTCCATAGTATTGTAAAATTTGAATGATATCTTATACCTCTACCAGGGAAAAAGGGAATCTCGAGAGACATTCTGATTTTTTTGTCGAATAAAATCAAAGAAACGCGAGGTTGAGGAGAGATTTCGAAACGCTTGTCTAGCTTCACATTGGCAATTAAATGATGCGAGTGAGCCTTGGCCATTGATGCGGTAGATCTCACGCAAAAATAACGATTCAATAACTACCGTCGATTTACGGTATAATTAAGAAATTCCTCTCTATTGATCCGTCTTCGTCTTCCAAGAGATGTTAGCGTAGCAAAATTTATATTCTTGTTTGAACATAACCCAGTTACAGAGAAAAAGAAGATATTCTGCTTCTCGTAACATGTTCTATGGTTTCCCAACACATCGCTTAAGGAACAGCCAGTGGAAAGAAGCAATTCCACAGCAGAAAATTTCCCCATATTTATAGCAATCGCTCGCTCCCCAGCGCTCTGGTTCACATTATCAGGCATGCAATGCAATGCAATGCAAAGAAAGTTGAGGGATCTCTCTCTAAAGAGAAGAAGATTTACCTTGTCAAGGAAACAGCCACTAATGGGCGAATTCATTACTCGCAGCTACTTTGAATCCAAAACAAAGCAGTAAAAGAAATGGAAATTCAGTTTGCCGTTGTTCCCACCTCTATTTACAAACATAGATTCTCGGCAACAGTCGAAACCACGACACTTGGGTAAGCAATCGCTAGTATTGACATTTTGTTAGGACAGCGATCTCCATAACTCTTTGAGAAGCGAGATGCTCAACTTCCCATCATGCTGCGGCTTCTTCATGGAGTAGCATTTGATCGAAGTGCCAGACTCCTGGAACAGAGGAAAGAAAGAGTCAAGAAAAAAGCAGAAGTAATGGAACCTGACTAGGTGTAAGATGTAAAATTGCCAGGATTAACGACCATAAAAAAATTTGCTGTCGGATTCTTACCGTGTCCTTTGCCCACTCTTCTCAGCTGGGCTACATATTCAGATATCTTCTTGATGCTTTCCACCTGGAAAAAAGAAAGAAAGACAGAAGTGGCTAAATCATATTAATACTATTATCCAAGATCCAATATCATCTTCAAAATGCATGTGAAACAGCAAGCATGGTCATGGAAATCTCTTCAGTCTTCACCTGCTCGGCTAAGAATCTGCTCTCAATGAAATCCATCAACTGCACATCACGGTTCTGCTCAGCCACTATTTGCAAGTTCAAAAGCTTTTCATTTGTCAGCTTTTCCAAAGATAATGCAAGCTCCATGGCTGGACCAAGGAATTCAGGCTATTAAATTCCCGCAACGGCCATTGGTAACAGAAAGAGGTAAAGGCAGAATGGGAGGCACATCTGCTTGGGAGAAAAAGCATGTGCCGACACAGAACTTTCAAGTTCACATTAAGTTCCTCATGTAAATGTGAATGGAATGTACTGATTAGAACCAAAAATAGTCGAATCAAACATAAGACTCTGCGCCCCCGCGCTCCCCCCAAAAAAAAAAAAAAAAAGAAAGTAGAGCAAAATATAACATGCATAGAAGCCAGCCAAGAGCAAGAAAAGAAGTCGTGAAAGAAGAAATTTTATAGGTGCACTCCTATGGTGAAACTTAGTTATTCGAGTCTTGAACAATGCATCAGCAATCCTGTGAAGTCTAGCATCTATACAGGTTCTCCAATTATTTTTCAAAAATTTTCCGACAGTCCATATTGTCCTGGTGCATCATAAGCAGGAACAGCTTCAACGTCCCCAAACATAATTTAATGTTCAATTCCAACACTACATTTTAAATTTAAAGCGTTTCTGAAGAACTAAATAAAGTAGGGATCTGATTGAGGCTCTAGTTATAGTCACCATCCTAATATATCCATGATGCTGATTTATTTATGAGAAAGCATTAATTTTCATTGGCCAGCCAAAGAAATATCTTAAACAATCTCTTATAGCATAAGTACCCTTTATGAAAGAAATCCAACATTCACACAGCACATGTAGCATAGTTTCCACAGAATGCACTAACAAGCAAGCGGCTAGACAATGAAAGGCCATAAATTTTATACAAATCATTTGGAGACCACAGTTGTATCACCATACACACGTGCACAGATTATGCTTTTGCAATTTTCAGATCATCAAGTCCACGAAGAAACGCAGAAAAACCAACATTCAAGAGCAATGTCAGATGAAGGATGTCACAGGGAATTTAGAAGGTCACCCACCATATAGTGCCTCTCCCTTATCCTCATGATCGAACTCCGAAAGTGGCATCACTATAGACCGCAGCTTCACCCTGCCACCCCTTTTGTTCTGCAGTCATATATCCGTTGAGAATCCTCCTTCCATCACAACAGACAAAAAGTCCAAAACAGCGGATGAACTAACAAAGCATACGCATACCTGATACTCCATTAATATCTCTGCATGTTCCCTCTCTTCTTCGCTTGATTCCTTGAAGAATCTGTCAAAATCAAACAGTGTGAAGATAGGAAAAAGCACCGAAAAGCTGTCGACCAACGAAGAGATAAAGTGTTCGACAAAAGTTACTTTGCAAGACCCTTGAGCGCGACGTTATCTCTGTCGAAGTAGGCATACATGGCGTGATACACATATGAGACATTGTACTCCACACTGCCATTGATCAAGCAAAGAAATTAGCCAGAATTCGAACAAGCATCGCAGAGAAACGAAGCCAATCACACACATCGACATCCAATACAGAGAACGTATACAAGAATAACCGACTATTAAAAAGAACATACAAGATAACAATCCGACCCATCTAAAGAACGAGAACAAGAACAACAGTGAAACAATCCCAAGCATCCCAAGAAACAGATTAGCCAAACGAACCCATAATTAGAAAGAAGAAAAAAATACTATAAAATCAAACATTTACTTGATTTGCTCGTTGACTGCAGACTCGCAATGGTCACAGTACTTCTGGCGAGCGAGCGAGAGGTGCGGAGAAGCGGGTACGAGGTCGAGCTCTTTCTTGACCTCTTCAAAGGGCTCGAACACCACGCCGCTCAACTGCCGGTTGCTCCCTCCTTTCGAGGCGCAGACCACCAGGAGCTGACCATCCTTCCCACGCGCGAATCGAACGGTCGAGGGTTTCGCCGAACGGGGCAGGAACGGCGAGGAAGCAGGGGACAGGCGGGGAAACAGAGCGCCGCCGCTGTCCCCCTTCAGGAGAGACGAAATTCGAGAAGCCTCGAGCGACATCGGGTCAAGGACGAGAGCGGACGAAGATGGTATCGAACGAAAACGACTGAATTGGATGCGAAGAGAGCGAGAGCAGGACGTTGAATTTGCGGTGAATTCGGGGACCCTGCAACAGGGAAGAACTGAAGGAGGAGAGAGAGTGTACGAGAGTGACGCGGAGTAAAAATTGAACTCACGTGCATCCGAGCGCATGCAATATTTGCTCCGGGAATGATAAAAGTACCCGGGTGGAACGGACGGGAGGGTGTTACGTGGAATGACGTGGGACCGTTGGATGGGTTCCACCTGGACAGGGCGCGGATTGATGAGCGGTGAGATCGCGTGCTGGGGATGCTCGCATTGGTAATGCCCGAGATGCTCGTCCAGGGGCCGATCCGAAAAGATATCTTCAATCTCGTTCAGGTTCCAGTTCAGGTACATTGAATGAAAAGTCTGAAAGTCTTGAGACTTTTCATTTTACCAAAAAAAAAAAAAAAAGTCTTGAGACTTTTCAAAGTGAAAAGTTTACAAAAACCTGCGTTCTTTATTGAGGAAGTTATAATTTGGCATATGAAATAAAATGTGTGGATTTCTAAAATTGACTGCTTTCAAGTTAGGAATCGGTTGAGGGCACTCATGCTATAGATCGATGGTCCTTTCCTAGGATTTCGTGTTAAATTAGTCAAACATGTAAATAATAATATCTTGATCATGAAATTGATCGATTTCCCAAATCTAAGAAGATTTGTGACTCGTGTGTTAGATTTAAATGAGCATCTTACCACTCACTTTTATTGATAAGATGACTTCCAAAAGCTGGGGAAAGAATGAAGAGAACAATAATGGAAGAGAAAATTAATAAAACTTTGTTTGGGAGAAGGATTTGCGAAAGATTAGATGGCGGATTTTCCATCAGAGTGGGCCATTATAAGCATACAAATGCTTATCTTGTCTTTGTTTCAAATTTCATAATAAAAAAATTACTTTCCATAAAAATCATTAGTTTTCACTTATTTAATGATTTAGGAAATGGAATTTCTTTCTTATCAAAAGAGAAAGTCATTTCCCTTTCATGTAAGTTGTTGTTTTCTGTTCATGGAAAACATTTTCCATAAACCAATTAGTTTGTTGTCATCCAAATACCGAAAAGTAAGGAAATAATACTTTGGAAATAGTTCTCCTCCAAACAAACATACCCTTTGAGAAACAATCTTTGAACAAATGCCTTGTTAAGGATATATAATAAGAAATAATTTACTTTTCAAAATATTAATTACTCATGACATCATTAAAATATCTTTACCCAACAAATGCCCCTTGGAGTAGGACTAGTTAACAAAAGTGCTACTAGAAAGCTTGCTTCTTCATCCATTAAACTTCCAATGAAAACTTCGTCCTGGTAACATCTATTATTTTGAATGAGATTTCAAGAACCAAAATATCATCAAAACCAAAAGTTATAATTTCGTTTGTTTCATGAAAAATATTTTCTTCATTTTTTGATATATGGATTGCTTAGGAAAATGAATAAGCGCAAAATCTATACTTAAATTGTGGAAAATGATTTTCTCTTTAAAAATTCAAAATCATTTCCAAAATATAATTATATATTGGTGCTTGGATTATAAACTTTGTGCTTTGAAACGGGAATCCTAAAACTCATTCATGGGGCTTTGACCCAACCCTAAGTCCATCAGAGCTAAGTTTGCAACCCTAGTGTCCATGTTCAAATTCACACATTCAAGACCAAGTCCTCAATGCCTAAGCCTGAGCCCATTAAGGTTAAGCCTATGACATTGATGCCTGTGCCTAAGTCCCCATTGCCACATTCGAATCCATCGAGCTCAATAACAAGACCCCGATGCCCATGCTTGATGCTCACCTAGGCTTGGGTTCACAAAGGCCGTGTTCAAGTCCACATTGCTCAAACTAGGGGCCAAGCACTTAGGCCCAAGTCCACAAAGGTTATGCTCGAGTCCTCAACATGGGCTTAGACCTCGATGCCGAAGCCAACGTCTATTGAGGCCAAGGCTCAGGGACTCAATGCTCATGTTTGAGACCTCAATGCTCGTGCTCAGCTCCCCAATGCTTGTGTTTGTGACCCTAGTGCTAGTGCTCAAATCTCCTATGCCTAAGCTCGAGACCCCAAGTCTAGGCACCCAGACCCAAGTCTATTGAGGCTAGGCCTAGGTCCATTAGATCGAGCCTGAGCCCAGCCTCAATGGACAAGGCTTGAGTGTCAAAGACTCAAGCTTGAGCATTAGGGACCAAAGCACTTGCATCAAATTCTTACACTCAACCTTTGTGGACTTGAGCTTAGCCTCAATAGACTTGAGCTTGAGTGTCGAGGATTCAAGCACAAGCCCTAGATCCTCGGGCCTGACCTTTGCAGACTAGAGGTGGGGTACTAAGGAGTCGAGCACAAGAACCAAGTTCATAGGCGTGGCCTTTGTGAACCCAGGATTGGTGCTCTTGCCCTTTTTCAAGTCCCCAAAGCCTAAGTTAGGGTCCATCAAGGTCGGATCTGAAACCCTAGTGCCTGACTTGATTTCAAGCTATCCATGTGCAAGTTAGTAGCACTCAAATAGTGTATGACTATTTAGGAAAATCAAATCAAATTTTCTTATCAAATGATGTAATATATTTTCTTGTTTATTTTTAGATTTCAGCCAAATACCGAGAAATATTGTTGTTTGTCTGAAAAATAACTTAATGGAAGACATTTTTAAAAAAAAATCTCACTTTTCTCTGCACAACAAATAGAGTTTAAATGAAAATCAGGTTCTTTTTTTTTTTTTCTTTTTGAATATGTCAAAATAACTGAATTCGAAACTAATGCAATGCCCCATTAATGTGATAAATGATTTAGTCAAACCGTATCTACATGTCCATAATAACCACACACGCCATTAGTGCTTTATGTCCTGTCCTCACTAGTTTGTCAAAAAAACTATAATATCATACAGTCAAGAGCATATTATACGGCCTAGTTACAATGAAACACTAATCTTGTATTGCATTCAAGAAAGAAAGATCAAATTCAATATCTTCATAATAATTTTATAAATCAGTATACTCGATTATAGTTTTGACCGATAATAGATCGCAAGGAGGGAGGCCCGCGCTTAGCACAGGCCCTTAAATAGTCATACACATAGAAATATATAAATGTATTTACACATACTAATTTTACATTCGGGCCCCGACCCAAATATACATTTAGGCTTTTGGGAACACTCAAATTGTTTTGTAGGCCGAGCGATCAAAGCCCAAAATCACCTAAAAGATCTAAAAAACGAAGTCCTAACGGGCTCCGCATCGGACGGTCCACTTCCTGCCAAGAGCTTGCCCGTACTGGGGCTTTTAATAATATTTACTAAAGCAAGCAACTTTAAGGCTTTGGAGTTTGTAAAGTTATTATCAAATATGTAAAAAAAAAAAAAAAATTATATGGCAGGGCTTGAACTATGCTTCTTCAACCTTCGGTCAATGTGACAATAATGCACCATTCGTGACAACAATGCGCTTCATTGATTTCCCGTCGCCAAGTTTTATCTACCTTCCGAAATAATTAAATAATTCAACCAGAAGGGCAATTTTTTTTTTTTTTGAGAAAAGACAACTCCAATAACATTTTTAATTAGCAGCGAGATTACCGATGTAAACAGTCTTAATTACGACCGGCACCGTGATAGAGAACAGACCATGCATCTCGAAAATGAATCTTTCATAGAACACGAAGCTGATGATCATTTAATGCAACGCATCGAAGGTCTCGTTTCTCTTTTTTTCCCTCCTTCTAAGGTGGTGGAAGATGTCTGTTTTTATCTTCATAATCTAATTTAATTATATATTAAAAGATCTTGTTAATGAGTATTTTTAAGACATCGAATCATCGTACTTTTTTTTTTATTGTACTTAGTTGTCTTCGATTCATTGGCAACGCATATCACGAGAAGAGTAGTATTTAAGAAATGACAAATTTTGTTAATTAAAATTTAACTTCACTAAAGCCATGTTCAAAATTTCTCTTTCGTTTTCTTCCCACCACAGGAACCAAGCAGAGATTCTTAACTTTACGATGGTCGTCTTTCATGTTTCGAGAGCTAGGGTTTGGAAACAAGATATGACAAAGGCCATTAATGGCGGCTCTGCTCCCTATTACTTGTCAGGGAGACAACGTCGCTAGATAGGGACGGGTTTCCAATTAACCTTTGTTTTTTTTTTTTTTTTTGAACAATCCTATTGACCTCCGTTCAAAAATACAATTCTTTTTCTTATTTGGGATATGCTTAATTATTTAAGTTCCGCCACCACGTGTCGACATATAATTTCTTATTCAATTACTAACAAGTACTATAAACTGAAAAATGAACTACCCACCATCGAAAATTTTTGTTCAAAATCTAGAATGGAAAACATCATAAGATAGGAAGATGAAATGAATCTTATAATATCAAATCGATGCTAAAAAAAGGGTCTGGCGAAGGGTATTTTTCCATGAAACGGTAGGGTAAAAATAGGGTAAACTGATGGAAGGATGCGACCAAACACTTCCTACGGCTCCGAAGATAGAAGCACGCATTTTGCTGGTGATCGGGTTCTGTGAAAATCTGGGGTTAAGCATGGTGCAGCGAGACATCGTAATTCATTGAGAGAATAATTACAAAAGGGCCACAGCACGATAGAGGAGAATCCGCATTAAATGTGTTGGTGCTTGAAGTTGTTGCAAGAAGCAAAAGAAAAATCGATTCGTATGATTCCAGACAGACAGTGAGAAGAGCAAGAGAGCTTGTTTTATTTCGGAAGACTAGAAAGAAACTTTGGAATCATGTGACGGGCAATTAATGCGGGGAGTATTTAAAAAGCGATGGGAGTTAGGGTTCTTCAAATTCCGCGAGAGAAATCTATATTTACACATATAAAATGACCTCTCTCGAAATAAGTTTCCTTTAAAGAATTCCTAAAGCTTGGTCTGATGTCAGGATCTCATTAATTGCCCTTGGTAGGTTTCCTTGTAGAGCTAGGTGTTTGAACATCCAAAAAGTTTCTTAAAATCAACTAAATTAAGTAGCAATTCCATTTGGAGTTGTGCAATGTAGAGGAAATTTTAACGATGCAGATGTGAAACATGATGTGATACAGTCATAGGGTTCCGGTTGAATTACATGATGTATGATCACTGTTCACACTTTTAATTATTCGTATGAAGGGCCGTACGAATTGAAAGCCAAAAGGAGATGAAAATTACGTGGATGGGACATTTATAAAATTATAACGTGTAACATGCATCGACTGCTAAAAGCTCAAGTAAAACCCTCGTTTTCCACTTTGATTGTACAGTTGAAGGGAAAAAAAAAAGTGGATGGCATCGATCAATTTGCCGACAATGCACGAAGGCTTCATGGTTTTGATATTGACACGATATTGTTTAACAAAGACTATAAAAAAGTGGAAATGACTAGGATTTCTACTGCCAAGCGCAAAAAGAAGAAGAAAAAACTAGGGTTTCGATTTTCTACATTGGCTATCAAAGTAAAATATTAAATCTCTACTCGATAGTATCCCATGTGTCAATATATATCAATTAGAAAAAGGGATTGTGTCACGGAATAGTGCGGACTATTTCGTAGACTACTTATGTGATAAAATCTATCAAAGTGGAGGTTTCATGTTATACAATATTGCAGCAAATATCAACCACGCGTGGAAAATATTGTTGAGCAACGTGACACCTGCTTGTAGGCTCCCATCCAAGACTTTATGCACGATGGATGTTGCGGCACGAGACCAGATCAGTCTGCTGTCTTTTGGCTTCGTGACCATCAAGTTGATCGAATCAATGATTATTGTAGTCAAACCATCATGCATTAACTAAATCCATGGAGAGAGAGAGATGCATTGCCCATCCACGTGAATGTCTGTCTAACAAACATTCACGTCGATCCTCCTCCATTAGATGATCTTGATTTTCTTGAAGATTAGGGTTTTTGAGCAATTCAAGACGTGGTGATTATCAACCTTTCAAAAGTTTTTAACCTTACCTGGTCTCTTAAGTGAGGAAACAGTTTTAATAAAGTAAAAGAATACCCAAAGTACTAAAACTTGATATAAAGAGACACTTAAGTACCAAAAATTGGGAAAGTGATACTTTATTTGAAAAATTAGATACTTAAGCGTTACCTCCGATGAATCTCGCCGAAAATCTTACATGACAATTTTTTATTAATTTTGTTCACCTGTACGACTTGCCAGAGAGTTGACTCGTTAAAAAAAATACAAAAACAACATCGTTTTGATGTCGATTTGAATTTTAATTTCAAAATTAATTAAACTAAAATTAAAAACCAATTTTGTTGTTGGAAGGGTCAATGACGATGGAGGGATAGTGGGTGGCCGCGACGACAAGAGTTGAGCCTTTAGCCACTGTTCATCTTCTTCCTTCCTTTCATCCTTTTTTTTTTTAATATAATTAATTTTTATATTACTTATTTAGTCACGTCGATAACAAAATGATGTCGTTTTTTCACCTGTCTAACCATGTCAGCTTGCAAAATAACGTTATTTTACACTAATCTCGCCGGAAAATTGCAATGTCAACATTTTAGCCGGATTTTTTCGTCATTGACACTTAAGTGATTCATTTTGCTCAGATTTTGGCATTAAATTTTATTTTCCTAACATTTGGCACTTAAATGTCCCTCTATGCCAAGTTTTGACACTTCAGGTGTTCCAAACTCGGTCTAATAACCTTCCTCCCTCTCTTTCTCTGCTGGAAAGTAATCGGAAGAAGAAAGAGATGCATTGCCCGCCCTCAGTCTAAAAACGTTCACGTCGATCCTAGTTTAAGACGTAATGATTATCAACCTTTCAAAAGTTTTTAACTATACTCGGTCTCTTAAACGAGTTAACAGGTCTAATAACCTCCCCGTATCTTAAACGAGGAAACAGGTCCAAAACCTCCCCCGCTCTCTCTTTCTCTTCTAGAAAGTAATCAGAAGAGGAGAAGAAACGTGGAGACCATGTATCTGAGTAAAAGGCCACCTAATCACTCTCGTTGACGGCGTTCGTCTTCACTTGGACGTTATGTCTCTGCCTTTGGCCGCCACTTGACAGCCCTAATTGTCCAACTTGAGTTAGAGCTATGAGGCACCAATTGGGTGGGATTTCTCTTCAGCCACAAAGCAGTCCGATCTAATTTTGGGAAGGGTGGTGTTGGAGAGGTGGGCGCAATGGCCTCACTGACGATTGATTGATTACATTTCGTTAGCAACTTGCTGATATATGTATATATATATATAGACGGCTAGATTAGATTTTAAAGATATTATCAACACATCTGACAATTAAAATTGTTAGACCAAGTGGGTAGTTGCATCATTTTTTAGTAAGATGCATAGTATTTTATGTTCCCCAAGACCCTTACATAGAAATGTTTTCGCATTAATAGTGCGTTTCATCTATCCAAACCAATCATATCTACTTCCATCAATTTGGAATGATACAATGAATTTCATGTAATGCTTTACATATCATGATTATTTTAGGTGAATTGGAATGTCTCTAATGGGGATCACATACGAGTTTCGGACATGTGAGATAGTGTTATATCTACGATGGGGAGCACATACGAGTTTCAGCCATATAAGATAGTGTTATAGTATTTGAATGTAAAAAGTCATGTCTTCATTTCGATATTTTAAACCATTATTTTTGTTGTGAATCAAGTAACGTTAAGTTAATGAATCAATCAAATGAACATTTCTATTATGTCTTATAGGTTTTTATTTTCGAATTTCATTTTGTCACTTGAGCTTGCCACTAATTAAAAGATGGATCAGTGCATGGCAAAAGTTAATTTCTCTAACCATTAACTTATCTAATTTTACTATAAAAATTCAGCAACAGTCATATACTTTCACTATGTCATACTGGTTTCGATGACCTTGGATAAGTAATAATATCATGAATCAGCAGCATTAATTAGAATATTTTAGAGTGCTAGCTCAAAGCTGAACAGGATGGAAAGGATATATATGTATGTATCAAGATTTCTTCCTCTTCTTACCCACTGGAAGTATAGGACCCATTTTGAAAATGGGCGGATGCTAAAGATTCTTGGGCATTAAATGTGCTGCTTCAGAACTTGAACCTTGCTTGATATATTATTAGGTAAAGCTCAGACACAACATCAACACCTGCCATAAAATAATAATAGTGACACACACACACACACTTTGTCACTTGCTTAATATAAACATAAACAGTGTTCTTCTCGAAAAAGTTGGTTTTTTCGATTGAGTGGAAAAAGATCACACACGTCGTTCGCGATTATAAATATCCACTGCCAACCCTCATTCTCACCAAGTCCAACTTCTCTCTCTCTCTCTGTCTTCCTTCCTCTCTTCACGATTAGAAAGCCATATTTGTTTCTGAAAAAACACAGAGGAGAAGAAATGGGGGGAAACTCGCCTTGCGCATCTTGCAAGTTGCTGAGACGTCGATGCGCTAAAGGCTGCATATTCGCTCCTTATTTTCCTCCAGATGATCCTCACCGTTTCGCCATTGTCCACAAGGTCTTTGGTGCGAGCAACATCAGCAAAATGTTACAGGTTCTCTCTCTCTCTCTCTCCCCCCCTCCCCCTAACGAAGCCGAAAGTAAATGGAACGCTTCTTAATTCTCAAGCATTTGCACCGTTCTTTGAGGTTGCTGATCCGTAAAATGATCTTGAAAGCACAATAAATCATCCATATTTAGTATTATATGTGTTCAAGATTTAGAATTAATACTCGAACATGATATAGGAGTATATAAAGAACCGACGGTAATAGTTTACTAGCTATAGTGTAACATTCCCAGTCATGCATAGATCAATCTTGTTCAACGCCATATTCACAAAATTTTTCATCTCGCTCAAAAGGACAGCTCAACACTTTATATCAACTCCTTCGCCTGAATATTTCAGCTTTTGGTTCAGAATCAATACTAGAACATCTTCAAAGGTCCATAATGAGATCAATCTTGCCCTAGCTACTTGTTGAAACATCCCATGTTTTGACCTAGTTTCCTTACTGTTTTATGTCTTTGCAATTGGACAAACATTTTTCCTTCTTGAAAACTTCCATGGGGAAGAACTTGGTTTCAAACTTTAATCTTGATGAATATATACTCCCAGATCAATCATCATTCACATACTTAATGATCAGACATCCTTTTTCCGAAATTCTTTTAGGAGCTACCAGTGCATCAGAGAGGCGATGCTGTGAGCAGCCTTGTGTACGAAGCCAATGCAAGAGTCCGAGACCCTGTGTACGGATGCGTTGGCGCCATCTCCTACCTCCAAAACCAGGTGGCTCAGCTACAGATGCAGCTCGCCGTGGCTCAGGCCGAGATCCTGTGCATACAAGTCCAGCAAGAGCCCGTGGCCATGCCGTCTCCAGTTGTACCGATGGACAGCTCAGACGACAAGTCATTCCTCCTCCACAATAACCTCCCTCAGTACTTTAACTTGGCCTCAAACTCCAGCAATGTAACTCATGAGTCTCTCAAGAGAGAGAGCTTCTTTGGACATGACATGGTTTCTTAATGAATAAAAGTTGTGTTTCCTTGTTTCTTTGTGGCCCTTTTTTAACTTAGTCATAATTGAGATTGCCACAACACATACATCAATTAATGCCTAGCAACATATATAAGTAAATATATGTCCTATATGAGAGATAAAGGCCAAACGGAGAATCTCTCTCTTGACGTTCTTACTCGGGTACAGTGCAGTTTAACCACAGGATTGTAACTAATTTATGTTATAGTTATGCTAAAGAGCTACGCCACTTAGTACTATAAAATAATGAGCTAGAGTTTGGAACAGGAGTAAGTTGATGGGTCAACGCTAGCATGTGAGATGGAATTGATGAACAAGGTTCCCTATATTATGTAACGCTATTAATTTATATAATTAAGGCAAGCAACTAATTAAGTATTAAGATCATCAGTAAGGGAACATGTGAAAGACAGTGGCCGGCCAGTGGATTTGAAAATTGAAGTCTCAGGACAACTTCGAAGACATAGAATTCTCTTTGCCACTCAAATGCTTTGCAAACTACACATGCATCTAGAGCTTTTTCATCGCAGTAGTAAAAGCTCTGAGTGAAGGAGAATGATTATTAGGCAGTGATATTTAAAAAAGAAATTTCATCTGGACTTTCGCCCCGGCAAAGTTGGTTTTGCACGTGTCCAAGAGATGTGAATATCGACAAACCTTCATAACCAAGTCTCTCAAGCTGCACAAATTTACAAAATTAAAATAAATAAATAAATAAATAGTCGATTGAGACCAAACCCTCTTCAAATTATCACATAATCAACTTGGAATGCACCTTTCACTTGTAAATCTATATATACATTGCAAGCACTGGAATTCAAATTAGATTAAGTTCAAATCATTTAAAGTTTCTGGATAGCTCTTCCACCAATTTGATAGTAAGGTTTCTTTACAATGAGAATGAAGATCTTCAGCATCATTCTCTACTCCACCATTTTTTGCAAGGTATATGATAAAACAAGAACTGTTTATATTTACAAATAAGAGGAGCTCGATGAGACAGCAGATATAACAAGACAGTTTTCAAGTATGTTCACGTGAATGCCAGTGCAAGAGAATTCTCTCAGCGTCTTCGTGGGATTGCGAAGGACGTCGAGAAGACGAATAAATTTCTGATAGCCTATGTCATCAATGTACTCTATCTTGGTTTTTATTATTTAAGAATTCCACCTCCAAATACAATATTGTGTCGAATCAAACATTATGTCATAGAAGGTAAGAAACGACAAGAGCGACAACTGACTTAAAGATTCCTGATTAGCTCTTCCTTTTTTTTAGTTTTTAATAAATACGGAAGGGTTTCTCAAGTCAAACATGACAAAATTTTCTAAGTATTTCTCTCCATCGCCATTATATCAATCTGACTGCTGCAACGAAGAAAAAAATGGTTGCCATACAATTGTATGTACAGAGAAGTTCATATGAATTGTCACGACTGCATCTAATTATTGGTTTTCGCCGCTATTTCGCAGGCAATTCTCGTATTATGCTAAGTGGGAGATGATCTTCGAGTAGAATCCTCGTCTGCTGCCCCCACTTTACGGTTAAGGTCAAATAGCTAATGATTACGTTGTCACAAGAGGCATATGTAAAATGGGGAAAAGTCCCATGATTAATGATGACAGCATGATGCATGAGGGTCAACGAAAGAAGCGTTTGATTTTGGGCGAGAGAGTTCGAGAGCCGTTCCTGTGCAACTTCACGGGTGAGGAGCTCCTGATGATTTAAGTCGCGAGGCATTCCATTTCAAAGGTCAAGATGATGGCCACTTGCAAGAAATTAGCTGCCATGAATGAACCTAATGGGGCTCAGTGCATAGAACCTCATTTAGTGGGAGCAGTGAGAGATTCTGTAGAGAATCGAATGAAGTTGAAGAGAGAGAGAGATGAGATTGAGGAGAAATTAACACTCTTGGGAAAAGGAGTTACTTTCTTCACCTAAAAGCACCATGAGAAGAGAGAAAAAGTCATCTTGCTTTTCATCTAATCAACTTCCATTTCTACTTCTCTGTGGGGACAAGATAGAAAGATATGGTGGCAAAACCTCACTCCCTTTTCTTCCAAAACAAGCTCTCATTTTTGGTTTCCAAGAATCATTTCCAAATTTAGTCCATTTGGTATCCACTTCAATGCCACACTCGGTACATTCTGCGTCACTATGGCCCTAACTAGTATTTAATTTAGTGGCCTAGTGATGTCTATACCGGTTTTTGCATGAATGGACTAGTCCACTTATCTGGGTTATAACTAGTGTTTAACAAGTTAGACTTAAGGTGCTCCTTCAAATAAGACAGTCAAATCTGTTTTCATTGAGATGTGTGACATGCATATTACATTTTAGCATATTGTCTCCATTATATGGCAAAAAAGAAAATTTCTTTCCTTATTTGACTTTTTGAAAACCTACTTTTCCATCAATAGTTTGGGAAATGGCGGTGGAAATGCGCAATACGCTATCGTCCAGGTCAGAGTCACTTGCCAATGCTTTCAATGCTTCCACGAACCATATCGCTTTGGCTCCTTAAGTTCCGCAAGAAATGAGTAGTGGTAATGTCCATACTGCACAACGCAGTATCTGATGACCATCCCCGTGCTCTGATGCTCGGTTGGGGAGAAGGAACTTTCTCTGTTCCTCCTCTGTTCCCAATTATCAGTAGCATGATTACATCCTTGAAAATTAACCTAGAACTATGCCGACAGGCATGCAATCCTTGAATATTAATCTAGAAATACTATGCCGACAGGCATGCAAACCTAATGGTAAAAGCTTTGGCGGGTGGGGCAGAAAGTAATAGATCCAGGGTGCAATCCACGTGAGTATCGCACACACATGTACATAGAAGAGAGAAGTAAAAATATAATAAAATCTAAAAGTACTATCACAACGACAATTTTCAATTGCTTGCACTTCCGTGTATTGAAGAGTCACGGGTCGACCACCTTCCAACTCCCAGAAACAACTGGAATAAAAGGGAAAAGGAACGATTCACTTGCGTTAATTTCTCATACTATGATGAACAGATATACAGGTTTAATTACCCTTTCTCAAGGTAGAACGCAAACCTATCACCAACATAAATCAATCAAACTGTGTACCAAGAGCTACCCAGCTTTCCTTGGAGGTTTACATCTATGACTTAAAGCATCAAAGTGAAAAATGGTTCTTTCTGGTTCCAGTCATACTCTTCAGCCGCCGGATTTGTCTGAACAAGAATATCCTTTTGGGATGCCAAACAATCTGAGGTCCTTCTACGCCTAACCCCTAGTCATTCGCATCAATGGCTGCAGGTGAAGTTGATGGTCGTCCAGAGATTCCAAACTCAATATCTGGGGCTTCCCGTTGTCAGTTTTGAGCCTTTCTAGGAAAAAGTTGACCTTCCATCCATCATTTGCTTGTCATGCAGACAGCTACAGTGGGCAAGTTTCAAGATGAACCTTGTCTCAAGTTTCAACATCTTCGAGACATTGAGATGGCTCAGCCAACCAATTCAAAGCAAATCTTCTGTCCCTGTTAACTTGGCATATTCATCTTCATCAATAGTTCCTTTCTTCAACTTCTTCAAAAGGCGGTACTCTCGAGCCATCTCATCTTCATCTTCAACTGTCTGAGCTGCACGTCTCTGTTTTGCCGTTTTCTTCCTCATGACACTGGATGTGGCATTTGCATTCTTGTTCAGCTTATGAATTTTTGAATCTTTCTGTGGTGCCTCTTTCTTAGCTTGCAAGTTCTTCCGCCTCTGCTTCTCCCTAGATTTGTCCCTGGACAGTAGCAATCCGAAAATATTACTGCAATAGCATGCAGGAAGAAGAGAAGACCTCCTTTTACCCATTGAATAAAAAAAAGGTAGAAGGTTAATCATCAAAATATTTTGAAAGCAAGCCCATCTAGAATTATTTGGACAAAAGAACAGTCAATTTTCACTTACTAGAAAAATTCAGATCAATATGGTCAACAATGGTTCCAGTAGAGGTGACATTTAGATGTAAAGTTTCAACAGAAAGATCAGAAAACTTGCTGGGACAGAAAGATCATTTGTTCACATGAAAGGAAAGAGGGTCACAGTGTATTAAGGAAACAGAGTGCAAAGATTTAGATAGATGCTCTTCAGATATGGGCGTAATCTACAAGTACTCCCCCAACTCAATGAGTATCAAGACAGACTAAGCGAAACATGAAAAGAGCATGATTAGGCATAAATCTTACTTGTACTTAATTTCCTCCAAGTTAATGTCTTCGACTGGAGTGAAACCTTCTGTGGAAAGTGAATGGTGCTTCACCTCGGGCATACCAGGAAGTTGCAGCAAGCCATATCCCATTGCCAACTTCCCAACCTCGAGTTCTTTCCATCTAAGAAAAGCATAAACAATACATATGGAGAGAGGGAAGATAGACATCAAATGAGGTCCTTATCTTTCTATCTTAATAAAATGGGAGAGAAGAAAAAAGTCGAATCCAAGTGACTGGATCATGGTTCGCAACTAGGCCAAGTCCTTACTATCGACATCTAAAAATTCTTACTGACCTGAAAATATAAGAGCAATGGTGCTCCTTATAAGCTCGAATATGCGAGACAAATGCTCTAACTCCTTTCTCCATAACATCACGGTCCTTCTTTGCAGCAGAGCGCATCTGACACCAAATTATATTCTATGCTAAGATCAACCGCAAGAAAACTATAGAAGAAGTGATATATTATCTTATAGTGATGAAAATAGGCTTATTATTAGGTCCACTGCTAGTGTAAAGAAATTTTTTTCACATTCACCATTATATGGATGACACCTGTGCTTAAAGATAGTTATGTAACCAGGTCTATCCACTTGTCGACTCTCCAATGGTGTAACCGTGACTTGTTTCTTACACTGGTATTAGCCATAATAAGAAAGCTTAAAAATATTACACTTCTAGCAGGACCATTGAAAGGAAAAAGGAAGCACAATTGTCAACTCTTACTCACATCCAAACACACAAAGATGTACAGGCAAAGTTGACCAGACAACAAAAATCAGGATAATAACACAAGAACAAAAGCAAAGATGCATTGAACCGGCAATAAGGATGTATAACCATGTTCTTGCAGCCATGACTATCATTTTAACTATGCTTACCAGGGGAACAACATCAATCACATTGTCATTGCACTCCCTTTGCTGGAGAGGAACCCTTCTTATTCGCAAGAATTCAACATAAGATTCTTCCTGAATAGATACAAGGAACAGATACATAGTCATTTTACAGAACAAGTTAATTTAAAATTTTGCAGATGAGAAGATATAAAATATCAATTAAAACCTTAGGCAACAAAAACACAATTGCAGTTCCTTGTCTGCCCAGCCTAGCTGTGCGGCCGACTCTGTGTACGAAAACATTTGGATCCTGAGGAGGATCATACTGGCAAAATAACAGGGAAAATAATCATGTTACCATCAAGTTAAACGTCTATAAGAGAATTATCCTTCTATAAAATAATATCCCGTGTATTATTCTAGGTTTGATACAAAAATCCATTCAAAATGCTTAACAGTTGGGAAGTGGAAGATAATCTCAGTAGTAAACAAAATGACAAGATTTTAGTTTTTGATGAAACAACAATCATGCTGATTAACCAAATGAAAACTAACAATTACAAAATCAATGACACTTTGGTAAATACAAGACCAACAGACCTGCACTATACAATCAACACCTGGAATATCCAGACCACGAGCTGCGACATCAGTACATAGGAGAACGCCACTTGAAAGTGACGTAAATGAAGCCAATGCTTTTTCTCTCACAATCTATAGAACACAAAAAAGAAAAGTTAAAGAATCAGAATAAGTTTACTAAATGCATAAAATAGCATTTGTTTACCTGTTTCATTTTCCCATGGAGAGGAACCAAAGAAAGACCTTTCAAAGCTGAAAGACAAGGAAGAACTGCTCCCCAGTAGTCAACACAGGCACAAGTCATGAAATAACTGCCAAAGTTTGCATGTCATTTTTCAGCATGAGATGACTTGATGGCCCGCAACAACAAGGCACCCATTGCTTCTCGATTTTTACAACAATGACTGACTTACACAATAATTTTGTTGGACTTGTTCTTAATTAGGAAATCAACGAGTTGTGACGGTTTCTGGTCTGCTTCACACTCCAAATACTGCAAATTAAGTATGAAACAAGATCCATAAACACAAGAATTGGAATGAAGTATAGAAGGATTGCTTGGACCCCACACAAAAATTTACATGACCAAGTATTAGAGGCTCGGATTTCACAAATGTACTCGATCAATTATTACCTCACTTCATATTCATAGCAACACACAGCATCCAGAATTGTCCATCTCTATTGGCAGGTTAGTAAAAATGAGAAGTAAAAGGAGTACAGATTTTTCTTACTAAAACTGAAAAGGAGCATAGTACCTCGAGGAAGAGGCCAGAAGGTGTTTTTGAAGGGGCTGCATCCTGTGATGATGCTGACCCATCCTGTTGTTTTGTTTCAGCTCGAACTTCGACCCTCACCGGGTTCCGCAAACCAGCTTTGGCCAGCTCCTCAACAGCCTCAGTTTGAGTAGCAGAAAAAAGGCCAGTTCTACGAAGTTTGGGTAAGCGAGATACAATGGAAGTAATCTGCTTTTGGAATCCCATATCTAGGAGCCTATCTGCCTCGTCCAAAATTAGAATCTGGTACATTTTACAAGATTAGATGCACCAATAAGCTATAGCAGTTAATTACTGGGCAGTGCGGTGCACATGATAGCCATTTCTATAACAAGCTTATCATAATTGAATGGCACAAGGGTAACAAAAAATGATGCATGCATACACACCTCGAGATTCTTAAAATCTAATGTATCCATCCTATCCATAATGTCATACAGCCTCCCAGGTGTACCTATTAGTAAGTTCGCTCCTTCCTCCTCTATCTTCTTCATGTCTGCTTTAACCTCAGCTCCTCCAACTAGAAGCAAGGACCTGATACTTGACAGTGTAGAAATGAAAGGTTGCGCCACCTGGTAGATTTGAGATGACAGTTCCCTGGTAGGCGAAATAATAATCCCCAATACCTACAAGCATTCCAATTTTCAATGAACAAATCAAACTTGAAAATAGAGCTGTTACCCAATTATTGAAATCCACTAGATATTCACAAGAGCAACCGCTTGGGAGAATCCCCTTAGGCAGCAAACCAGTGCAAACCATAATCCAAACCTAACCTATTTGAGCAACCCATCTCGCCTTTAGACTAACTACACAATCATTGCATGAAGACTCCGAGACCGAACACCATGCAATAGACGATACACGACCCGTGTGCATTGCATTAGAGCTAACCGCTATGCAGTGGTTCCCAAAAGCCAGCACAGATAGCAAATTCACACATTTTCCTTGACCACGTTGCGCTAGTATTTATATAAACCGGAGCTCGAAGTGAATTGCTTTCATGGAGACAACCATAATTCGGCCGGACCACGACAACCCATATGCAGATATTCTATCGTATTCATCCCGACTTCCTCACACGATAAACATAACTACAATTCGCATCGCGACGGTCTCGAGTCAGCGCCACAGCAACTCGTTTCCTCGCAGGCAACGCGAGGTGAAACTACTGAGCGAGCGGCGGCGGCGGCGGCGGCCTTACCTGGTGGCGCTTGGGCGGCGCGGACGAGGAGCGGCGGAGGATCTCCACGAGAGGGACGACGAACGCCAGGGTCTTGCCGGAGCCAGTGGCGGCGTCGACGGCGACGTCCTTGAAGCTGCACAGCAGGGGGATCGTGGCGGCCTGCACCGGCGTGCAGAACTCGAAGCCGGATTGGCTCAGGGCCTCGAGGACCGGCTCGGAGAGAGGCGGCTCGAGGTCGGAGAAGCGCGTGGCGGTCAGAGCTCGGTTGCGGTCGCCGTCGCCGTCGCGGCGCTCGTCCTCCATCTCGGCGGGCTTCGGTGGCTGCGGTGCGGCACTGCGCCGTTTTTGCTTCGCCTCAGGGTTTTTGGCTTGGGTTCTTTGGTTCCGCCGTTCTAGCTGTTAAGGACTTCAATTTACCGCGGCGTCGATCGCCATTGCGCTCATGCCCTTGGGCCGGGCCTCGATCGAGAATATTTCGACGGTTTTATGGGCTTAACGCTCAAAATCCCCACGAACTCTGGTGCTGTTGCAAAACAATAGGGCCCAAAGTTTGCAAAATTACATATTACTCCCTTAATTTCATTAATCTAATTATATAGTCGAGAAAAATGAGATGGTTCGTTTTCAATCAACAATTAATAGCCATGCAGATAGGAAAGCAAACGGTTGCAAATGAATAGAGATTTGCATGAGCACGAGTAGAAATTGCATTAATACTCGAATGGATTTGATTAGTTAATTTACGTATATTTGCTGCATACTATAATTTTTGTCTACCTTTAGAGTTCCATTTTTGTTGGGTAATAAAGGCGATAAAGTTCCTATTATAATTAAAGATTACACGAATGGAATAAAAGCTCGTAACTTGGGCATGAATAAGTAAGACTTTGGAAGAAGAGCAAGCAATTAAATTTGATTTTTGCTATTTTACAATTCGTATGGATTTTCATGATTTTTGTTCATTTTGCCTTAAAAAATTAAACATTTGAAATTCTCATCTGTATTTTCTTTATTTTTTCGTACTTGCCTTCATATGCAATGGGTATGGATATTCAACTGAATCAATTATTTCATATACAAACAACTACACTGTCCCCATATATCGAGTAAAGTTTTAATATTTAATTCATGTTTTATATTTTATTCTCGCTTTGTTGTCCCAGTAGCCACGTATTAGCAACAGTACACTTTTCTGGTTTGGGGTCAGAACAAGAATACACTTAACTATATCCCGAGGAAAAGAAAATCCAAATTACCATCTAGGGGAATAATAAAGTCGTAGTCGAACACGCTTGAGACGAAGCAGCTTGGGTTTCACGAGGGGAATAAAAAATGAGAAAAGAAATGCGTCGAATTAGCTTGAAACGACGGAAGAAATAATCTCATAGATCTTGCCAACGAATTGATGCATGAAGTGTCACGAACTAAATTGATAACTCAACATTTATAGCACTGATCATAATTTCTTGCATTACTATTTCGGGGTTAAATTTTCGCATCTTTTAACTGAAAATATAACTTTGTAAATATGATCGTAATTTTGTTTGAAAAAGAAAGGGTGATCATTAATTTTTTTTTTCAAAAAAAATAATGATAATGACAATCTCCCGTCATTCTACACGTAAGATGTAATGACATGAATAGTTCATGAATCTTTATTTAGCGTTTAGTGGTGTTCCTGAATTTTCAAAATTTACTTCAATCCAAACCCTTTATTAAAATACTAATGGCATTGGCCGACATAGCCATTGATGCTGTGTAATCCATTTGTATATTTCGATGCTAACATAGCTTCTATGTGATATATTTCTAGCACGTCCATGACTTGGCTAAACCCAGCTATGATCATTTATCATTGTGTTTGAATGCTATCGCCGATTCGAAACTCGCATAGCCACCATAATCAAGAAGAAAGACTAGATTCGTCGCGGTCAAAACACGCAACAGCAAATGTCCTAACCAACATCATCACCGTCTCTCTCTCGCTCTCAAGAGTGAGGCCACAACACCTCAAACCTAAGATCGTGTGCCTCGGACTCAAGGATGCACCCTTGGAATCCAAGATTGTCAAGGCCTCGGCATGTGGTCAACCTAATATGACACTTAGACACCTTGGCTCACATTTGAAGGGAGAGAGAGTGAGGTAAAGCGCAATAGGAGGCCGCATTAATAATCGTGATAAACCAATCTCAGCTTCTCATGGTGGGCGGCGACCGGTTCCGATGGAAAGGCGACTGCGACAGCTTCTCGCGGTGAGTCCCGGCGGGGGATGGCAGGGTGGGAGCCGGAGTGCGAAAGACTACACGGAGGAGGAGAATTCCGGAAGTTGGGGGAATCAGTTTGAAAATAGTAAAAAATCACTAGTTGCATCGCTCGTGCGCGCCACCCTCACCCTTGATAGCGGGACCGACGTCGATCGATGGTCCCAGATGCGCTGGACTTCCAAGTCAATTGTAATCGCGTCCATTATTTTTTGCCACATCTTATCAATCAATGATTAGAAAAAAAACCAAACTTAAAAACCCGGGCGTCTCGTGATCATTAAAATATCGCCGGGAAAAAAAATCGAATGTTTTCGGGTCTTTCCCCCCCATTCGGGCCGATTCCCCTTGGGAGCACTCGCCAGTCGTCACATCCCGTTCCTCCCGTTCCTCGCTCCGCGCCACGTCACTCTCATCTCGGTTCTCAGTCAAGAGTGTTCTCTCGATCCCTCTGCAAACTCCCCAGCGTTCCCATGAGGGAATCGTGCGGCTGAGCTCATCCGGAGATCTCCTGCCCGAAGGCGATGGCGCGGCTGCTCCTTCTCGCGGCGATCCTCAGCTGCGCGGCGGTGGCGGCGGCGGCGGGGAAGGGGAAGGGGAGCTCGGCCCCCGCGGCGGCGTGCGAGCTCAGCTTCCCCGACCGCGACCGGCTCTACAACTACAGCTTGGCCTCCCCCATCCCGAAATTCCCGCACGGCGTGCTCAGCGAGGACGGGTAACGCGTCTCCCGCACTCCCTCTCCCGCTTCCGCCGAGCTTTAAATTCACTGCGGTGTCTGTGAATAGTAGGTCGCTTGTCCGGTCGTCGATCGGATATTCAGCTTATAGATACGGACGGACGACCAGCGAGCGTCGCGATGGCGACATGCTTAGCCGTAGTTCAGCACACCGTCGGTATTGATCGAAGTTCGTTTGCGATTGCAACGCGTCTAGTATACTGTCGCGATACTGCGGTTGTTTGGGGCGTAGATGTCGTAGGTTTCTCTCGGAGAGCCTCGGCGTTAGATCTGCCAGTTCATCGTGTCGGATTCGTAATTTACTCAGGTGGACCCCTTGTTGGCCAACCTTAGCTGGAATTGACGTGTCTGTAACATTTAAAGGTTAACCAATGAGTCGTGATAGAGGTCGCTATCATGAGCTGAGCTCTGGTATGTGTGAAGCTCAGTTAGCTGTTCGGCATATCCTAAGCTAGGTCATCTTCAACTATATTTGAACTAATCTCGAAGTGTACATAATAGGTCATGATGTGTTTGAATGCAACTAGTAACTTGGAGCCTTCGATTTTTTTTTTTTTTTTGTCTGTATAGTTGTATGAATGGACATCGATCACGTTAATTTGGCCCAGAAGAACAATCACAATTCTTCTGTATATGTGGTGCAGGTTTTACAAAGTGGCAGCAAATGCTACTGTTCTCTGGTTTCAGGTTGTCTCCAACAGGTCACATTTTGTTTCATTATTTTCCGTAAAATTCCTCCATGCAAGTCTTAAGTTTTTTGTGCTTTGATGCATGTAAACTCCACTATAGGGACCCATATATCTGTCTATACAAGATACAGTTCTCAATAGGCTTTAAAGTAGAGAGCTGGTAATTTACATGAGTTCTAGCTGATTCACTGATGTAGCTCTGAATGTCTATTCTCTTGAGCAGCTCTGCGGCGTTATGATATTTAATCATGACCCACCCAGATGTGTTGACTGCTCGGTAAATTCTCAAGTCCTTTGATTTGGGAATTCTCCTTGGACCTATATTTATTTATAGGATTTCCTGGATTCTCTTGTAGCTTGACTGCAGCACTTGTGTTACAGAATTGTGGAGGTCCTTCACACTGCGGCATGGAGTGTAGTGCTCTTGTGACAGATGATGTTGGTGGTATGAAATCTGCCGTTTCCAGTGCATCCATCTTTTATACAATGAGACCTTTGTAGCTTTACTGCTTGGACAGGCAATTGCTCTTTTCCTTATGCGTAACGGATCAATATTTGCAATATGTTGTGGCTGGGCAAATTTCTTTCTCGCCGGTCTAAAGGGATTTATCTAGTACCCAGTAACAATAGTTTTTCTACAGTCCTCATATCTCGTTAGTTTTGTACGTGCCACTACCTTCCACATAATACCATGTAGCACTTAGACTTAGAGAGCAGCTTCCTTTCCTCCTGTTGATTAGCTTGTAAGTTGTTTCTACTAGGGCTTATGATTGCAAATAAATTCCATCTTGTAGCATTCAGTTGGTATGAATTCCATTGTTTCGTGAGGGAGCAGGAGAAATTTTTCACATGCTTGGCTGTTAAAAATGTTCTGTAATATTCTGAATATTAACTACAGTGTCTCATAGGATAAAAATTTGTTTTGAACTTACAAATGCAGGCTACCCAGTATGCAAGACAATTGGGCGTGCAACTAGCACTTATGTTAATGTCATAGGTGAGATAAATATCTCTTTTTTGATAATTAATTTTTGATATATTTTCAATCCGGACCAAACGACCAGCTTGTGCCCAGGTGAACCGGTTGAACTAGCTGGTTTGGTCCAGTGGTTATTGCCTATTGGGCCTGATTTCTTGGACTTCCAGGCACATTGGACATGTTTGGGGCTGCTAGGGTTCCTGCTGGTCCCTCTCAATCTGTCACTGTATATGTTTGCATGGTTAAAAATTTGTATGGAATATGTGCTTATGTGTATTATTGCAGCTGTAAGGAAAATTTACCGTATAGCTACTGCCCGTGCTTGGCAAATGTAATATCTGTTTGAGATATCAATTCGTGTTCTTTTCATCTCGACTCTCGCAGATCAGAAGAAACCACACAATGGTGTCACTGTCAAGATGATAAGTGATGGTGGCAAGTCTAATTGTTCACTTTCTGTATCCATCGTATGTGATCCAAGTAGAGTTCAAGTAAGAATCTGACTATAATCATTTTCCATAACCTAGTTGGTTGCTTGGAGTCCATAGTTATATTATAACATGATTGTATATTCTCTGTTGTTTTTTCTTTGTTATATGAGATTTTGATTTGGGCAACTCCAACAGGGACCAAATTTACTCGAGAAATCTGGGACTTGTGACTATGTGAGTGCTCTAAAAACTGGAAGTCCTTTTTTTATTCTCCCGCAGTTAACAATGTGTTTGTAGGATATGGAATGAGAGGATGTATGTGTGATCCTCTCAAAATCACTTGAGCATGTGTTCTTTTTTGTCTTTCCATGGTCCTGAAGTTCTTTCTAATTCCATGGTTAATACAATGCTCAGAGGATGAGACTGTTTTCTGGTGCTTTATCATCACCAACATCATAATTCTGTCAGGGATGCATCAAGTGGTTTCTCATAGTTTCTTCTTTATCCAGGGCACTTGACAGAAACTATAATAGTGAAGTCATGATCAAATAGCAGGATCATTGGTGCAGTATTAGCTAGAGATGTGAAGAGTCAGTCAATATATGCTGAAGTTTAATGATATTAGAACTTGGGCATTGTTCCTGTGTATTCACATTAATTGAAGATCAGCTAAACATGCATGTTCTATTCGCTTATATGACTGTTAAAAGAAAGGTGATGGTGCAGGTTAATTAGATGCATTGATTTGGTTGGGAGAATCTGGAATGACATTTCGTATGTCTTAATTTCAGGCTACATCGTTGAGGCATCCTTCTGGCTGTGCTAAAATAATATACGTTCATGGACATGGATGGGGTTGGTTTGGTATCCTCCTGATAATGTGAGGTTCTTATTTCCTTCTTAGGTCCTTTAAATTTATGTGAAATATATATTGTCCAAGTAATTTAACTTTGACCATGCTGTCTTGATTTTCTGATGCCTTGTGTATCTGAATTACAGAAGCCTGTGTCTCTTTGGAGGGTATCTACTTGCTGGTACAGTGTACAGATACTTTATGCTTGGAGTTCATGGTATAGATGTACGTTTCCAACCTAGTCATTACTTTTGTTTTTTCGTTGAATGCCTTTGTTATCAGAATTTCACTTGTAGTACGCTAACATGAGACACTCTTAAGTCTAAAGGTATTATCATCCTAATCCTCACACGGATTACCTGATATTCTCACACTTCATGTAGTGAACTGAGTGATTCTTGTACACCTACAAATGAGACAATGCAAAATTCTTTTGCATGGCTACTACGTGTAGCATTTTAATTGTTCATTACGCAGCTCATTCTTGTACCTGCTAATATAGGTGATTTTTTAAGTTCCTTTTCTTTGTTCACATCTTTCATTCGTCACATCACCTTCTGTTGAGTAAATTCAAGAACTTTATGGTACCTGCTAATTTTGTTCTGGATTGTCTTGCCTTGCTGTTTAGGGAATAAATCCTCTCTAATCTTTTTCGGTCAATTTCCTTTATTGAAATTCGAATGTCAAAGGTTCAATTAGGACCTCTATATACTTTGACAAAAAGGCACGCGTGTTCCTTTTGTTATTTGATGTGCTATTGACAAAATCTATTGGTAGTGCTGCTTCATTATTTGCTGGTTATCTAATATTATGGGTGTTTTTCCCATTACTTCTTCAGGCAATTCCAAACCTAGAGTTTTGGGCTAGCTTGCCACATAGAACACAGGTACCCTACTCATGCGTGATGTTACTTCAAAATGATCATGTGCTAACAACAGGATAAGTTAGAATGTTAGTCAAGTATGCTTTGGTTGTGAATCTTTTTCTCCCTTTGCTTAATTGAACTAGACTTTACTTATCTGAACGCAGAAAATGAAGAGAACTAGATCTTAAGAAGTTTTGTTGGGGAAATAATACTGGGTTCACACTGGAAATGATACAACTTAAGGCAGGATGTAGGCTTATACATGCGAAGGTGGACTACAACTTCAGAATATTTTATGTTTAACATGTATCTCTCTCAAAGATATTGGATGGTCAAGATCTCATTACCCATCCTCCAATCAGAAGAACAGGGGGAAGTTTTTCATTCTTGATGTCCAACTCACGTGCTCTTGAAAATTTCCATTGCTGAGCAGATTAGATCTACACAGTTAGCAATATCTTAGCCCTTTTTTCTATTAAAAACATTGTTTAGATTGATCAATTAAGTATTCATTGATGACCAAAACAGTGGGTGCACACTGCAGAAAACAGTGAACCGGCATTATTGTACAAATGCAAGACTCCTTTTTTTTTTGGGTAACGAATGCAAGACTCCTTTTGCTACTCTCAATCGAGTAAAATTTTGTTGTATTAAGAAAAATTGTGTACAAGAGAATGGAGCTTATAATATGTCTCCCTGCAACTTTTATGGAAGTCTGTGCTGCACCAGCTAGCCTTTTGGAGGCTATGCGCATTTGTATCATTTGTCAATCTTTGTACCAGTTGGCTTATACTTACATTCGGCTTTGTTGTTTGCAGGGTTTAGTTATGTCTCTAGTGCAAAAGTTTCGAGGGCCTTCTGAAGGTCACCGAAGCTCCTATACTTCTGTTGGCTTTTAAGCAATCAATTTTCATTCAAGATTCACTGGGCAATAATCTCCGGCTGCTTCATATGGTGCACATTCTAAAGATAAGAGGCGGTCTTTGAAGTTGAGAATTTGACATCGAAGATTCGATTTTGGGATCAATACCGCCTATATATGAAGGCATGGCAGGACTCTGTCTCTGTCTCTCTCTCATTGCATTTTTTGAAAGCTCCAAATTCTTGACCGTCGAGGATATTTTCTTTTTGAATCTCATTACGACTACATTCTTATACTGCTTCTGTGAACGAAGTTCATTATACGTTTGCCAAGTGAAGAAGCTAACCTCTTTGTATGAAATTTTCTTCTCTTTTAAGAAATTGTCAGGAGGCTCAATTGATTCTACAGTTAGATCGATGAGTTAGTCATATAATTAATCGATGGTTATCCTTTTAGTGTTGGGTACTTTTTATAGGCTTTGACTCTTATGTAAGGGTGATTGGTTCCCGGTTCGGTCCGATTCCAAGGTGGAGCCGAGATCCGGACTGGGAGAATCGGTTCCCAAAATTGGGAATTGTGGACCGGACCGTTTGGTCCTAGGACTGGGAACCGGACCGGACCATTGGTTCCGGTCTGGTCCCGTCCGGTCCAATAGAATTGGCACCTTCTTTTTTCACTAAAGAACGATCATGCTTCGGACCGATCAATTCAATTCGGTTCCTGGGCAATCTAATAAAACTACTCACACATGTTCCTACGTGCAAAATATTCAAACTTCACTTCCGTGAATATCAATCATAGTTTATGTGTTTCATGCTTAATTTTAAGCATAAAAGTCATGAACAATTTGATTAAAAGTTGTGCTTGGCTTAGATTTTATAGACAATCTCTTTTCTATGCTTTGAATGTTTAGTCGATGTGGAACTCTGAGGCTTGAAGTGCCTTGTCATTTGCAAGTGAGGGGAGCAAAAGAGAGTGTGAGCATGAGGAACTCCTAGAGCGTTGTCCTACGGTCAAGGGAAAGATGAGTACCCATCGGTCTAATTCAAAGAGTAGGAATGGTTACAAAGATAGATGAATCTGCAAAAAGCATCGTTATGGCGAGACCCATGATAGCATGGGAAGCTACAAAAGTCGTGGAAAAGGAGAATATGCACGGGAGGGCGACCTTCACTCATCAAGATCAACTAGAAATGCTCTCTTAGGGTCTGTTCGTTTCACGGAAAATATCATATTTCTAGAAAACATTTTCCTAGAAGTCATTTTTCAGGAAAATGACTCTATTTTCCGGTGTTTAGCCAAAACTTAAAATTTGAGTGGAAAATATTTTCCATCGTTCGTTAGCTCATTTAATTGTTTGGGAAAAATTATCAAAAGTTGAATTTTAATATTTTTAATTGACCAAAAATTAATTTTATTTTTTTATAATTTTTTAAAAAATAAATTTTTAATTATTTATATTTTTAAAAAATCAAAATTTTTATTATTTTTCTTAATTTTTCTTTTTCTCTTCCATCCTTCCTCCTCCTTCCTCCTCTTCCTTCCTCCGCCGCCATCTCCTTCCTCCTCCTTCTTCCTCTTCCTTCCGCCGCCGCCTCCTTCTTGCCTGACGATGGCCGGCTGCCCAGCTCGCCGGATCTGGCGAGCCGCGAGCTCCGCCGCCAGATTCGGCGAGCTCGCGACTCGCCAGAGCCCGGCGAAGCTCGCGGCGAGCTCGGGCGAGGCCCGAGCCCCGCCAGCTCGTCGGATCCGGCGAGCCACGAGCTCCGCCTAGGCCGGGGCCGACTTGGCGAGGGATTTGCGGACGAGGGCCTCGGGCGACGACTCACGCAGCTCGACCGGGTAAAGGAGGAGCTCGGAGGCGAGGGCGGGGTCGATTGCGAGCGGGATGTCCCCGGCTGCCGGAGGGAGGAGAGCTTCACGGCCAGGTCGCCGTGGTTGTTGGTGGTGACGAGGAGGGAGAGCGCGTGGTCCCGGGAGGAGGAAGCCATGCCGCCGGAAGCCCCTCGAAATGCGCGCGGCGCGGGCCGACGGGCGATGGAAGATTGAGGGAGGGGGAGCGGGGGGTGGTGATCGTTCTAGGGTTCGGCGGGCCGCAATGGAGGTTTTCGGTTGGGGGTGGCGAGGCTCAGCCTCATGGAAGAGAGAGAAAGAGGATGGAGAGAGAGAGAGAGAGAGAGAGAGAGAGAGAGAGAGAGAGAGAGCGTAGAATGAGAGAAAAAAAATTAAAAACTCAATTTAAAAAAAAAAAAAAGAAAGCAAGAAAATAAAATGAAAATGTATTGATAAAAAAGAATAAGAAGGAAGAAGTCATGGAAAACATTTTCCACTTTTGAAAAGTGGAAAACGTTTTCCCCACTTTAAAGGTTGTTTTTTCAAATGATGGAAAACATTTTCCTTGACTAGTTCATTTTCCGTGAAACGAACACCAGAAAATCCGAAAAACATTTTCCAGGAAGTTATTTTCCGTGAAACAAACGGACCCTTAATCTCAAGTAGACAGATCACTCTTTTCTAAACATCTGAGAGTGACACCTACGTAAGATTTTAGTTGCTAGGATTTTGCAATTCACAAAGTATTGTGGATACACCAACATGTAGCATGAGCAAAGAACAATGAAGATGAAATTAACAAGTTTTCTCTATAAATAAAGAGTAACAGCAAGAGCTTTGGTGGTCTCTTGGCCACATAGGAGGTTGTTACCTGATTGCAATAAGTTTCGCATATAATATTCATATATTATATGTGTTTATATATTATATGTATATAAATTATATATAAAAATTTGGTCTCGGTCCGATTGGTCCGGTCGGTCCGGTTCCCACCTTGGAACCAGGAACTGGACCAACCGGCCGCTAGTTCCAAGATTAGGAACTAGGAACCGGACTGCCAATCGTGGAAATGCCCAAAACCGATCGGTCCGGTTTGGTCCCAGTTCGGGCGGTTTCCGTTGCACACCCCTGCTTTATTGCTAATGTGCATCCAAATTTCAATTTGGATGACAAAACTTGGAAATTACAAAGTTCATCAAGAGCTTTTAACGTTCAATGCCAGTGTTCCAGAAGTTTCCAGTTGGTTTCTCACTATTTTCAATTGATTTTTGGTTAGTGTGGACGGATGATGTCGTGACATGATGCGGAAGTTAACAAATCTTGCAATAATGCGGATGTTCTTGTTTATGCAAGTTCAAAAGTATGCTGAGATGAGGTCATTTAGTTTTCTCTTCTCTTCTCTCTTTCTCTTTTTGTTTTTTTGAGAAATCGTTGGAAATTAGCTTTCAGGATCACACGACCCTCTGGTGTTCGGTAGTATCGTCGGGCCTTGCTGCAAGCTGCTATTTAGAAGTAAAATTTCGGGGGAGACTAGCTTAGGACCCTCAACACCAAGACTCCCGTTTAAGACACTTTAGCGCTTAAGACATTTTAGCAACAAGAGGATTCGAATTCTCGATCTCGGTGATGAGAGAGAGAACGCCCACTAATTGCGCTATCCGTAGCTGGTGTTTTCTCTCATTTTTGTTTGTTTGTGTGAGAGCATGGTCATTTAATTAATCTGACGCTGAAGCATGTGTCACGGGCCGAAAGAAGGCCGATCCAAGAGGTTCCCGGAGCTCGACCATGACACGTCCGTGGAGGACCTCCTGCTCTCACTTGGATTATCTCCAAGTCTTATCCCCGAAGTTTCCAAGAGAGGACGAGACCGTCATTGAGCCATCTTCTAGAAGCCTTCTCATTTATATCGGTAGTTGATAGCTGATAGCTTCTATTTATGTCGGTCGCTAGTAGTTGGTATTTATGTCGGTTGTTGAGGCGGTGCGATCTCGCCCGTCGGATGAAAAATAGATCAACGGTTGTAAGCCGAGGCCCTCAACTATAAAAAGGGTGTCCTCCCTCATTTGTAATCATCCAACATTTCAAGAATCCAAGTTCACTTTCCTTCCGTAGCTCCTCTCTCTAAACTTTCTCTCTCTAAAAGATCCCGGTTGTGCAAGCGAGTTGAGCGATTGATCGAGTAAGGCTTGGCTTGGGTGATCCAAAGTTGCCCGAGTCGCCGCACGGTTCAATCCCAAATCGATCGGCCCGTGACAAGTGGTATCGGAGCAAAGGAGAGTTCCGTTTGGAGAAGGAGTGCCAACTGTTCGAAGGAATGTCGAGCCAAGAAGCTGTTATGGAGGGAGAGGCTGCGCAAGTCAAGGAGACCCGTGGCCGAGCAAAGAAAAGAGACGCCTCGATGGAAGCCGTAGCTGCGTTCGATGAAAAGATCGCGAAGGTCCGGAGTGCCTTGCTCGAACTCATGGAAGGTCTTGACGATGTGCGAGACCGAATCATGGAGGTTGAGACCTCGCTCCGTGAAGACTTCACGACCGGCCTCAACGAAGCTACCGCCCCTTTGCACAAGAAGGATGAAGCCCTTGAAGCATCGATCGATGTCTTGAAGGAGCGTGTCCAAGTGATCGAGGAAGAAGGTCCACGGAAGGACGAGGTCGAAGCCATGAAGGCGGAGATCCAAGAGCTCAAGACCGAGCTCGCCTATGCAAGATGAGCATCGCCAATGGAGCGATGCCTACTCAAGCGGTGCCCAAGATCGAGGTGCCAAAACCCAAAGAATTCAAAGGCGAACGATCCGCCAAAGAGGTGGACAACTTCGTTTGGAGCATGAAGCAATACTTTGGCGCCGCCAACATCCACGACGAGTCGATCAAGGTACGAACCGCTTCCATGTTCCTTATTGATACCGCAATACTTTGGTGGCGTAATAGGTGCGACGAGACTAGACGCGGTGCCAATCTCGTGGAGACATGGGATGACTTCATGAAAGAATTCCGCGACTACTTTTTCCCCGAGTTTGCTCAACAAGAAACCCGTAGCAAGCTCCATCGCCTCGAGTAAAGAGGTGCGATTCGAGAGTACGTGAAGGAGTTCACGGAGCTCAAACTCCAAATTCACAACATAAGCGAAGAGGAGGCTCTCGGAGCGTTCATGGATGGGTTGAAGCAATGGGCACTTCTCGAGCTCAAGCGTCGGGACGTGAGTAGTCTTGCGCGAGCGCTAAGCGTGGCCGAGCCGCTCGTCGACCTCACCAAGACCGAACCAAGGAGTCGATCGTGGAGGTCGGATCGATCCGAGGACGAAGGAAGAAACACTCTCCGAGGCGCGCACGATCAAGGCGGCCGAGCCAAAGCATGGGGAGAAGGGTCTTCCAAGCCGTCCTTCCAAAGGGGTCGACCGCAATCGGACTGTACGATGAGTAAGTTCGATCAACCCCCGCCTTCTCCTTGCTTCATTTGCCAAGGTCCACATTGGACCCAAAAGTGCCCGAAGAAGGGCCGAATCAACGCCCTCCTTGCCATCGAGGAAGAAAAGGAGGAGCCCAAAGAGGATAAGCGGCATCCGGATTGGAGCCGTAAGGATGGTCAACTCGATCCAAGCGCGATCGCCGTCGAAAGAAGAAGTTACACCAAACACGGACATGTTCTTCGTGGAAGTCGAAGTGGGCAGCCGAACGCTTTACGCCTTGGTCGACACCGGCGCATCGAACATGTTCATGTCGATCGAAGTAGCCAAAGCCTTGGGACTTTGTGTGGAACCATCCACGAAGTCATACAAGCCCATCAATTCGGACGACTTCCATGGCTTAGGAGCAACTCCCGACGTGGATGTCAAGATTGGCAGATGGAAAGGAAAGGTGACGTTCGAGGTAATCCCTCTTGACGATTATAATCTCATCCTTGGTATGCAATTCTTTGAAAGCGTGGGATCCATGATCGACATGAGGACCAAGTGTCTCATGATCCTCGATAAAAAAATGCCCGTCGATGATCCCCATGATCAAGGGGGTGGTCGATACCAAGACTATCGCGTCAATCCGACGCCTCGACAAGAGCTTGAAGGCCGTGATGCGCATCAACAAGCTGTCCGAGGTGAAGCCGAAAGTCGAGTTGGATCCTACTCCAACAATTGCCATGCCGATTCAAGTGCTCTTCCCCGAGGTCGAGTGCTCACCGCATGCCATGCCTAAGCCGAAGGTGGAGTCGCATGCCAAGCCCGAGCGGACCATAGAATGATGTGGCCCTTCGTTCGTAAGCATCCGAACGAAGAGAAACAAGAACAAGAGAGCTCGTGCCAAAGCGCCAAGAAGGCCGACCAGGCCGAGAGCGACGAGGACGTCGCTCAATTGAGTGGGGGAGAATGTCACGGGCCGAAAGAAGGCCGATCCAAGAGGTTCCGGAGCCCGACCGTGACACGTCCGTGGAGGACCTCCCCGCTCTCACTTGGATTATCTCCAAGTCTTATCCCCGAAGTTTCCAAGAGAGGACGAGACCGTCATTGAGCCATCTTCTAGAAGCCTTCTCATTTATGTCGGTAGTTGATAGCCGATAGCTTCTATTTATGTCGGTCGCTAGTAGTTGGTATTTATGTCGGTTGTTGAGGCGGTGCGATCTCGCCCGTCGGATGAAAAATAGATCAACGGTTGTAAGCCGAGACCCTCAACTATAAAATGGGTGTCCTCTATCATTTGTAATCATCCAACATTTCAGTAATCCAAGTTCACTTTCCTTCCAGAGCTCCTCTCTCTAAACTTTCTCTCTCTAAAAGATTCCGGTTGTGCAAGCGAGTTGAGCGATTGATCGAGTAAGGCTTTGCTTGGGTGATCCAAAGTTGCCCGAGTCGCCGCACGGTTCGATCCCAAATCGATCGGCCCGTGACACATGGATGTTAGTGGGAGAACAAAAGGACTGGGCCCAAGTCGTAAGGCAATGTAGTCTTGAAACCGTGTAAATCTGGCGGTTGACATCGTTTCACGTGGCATTGGAAATGATGAACTACCGTGTGAAGTATCTTAGAATCGTGACCGTACGTTGGGCTAAGTCACGAGTCGCCGAACGCACGGTAGAGGGAGTCTGTAGACTCTGTACCGCATGATGTTGATTTATTGTTTGGCCAAAAGGAGATATAAGGAAAAACAGAAGCAAGGAAAACGTAGTCTGATATATATATATATCTTTTTGGTTGGAGTTCTAAAAATCCATACGATCTTTCAAGGATTCATTTCTTTCTATTGTATCAATTTCCCTTGAACCTTTGAAAAAAAAAAATATTACAATAGTGTATGTTATGAAGAGTCGATTGACATTTTCAAAGTCACATTTGTTAATTAGGTTTTTTTCTCGATTTTGTGTCAGCTGTCGACTAAGTCAACTTATAAGATCATATATGCAAAGAAAACTTGAATCTTGGGATGAGTTTGGTAACGCTCCCGAAAACAAGTGTTCCTATTTTTTGGTTTTTCGGAAGAAAAATAGAATAGAAACACATTTGGCAATTTTTCTTTTTGTTTATAGGAATAGATTTGGAACAAAAAAAAAAATTTACTTCTCGTTCTCAAGACTAACTCAAGAAATAAGTATTTTTTTCTTTTCTTTTCCTTTTTTTTTTCTTTTATTCTTTTTTCTCTTCCTCTCTTCTTCTCTTAGCCGATCGCTAGCCTCAATGATGGCCAGCAACTGACTAGATGAAGCCCAACAACCTTGCTAGAGCCTCATCGGCCCCCGATGAGGTTGCCCTAAGCTTGTTGGCCATTGGTAAGGCTTGACCTTGCCCAGTCACCATGAGGTCGGCCTTGCCCACCCAGGTGATGTGGACCTCACCTTGGTCAACCAAGGTTGAACCTCGCCCGCATTTTTGTTATGGGAATACAAATGTTACATAATTACCAAACGTTTTAAAATGCTTAAAAATTATTCCCGATAACATAAATAGAAAAAATGTATTTTTGAATAAAAATTGTTTCTGAGAATAGAAATATTACCAAACGTATCCTTAAAGTCTTGTATTTTTGTATGTTTATATTTGCATTACATAATTAACTTGATACAACGTCTTACCAATTTTATAATTTGTGCGAACATAATTGAGGCATCATGACCATCATTTTAGCCCTGGAAACAATCTTTCCTCTCATCATGTCAAACTTAGGAGCACAATGATGCCCCGATGTGGATTTGGAAACTTCATCATTGGGCCTTCGTCATGCCAAAATTGTCCCAATTCTTTTAATACCATATTCTTGACAACATCTCTGTATTTCCATTTTTAAGTGGTATCCACAGTCCACGTGATCTGCGCACCATGTTTATGGTTTCCTTCTCTCCTTTTTTAAACCTTATGTTCGAAATTTGTCAATTATGATTCTGTAACTTTACTTTGTCTTGGAAATATGGAAAATAGCTCAGCTAGGTCTATGCAAAGGGTTGTGACACTAAAGCTCCATCTGTTTCATGGAAAATATTTTTTGGATAATATTTTCCTAAAAAAGTTGTTTATTGTTGACTAAAATAACTATCAAATAATTTTTTTCATTATTAACAAATATTTATGTCTAAATATTTTTTTGAATGAATAATATAATTTTATTAATATTTTAATAGAAATCTATTATTATTTTTTATAATTTTTAAATAATTAATTTTTGCAAATAACCATAACTTAGGATTCAAATACAAAAGCTTGGTAGAAAAAGAGTCATTTAAGATGATATGGCCATTGATGTGCGATTCAAAAGCTAACGAAGCTCTGGCACAATTTGAAAAGCATCTATGCTAGACGTTGGAAGACTAACATTGAAGAAATCAAAAAGCACGTGGTGTCCCAAACTAATGTCTAATCTCGAGGCCAAATATGCATAAATTGATAAAATAATATACTATAGATAGTTAAAGTGATTATTTTCGCTTTTGGGGTAAAATTTTTTGCAAGTACTATAAAAGTAGCATCTTTTCACTCAGCGAATGATTATTAAAACGACATACGTTGGCAAGCATGACGTTCATGAAATCGGTGGCGCATCCAAAGCTCAATGAAGTCGGCGAGTTTATTTGCTGTCGAGGCACATGAAAGTACAAGTGTACTTCTAATAACCTTTGATTGCCTTGTCCGGCAATGGATGATATCTTAACAAAACTATCGCTTATATTAGGCAAATACATTCGCTTCAAGTGCAAGCTGCGCCCGTTGTTTTGCAAACAGAGCTTTCTTCGATGTGTGTGAACGGGACGGATGACCTGGATATTTTTGCGTGCATATGTAAAGATCAATAGAGCCAAATCAGATATTTTCCTCGCGTTATAGAAAAAAGAGAAGGGAAACGAAATGAAAATGACATTGAAGATCGAAGGTTGGATCCGGTCCGGACGATTTTCTGTTTCTTTTTATCTTGTGGAGGGTAGGAAGTGGGCGAGGCATGATGTGGCTTGACTTCAAATGCAAGGTTTGCCCCTGGACAAATGGAATTAAAAAGTATGCACGTCCTTGTCACTTCTACTAGGCGAAAGAACTCAATCATCGATCGGCGGAAGGAAATGGAAACGACAGGAGAAACAAGACACGCGGGGGGGGAAGGAGAAGGAGGAGAGAGAGCAAGTGTGGACTTTTTTATTATGTTTTAGGGGGTTTAGGTAAAATGATTAACAAAACATTAGGTGACATTTCAGCTTCAGTTGGTGGCAGCATTTACCTACTTGCTTATTCTGGATTCCTCGCCAGTTGGGGGAGCTTCTTATGTTAGGATAGATAGCTGGCAATCAGAACCATTAATATTCAATGGAAGCATGTGATGGATTGACCTCATATGCACATGAATGATTTGTCTAGAAGAATGACGATCTGGGCATCGTCCATTTCAATTCATCATATGCAATGCGCTTGCAGCCGAAAGAATGCCGCACTATGTTTTTCAGTAAAGATTTCGGTGTGAGGTGGATTGTATTATTAGGTGATAAAAGGGATGAGTTGTGGAGTGACAAAATTTGATTTTTGTTCTGATCAGATTTGTCTATTGTTTAGCCTAATGAGTGAAGCGTAATAGAGAACCTCGAAAACTTAGAAAGGGCTTTTGAAAAAAAAGAAAAGAAGAAGATAATCAGATCCACAGAATCAGCACATGTCAGTTGCTGCTCATTTCGTTTGATCTTTTCCTGTTCGAGGGAAGAGGATTGTCCTTCTCTTGCTTTCTTCTAATTCCAGTTAAACACACGGATTCATTGCCTTCGGCCCCCGGACACCCGCTGAAGTTTTTTCATCATAATTGAGCAGAAAGAAAGGTGATGCATTGCAGTTGCTTCTACGTGAGAGAGAGAGAGAGAGAGTAATTCCTCTGATGACTTGGTTTCAAGCAGATTATAACTACAAGATTATCGAGAGATTACATCTATCTTTTGAGATCTGATTCTTTTTAATATACTAGATTGGTTCACTATGCTATTTGTTGCAATTCCACACCCCCACCCCGCAAAAAAAAAATATGGGTTAAGGTTCTCGACAACCATCTTGTTATTTATATTCTCACATGATTTCTGTAACTGTAGGGAAGGGACACTTTCACCTCATCTTGATCAGAAAACAAAATTTACACATCAATTTCCGCATCTTTTTCCCGTTGACATTATATTTATTCTTTTTTTTTTCAATTTGAAGTCCTACACACATAATATAAATTAATTATTTATTTATTTATCAAAAGCCGCATTTACAAATTCCTAAGAAACCCATGAAAAAGCCCCAAATAAAACTCGTCAGCGCCACCCGAGTAGAGACAGATGCTCAGAACGCCACCACCCACCCCGATGAAATCTCCTCTCTCTCCTCCGGCGCCGGCGCCGGCGCCGCCGCCGTCGTCTTCGTCTTCTCCACTGAGGAAGACGCGTCTCTCGCCTTTCCTCTTCGCCCTGCTGTCGTTCATCGTCTTCGTCTCCATCCTCTACGGCGAGGACCTGGCCTGCATCTTCGGTCAACAGCTCCAAGTCCGCCAGAGCTCGGCCCGGCCCGGGCCGCGAACCGGTGAGTCGACTGGCCCCTCCATTTCCTCGTCTCACGTCGGAAAAGACGAATCCCCTGACGCGGGCGCGCCTCCCGCCGGCGGCAATACCGACGAGGAGGTCCTTAACGGCGTTCTTGGATCGCTAGATCAGCGGAGGAGCAGCGGCGCCGGGGGCGAACAGGTCCCGTTCGCGATAGGGAGGGGACAGGAAGGGTGCGACTTGTTCAGCGGGAGGTGGGTGAGGGACGAGTCGGGTCGGCCGATGTACGAGGAGTCGGAGTGCCCGTACATCCAGCCGCAGCTGACGTGTCAAGAGCACGGCAGGCCTGACAAGGACTACCAGCACTGGCGCTGGCAGCCTCATTCATGTTCTCTGCCCAGGTTCCGATTTCATTTTTCATGTTGTTTTTATTCCGAAGCAAAAAGCTTTAGACTTTTCTTCACGCGTGTCGGTGACTTTTTGTCCTGTCTTTCACTTCGCGGTCCCTGTTTCTTCGTCTTCCTCCTCTTCCCTGTTGCTTCACCCTTTGAAACGGCACGTCGGTCGACATGGAGTTTGTCTTAATCTTCAAAAAACACTGTAGCCAGATCATTTTTCCTTTTAAATCGTCAAACGAGATTAACTTCGTGGAATTAGATAGGGGAAGTTTTAAGCTTTTCGGAGAGTTTTCGAAGCTCTCGACTGCCATTGATGGGTTACTGTCGTTTTGTGGGAAAGCTTACCTTTCGTGATGGTACATTAAAAAAGTTCCACATAATTAGAGATAGTTGGCATGTCCGCCTCACGGCCCAATGAAAAAAGCGGAAGGTCCCCAATATGAAGGTTGATTCGCCGTTTCGGGAGATCAGAAGAAGGTACGTGTTTTTCGCCATGGGAGTTGCCGTCCGGCCACAGCGTCTCCGCTTTGAAAACGAACGCTACTTAATGATTCTAACAACTCCGCTGTTAGATGTACCAAATGGATCAGGACAATGGGGGTGGCATTGACTTTTAGGACAGTAGAGTAATTTCTTTAGATGAACAATTGACGATGCACCTGTCTCGGAATCGAATCATTTTGACTATGTCTAGCATGATGTCCCGATCGATCGAGATGGCTTGCATCAATTATTCTTTTTCTGATCTCAATCGTGGATTCCGTCGCCTGCTTCTGGGTTCTGCGGTCATTACTTACCGCGCAATGTAATCGGAGATTTTCAACTACCAGAATGAAAAACTTCCCCAGTATAAAAGTCATTAGTGGAGAATGATTTAATAGAGAGAAATTGCATCATCGACCGCGTCAAGCAGCCAGATAGCTAGAACTTTTACCTGGTCATGGCCAAAGGAAGTCACTGGAAGGGTCCTCTTTCTTATCTTTTCTCAATGCAACATTCGGGACAAGTTCATCTGCATTAAACTTCATGGAATGCAGTTAGCCTGTCGATGTTTAATTCATAAATGTAGTCCTTGAAGTATTCAAACTGTTCGAATGCATTGATCAATCCCATTGGCTCGCGAGTCGCGACAGTACTATGTAGCAGAGCCGCCAATTAATTGCTCAATGATTAATTACGTCCCCTCAGTCTTTTGTATCTGGTCATTCAGAACTTGCTGGATTTTTCTTTTTCTTTAGGAAATTCTAAAGTTTCTTGCGACAATCTACTTGCAGATTCAATGCGACGCTGATGTTAGAGACGTTGAGAGGGAAGAGGATGATGTATGTCGGCGACTCCCTAAACCGAGGGCAGTATGTTTCGATGATCTGCCTCCTCCATTCGCTCATCCCTGAAGGTTCCAAGTCCATGGAAACCTTCAACTCTGACTCCCTCACCGTCTTTACTGCCAAGGTAACCCAAGAAATTCAATTCTCAATCAGTAGTTCCCCTGGGAACCCATCGATTACACCGGCACAGATCATCCCTCGTCCATTTGCTTCGGTAATTCTCATTCTCTCTCTGAAAAACTTCAGGACTACAATGCCACGATCGAGTTCTATTGGGCGCCGTTTCTTCTCGAATCGAACTCAGACAATGCTGTCATCCACCGAGTGAATGATAGGCTGGTACGCAAGGGCTCGATCAACAAGCATGGGAAGCACTGGAAAGGAGTGGACATACTGGTGTTTAACTCCTATCTTTGGTGGATGAGCGGGGTCACCGTGAAGATCCTGTAAGTCTCTTCATATCATCACTATGAAAATGAGAATTACCCAAGATCATCTTGATCCTTCTCAGTCACGGGCTGGTTACTGATTGGCTGGCGTGAGATCGGTTTAAACAGTCCTGATTGAAACCTTTTTGCAGGAAAGGGTCTTTTGAGGATGAGGTCAAGGATGTGGACGTGATGAGCACCGAGGATGCTTATAGAATCGGAATGAAAAGCTTGGTGAGATGGGTGCAGAGGAACACGGACCCTAAGAAGAACAGAGTCTTCTTCACTAGCATGTCTCCTACTCATGGAAAGTATGTCTCTCTCTGAACATACTATATTCAAATCGATCTGTTCTAACTTCTAAATGGACATAATTCAAATCGAGCTGTTCATGCGAAACTTCTTGCAGTAGCGAAGAATGGGGCGGCAAACCGGGAGGCAACTGCTACAACCAAACGACGCCGATCGAAGACCCAAACTACTGGGGCTCGGATTCTCGGAAAATCATAATGCAGGTGATAAGCGAAGTGTTCGGCAAGTCGAAGGTGCCCATCACGTTCCTGAACATAACTCAGCTCTCGAACTATCGGAAGGACGCGCACACGATGATCTACAAGAAGCAATGGAGCCCGCTTACTCCGGAGCAGCTAGCGAACCCTGTAAGCTATGCAGATTGCGTGCACTGGTGCCTGCCTGGCCTTCAAGATACTTGGAATGAACTTCTATTTGCCAAGCTATTTTATCCTTAAATCAATCGAAACCACACCTGTAAAAAAATTGGACGCCGCAACATTTCTTTGATTCTTTTGATAAAACGAAAAATGGAGCATGCAAGGAAACCGAGAAAAACATTAGTTAATTTTCGAGACTAATGTTTAGAGATGTGGTGATATTTCAATTTGTGATTTTTTTTTTTGAACGAACAATTTGTGAATTAATACATAAATATATGTTGTTTTGCCCATGCCGTGATTATTAAGTCTCTGGAACCAAAAGGGTCCTATAAATTCTCGCCTTGAATCGCTTGTGACGTGGATGAACCAAATGGACCCGAAGGACATTGTCGGGCTGCTAGGACAGAGCCGTTTGGTTAGAATTCTCGGCCCGGCAAGGTCAGATAATTATGCACGAAATTCCTGAAATGGTCGGGCCCTATCTTAAGGCCTGGCCCGGAATGATGCTTCTCTAATCCTGCCGGGGTCTCCCTTCACCTTGGCAGAAGCGGCAATTCTATAAGCTGAAATCGATGAAATTAGTAGGTTTTTTTGAGTTGGTTAGCGTGGCCCTCTTAAAGAAAAGTTACTTGTTATCTACCCGTAAGCACCGACAAAATATGCGACGAATGCCATCAACTTTTAAACCCGCGACCTAATTAGAAATTATCCTAATTCGATTCCGTAATTTCTCAAGTGGGGCGAACAAAATCAAACACAATTCACGTGTATCTGGAAAATCATGATACCAACGAGCTACCCATGAATGGATGGCAAGCGTTAAAAAGTATAGAGGATAAGGTCATGCTTCCCTCAAGAGCTACGGAAAAAAAAAGGGGTGAAAAGAAGGAAAAGGGAAAAGCACATCTTTTGAGTTCATCATGCAAACCAATAAGCAACGTTAAGATGCTCGCCTGGTCGACCCACTTGCAGTGTCACGCTTAGCTTGCAATCCAGCATCTTTTTTCCAACCGCATCATGCGAGACACCCGACGAGAAGAAAAAATGGACTTAGGAAACCAGAACAGATGGGGAAAACAACCACCTTTTTCTTGTGCATCGGTTTCGGTACAGCAAGTTGTCTAGTTTTGTTTGTCCACTTTCGCTGTGACAAAACCGGTTCCGCTATAAAAATTTCGCAACTTGCAGCGGCGGTTAAGTTGATTCCCTTCCTAGAAAACTTAGTAAATCATCGCATCCATCAAGAAGAATATTCAAATACGCAAGCCCGCCGCGCGTGAACTCATGAGAAGAAAAGTCCAACAACCCGTTTTCCTCATTTTTCCGCTTTCTAGATCAGGCTAAAGCACAAATTATTTATGAGATTCGTGGTGCGTGTTTATTAGATCGACTCAATTCGAGAGAAGCAGATCGACTCAAGTCGAGATGCTTGATATACATCCTACGAAAGAGATCGATTTTGGTGGGATATATGTCAAGTTTGAAGCTACGGTCTGCTACATACCAAGGAATCCTTCAAATCTGGCGTGGAGATATACGCATATGAATTTTTCGTGCAAGGCAAAAATGGGAGAGAGAGGGAGAGAGAGAGAGCGACAGAGTTGACCATGTAAATTCTCCCCAAGCTAGTAAGCGAAGTGCGGATGATCTTCAACTTCGACAACCTAAGCTCGGTCTTGGATTAGAATGAGTTCATATATCCCCATTCATATGTAGGCGGAACATATACGTCTCCTAGGTCATCATTGTTTTCGCATCAAATGGGAAAAGGAGGGGAAAAAAATAATAGAAAAGGGAAGAAATGAACAAGGAAATGAATCGTGCTGATTGGCAGCTCATCAGGTTACTTAGAAATTCACCAAAAGGACAGAGACATTTGGACACAGTAAAAATAAAACTACGGAAAAAACACAAAAAAATAAATAAAAGAAGCCTAACAAAATGACCCATATACAGCATCATCTTCCCCAGTCGCTCCTCTGCGACGACAGAAGCTAATCAAAATGATGAACTGCCAGCGCTGGCTTTTCAAGATCTGCTCAACATCAGGCGTAATAAAGAGACAGAAAGAGATAAAAGAAGATCGATGTAGCTATTTCTCTTTTTTGGGTTTTCTGGGAAATTCGTCGGTCTTTCGACATCGGCGGAACAAGCGGTGGTTTCACAAATTCTGGGCCATGTTCTCGGCGATCTGAGCCAAGGACTGGAGGTTGCAGTTGACGATGGTGTCGACGAACACGCACGTCTCCTCCTTGGTGTTCCCGGTCGGCACGTCCACCGCGTACGACTCCACCACCGTCGTCGCCGCCCCTCCCCTAGCCGCGTGCAGCGTCGTCACCGACCGGTAGTTCGCCAGCCGGTGCTCCCCGCCGACCACGCTGAAGCTCATCACGTGGCGCTCGTCGTCCAGGATCTCCAGCCGCTCCTTGCTCGAGTTCGCGGGCAGCCCGGACACGACGCGCACCTCCCTCACCGTCCCCACGTGCCCGTCCCCGTCGATCACGTGGCAGCTCTTCAGGAAGTGCTTGTATGCCTGCGGCTCGTCGAACCGCCGTACCACCGACCACACCACCGGCACCGGCGCGTCGATAGACCGGACCACCGCGGAGCAGCACTGGTTCGGCCCCACCTGGTGCCGGTGGTACGGGGCCGCGTAGTCGGGCACCGCGCCGGGCGACACCAGCCCGGCGAGCATCGCCGGCTGGCTCTGCTTGTGACACCCCAGGCCGGCGGCGGCGGCCGCGGCGGAGGCGGCGGACGGTTGGTGGGCGGGGTTGATCCGCTGGAGCTGCACGGAGGAAGTCATCTCTCTCTCTCTCTCCCCCGCCCCGCCCTCAACTTCTCTCCCTAAAAATCTCTGCGGTGCTTCTTCTTCTTCTAATTTTCTTGTTGTTGCTTCTTGGTGAGAGAAAGGTCTGAGCATGAAATGATGAAAGCGGAAATATAAGTCCGGAAGGAGAGAGAGATGCATCTGCAGGTTTTAGTGTTGTTTTTTCCATCCACTTGCATTAGGATTTTGGCTAATTTCTCGGAGAAAAAAAGGGCGAAAGGCTTTGCCTTTTGGTGTTTGAACGAAAGGAATGGGCGATAAAGAAAGAAACAGCCCAGCTTACGCGGCCGGACATGCAAGTGGGTCGTCAACTTGCCTATATTTTTCCGCTTTTTCCTTCTTCTCTCTCCTTTATTTTTTATTTTTATTTTTAAATTTTCCTTCCCCTTCCTTTTAGACCGAGTTGTAGGTGAATTTTATTTATTTATTTATTCTTTTTTTTTTCCTTCTCCCCCTCAAGCCCCAACAAAGGGATTGCTTCGACACCTTGTTTTGTACGTTTCGTGATCTTTTTTTCATTTTTATATTTATTTATGCCTACGCTTTTGATTATGTGGCACATGTCAAATTTAAAAAAAAATGGTCAAATTGCGTTAGAGTAATCCGCAAAGCCATCCGGATTGAGGACTTCCTTATAAATATCATGTTGGTCAGCGAACGTAATATCCTTTCATGCGACTCTCTCGCGACAATATCTGGAAAGGGAAATTACATATATTGCGCAACTAGACATAGTGGGGAGTATAATAGCTTGTCCCACGAATTTTTGGGATTGTGCCAAGTTACTCTATGATATTTCGATTTTTACGCTCGACCCCTTTTAACTATTGAAATTGGCGGTGGTGTACTCCAGCTAAATTTTTCTTATATAAACGATTGCATGAATGCATGTACGTGACTAATTATGGAAGACAAATTGATCTATATTATTTGTACACACAAGACAAAAATAGAGGGACTAATCAAAAACACATTTCAAAACTCTATGTTGATGTACATTTGGAGTTGGTTGTCAAATCTTTGTCGGAACTTTAACATACTGTCACATGCTATATAGTTTAGAATCGTTCTTTTATGTTTTATATGTATGTCATTTACTGTCACATTGTTGGAGATCCACGCAAAAATTGGTCGAATCTATGGCAGCGGGACACATTGGAACCAATCTCTAAAATTCATGGGAGAAATTGCCAAAATTAAAACGTCAAGGGCCAAATTTGCAACAACCTTAAAAATTTGGAGGGTAATATGTCATTTTCTCCACCATAGTATAAATTGATTCCGCTTTGATCCATCAAAAAATCAAAGTCCATCCCTCACTAAGAGGGCTTCTTAATTTGTTTTAGTCTATTCTGAGCAAAAAGCAAATCATCTATTTTTTCCAGTAAAAATTTAAATAATGATTTAAATTATGAAAATCAATGAAAATGGACTCTATATATTGATACATCTCACAAGATTACGGACATTTACAAAAGAAAACAAACTTATCGGCTTATGATCTCTCTCGCTGTTTTTCCCTTTTTTTATTTTTATTTTTTTATAGATAAGAGAGGGTTAAGATACGCCTGTTTGCCATAAAACCTTACGCTCAAATCCCAACTGGCAGCTAAGCCACCGCCCTAAGAGTATATGCCATTATTTATTAAATAATTTGCTGCCAGACGAAAGTCTCTCCCTACCCCCTAGCCTGTTGGTGAAAGTATCCATACAGTACAATTTTATGAATTTACATCATGCAAGGAGTCTATTCCTAGATACCATTGAGTCTAAGAAATTAATTCACATAAACGCTCAAAGATATGGTAATCTTTGGGGATTTGCACTTTCCAAAGATTAGTTAAACACCAACCTTAAGGAGATTCTCGATATCAATTGCTTATAAGATTATCATCTATAGCTCAATTTGCTTCATGAAAAATGAATAATTTGGAAAAACATTTTCCTAAAAATAAATGCTTGTATCACATACAGAGATGAATTAACGAAAAATATTTTCACTGTCTACATGAATGTCTAGACATAGATTTTTGTCGATAATGAAAATATTTTTTTATCGACTAATTAATTCAAGCTATACAAGCAATCATCTTTTAAGAAAAATAGTTTCCAAATAATTCATTTAATCGGAAAGTAATATTTATAAATATAAAAGGAGCCACAACATTGAAAATAATCAGAAAACGAAGGAGATAGTGACACAAATAATTCTTGAATTTTGGCTATATGCGTAGCATGTTCCATAACCTTTAATTTTAGGGTTAATAATTTAAAAAACCCCAAACTGGTACACTTGTGACAAATTTACCCCAAACTAATTTTTTGACCATGAAAAACCCCAAACTGGTACACTCCTGTGACAAATTTATCCCGACCGATAAAAACCTTAAATTGGTACATTTATGACAAATTTACCCCAAACTAATTTATTCGATCGCAAAAAACCCCAAACTGATAAATTTGTGACAAATATACCCTTCGCTAAATTGGATTAATACCACAAAAAATTATAAAAATTATGAACTTTGACAAACGGAACGTAAAATCCCAAATTGGTATACTAGTCAATTGTCACGTGTCATTTAACTTAATAATTTGGTAATAAAATTTAACGAAAACTAACAAAGGGTAAATTTGTCACAAGTCTACCGCCTTGGGTAAATTTGTCAAAAGTATACCGCTTTGGGGTTTTTGGTGGTCAAAAAAAGTTTGGGGTAAATTTGTCACAAGTGTACCAGTTTGGGGTTTTTCAGGGCATTAACCCTTAATTTTATTTACTGCAGTTACTGAATTTTAGCTTAATGTACAATATTATTTCTGAATTTTTGATTTATTTATTATAGTCGTTGTACATTTGGTATATTATATGAAAATGTTCAATATCGTCCACATTGAACAAATTTAAAGTTTAAGGATCATATTATATGATTAGGCAAAATTTAAGAATTATTTGTGTCACTTACCAAAAACTGATCTAGAAGGCGACAAGTCTTTGGTGGGAGGCTCGTTTTCAAAGCCCATTTGCCCTTTAAATAGAAAGAACCCTCAATGCTTGTCCATATCTTGGTATCGCTTGGCGTACTCAAAGGGTACAAAGTTTTGGATATTCATACTTAAAAAAAGGGATATTTGCACTTTAAAAAGATCTGATGACCGTTCCAATGAGATCGACGTACAACGCATCGGGTCATGAGTGATTCCTACAAGCAACTTGTGATTTTTCTTTCCGGCACTTGAGGAGGAAACCGCGATACAACGGGCGGGTTGACCCCCTCCCAAAACCTATTCTCCACGACCAGCCTCGCCCGAGTCAAGCAAGAGAATACGGGTTTCGCTTTGTTGTTCTATAACATATGTAGATTCCTTAGCTCGATTCAAAAGATGCAGAAGATTCGTGGGACGATGGATGCGTCTGCAAAAGCTTTTAATTTAAGTGGCGACACCCTTCATTTCCGTAAAAAGCGAAAACCCAACTTGACGATTTTTGTAGTGGTTTGGTCCACGGAAGCTTCCGATTGAAGGGTTTTACTAGCTAGCTACTTGGAGTTTTTATTGTCTGCTGGTTTGCGTCATGCATGAGGTCATTCGAAGAGCTAGTAATCGCCTACTGGGCCTCTGTAGAGATGGTTGTCCGACCAAAGCAAGTTCCGGGTATTCTTGGAGTGAAATTTACCAACTTCAGGGGGAAAACAGTTACTGGACCGTACCGAAATGTAAAAGGATGATTATCCTGCAAGCGGTTGTTCACACATCGCGTCCGGCACCCGCGTCTCGTATCGATCGAGAAGCTGCTGGGCCCCGTCTTAAGTTACGCAACAGGGCCAAACCCAAGATCTTTCTCTACTTCGTTGAGCCCACAGAATTCGAGCCCCCTCGACAGTGTCACGCTTCTTGAGCGGTTTGTGCTTGTGCCGGTGACAGCTTGGACGAACTTTGACTGGGATTCAATTTTCTTCAGATGGGGTCTCGTCTCAAGTTCTCAACCAGAAATACAGACCGAGCAACTCTAGCGTTGCTCCAACAAAACTATGTGCGGGTGCAATCCGAATGTAATTCGTGGTCTGAACAGACAGGAAAACAAAACAAGGACTCGCGCTGAAAGCTAAATCCGGGAAATGGATATGATGATGCCCGTCCGCCTAAAGGAACAGGCCACGTGACGGCGGCGGTTTACAGACCAGATTCCGGCTCTGGCATCAAGTCCTGCGCATTTACTTGTAGTAGCTACAACGGTTGGAGGGCTCTAGGGACGGATTTTAGGCCAGCGTCGGGGATTCTTATTTCACATCAAACGCTATTAGCAAAATAGAACTTCGTATTACTATATGAACTGTTCTCTTGAATTTCTTTCCCACATCAATGCTAAAGAAGCTCATCGAGAACAGGCTAAGAAGCAGATAGCAGGACATCCCCATTCCAGAATCATATCCTGCGTTTTCTATTTCACTAAGACAGACCGGTAAATCCAGCAAAATGTCATAGAATCAAAAGGGCATGAATTCAGAATAAAAGGGGAGAAGCTCAATGTCACAACCAGGAACAATTCAATATATCCAGTCCTTTGTTCACTATTCCACTGTACAGTTCACTATTGCAGAGTTCAGCATTCAAAAAACAAATGAAACCAATACTCAGAAAGCCCCACAGACAATTCACTCCTAAAAACGTAATTGTCCGATCTAATAGAAGATTATATCCAATATCAGTCAGTGAAAGAACAAATTTAATACTTTCTTCATAAACAAACTCACTCCCCCCCGGCAAAAACTATCTATTGTGTTCTAAATTGTTCCAATCTCCATCTTGACATCTGAGGAGAACTTCGGATCAGACTCCAAAGTCCTTAACAATTCGTCCACATCGAACAGGTCATCCACGGCATAGTCACTCAGCCAGTCGAAATCAACATTGGATTCACTCTTCGGCTCCATCTCTCCACCATCTGCATTCGACTCACCCTCGCGATCCCTGTCCTTAACCTCTAGGCCACCAGTCAATTCTGACTGACTGGACAATGTCGTGGCCTCGCTTGGGGTGCCCGCCGAATAACCAGTGCTCAGGGTACCAGCAGAATGACCAGTGCTTGGGGTACCAGTCGTGTTAGCAGTAGTGCCCACCGGTGTTGTGGCTCTGGCATCCAAGTCACCAAAAGACATGGGATGAGACGTGGTGGGGAAATTCAACCTCGCAGACGGACCATACATTGCCGTCGCAGCTTCATCATAAGCCTTAGCAGCTTCGATTGCAGTCGGGAACGTGCCCAGCCACAACCTACTCCCTCGGTTCGGCTCTCGGATTTCAGCAACCCATTTGCCCCAAGTCCTCTGCCTCACTCCTCTGTAATTGAAGGTTTTATTCTCAGGACCACCTTTGCCTTTCATACACCCCTTTTTCGAACCCTTGGCGGGCACCCTACGCGCAGGCTTGTCTCCATTGGCCTGCGAATTGAGCTGGTCGTTGTATTGTTTCCATTTTGCCAATGTCTCTGCCACGGACATAGAACCTTCCTTTCTACTCCGGGACCTCTTCCTGGGAGAAGACAAGAGCAAAGGAGAAAACATCAGTACTCGAAGCCGAAACAACCATCTCCACCTACTCGGACGATTACCGCAATCCGACCAAACCAAGACAGAAAAAAACAAACCGAGATGACTTGATATAGACCCACGAAGACTTCGTCCCCAAGTTTCGATATAAGCGAAAATTATTTTATTCCCTTTTCTGGGTTACCAGCGAATAAACAGCTATAATGACAAGGGAATTTACCATTGCTTGCGGAGCAAGCAAAAACAGAGTAGCTGACAAACTAAGCGAAATTACGCGGCTAGCAGCCAAGATTAGGGTTTTTTTTTGGAGCAGCCACTAAAACATCAAAACGCCCAAAAAGGAAAGAGAAAACCGCGGCACGCGTTCACGCACCCCAAATTCAAGATTTGCACGCACAAACAGAGAGATTTCACAAGAAACATCACGCGGAAGAAGAAGGAAAAACTGAACCAACAAACCAACCTTTGGACGATCTCCGGCGACATGCGCGCCACCGCAAACCCTCCCGAATCGAAACCCCCCTTCCCCTTTTCCGCTCCGGGTCCTACTCGGAATCGAGCTTCCGCCTCCACTCGAGCGGCTCCTCTCTCCTTCTTCCTCTGTTTCTTGATGGGGGAAAGAAAAACGGACCTAGGGTTCCGGCGGGTTCTTGCGGAATCGGTCGAGACGCTGAGTTGGTGTGTGAAGATCGCTGATGTTTCTGGTGTTCTCGAGACTGAGAGAGATATGACGAGAATCTCCTTTTTATCTGAAGGAAAGGAAAGACTGTGTGGATTTTAGCAGGCCGAGGGGGGCGCGCTTGAATATTTATAGTATCTCTAGATATTTCCGGATTTTCCTTTTTTGTTTTTTCGTTTTCTTCTTTTCCTCTCGACTCGAGACGAACAAATATCGCGAACGAAAGATGGGAACCGAAGATGGCGCACGCACACCACGCACACACATATGGGATGACGTGGCGGGTTTTGAGTCGAGCCGTGGCGTTTCGATAGCCGAACGTTCTCACACGTGTCGCCGAGGAAGCTTCCCGAAGCACTCGAGCCACACGTCGCTTTCTTACTGCCTAAGTACTCTTTTTCGTCTCTCGTCTCTCGTCTCTGCCGTCTCGCTCCCTGCCAATTTGACTTATTTACTGTTATGCCACGGGGCCAGCTGGATCGATGCTGTCAGTGGTGAAGACGCGCGATCGTGGAGCTCAAAAAGTGTGGTAGATATTTTTCCGAGGCATTAAAATAGAACGGAAATGGATGGTGGCGATATTTTAGTCCATAAAAGTGCGCCTAGATCCTTCTTTAAAGAGCCATCTAAAACAACTTCAAAATCTTTTATTAAAATTATATCCAATGTCAAATCCATCTCACGTAAAAAAAAAAAGGAAAACATGTCTAATAAAAGATTCGTCAACACAACTCTTGACTATTACTGACGAGGCTATTAAAATCACCGAAAATTTTGTATCATTAATCTAAATATGATGACTATTTGTTCATAATTTAACTCACGAAATTACAGATAAACTAGATATATGACTCGCTCATTCTTTCATCTTTTATCTAGTGTGGGGTTTTGCATTAATAGGGTTCTCAAATATACATCTTGGCGTATATTAGAACATGATTTATGAAATTTTAACATTCTGATTAAAGTGGAACTAGAAAGATGACAATCAATGCTCAAAAGGCGTTTCTTTATCAGTTTTCAACTATTTTTTGTCGTGGACGGACAAGCCCCACGACATTGTCCAAGAATGAAAACTAAATTTAGGCTGTTTCAGTCGAATTTCGAACGAATTCAAGCCGCTATCAGCTTTGCTCTGGATAAAGGCGCTGCTTGTCTGGTGACGACGATCCTCTGCATGTCGACCATCTGGCTTGCGTGCCACGGCGGCGCATGCTGCCTCCAGGAGATCCACACGTGGGGGTGTAATACGTCACGACTGACGTGCTCTCAGCGGAGAGGAGAGGAGAGGAGAGGAGAGCGCACGAGACCAGGCACGGCGAGTTTGACCGTGATCTACGTGCGTCGGGATTGGCGGAAGCAACGACGAGGATCGAGAGCGACCGGGCTGCTGTTAAATATATGAACTTGGAGGAGAAAACTCAAACTTTAACACCGATTCTGTCGCTTTTTTAAATCTCTTGAGCACGACAACATTTGCTGCAATTTTCACGAAAGCTGCACGAGAGGGATTGACGAGGGCACTGATGCTATAATACGGGCGATCCAAAGTGATATATTAAAAATCCTATAAGAGAGAGGGCCGTGTAGTTTCGTAGGGCAAGTTGCAAATGCTGTGTGATCCTGAAAGATAGCTTTACCAACAAGTTCCGTGAGAAGCCTCATTGTTATTGCTGATCGAATTATAATGAGCACAACATTGGAAAAAAAAAAGGATAAGGTTGCAATTCAAATTATACCGAATATGCAATACTTTACTTGTGATCTTTTAAATATCCAAGACTTTCCAAATTGAAACTTGAATCTTTGTTATCTAAAAATAGACAAGATTTTCAATGTTGTTAGCAAGTTTTGTAAGGGCATTTGATAAGAATCGGGAAAATTACCAAAAATGTCATCATTGTATATTTCATCCTCAACTTTTTAATTTGACAAATTTAATTATAATTTTTTTACTATTTGCTAATGTAATCCTTCTGGCAAATTTTGGCTGGCACTCTTTGACATGAATGCGAACTATCTTACATAATATGATCGACATTGACGTGGACAATTTTTATAATTTTTTATAAGTTTTTTTCTTCTTTTCTATTATATTCTTTTCCCTTTTCCCTTTTTCCTTTTTCTTTCTTTCTTTTCTTTTTCTCTCTACTTAGTCCAGTGCATAAGAAAATTACAAAAATAGTCTATGTCAACATTGACCTTATCACATAAATCTGCCGGTGTTTACATGAGTAATTTCTAGTCAAAATTAATTAGAATAACTAAGTTGGCGAATCATCAAAAGATTTCTTATTTAATCAGCATAATTGAAAGGTTCAAAACTAAATTGACATTCATACAATAGATGTGGGTTTTTTTTTTTGGTAATTGTCTCAATGAGAACCTCAAGATTCGAATAGCAATTTATGATGCACAATGAATGATCGGGAACATCTTCAAGAAGATAATTTGCTTTCACAAACACATAGTCTGATTCGATCTTTTTCCATGTTTGCATTTTGTTCGTGTGCATAGCGGAGCCAATAGACCTTTTGCTTTGAACATTAGGGTTGAGTATGTTCTCCGCTACATGCCTCCTCACAGGTTCTTCGTTCACGTGTTTACGCATCCTGTAGAATTAATGATGCAATAGAAGGCTTTCTCCTTCTTTGTTACAAAAATAAAAATAAAAATTAAAATGAACATCAAACATTTTCTAGCATGTCGTATACATTTATACACAACATAATACGTATTTTCGATGATCAAGTACCCTACGGACAGAATATTCAAATTAAAAACCACATGATCAGGTGCTAACCTTGCAAAGCTGGACTGCTAAACAACATCGTCAGCAAAACCCTTTCTATGCCTGTAATGTTCAAGGACTTAACGAACTTCTTTTCCTTAATTGTCAACGCTTTCCCCAAATTCTATCCCCGCCCCGAATGTCACGTTTGCATGCACTCCAAATTTGAGTAGTGTAACTTGTTAAAATATGTCTCGAGTTTGATTCCAATACGAAATTCGGAATATTCCGAATCGGATATGTTGCGGACGTCTGAAATAGGAAAGTCCAACTTCGACTTGGATTTGGATTTTGTTCAAAATATATAGAGATATGTTTTGGATAAAATCGTTTAAAATAGGAAACATAATCCTATGAGAAGTTGGCAAAAGAATAAGGGTTTCACTCATATATATATGTATATATATAGACCTGTGACCGTGGATGGTAGGTGTGGATCACAAATTGTCTTGAAGCGCCGCGTGAGTGCTTGGTGTTCCGCCGTTGATCATGAAGAACTGGTCTTGAAGCGCCGTCTCGTCATCGAGTGCTTGGTAGGGATTTTCTTTGTCATTCTTGTTCGTGAATTACATCCAAGAAGATTTAGTGTTCAAGCCAAGCAAATCTTGTGGTAAGATTTGCGTGTAATTCCTTCGTGACATTGAGAGATTATTTTGTGAGAAATTTTGGGGCTAAACACTGTGTGCGTTTTTGGGTGTAATTGGGGCTTGGGAAACACCGAGTGAGTGTTTGAGTGACTCGAGTGTGTAATCTCCTTGTATCGCTTGATTTATAGTGAAATTCGCCGCTTTGCTCTCCCCGTGGACGTAGGTCTTTACGACTGAACCACGTAAATCCTTGTCCGATTTATTTTCTTCTTCCGTCTATATTATTGTTCGATCGCTCGCCCTATCGCAACAAGTGGTATCAGAGCCAAGCTTGGCTAAGTTGAAGTGAATCGATGGCGACAGAAGAAGTAAAAGTGAGAATCGAAAAATTTGATGGAAAGGATTTTAGTTTCTGGAAGATGCGGATTGAAGATTATCTTTACCGGATGAATCTCGCACTTGCCTTTATCTGGGGAGAAACCAGCGACGATGAAGCAAGCTGATTGGGATTTGCTAGATAGACGAGCTATGGGTGTTATTCGGTTGACGTTGGCTCGTAACGTCGCGTTTAACATCCTGAAGGAGAAGACTACTGCTGATTTGATGCAAGCCCTGTCGGATATGTACGAGAAGCCCTCTGCGATCAACAAGGTCTATTTGATGCAACGTCTTTTAATTTGAAGATGAGTGAAGGTGCGTCGGCCCGCGATCATATCAATGAATTCAATGTGATTGTTAGTCAATTGAGTTCGGTTGAGATTGACTTTGAAGATGAGGTATGTGCTTTGATTCTGTTATTCTCATTACCCGATAGTTGGAATACTACATTATTCTGTTAGTAATTCCTCCGGGTCAACAAGTTTGACGTTTGATGGAGTTCGAGATTTAATTCTGAGTGAGGACATTTGTAGAAGAGAATCGCGAACATGTATCTCGCTGCTTTAGTGGGTGAAAATAGAGGAAGATCTAGAACACGTGTGGATAATAGTAGTACTAATATGAACAGGCGTAGTCGGGTCTAGGACTGTAATGTTGTCTGTTGGAGCTGTGGCAAGAGGGGGCATCTTAGAAGAGATTGCCTTAAGCTGAAGAATGAGAAGGGTAAGGGAATTATAGTTGATTCTGTAGATAATGTTGCAGCTGTAGCAGATAATGCTGATTATGTCTTGTCTGTCACTAATGATTCATCGCTTGATGGATGGATTATGGATTCTGGTTATTCTTTTCATGTCACACCAAATAAAAACTGGTTTATCACTTATCAATGCATGGGTAGTGGTAAAGTTCGGTTAGGGAACAACGCCGAGTGCGATGTTGTGGGTGTTGGTGATGTTAAAATCGAATGCATGATGGTATCGTGAGGACATTGACTGGAGTGAGGCATGTTCCAGAGTTAAAGAAGAACTTAATTTCCTTGGGTGCCCTAGATTCAGCTGGTTGTAGGTATGCTTCAAAAGGTGGAGTTTTGAAGGTTGTTCGAGGTGCCTTGGTGATAATGAAAGGAATCAAGCACGGAGGCCTGTATAAACTTCAAGGTGAGACAATGACAGGTTGCGCTCCGGAGACGTTGGATGCATATGTTCGAGGGTCTATGGACTGCTTGAAGAAGACCTGGGTGTTTGTGTCAAGGCACAAGTTTGATGCTGATGTCAGGATCACGCAGTCAAGAGCTTTGATCGAGACGGAGACCAGTAAGTCGATCAAGCATGTGCAGACTGACAATAGCATGGAGTTATGCTCGGAGCTGACAAATAAATTCTGCATGAGAGAGGGCATAGTGAAACACCGCACTAGTGCCAATAAATCACAACAATTTGCAGAATTGATGAGTAGAATATTACTAGAGATGGCCCGAAAAATGATCTCTAGTGCTGGTATGGCTAGGAGATTCCTAGCTGATATGCTTAGTACAGTAAGCTGCCTGGTGAATAGATCCCCATCAAATGCTATTGAGAGGCGAACTCTTGAAGAAGTGTGGTCAGGTAACGTTGCTGATTATTCTATTTTTAGAATGTTTGATTGCCCATGTTATTTTCGAGTGAGTGATGGTAAGCTCGATGGGAGGGTAAAGTGCATATTCCATGGCTATGCACAAGGTGAGCGGGGTGATCAGTTGTGGTGCCCGGATATAAATTCACCTGTTAACAGCAGAGAAGTTACCCTTGATGAGTCTCCAATATTTCTGGCTAGGAGTGTTTGTGGCAGTGTTAATACGGATCTGGACAGTGTTCAGCTTGAGGTGGAGTTGCGACTAGAAACTCCTGAGGTAGCGAGTACGAGTACTAGCAAAGTAATTGACATAGATGGTGCTCATAGCGAGGTGGAGCCTATAGAGCCAATGGTTGCTGAAATTAACAAGGTATGTATTCGATCTCCTGACAAATATGGATGCAACAATGGTTTTGCTTTATCTGCGGTTAGGGAGGTTGTGTTAGAAAATCCTTGCGGAGTAGTTAAAGGTACATGTGGAGTTGGTATTCTGATGAGGTCTTCGGTTATGGCGAAGTTCAAGCGAGGTTTGGACTTGGATAATATCTGTGGCGGTTGAGCCCATCGGGGGCAATGGGAAAGTAGCGGCAGAGTTTGAATTTTTGCAAAGCGATTGTGACTTGGTTCAAATGTCGAGCCAAGGTGAAGATTGTTAAAATATGTCTCGAGTTTGATTCCAATGTGAAATTCGAAATATTCCGAATCGGATATGTTGCGGACGTCGAAATAGGAAAGTCCAACTTCGACTTGGATTTGGATTTTGTTCAAAATATATAGAGATATGTTTTGGATAAAATCGTTTAAAATAGGAAACATAATCCTATGAGAAGTTGGCAAAAGAATAAGGGTTTCACTCATATATATATATATATAGACCTATGACCGTGGATGGTAGGTGTGGATCACAAATTGTTTTGAAGCGCCGCGTGAGTGCTTGGTGTTCCGCCGTTGATCATGAAGAACTGGTCTTGAAGCGCCGTCTCGTCGTCGAGTGCTTGGGAGGGATTTTCTTTGTCATTCTTGTTCGTGAATTACATCCAAGAAGATTTAGTGTTCAAGCCAAGCAAATCTTGTGGTAAGATTTGCGTGTAATTCTTTCGTGAGATTGAGAGATTATTTTGTGAGAAATTTTGGAGCTAAACACTGTGTGCGTTTTTGGGTGTAATTGGGGCGTGGGAAACACCGAGTGTTTGAGTGACTCGAGTGTGTAATCTCCTTGTATCGCTTGATTTATAGTGAAATTCGCTGCTGCTCTCCCCGTGGACGTAGGTCTTTATGACTGAACCACGTAAATCCTTATCCGATTTATTTTCTTCTTCCGTCTATATTATTGTTCGATGCTCGCCCTATCGCAACATAACTAATGGGAAGGATAGTGAGTACCACATGGTTTGAGTTTTTCTCTCTATCTCTAGGATATAGCTATTTTCAATACTTCAAATCCCATTTCACCAAACCCTAAATTTGCCAATCATGGCAATTTTCAGGCATATTCCACCCGATTAAACACCCTTCTTCTTGTTGTTTCTTCTCTAGATGGTGACCAATGTCAATGGATTTGCTAGTGTCGATGGGTTTTTCGCTGTATCATCCCATCCTCATCTTTGAAAGAGTTGCTGGGTTGGTGTCGCTCACTCCGATCTTCCTCTCTCTGGATGACCCGATATTGATTGAAGCTTTGTTGAGATTCATCCACTCCTCTAGGTTCCATTTCCTTTACTTTTTCCAAGCTACGACCAAAGTCTTCTTGCGATTGTGTTGCTGAGAAGTTGTTAGCAGTTGGGATCTTCTGTTTTGGTGTTTTTGTGCCTCTTTCAGTGGGTCTATCAGTAGCTTTCGTGAATCCCCTGTTTAAGTTCGCATTATAAAGTCATCACAACTAGAGCTCCCTTCACCCCATAGCCAAAATCCTATAGTGTCTCGGCAAATCTCAAATTGGTGACAGCAAATGGTAGACAGAGAGGAAAATCACCTTTGGTTAGCAGCGTTGTGCAGGCGAATGGGAGACTTGTGGTTAGAAGAAGACATCACAGAACTAGGGGACAACATTCCAGAAGAAGAAAAACAACAAAATTAGTTAACTCTCTATGGAAAGCTATATTCGGAGCCCAATGTAAATTTTAAGGCATTATGCAGTACTATGAAAAGAGTATGGAAAGCAGATTCAGTGAAATGTGAGCTAATTGAACCGGATTTGTTCTCGTTTATGTTCCAATCAAGTGAAGAAAAAAGAAGGGTGTTAGAAACTGGACCTTGGTCTTTTGCTAGTAATCTACTAGTCCTTAGAGAGGGAGATCCAAACATACCTGAGTATTGTTATGAATTTACACATTATGCGTTCTAGGTACATTTCATAGGCTTGCCTCGAGCTAGAGTTAATGAAGATGCCATAAGCCTTTTAGCCTCAAGATTGGGGAGAGTTGATGAGATAAAAATCGAGACGAGGGGTAATAACTCCTAGAAAAATGGAAAGGCGAGAGTGATGTTGAATCTGTTTAGCCCCCTCAAAATAGGAACCGTGATAAACTGTGGGGATAAGAAATGATGGATTGACTATAAGCATGAAAGGCTACCTCACTATTGTTATTCCTGTGGTCGGATTAGGCATTATGCAAATTTTTGCACTGAAATACCCTATGAAGAGACGAGACTCCCTCAGGACCAACCGGGTCAGTTTGGCTCGTGGCTGAAAGCGAAAGTTAGAGAAGTTAGCCCTTATTGGAAGGCTTTTTATGGTAAAATCGAACCCTCGGTCTCAGAAGAAGAAGTTGTTATGGAAACTCAAACAGAGGTGATTGAATCAACCATGAAAACAACAGTAGAAGAAGACAACTCACTGGCACTTGTTCTTGTTTAGCCTGAAAAAATAGAACAAATGAGTGTAATTAGAAGACACAACTCTGATCAGCACCAAGCACTACCTCTATCTCTTGCTGGGAATGAGAGTCCATCACAAAATACCAAGAAAGGTAAGGCGATTTATAAAGCTCCAGCGGATAAAAAACAAAGGCTTGTCAACCCCTCTGAAAAGAAAACATCACAGGAGCTTGTGGTAGATGAAAAGCAACTTTTGGATGCCCAAATTTAGTCTTGGGAAGGGGCGAGTACATGGGCTATGGTGGCTAGCCCTAATAAGCCACCGGAGCAAAGATGAAACTATTAAGCTGGAACTGTCAAGGGCTGGGCACTCTCTTGACAGTCCAGCATCTTAGAGCCCTAGTGGCTCAAGAGAGGCCCAACCTAGTTTTCCTTATGGAAACAGAAAAATAGAATCCTATTATCGAGAGAGTGAGGAAAAGGACTCATTTTACAGCTTCTTTCACTATCAAACCAATTGGCATAGCCGGAGGATTAGCAATAATGTGGGATAAGGAGGTTAAGGTGGAAGCGGAAGGAAGTTTTGGGGAGCTTATTACTAGAAAATGCAAGGATCTTAATAGCGGCGACCTTATGAGGATATCTTTTCTACATGCACCAACAAATTTCCAAGAGAGACTAAGATTATGGCGTACTGTTAAAGAAAGCAACTACTCCAATCCTTTCACATGGTTTATGTATTGGAGATTTCAACGAAATACTGTATCATTGGGAAAAGGTTGGGTGTAGAGAGGTGGATATATACAGAATTGTAGCTTTCAGGGGGGTTTTTGGATGATTTTTCTCTATTGGATATTGAAAGCAAGGGCTGTGCTTATACTTGGTCTAATAACAAAGAAGGCAATGCATTAGTAAAGAAGAGATTAGACAGGGCACTTTGCAATTTGGAGTGGAGAGTACTATACCCAAATGCGATGGCCTTTGTTCTACCGGCACTAGGTTCGGACCATAGCCCGATAGTCCTAAACCTTCATCAAAACGAAAAGAAAAGTTAGAAAAAAATTCAAATTTGAACCAGTTTGGTTAGAAGATCCGGAGTGTGAGGAGGTGATTAAACGAGCTTGGCATGCTAATAATTCTATTGCACTCAATCTTACCCACAAAACAAGGCTAGTTGTTGCTGAATTACACAAATGGAATAGGAGGGAGTTTCAAAATGCTCAAAAACATATCAACCCCCTCAAATTTCGGCTTATGGAGTTAACATATACAACTACTAGGGAGCAAATAGAGAGGAAATCAGCAACATTATCCGGAAAATTGAAGATTTGTGGAGGCAAGAAGAGATGTATTGGTGCATGAAGTCGAGAATAGAATGGTTAAAATGGGGGAGGGGGGATTAAAACACTAAATATTTCCATGTAACCATAGTTCAAAGAAGACAGAGGAATAAAATTTCTATGCTTCGGCTAGATGACCAAACCTGGTGTAGGGATCCGGAGACTCTTAGTCATCACATCTGTAGCTATTATCAATCTTTGTTCACCTTAGTTGGAGACCAGAACTATCAACCTGTATTAGAGCAATGCCAAGTGGTAATCAATGAGGAGATGAATGGAGATCTAACTAAACTAGTCACAAAAGACGAAGTAAAGGCTGTTGTGTTTCAGCTAGGGGCTACGAAGGCACCGGGTCCAAATGGGCTAAAATGGCTTATTCTACCAGAATCATTGGTCAATCATCAATGACGATATATTCAGCATGCTACAAGCCTTCTTCAATCAAGGTACGTTTGAACTAGAGTTTAATAGAACGCACATTACTCTTATTCCTAAAGTAACAAGCCCAAAGAATATCACCCAATTCAGACCTATAAGCCTTTGAAATTTCAGTTATAAATTTATAGCAAAAGTGTTGGCTAATAGGTTGAAACCATGGCTGCCAATTATAGTTTCTGAAGAGCAAACAGTTTCTATAAGTGGCAGACATATCTAAGACAACATATTTATTGTCCAAGAGGTGATCATCAACTAAGGGTGAGAAGGAGAAAGCGTAAATTTCAAGCCATTCTAAAACTAAATATGCAAAAAGCGTATGTCAAAGTTAAATGAGATTTTTTATGTGATTTTATGCTGAGGTTGGGATTTCATGAGAAATGAGTCAGGTGGATAAAGTATTGCATCTCATCGGTATTTTTTAGCATATTACTTAATGGTGAACCTTCAGCTGCCTTTAGACCTACTAGAGGAATCCGGCAAGGGGACCCCCTCTCCCCCTACCTATTCATCATCATGGTCAATATCCTCTCGACCTTAATGAACAAAGCTGTACAAGATGGAAGTATAAAGGGTTTGTCTCAATTCTACATGTCCAACCCTTTCTCATCTCCCTTTTTGCTGATTATGCCATTTTTTTCTAAGATGGCATGATACGAGAAGCCCAGAATGTATCCATTATACTGAACCAATACTGTTATGTGTTCGGACAAGCTATAAACCTTAACAAATCAGGCCTTTTCTTTAGGAGAGATTGCCCTCAAAATCTTAAACAGAACCTAGCAACTGAATTGAGAGTGCCTATTTCAGAAAGTCTAGGAAAATACCTCAGAATCTCATCTGACTGGGGAAGAACCTCATCTGACTAGGGAAGAACAAAAAAATGAATGTTTGCCTGGATCCTTGCTAAAGTAGAAAGGAAACTTGAAGGATGGAAAGAGAGATTGATCTTGAAGGCAGGAAAAGAAATTCTCACCAAGACAGTTATTCAAGCCCTTCCCTAATATGCGATGTCCATTTTTAAGATCCCAACCTCTATTTGTTGCACTATTGAGAAGAGAGTGGCCTCCTTTTGGTGGAAACAGAATGTAGCTAGAAAAGGAGTTCATTAGAAGAAATTGGAAGATTTAAAAATCAGAAATGATTATGGAGGCCTAGGTTTTAAAGATTTGGTGGATTTCAACAAAGCCATGCTGGGAAAGCAAGCTTGACGGCTTATCAAACAACCAAATTCCTTATGGTGAAAGCAAGCTTGACGGCTTGTCAAACAACCAAATTCCTTATGGTGCCAAGTGCTGAAAAGTTTGTATTATCCTCGAGGTGACTTTTGAGTAGCAAACAAAGGTACTCGTCCTTCATGGGGATGGTAAAGTTTATTGGCAAGGAGAGATGCAATTGAACCTGCAACTAGATGGAAGGTTGGTGATGGACAGTATATACAAATCGGAGAAGATGTATGGCTACCGTCTAGAAGAATTATAGGCCCAGCAAATAAAGAAGACCCAAGAGTGGTGGCTGAATTAATTGACAAAGATACCAAGGCATGGGATATGCATAGAGTTAAAGAACTTTTTCCAGACAATATAGCAAAAGAGATCCTTGTCCATCCTCTTAGTCTGTACCCCAAGCCAAACAAACTTGTATGGACAGCAAACAAATCGGGCTCATATACTGTAAAGAGCGGCTATAACTGCATACATAACCCAGCTGATCCCTCCACCAGATAAAACCCATCTCCCTCTTACCAAATACTAAAGTCACTTTGGCATGAGATATGGAGGCTCCCAACTTTCCTCAAGATCATATTCTTACTTTGGAATATATGTAGCAACTCTCTCCTAACAAAGGAAAATTTGTATAGAAGACAAATGATACATGGCCCAACTTGCCAGATCTGTGACCAAGCTCTAGAAAAAACAAAGCACATCTTCATCCTTTGCGACCGGACAAAAATGCTATGGTCAGCCTTTGATTTTCAAGTCAACACAAATCCAGCATGTATCACTCGAATTGATAAATGGATCTTAGAAAACCTCACCTCAAGGACCGGATCAAAACCAAAGACCCGCTTAGCTACTCTACTGTGATAGATTTGGAAGACCCGCAACTCAGTGGTTTTCCAAGGGTAGAAGCCCGATCCACTTTCCACTCAAGTAGAAGCTCGAATTGCAGTAGATCTCTGCACGAAATGGTTCGCCAAAGGGAAGAAAGGAATTAGTTGATAGCAAACAGACCCTAGCAGCTCGGAAAACTAGAAACCACTTGACCCACAGATGCTAAAGGTGAATGTTGATGTGGCCTGGTGTAGCTCGACATTGGAAGGCTCGGTCGTGGGAGTATGTCGAAATGCTACTGGACTCCTTGTCGCTGGTTTTGCAAAGATCTCTGCTCTGACCGCCTGGGTTGTAGAAACCCTAGCCGTGAGAGAAGCGCTGCTATGGGTAAAGGAGGAACGGATAGCTCGAATTAGCTGAACTGATCTCCAATTGGAATTCCTAGCTGCAACTAATCTGCAAGTGCTCGTATCTTCAAATAGCCTTTCTCTTGTTGAGTGCTTATTGGGTCAAGAAGAGCCCCCTTGGCAAGCCCAATCAATCGTTGCTGATTGCACAGGTCTTCTGGCCCAGATGAGTGGCGTTTCTGTCTTCCACGAGCTGAGGGAATTCAACAAGACCACAGATTGGGTCGCTAAAGCCTACCGAGTCAATTCCCTTCCTAGTTATTGGGTTTATTTTCCTCCTCAACCCTTAATCTCCTTACTATGTTTAGACTTTTCAACTAATGGTGCCCTTTTTGTGGGATTAATGATATTCACTATCTTCCGTCCAAAAAAAAAAAAAAAAAAAAACGAGCTGTTTCTGTTAGGGTTGCACTTTTATCTTCCCCTCCTACGTCGAACTTTCAGTGCTCTCTCTCTCTCTCTCTCTCTCTCTCTCTCTCATAGTTGATAACTCATTCTTGAGGTATTTCAATGAGCTGTCGACCCATGCTGCGACAATCTGCAATCACAATCCACGACTAGTGTCAACGCACAGCACTTGATTGAGGCCGTATTACTATTGTGTGCGTGGAATCAAGATACATAAGGAAGCGGAAAGGCGCATGTTTTCTTTTTCGAACCTATGGAAAATCCACCACCGGTCCCTGTCCTGGGAGATTGGGGGAAGAACCTACAAGAGCCGTTTTATTGCATTGACATGAAGAGGGACACGAGAGGTCTTTTGCAAGGGAGAAATTCTATCGAGCAGACCTACTCTGTCTTCATAACGCAGTTCATGATCATCACCGGGGCCTATCTGACATTCCTATTTCTTCTCAAGCCTCTCAGACAACCTAAATTCGTTTGCAGCGTCCTGGTATGTACATACTTATGCTATTTCCTCGGTGTCATAGCATGTTGGCCCTCCTATTCAAGGAAAAATTTGGATAAAAATCTCATACTCGCGACACATAAACAACTTCAGAATTGGTTTGGGCTTAATTCACGGTTTTTCAGAGTCCATCTTATTCCTTGCACAAGCTGTAGAAGTTTAGTATGTATGGTCAATCAAAAGTTGTTCTTATTCTATTTACATTTACAACCTTTTCTGATCCCGCAGGAAGGGGAGATGTTACGATCGTTGAAAAGCCCTACACGATTGTAATAGATTACCATGTAAGGATTCATCAGGCCAACTTATTTCATCACGACTCCATGGAAACTTGTAGTTGAAATATATATTTAAAACCAGAAATGGTCTTTGCGATTGACAAAGTTTGCCAGAGAAACAGATTTACCTGAATAAAATGTATCAGATCAGGAAAGCCTAAATGAGTACCAAGTGGATATACAATAAGTCGTCATTACAAGAGAAGAATTTAATTGCGAACCATTTTGCTGGAGCGTACGTAAGCTTAAATACATTTGGAACTCTGGTGTTCTGGCTTTTCTTGTCTCCTTTTGTTATTACAACTAATAGGCAAGAACACATTAATTGGCTGGCAATTAAGGGGAATCAGATGACTCTTACCATCGCTTTTTTAGGCAGGCATTGTTGCGAGCCCCCAGGTCATGCAGCTCACCAAAATCTTTCCAGAAAACTCCTTCCCACACGAAGAAATCCTTTTGGCCAGAACGGTAGGTGCTCTCGGTGCGACGTATATTCTATTCTTAATGGCAGTGAAGACCGATGTAACAGTCGTTGGGAGATTACTGAAAAAGGCCTTGTTCATTGGCTTCGCCAGCATAAATATGAGCACTGCCATCATCTTCTTATTGGTTCGAAAAATGAATCTTCCAGGAGTACACAAAGGATTCTTCGTATTCCTATTTGCAGGGGGAATATCCCTGGTGCGATTCCCTAATGTTGTCTATGCTTTTGATGAACTCAACATCTCGACTTCTGATCTAGGCCAGCTCGCCATGTCAACTTCTATGCTATGCGAAGTATATGTGTGGGTGAGGATGATGATGGACGTGTACTTCAACAGTGATTCAATGATACTTTGGGCAGTTTCAGCTGCCTTAGCTTTGTTGCTGATCATATTTGGAGTCGTCGGACGTTTGATCAGGTTGATTGTCAGGAATATGCCTGAAGAGAAACCGCTGCATGATCTTTGTATCCTTTCTATCTTAATCGGAGCTTTGTTGATAGCATTTCTAGCGGACATGATAGGCACGTTGCCATTCGGGGTGATCATTTTTGGGTTGGTGATACCGCACGGACCCCCTTTAGGATCGGCTTTAACTGAGAAGGTTGAGCTGGTCGCCATGGAAATTTTGATGCCAATGTTTTATATTGACGTTGGCTATAGTGTTGATCTTGCTTCGATCAAGATGACTAATTCGAGGAAAATCATCCTTGCGATGATAGCGGGTGCTCTAGCAAAGCTTGTTGGAGCTACATTAGCTGCGCTATGCTGCAAAATAAGGCTCCGTCATAGTGTCTTGCTCGGCCTCATGCTCAACATTAGGGGTCCTTTTGATTTATATCTCTTCCATCAATGGACCGCAGCAAAGGTAAGTTCCATATCACAATTCTTATGCTATCGATTAGCTCTGACGGGCATATATGCGACCAAGGTTGGGCCGAAAGGCTCATTCTATCGCTGAAGTGGTAGCTCTGACCTATCGCAAGTTGAAACTTTGAAGGAATCGCCCTGCATAGCCTCTAACGTTTTAAAGTTTTTACTTTGTTCATATCATTAGGCTTGTTCTAGAATCCACAAAAGGAGAAAATTACACTTAACGCTTTACTTGAATTTAGCGTTTATACAAAGACATGCATACGTTTACTAATGAATCTTGAAATTGAGTTACTTTGAAATGCAGGTCATAGACTCAGAAACTTATACAATCGTAGTGTTATCGGAAGTGGCGATTAACGCGGTCGTCACACCTTTGATCGACATTTTCTATAATCCGCATTCGAGATTGAGCGCGTCTTCCAGAAAATGCGCAAGATCCATTCAAAAAATCCCTAGGAATGTCGAAGTACGGATTCTTTGTTGCATTCACAATGAAGAAGATGTCCCCGGCACCATTTCTCTTCTCGAAGCATCAAATTCAACCGTTGCCATTCCGACATATGCCTACGTTGTCCACCTGAAGGAGCTCGTCGGACGCGCAACACCGGTCATCGCCCCATACAAAAGACATATGAAAAGAGTCACATCCGGAGGGACCTACCATATAATGCGTGCTTTCGAGAATTATTCCAACAACTCAAATCATCTGGTAGGAGTAGAACCCTACACGGTGAACGCAGCATACAAAGGGATGCATGAGTACGTATGCCGATTTGCTCAAGAAAAATTCATTTCTCTCATCATCCTCCCCCTCCAAGGAAGCCATGAGATGGCAAATGTCTTAGAGGCCATTGCCTTGCGGAATCTAAGAGAGAACATTCGAGATTATGCTCCATGCACAGTTGGGACTTTTATAGACAAGGGCATGCACCGTTGCATGGGTAAAGGGCTCGCATTTTCTTGTAAGATCGGCGTGGTATTCATCGCTGGTCCACACGACCGCGAGGCATTAGCATTGGCTATCCGGATGGTTGGACGGCCGGACGTGAGCATTACAGTGCTTCGGATCATCTTCCATGAAGTGGACATGGACATAAAGGAAGTCATGGACAAGGAGATCGATGATGCGCTTATCAACGATTTCAGGGAAAAAAAGGTCGACATCGGCGAAGGCAACATATACCGTGAGGTTGAAGTGCGAGATTCTGAGCAAGTGATTAGCCAAATTGGGAATCTAAAGGACAAGTTTGATCTCATAATGGTAGGAGAAAAGAGAAGGGTAAGGGGTTTGTTCTCGGAGGAAACAATGTTGGGTTGGACTGAAAATCCAGAACTGGGAGTGATCGGCGATTTAGTCGCATCGTCGGAGTTCTGTGGGGAGATGACGTCGGTGTTGGTGATGAAGCATCCTGGTGACACCAACAGCTCGTACCATAATAGTATCTCTAGAAAACCAGAAGGCGAGCAGTGTCTTCTTGAAAGAACAAATTGTTGATAAAACCTTATTTTCGTACCATAAGTATCAGCATCTCTGATCTCTCTCCATTATGGTAATCGTGGCAAAAGAAAGAAGTGATTTAACGAAAAGTGTTGTAAATCGGTGGCGTAGCGGAAGCGGATCGTAATATTTTGCAATTATGTCGGGAGTTATAGAAATCGATCGAAATAAAACGAGGAACAATAAAAGGACACCAGAAATTTACGTGGTTCGGTCTGAATATCGGAACCTACGTCCACGGGGAGAGCTAGCAAAACAATCAACTATAAATCGGAGAATTACAGGATTACAATCACTCAATGCACTCAAGTGTTTCCTAGTCCTACTTTATACCCGATACCCACAGTGTTTAACAACTCAAATCACTGGACTCGACTAATGCAAAATATTACGATCCACTTCCGTTGCGCCGCCGATTTACAACAATTGGTGTCAGAGCTAAGACTTTGCAATTATGTATGGAGCAAAAGTAGAAATTGAGAAATTTAATGGGAGGAACAACTTCGGATTGTGGAGTGTCAAGATGAAAGCGCTATTAACAACTCGAGGATTAGCCAAGGCATTGGAGGGCAAGGCTAGGTTGCCTGAAACAATGCGAGATGCTGAAAAGGACGAGCTAATGGAGAAGGCCATGAGCATCATCCTGTTGAACTTATCGGATGAAGTGCTAATAGAGGTGGCTGAGGAGGAGGATGCCGCAGCATTATGGGCTAAACTTCAGGCCCTCTATGTCACGAAGGGTTTGAACAATCGCTTATATATGCTGAAGAGAATGTTCCGGTTCCGATACACCGAAGGTACGTCCATTAGATCCCACCTAGATGAGTTTAATAAACTCATGATGGACTTGAAGAATGTTGGCAAGATTTTAGATGATGAAGAATAAGGCATGATGCTGTTGGCGTCTCTACCGGAGTCATGGGAGCACTTTACTGACTCATTGTTACAGGGGCGTACTATGATTACCTCAGAAGTGAAATGGGCTAGTGAATCAACCTAGAGGGGGGTGAATAGATTGTTTCGGAATTCTTTTGGAATCTTTTTCAATGCAATACGTTAATATCAAGAATATATCAATAATAAACAGACTACGTATTCACAAAGTAAATAGAGTAGAGAGAGAAAATTGACACAAGGATTATAGTGGTTCGGCTTAGACCAAGCCTACGTCCACTCTCCACGCTGGCAGCCAAACGGCTGTAATCACTATGTAGCAAAAGAGTGCCTTTACAGTAGATCTTCAATTGACAGTCTCTCTTACAGCCTTCTGCTGTCTTTGCTCTATATCTCACTCTCTTTGTTACACAGTGTAAACATGAAAGATTTTAGAGAACAAGTGATTTTTGAGATTCTAACATCAATATTTCTCTACCGGTCTCTCCTTTTTTCCAAGCAACGTCGATCCAACTTAAATAATCTCCGTGCCATCATACCCGTTGGCACATTCCAAAAATTCATTCAATCAACCCGTTGGACTGAATCAATTTAAGTGATCTCCTTGTCCCGAAAACGTAAGTAGATAGTAGCTCGTCAATCCTGTTTGGCCATACAATCAGGATCTTGAGTTCCCAAAATTAGATTCTTCCAAAAATGAACTTGATCTTCAACGGATAGAATCCGAAGAATCAAATCTTCCAAGCTCTTGATCACAGCTAGAGATATTCCATGGTTAGGATTAGGAAATACGAAATCCAATATCTGTAGCCATAAGAATAACCTGTAGCCAGCCTGTAAAAAAATCGCGGACTATCTTCAGACTTAGATTTGGGTCTCGAGGGTCGTCGGACTGAAACCGAGTCTTGAAGGTCTTCGACGGAAACGAGTCTTGACTAACTTCGGACGGAAAAACTTCGGACCGAAATTCTGGGTCCGACTGTCTTTGAAAACCTTTAGACTTTGACAACTTCGACGTAGCCGATCGAGTCTTGGAATCCTTAGACCACACCGTTGAGGCTGTTTTGTCAACTTCAAAACTCCAAGGGATTTTTCTTCAACAATCTCCCCCTTTTTGATGGTGACAAAACCTCGACAGATTTGTGAATTAAAAACCTGCAAGGAAAAACTCATATATATTTTGAGGATTATATCTCGCAAAAACAGTGTTAGTCTAATAACAATTATCCTCACAAAATATAGTAATCCTGCAATCAAATTCACAAGTCTAAATCCAGATCATCACATCAGCATAAGGTCATAGAAGTTCAAACAACCCAATCGAAATCCAAGATAAAATAGTCTAAATCAAAATCAAAATCAAGTAAAATAAAAAAAATCTCCAAGCTTCCTCAGCTTCAAAAACTTCAAATCTTCAAAACCTGCAATCAAATTTACGCAACTCTCCCCCTTTTTGTCCCATCAAAGAGGTAGAGTAAAATTGAGATAAAGTTTTGAAAATTTTTAGGGGCTGCGGGGAAACGAACAAGCTGAAACTTGCTAAGCTCTGGACTGACTTGTCGAGTTTGGCAAGGTTTTCCTTCACCGAAACCAATTATGCACCGGTTTGATTTGACTCCACTTGAGCTCGCGGTGCATTGATCTGTTCTTGCATGTTCACCAAGTACTCGGCGGTGCCTTCTTCAAGTCTCTCATTTCAAAGTCCATCCCAAAAACTGTTTCTTCGGGTCCAAAGATAACATCCAACAGCTGTGAGAATGCTTTGTGGAATTAGTATTGCTTCCACTTGGACCAGCGGAATAGGTTTGAAAGCTAGGAGCTTCCCTCTCGGCCCTTTCTTTCTCGGCGGTGAGGATTCTTCATGCTCTGGGAAGTGTGATGCATAAACCTCCTCAGGGTCAGCACCGGACCTACTCACATCACTAAAATGTAGTGGCGAAATTGTTCCTTGTTCTGCAGCAACTCCCCCTGAATGAATGCCAGTGGGTGGAGTGGAAAAATCATCGCCAACATTCATATCAGCACAAGGATGTTTCTCGGTCTCTTTCCTAGCAAAAGATGGCTCAAATGCAGCAGCCATATCCTCCTGCATTTTGCTTTCTTCCTCAGCCTTCCTTCTTCTTTCTTCTTTTTCAGCTTTCCTCTGTTTCTCTTCTTCTCTTCTTCTTTCTTCTTCTCTTTTTCTCTCCTCTTCTTCTCTTCTCTGCCTTTCCTCTTCCTTTCTTTTCCTTTCCTCTTCTTTTCTCTTTCTCTCCTCTTCTCTTCTCCTTTCTTTCTCTTCCTTCTCTTTCCTCTCGTTTCTTTGCTTCCTTCTCCTCTCGCTTCTTTTCTCGCTCTCTCTTCAGCCTCTCGTTCTTAGGATTACGGGGCTCCTCATCCTAGAGAGAGTGGACAAAGTCATGGCATCTTCTTCATCCTCCTCGTCTTGCGGGATGATCTTTCTTCTTTTCTTTTCAGCCATGGGCTCTTTGCCCTTCCTTTTTGATGAAGCGGTGGGGATCTCTCTTGAAGGTGTTTCCCTCCTCAACCTTTCCAAAGTCTTTGCAGTCGGTTCTGAAAATTTCATCTTCATCACCATCTTCTCTCCAACGAGCATCAAATTCAACTTTGTTAGGCACAAAGATGCGGGGACTTGAATATCAAAATGCCTAAACAATTTGGTGATGATTGATGAATAAGGCGATTGACCCTTATCCTTCACCACTGTCCTATACATATGGAAAAGTATGACATGTGGAAGTGAGAAAGGTCTCGCCCGGTTGATGGCAAACATCGCTTTGCCTCTGTTTTGGAAACATCGGTCTTTGAGGTCGTTTTTGGCCGGATGCGTTGATGACAACTTTATGCAACAAAACATTGGTGGCATTCATCCTAGTGTAGGATATCTTGCCTTCAACGAGATCTGTCTCGTACAATATCCAAAGTTGCATAGGCTGTTGAGACTTTGATTGGCTGGAAACTCCTTCTTTCCGGACCAATGATGTCAGCCAACAAGTCAATATCAACAACATAATTTTTGTCCATGAAAGAAAAGGACAAATGATTTGCATCCAAAAAGGATAGATTCGAGTAAAAGTAAGCCGTCAATTCGAGTGGGCCACGATCATATCCATGCAGAAATTTTCCAATTGCAGCCTAGCAAACTTCCCTCTCAAATTAATCCTTATTGAATCTAGGAAGTCAAAATCCACACTCCTTGGATTGACCACTCCCCTTTTTAACAGTTTCGCATAAACTTGTTCATGTTCTTTCGACCGAAATAGACTTCCAGGAGGACAAACAGTATTAGCAGCCACACCAAAACGAGGTTCAAAATGAGACAAAAGTCTCTCATCATAATCTAAAGTTTCAGCGGGAGCATTCTCAAGTGGATCACTCGAGATATTTTCCGGCGTCCTCGTGCAAAGCCTTCACCAACAACCTTCGGTTTTCCATTTCCATCAAAAACAAATATTCGCTCTTATATCCTCTCTCCCTCAAATACTCCTCGATCGTCTTAAGGCCGACCTTCCCCTCCTTGAGCCTTTTATAGAGATCGTAAGCGTATGTGGCTTAAGAGTTCTTACCGGTTACGCCGGTAACAACTTACTCGAATGTTGACGCTCCGCTTCTCGTTGAGGCGAATCTTCCTCTGTTAGGTCCACCCTTGGAGGACCCTCTTGCTGTCGCTGTGGTCCCCTGCTTGCAATTCTGGAAGACTTGCGAGATGACATTTTCGCAGAGCAAGCAAGATTTCAACTTGAACGAGAGGAAAAAATGGAAACTTTAAGGCGAAAAAGGGACGAAATGGAAATGGAAAAGGGAGATTTTTAGGGTTTTGAGAGTGAAGGAGTATGAAAATAAATCGTAATGGAATAGCTGAGAGTAAAAGTGACGGTTCGAGAGTATAAATAGTGCAAGAAAAATCACCGGAATACGAAACGTCGCCAAAAAGTGAAAGAAAAGAACGCAAAAATAAATCATAAAAAGAAAACTGCCTTTTGAAAATATAAACTGCCATTAATGCATGTCGAAAAAGAGCGAAAAGAGATTTTGAAATACTGAAAACTAATTACCAAAAATATGTTAAAGAGAGAATACGAAAAGAAATTCGTAAAGAGATAAAATAGTACGAGTTTGACGGATGTTCAGACTTTACCTTTGAGTTTGAACCCTTTTCGGACCTTACCTTTGCGTCGAGCACAATCGACTTTACGTAGAGTCCGAAACGCTTTAAGACCTTGCTTTGAATCTCGAGCCGTCTTCGGACCTAGCGTTGAGTCTCGAACCACTTCCGAGACTTAGCGATGAGTCCGAATATCTTCAAAATTCACAATTCCCAGTTTTGAACAAATTGATTCAAAGTGAGCCTTCTCTAGGGGTTTTGTGAATATATCCGCCAATTGATTCTTTGAATCTACATGCTGAATTACAACATCTCCACTTTGAACATGATCTCGAATGAAATGATGTTTGATTTCAATGTGCTTTGCTCTTGAATGAAGTATTGGATTCTTTGTGAGGTTGATTGTGCTGGTATTGTCACATTTGATTTCCGTCTGTCTTTCATCAACTCTAAAGTCTCTCAATTGTTGTTGCATCCATAGAATTTGAGAGCAGCAACTTCCAAGAGCAATGTACTCTGCTTCAGCGGTTGAAAGAGCCATAGTACCCTGTTTTCTTGAGAACCAAGACACCATCCTGTTTCCCAAAAATTGACATGTACCTGTAGTGCTTTTTCTATCCACTCTACAACCAGCGAGGTCAGCATCAGAATATCCAAGAAGAGTAAAATCTCCTTTCTTAGAATACCATAGACCCAAATTAGATGTAGTTGCAACATATTTAATGATACGCTTTACAGCGGTCATATGAGATTCTTTAGGATCGAGATTAAAATCTAGCACGAGATGCAAACACTAAACAAGATGTCGGGTCTAGAAGCTGTAAGGTAAAGAAGTGACCCGATTATACTTCTGTATAGCTTTTGGTCTACACTCTTCCCTTGTTCGTCTTTATCCAGTTTTGATGAGCTTGACATAGGAGTTTCTGTTTTCTTGCAATTCTCCATTCCAAACTTCTTGATAAGATCTTTTGCATACTTCTCTTGATGGATGAATGTTCCTTCACTTGATTGATTGACTTGAAGTCCCAAAAAGAAGTTTAGTTCTCCCATCATGCTCATTTCAAATTCGTTCTGCATATACTTTGAAAAATTCTTGCAAAGTCACTCATTAGAAGAACCAAAAATAATGTCATCAACATAAATCTGAACAAGTATGAAATCCTTGCCTTATATTTTTATAAATAGTGTAGTATCTACTTTACCTTTAGAGAAGCCATTTTGAATTAAAAAATTGCTTAACCTTTCATACCATGCTCGAGGTGCTTGTTTTAAACCATATAAGACTTTCTTCAGCTTGAAAACAAGATTTGATCTTTTAGTATCTTCAAATCATGGTGGTTGTTCCACATAGACTTTTTCTTGAATGACTCCATTTAGGAATGCACTTTTCACGTCCATTTGGAATAACCTGAAATTTTTAAAGCAAGCAAAAGCAAGGAGTAATCTTATAGCTTTTAACCTTGCCACAGGAGTATATGTTTCATCATAGTCGATGTCTTCTTTTTGTGTGTAGCCTTTTGCTACAAGTCTTGTTTTATTCCTTACCACTTTTCCTTGTTGATCAAGCTTGTTCCTGAAAACCCATTTGGTACCAACGATTGATTTTCCTTTTGGTTTAGGAACTAGCTCCCAAACGTTGTTGATTTTGAATTGGTTTAGTTCTTATTGCATTGCTTCAATCCAGCTTTCATCTTTCAATGCATCTTCTATATTTTTTGGTTCAATCTCGAAATTAGTGCAAGAGCACCGGAAGCTTCTCGTCTTTTAGATCTAGTACGAACTCCTTCATCAATATTGCCAATGATGAGGTCCGGGGATGACTTGACTTTTGCTTCCAATTTGTAGTTGATTTGTCAATTTGGTGAAGCTCTTCTTCGCTTGGAATTTCTGAATTTATTTGAGACTCGGTGTCGAGGCTTGATTTTCTTCATGAGAATTTGTAGACACTTGCTCGGACTCTAAATCTTCAGGTTGAGTCGATTTTGTAACGAATCTTCAAACTTCACATTCATGGATTCTTCCACAGTTTGAGTACTTTTGTTGAAGACTCGTAAGCTTTGCTTGTCATGGAGTAGCCAAGGAAAATTCCTTCATCTGATTTTTCTTCAAACTTACCAATTCGATCACTTTGAATTCTTTAGAATAAAACATTTGCAACCGAATACATGAAAATATGAAACAATTGGCTTCTTACCTTTGAATAATTCATAAGGGGTCTTTTCTAATATAGGTCTTAGAAAGATTCTATTTATAATATAACAAGCAAAGAGAAGTAGCTTCAGCCCAAAAATGAGGTGAAATATTGCTTTCGATTAAAAGAGTTCTTGCCATTTCTTGCAAAGAACGATTTTTCCTTTCTACAACTCCATTTTGTTGTGGAGTGTATGGAGATGAAAAATTATGTTGAATACCATTGTCATCACAATATTTGGCAAAATCATGATTTTCAAATTCTCCACCATGGTCAGTTTAATACTCGAAATTGCATATCCTTTTTCAATTTGAATTTTCTTTGCAAACTTAGTAAAATGAATCAATGCATCAGATTTATTTGCAAGAAAGAAAACCCAAGTAAAACGAGAATAATCATCAACTATAACCAAGCAATATCTTTTACCTCCAATGCTTTGAACGCTAGTTGGTCCAAATAAATCCATGTGTAATAGCTGCAAAACACGATTAGTGGATACTTGATTTATAGATTTAAAAGAACTTCTAACCTGTTTACCAAGTACACAGGGAATGCATAATTCATGCTTTTGATACTTGAGGTTAGGAAGTCCTCGAACAAGCTTTTTGGATGATACTTTTGCAATTTGCTTCATTGACATGTCCAAGCTTCCTATGCCAAAGAATGACTTCATCTTGAATTGATATCAAGCATTGAGGACTGTCGACTTTATTTCTAGCAAATAGATATTCCCATGTCTTCGACCGAAAGGACTGTGAAAGATCCTTGCTTGTTCCAACATGTGTCTTTTTGGAAATTTATTTTGTATCCAGAATCGCATAATTGACTAATACTCGGTAGATTGTAGTTCAATCCCTCAACAAGAGAGACGTTGTTGATTGTGAGATTTCCAATCATCACGCTTCCTTGTCCAACAATCTTACCTTTGTTGTTACCACCAAATGAGACATTTCCTCCTTTTATATGATAAAATTTTGTAAAACAACTTGAGTCTCCTGTCATGTGTCTTGAACATCCACTTTGTCCAAATACCACTTGACTTTCTTCTTGAGGGTAACCTGCAATTAAGAGAAAAACTCATGTCTTCTTTGGTACCCGATCTTCTTGGGTCCATCATTGTTAGTAGTATAAACAGTCCTTGCCCACTCTTCTTAACAGTCTCCAAACTTTGGGACATTCCTTTTCAAAATGATCTACACTTTTACATCTTGAATAAGTAAGAGCATGTCTACCAACAGGCTTTACAAAAACCTTTTGGAAATGATTTTTATAAAAAGTTTTTGTTGGCCTATTCCTTATTCTTTCCTTTACTTTTGGGAAATCGATCAAAGGAACAGTTTCTTGTGTCATTCCTAGACCGGATTTATTAAAGTAAGGTTTCGGATAGAAAGAATTTTGTCCAACTTTTCAGAACCTATTGAAAATTTCTTTGAGACTTTCAATAAATCCTCTTTCAAGCAAGCATTCTTTTTTGAAAGTTCATTTCCATTTTTTTTTTGAAGCAGCAAGAGACTTGTCTAAACTTTCAATTTTTTCAAGTAAAATCTTTTCTTGTTGTTTCATTTTGGAATTCTCCATTTTTAATTCAGCGATCCTTTTAAGAGAGCCTTTAAGATCGAGACAAAGTTCATCAATGTATTTTGATACTTTGATAGGAATTTTTAAATTTCTAACCTTGATACCATTATTTGAGTCTGAGTCTGAATCTGAGTCTGAGTCTGAGTCTGAGTCTGAGTCCGAGCGTCCGAGTCTGAATCTCGAGTCCGAGTCCGCCATAAAACATATATTTGCATATTCTTCATCACTCTCCTCACATTCAGTATCACTCCATGTTTCAGCTTTGAGTGCTTTCTTGAACTTTTCAGGTTTTCCTTTCTTTTTCTTCAATAAGGGACAGTTGGGTCTGATGTGTCCCTTTTTCTTGCATTCAAAGCAAACAACTTCTTTGCTGGTATCTTCTTCTTCATTTGATCTCCTTTGAAATCTTTGATTGTTTTATTTCTTACCGTTGAATCTTCTACTTTTTCTATTCAACCTTCTAAACTTTCTAATCAGAAGTGCCAATTCTTCATCATCCAGGTCTTCTTCTGAATTTGTAACATCAGAATCATCATTAGATTTTAAAGCAATTGACTTCTTACCTTTTGTGTCGAATTCCTCATTGAATTGCTCGACTTCATAGGATTGAAGTGTGCCGACCAATTCGTCAACCGAAAGAGGCATGATCCTCTCGTGTTTCTCTGATAGATGTCTTGACGTGATTCCAATTTTTGGAGAGCCCTCTCAACAATTTATTGACCTTCATAGGTCTTGAGATTGGCTGTCCTTGGTATGCCAAGCCGTTTACAATTTCTGTAAATCGACTGAACATATCCGAGATGGTTTCTCCTGGCTTCATTTTGAAGGCTTCATATTGACCAAGAAGGATGTTGATCTTGGTTTCTTTGACTCGATCTGTTCCTTCATAAGTAACATGTAATCTGTCCCAAACGTCTTTGGCTGTATCACAAGATGAAATTCTATTATACTCAGTAGGAGATAATGCACAATAGAGAAAGTAAATAGCCTTTGCATCAAGAGCATGTCTCTTAGAGATTTCTGCTTGTGGTAACCCTGCTCCATCAGCTATTTCTTTTCCTGTGCTTGATGTAGCTTTAGGAATAATCCCGTTCTCCACTACATCCCATTCCATAGGATCTTTAGATCTTAGGAACGCCTTCATCTTGTTTTTCCATACGTTGTAATCCTTGCCATCAAAGTAGGGAGGTCTGGTATTGCTCGACCTTCGCTTAACCCCCGGAGCGAAAACACTAGCCATAGATCTTTAGCTTCGAAGTAATAACACTTCTAACAAATAAGCAACCTGCTCCGATACCAATTGAAATGGGCTAGTGAATCAACCTAGAGGGGGTGAATAGGTTGTTTCGAATTCTTTTGGAATTTTTTTCAATGCAATACGTTAATATCAAGGATATATCAATAATAAACAGATTACGTATTCACAAAGTAAATAGAGTAGAGAGAGAAAATTGACACAAGGATTATAGTGGTTCGGCTTAGACCAAGCCTACGTCCACTCTCCACGCCGGGAGCCAAACGGCCGTAATCACTATGTAGCAAAAGAGTACCTTTACAAGACGGATTAGACTTCTTCAATTGACAAGTCTCTCCTACAGCCTTCTCCGCTGTCTTTGCTCTATATCTCACTCTCTTTGTTACATAGTGTAAACATGAAAGATTTTAGAGAACAAGTGATTTTGGAGATTCTAACATCAAGATTTCTCTACCGGTCTCTCCTTGTTTCCAAGCAACGTCGATCCAACTTAAATAATCTCCGTGCCATCATACCCGTTGGCACATTCCAAAAATTCATCCAATCAACCCGTTGGACTAAATCAATTTAAGTAATCTCCTTGTCCCGAAAACGTAAGTAGACAGTAGCTCGTCAATCCTGTTTGGCCATACAATCAGGATCTTGAGTTCCCAAAATTAGATTCTTCCAAAAATAAACTTGATCTTCAACGGATAGAATCCGAAGAATCAAATCTTCCAAGCTCTTGATCACAATCAGAGATATTCCATGGTTAGGATTAGAAAATACGAAATCCAATATCTCGTAGCCATAAAAATAACCTCGTAGCGCCCGTAAAAAATCGCGGACTATCTTCGACTTAGATTTGGGTCTCGAGGGTCGTCGATCAAACCGAGTCTTGAAGGTCTTCGACGGAAACCGAGTCTTGACCGACTTCGACGGAAAAACTTCGACCCGAAATTCTGGGTCCGACTGTCTTTGAAAACCTTTAGACTTTGACAACTTCAGACGTAGCCGACTGAGTCTTGGAATCCTTAGACCACACTGTTGAGGCTGTTTTGTCAACTTCAAAACTCCAAGGGATTTTTCTTCAACAAGAAGAGGTAAAATCTGCCCTGTTTTCAAAGGAATGGCAAAGAAAGTTGCCTGATGACAGTCTAGCGCAAGATGTAGCGCGTGGATTGGTGATTCGAGGTAGAGACCGAAGATCGGAGGCTCAAAGAATGTAAGCAAAAGCAAGAGCAGGTCGAAGTCGCGACATAGAAAATCAAAAGGTCGTGTGAAATGCTTTGAATGTCACGAGGAGGGGCACATAAGGAGAGATTGCCCAAAGCTAAGAAATAAAGGCGGCTGGCAAAATGCCACAAGCAGTGTGGTGAATGTTGCCGAGGAGAGTACCAGTGATGCCGAGGTTGTCCTATGTGTATCTACGAGTTCATCAAGAGATGAATGGGTGCTAGATTCTGGATGTTCCTATCACATGACTCCTCATAGGAACTGGTTCACTACCTATCGGATTGCAGATGGTGGTAGAGTTCTTTTGGGGAATAATGCAGCCTGCAAGGTTGTCGGGATAGGAACAGTCCGGATCCGAATGCACGATGGCGTAGAACGGACGTTGATAGACGTAAGGCACGTACCGAATCTCAAGAAGAGCCTTATTTCTTCGGGTACACTCGATGACCTTGGGTGCAAATACACAGCTAAAGGTGGAGTGCTGAAGATCTCTAGAGGTGCCCTGACAGTAATGAAAGGGAAGAAGGTGAATTCTCTTTATCATTTACTGGGAGAAACCGTGACCGGAGTTGCTGCAGTTTCATCAGGTGAGTCAGACTCAAATTTAACTCGGTTATGGCACATGCGATTGGGACACATGAGTGAGGCAGTATGACAATGCTGAGTGAGAAGGGGTTGCTTGAAAGGTCGGAAGACAGAAAGCCGGGACTCCGTGTGAGCACCGCATCTTCGGGAAGCAAATGGCGTCGTGTTAAATTTGGTACAGCTCTACATTCGACTAAGCAACCGCGAATACATTCATTCGGATGTTTGGGGGCCGTCTCCGCTTCCATCCAAAGGAGGTGCCGGATATATGCCGACATTCATCGACGATTACTCAAGGAAGGTATGGGTGTACTTCCTGAAGCACAAATGCGAGGTATTTGATCGGTTCAAGAATTTTAAGGCATTGATTGAGAAGCAGTCAAGTAAACAAATCAAGTGCCTGAGAACTGATAATGGTATGAAGTTCTGTGGTAAGGACTTCACCGAGTCCTGCCAAAAGGAAGGGATTGTGAGACACCGCACAGTTCCTGGGACACCACAGCAGAATGGCGTAGCAGAACGGAAGAACAGAACTCTACTTGAGCGAGCTCAGTGCATGCTTTCGCATGCAGGACTGGGCAAGGAATTTTGGGCGGAAGCAGTAAATATGGCATGTTACCTGGTTAATCGATCTCCATCTTTTGCTATCGAGTGGAAGACTCCTGAGGAAGTATGGTCGGGGAAACCTGTTGATTACTCCGAATTACGAATATTCGGATGTCCTGCGTATGCTCATGCGAGAGATGGTAAGCTTGAGCCGAGGGTAAAGAAGTGCATATTTCTGGGTTATGCACAAGGGGTGAAAGGCTACCGGCTGTGGTGCACTGATCCTAGATCACCCGGTTTTCTAATCAGCAGAAACGTAATCTTCGACGAGACTGCAATACTTCAAAAGAGGAGTCTTGAGACTCAACCAGCAGAGCAAACGGATCATGGTGTCAGAAGTGAGGTGGAGATTCAAGCGGAGTCTCCAAAGACCTCAGAGGTAACAGAGGAAGAGATTGTGGATGAGGCCACGCTTTCGAAGACGGTGATATTGAACAACCAGTAGAGCCACAACACAACATAGCCACGGGCAGACAAATGAGGCAAATTAAACCACCGGTACGTTATGGTTATTCCGATATTGCCTATGCATTAACTGTAGGTGATGAGGTGGAAATGGATGAGCCTTCATCCTATTCTGAGGCGATGGCTAGTGTTGAGTCATCACAGTGGCTAGAGGCTATGAGTGAAGAAATAGAATCACTCTATCGGAATCAAACATGGGAGTTGGTCAAAGTACCCAAAAGTCAGAAAATTGTTGGATGCAAATGGGTCTACAAAAGGAAAGAAGGCATTCCCGGTGTAAAGGCAGCCAGGTTCAAGGCGAGACTTGTTGCGAGGGGGTATACTCAACGAGAGGGCATCGACTACAATGAAGTGTTCTCTCCTGTGGTAAGGCATACCTCTATTCGTGTATTACTTGCCTTAGTTGCTGCACAAGATCTTGAGCTGGAGCAGCTAGATGTGAAAACGGCATTTCTTCATGGTGAATTCGAGGAACGAATTTACATGAAGCAGCCTGAGGGATTTGCTATTCCAGATAAGGAAGACCATGTTTGCTTATTAAAGAAATCTTTATATGGACTGAAACAATCTCCTAGACAGTGGTATAAGCGTTTTGATGCTTTCATGACTAGTCAAGATTATTCGAAAAGTCAATTTGACAGTTGTGCTTATTTTAGGAGATTGGAGGATGAGTCTTTGATTTATTTGCTATTATATGTTGATGACATGTTGATAGCAGCCAAACATATGTCTAATATTGATGTGTTGAAGCGGTAGTTGAGTGCTGAGTTTGAAATGAAAGAATTAGGTGCTGCTAAGAAAATATTGGGTATGGAGATTTTGCGTGACAAGATTGCAGGAACGTTGTGTTTGTCTCAAAAGAAATATATTGAGAAGATCGTGGCACGTTTTAATATGCAGTCAGCAAAATCTATAAGTACTCCTTTAGCCGCACATTTTAAACTTTCTGACAAGTTATCACCGCAAACTGAGGAGGAGGAGGAACATATGTCCCGTGTTCCTTATTCTAGTGCAGTTGGTAGTATTATGTATGCCATGGTATGTAGTAGACCTGACATTTCACAGGCTATAAGTGTTGTCAGCCGTTACATGAAGCACCCAGGTAAGGCTCATTGGGAAGCAGTGAAATGGATCCTTAGATATCTAAAGGGGACAGCAGACGTTGGCATTATGTATCGAAGGAATGTCAATGGCAATGAGACCACAGGATACGTGGACTCGGATCACGCCGGTAACTTGGATGACCGTAGATCGTTAGCGGGGTACATGTTCACGCTAGCAAGTGGTGCAATAAGTTGGAAAGCGTCTTTGCAAGACGATGTTGCATTGTCTTCAATTGAGGCGGAGTACATGGCACTAACCTTTGTTGCAAAGGAGTCGATATGGCTAAGGGGTTTGCTCTCGGACCTTGGACTGGAGCAGAAAAGTGTCACCATACACTATGACAATCAAGGTGCGATATATTTGGCTTATAATCCAATATATTACGAGCGAACGAAACATATCGATATTAGGTATCATTTCATCTGAGATGTCATAGCGAAGGAAAAATTGTTGTGAAGAAAATAGCAACAGCGGAGAACCCAGCAGATATGATGACGAAGCATGTTCCTTCAGCAAAGCTCGAGCTCTGTATGAGCTCGATTGGCGTCTGCAAAGAGTAAACGCCCATCGGGGCGTTGGGAGAGTCGAGCATGGAAAATAATCACTATAACTTGACATCAAATGTCGAGCCAAGGTGGAGAATTGTTAAATTATGTCTCAAGTTTGAATTTATATACAATACCCGATCCATACAAAATATTTTATATGCTGAAACAAGAAAGAACATGCACGGAGGATTTGACGGAAAAATGGCGCAGGATTGGAGCCGAAAGAATTCAGCCCTAGATATGAGCCTCTGCACGTTGGAAATGGAGGCCACAAATGCGCGTGTTGATTTTTGTGGCTCTTTCTCACTTGTCAGCGTGAATTTTGAAGAGACGATTGTGCGAATTGTCTTCAACCTCATTAAATGCATGCACATGGCTATGTGCATGCATGCATGGAGAAATATTGGTCAACATTTGCTACTTCCGAAGCCTATCTCGTAGAAGCCAAATCCTCCTCTCTGCTTGGTCATCTTTTGTGGACTTATCTTATTTTATTGTTGATAAAGAAAGTGGGATGGCAGAATAAAGAAAGAAAGATAACAAAAGCACACGTTTGTTGACTCTCTTCTACCTCATTAAATGCCTGCCCATGCACATGCACGATTCGGACGCATGCCTGCTGATAAGGTGGGCGTTCAGTGCCGATTGTCTTGTGGGCGCCTGTGCTGCATTTAATGAGGCCATTTGCTTTCATTTTCGTCTTGTTTCTTGCTCTTCTCCCTATAAAAGGAGAAGACGTCTGAAGAGCTGAAGACAGAGCGAAAGAAGAGAGCTCGGCAGAGAGAGCGAAAGATAGAGCTCGAGAGAGAGTGAGTGCCGTGAGCTCAGAGAGTTTATTTGTGCTGAGTTGAGTCCATTGAGTGAGTTATTAAACATTGTGGGTATCGGGTATAAAGTAGGACTGGGAAACACTTGAGTGCATTGAGTGATTATAATGATGTAATTCTCCGATTTATAGTTGATTGTTTTGTTAGCTCTCCCCGTGGACGTAGGTTCCGATATTCGGACCGAACCACGTAAATTTCTGGTGTCCTTTTATTGTTCCTCGTTTTATTTCGATCGATTTCTATAGCTCCCGACATAATTGCATAATATTACGATCCGCTTCCACTGCGCCGCCAATTTACAACAAAAAGAATGTACTTTTATAAGCCTCACTCAAATGAGATAATACGTACCATACTTTAACTCAAGAGAAGTCCAAAAATAAAATAAAATTGAGGGGACTTTATACTTGTATAGTTTTAGAAATTTTGGTTGGTTTAGTTTCAAAAAATCACTATGTCGAAGACATAGGAACTCAAAGCAAAACCAGAGCATTACACCTGTGACTTCATATATAATATCCTAAATATTGCCAGATTTAATATAAATTAGACATTTTTACATAAATGAGACGATTTTGATATTTATATGCAAAATAACAGTCTTTACATTGAATAATTCGAATTTTGTGCTCTCAATACAACATAATCTAAGTGTACCTGCCCGATCCCATAACTCTTTTACGCTATGTTCAATATCAAATTAAGATTATATGCAATATGATTGCCCTTCTTCAATCTGGAAGAGATTACCGTTTTTCCTTGCTTTTCAAGTACGCAGAACCTGTCGCCCAAGGACATAAACCCAAAAATGAAACCCTACTCTCTTGGGTGGTGCATCTCCTCACAACTCAGCTTGGACTTTTAGTTCAAGAACAACTGAAAACCAGAAGTCGTTGTCCAGTCTCTCTCTCTCTCTCTCTCCTCTCCCGCGATGGGGCATCAACCCACGCTGAGATTGAGGCTGCATTGCAAACTGGTAATCACAATAACATTGAAGGGGAAAAAGGAGTGGAAGATTAACTTCTCTTACAAGACGATGCCATTTGCGGGAGCTCCGTTGCTGGCCAGTGAATATTGGCAAGGGAAGCTTAAAGGTCCGGTCATCTGCTCTGAGCTGGGCTGGTACACAAAAGGCATTTACCCTGTGTTCTTGATGCAGTTCGTGTTGATCTCCCTTTTCTACGTCATCCTCAGAATTCTCCTTAGGCCTCTTCGACAGCCCCAATTCGTTTGCAGTGTCCTGGTAGGTAGACAAACGTCAATGTTGCGATTTTCTTTTCAATGGCTAATTATGTGCCCTTAGGGATCGAGAGAACAAAGCAATTTCATTTGTCATTTCGCATTTTTCAGGCCGGCCTTCTGGTGAGCCCTTCCGTCTTGGGGAGGACCAAGATCTTCTCGGCAAGTACCTTTCCACACGAAGAACTGCTACTGGTTAGAACCATAGGTACTCTTGCCTTGGCATACCTTCTATTCTTATTGGTGGTGAAATCGGACGTAACTGTCATCCAGCGGTCGATGAGAAACGCCTCGATCATTGGCTCATCAACCATGCTCATGACCTTTGCCGCCCTCTTGCTCATGATGCAAACCTTGAGCCTCTCTGGAATACGTAAGGGGTTCTTCCCGTACATATTTGCCGGGGTTGTATCGCTCACGCGATTTCCAAATGTTGTCTACGCTTTCAATGAGCTCAACATTATGACGTCTGATTTAGGCCAGCTCGCTATGTCTTCTTCCATCTTCAGCGAAGCACTTATATGGGCGTGGCTGTTCATAGGCATATACCTTCGATACCCTGCGAAATTTATTTGGTCCATTTTGGCCGCCTTAGGTGTGATATTGGGTATTATCTTCATCGTAAGACCCCTGATCATGTTGATTATCCAGTGGACGCCGGAAGGCAAACCGGTGCGTGAATTTCACATCATGTCCATTTTCATTGGATCTTTACTCGTAGGAGTTTTAACCGACATGATCGGCTCCATGCATTTCGGAATGCTTCTTTTCGGACTAGTGATACCGAATGGACCGCCACTGGGGTCAACCATAAGTGAGAAGATCGAGGCGGTCTGCACGGAGGTTTTGATGCCAATGTTCTATGTCTCTATTGGGTACAACATGGACCTTACTTTGGTAGACTTCAAGATCACCAGAGAGATTTTCCTTTTAACGCTTGTTAGTGCTCTAACAAGGGTCGTCGGAGCTCTATCGGCGGCATTATTCTGCAAAGTGAGGCTCCGACATTGTCTCTTGCTTGGCCTCATGTTGAACATCAGGGGTCCATATGACGTATATCTACTCAACCGCTGGCTTGTAAAGAAGGTAAGGTCCTCAAGATTTTGTAACTCCTAGCTGTCGAGCCATTTCCTAATGTTTTGTGACATAACATATTTTGGATCCTTCCAATTATTTGATCCGATCGATCGCTCCACCAATATTAAGAGGATCTTTATGTGCTTGGGAACTCAAAATGTCAAATTGATTAAACCTTATTCTCGGACTGGCATGATAAAACCGACACGCTACAGCTTTATTTTTTGAAGGGTTCGCCTAGTTTGAGCTCTTAAATGTCATTAACATTAGTCTAATAAGCCATAAAGGAAAGAAGGGTTTAGCCCTGTTTGGCCCTCCGCATTGTCCAATGGGGGAAAAGGATACATTCTTTTTATTTGGGTTCACTAAATTCGAATAAGTTGCATTCTATTGTTGACTTATCATTTCAAATTGCAGGATATAGACAAGCAAACTTTTACAGTGACGATCTTATCAGATATAGCACTTACAGCAATCGTGACGCCTTTGATAGATCGTTTCTACAACCCCCATACAAGATTGATTGCGTCAATCCCAAAATATATAAGATCCATGCAAACAGCCCCAAGGAATGTAGAAATGCGGGTTCTCTGTTGCGTTCACAATGAAGATAATGTCCCAGGCATCATTTCTCTTCTCGAAGCATCAAACCCCATGGCGGAAAGCCCCATATGTGCTTACGTTGTCCACTTGGACGAGCTCATTGGCCGCACGATACCGATCATGGTCCCCTACGAGAAGCGGATGACAAGAGTTCGATCCAAGAGGTCATCGCACCATATAATGCGTGCGTTTGAGAACTACTCCAACAACTCGAAACGCTTGGTAAGAGTAAAGCCCTACACGGTGATTGCGGCGTACAAGAACATGCACGAGTACATTTGTCGGCTTGCTCAAGAAGAACGGATCCCCCTTATCATCATACCATTCCATGGAAGCCAAGACACCTCCAATGTCATGGAGCTCGTCGCCTTCCGTAATCTGATTCAAAATGTACGAATTTACGCACCGTGCACGGTGGCGACATTGGTGGACAAGGGCACGCACTGTTACCCAAGTAAAGCATCGTCAATCTCATGTGCGGTGGGTGTGATATTCATCGGTGGGACAGACGACCGTGAGGCGCTAGCATTGGCTATTCGGATGGTCGGACAGCCCAATGTGGGTGTCGTGGTGCTGCGGTTCATCTTCCCCAGCGTTGACGGGGACCTCGATGAAAAGGTGGACCAGAAGCTCAATGATGAACTCATCGGTGTATATAGGGCAAAGCTCCACATCACTGAAGGTTGTTTGTACCACGAGGTAGCTGTAAAAGATTCCGACCAAGCCATGAGTCATATTCGAGCTTTGAAGGACAAGTTTGATCTCATAATGGTTGGTCAAACGAGAAGGGCAGGGAGTTTGTTCTCGGACAACACGATGTTGAATTGGAGCGAGAATCCGGAGCTAGGAGTGGTCGGAGACTTCTTGGCATCATCGGATTTCTGTGGCGAGGTGACGTCTGTGCTGGTGATGAAGCATCACGGCGGCCTCAGTTGCTCCCGTCATAACGCTCCAAATGAACATGATAGGGAGTATCTTCTTAGGAGAACAGTTTGTCGAAATACAATTTAGTGGCGGAGTCTATAGTGTTGGAAGATACATGGCATCAAATCAGATCAAATCAAATCAATCAATATCAAATCTAAATGGATTCAATTGTATTTCCTTTGTACAATCTACTTGCCTTTATTATACAAACTTTGTACTCTATACAAAGACTCATTGTACATTGAATAGACTGAATATACAACACAGAAATTCCCTATCTTCCTAGTCTATCTTGATTTCTTACATGGTATCAGAGCTAGGAGGTCCTGAGTTCGAATCTTCTAGGCCCCTATTTGTCTCCCCAATTAAATTTCCACGCTTAGTACTAGGCAAAAGACCAGACTAAGCGTGAGGGGGAGTGTTAGAATGTTTAAATAATAAACCATGCATTCATCTAACAGCTTAAGTTTTTAGAATAGTTGGTAGTGGTCCCACAAAATCTTACATGGTATTAGAGCAAATTGCCCTCAAATCTTCTGTTCTTGTTACTGTGCCCTTTGCAGAACAGAACAACACCGGAAGGAATTCCTCCTCACATTTATCCTGCACAATTCGATCATGACAGACCCAAAGGAATTGACCTTACCTACCGAGGAGCCATCAGAGAGGAACGCAGCTCCAACTCCAGATCAATCAACCCCAACATCAGCCGTCACCTCCCTGCCTGGCCACACGCCATGGCAACATCTGGCTCAGTACAATCTAGGATCGTTCTCAGGGTACCCAATTCAATGGATGCCTTACCCGTGGATCCAGGGATTAAACCCTGGTGCATCACAGCCAGGCTACCAAGGCGTGCGGGTCGATGGAGGCCCACCAGCCGAAGTTGGGGTAGGCACAGCCATCGGCCTTGAGCAGAAGGGCGGATCAGGAAGCCCTAATACAGGGCAAACACCAAATATGGGTCAATCGTCGAATAATCAAGGGTTTCCGACAGGATTCGTACCTTTTCCCTTCGCGGCCGCCATGGGTCGCCCAGAACCCGGCGACACGCTGTACGTCTCCAACAATGACGGGCCCGAGTTGCAGCTTATAAGCCACCGTCTCACAGGACCTGAAAATTACACGAATTAGGCACGGGAATTCCGTCGAGCCCTCGTCACCAAGGACAAGGAGGGATTCATCGACGGAACCGTTTTCGTTCCAACCGAAGAAAAACAGGCACGACAGTGGAAGAAATGTAACCAGTTGGTAAGAACTTGGATCGGGAACTGCGTAAGCCCAGAAATAGCGGCTGGGTTGCCCCCAACCGAAGATTCCAAAAAATTTTGGGATAGTATAAAGGAGATGTATGGGAAACTGGATCGAGCGAGGATTTTCTCGCTCCATCAAGCTTTATCCGAACTAAAGCAGGGAAACACGTCGGTGACAACGTGCTTCAACAAGCTATCAACGATCTGGAATGAGCTTGAGGCGGCGGAAGAAACCCTAGACGGACCCGAGGCCATTCTCCAGCAATACAAAGAAATCAAAGACCGAGAAAAGGCGACTCGTTTTCTTTTGATTCTTAACGAATCTTACCTGCATTTCAAATCACAGATACTCGCGATGGAGCCTGCGCCTTCCATCAGGCGCATTTTCCAGCTTGCTGTTCAAGAGGAGAACCAACGAATCGCATCGACAGAAAGCAAGGGAGGGGAAACCCTAGCTCTCGCCGCAAGGGGGTCGCGAACCCTAGAGAGAAAACGCAACGCCACAGTAGGGTTTCCAGAAGCGAAGCCTTTTAAAGGAGCCGGAGTGGACGGCCACGATTGGATGCAGCGATCGGACGGCTTAAAAGGGGCGCAAGGCTACGGAGATCTGGACGGTGGAGATGGCGCCTTCATTAAAGGATCCAACGGCGGAGATTATTCCAAGTTTTCTGGGCTAAATGAACGCGGGCCCAATTCTTTTGGGCCGAATCCGAAAAATCACGGATTAAATCCGTACGGGGCGAGCAATTATGGGCCCCATTTTTCTGGGCCCAATTCAAAAAATAAAGGAAAATTATATTGTGAATTCTGCAGGCGTCCTCATCACACCATAGAAAATTGCTGGAAATTGCATGGGAAGCCCGGAGAAAAAAGGGGGAAAGAAATAACAACCGCAGCGTATCAACTTACAGGACAAGGAGATCCAAATCAACCTATCACTCATGGAGAGTATGAGCAGTTGATGTAGACACTTCAAAAATTGGATATCCAAAAGAAAGGCAGCAGTTTTACAGGTATTTCTCATTACCAATTAAATAGCATATCGAGAAGTACCTGGATAATAGATTCTGGAGCTAGTGATCATATTGCTTGTGAGAAAGGATTGTTTGCTGCTATTAATGATGGGTTGGATAGTCCTATCATAGTACAATTGCCGAATGGAAGCGTCACTAGTGTCACTACAACAGGGACAATTAGTCTCAGTCCTGAAATTACTCTCACAAACGTCCTTTATATCCCTGAATTTCAGTTTAATCTTATATCCGTGTCTAGAGCCTGTAAGGAAAATTCCTGTCAGATTTCCTTCAATACTCGTGGTTGTCAATTTCAGGCCCTTTCGACTGGGAGACTGATGGGATGGGGTGATCTATCTGAAGGACTGTTTTTCTGGAGAAGTTTAGCCAAGCATTTTAATTTCTTTCCTTCCAATAAATCATTGTGTAATTTGTCTACCAGTGATAAGAATTTCATTTTACATTCCAGACTTGGCCACAGTTCATTATTTACATATCCCTAATGCCATATTTGTCCACTTGCAAAACAATCACGCAGTCCTTTTCCATTGAGCAAAAATCGTTCATCTCATATTTTCTCCTTGCTCCATATTGATGTTTGGGGACCATATCATACACCAAATCATGATGGCTCTCGTTTCTTCCTTACTATTGTGGATGACTACTCAAGAGCGACCTGGATTTTTCTCATGCAATCTAAAGGTCAAGTCATAACACATGAGTTTGGGACACCTGGAGTGCCATAACTTGGCACGGGGGACACTTAAGTGCCATAACTTTTTTCGGTACACTTAAGTGCCACTTTTTTTCAAATGGGACACTTAAGTGCCATCTCCGGCGACCTTGGAAATCCTACGTGGCACATGTTTATTATTTTTTAATGCTTGCGTGGCTCGCGGAGAGCCGAGCCGCCGACTCAGCAAAAACGACACTTGTTTGCATAATAAAAAATAATTAAATTAAATTAAAAATTAATTTTAAATAAAAATACTCTAAAATTTAAAAAAAAAAAAAAAAAAAAAAAAGGGACGAAGGGGCGGGCGGGCGAGGGCCGAGCCCTCACCGCCGCCGCCTCCCCGCCGTCGCCGGGAAGGGCCGACGGAGGGGGAGGGTCGGCCGGCGCGGGCCCTCGCCGCGATCCGGCGAGGGCTCGCGGCCCTCGCCGCCGGTCGGCCGGGGCCCGGGACCCCGGCCGACCCTCCCCCTCCGTCGCCGCCCTTCCCGACGACGGCGGGGAGGCGGCGAGGGCCCGCAGCCCTCGCCGAATAGCGGCGAGGGCTCGTGGCCCCGCCGCCGGCGGCCGGGGCGGCGACCCCGGCCGACCCTACCCCCTCCGTCGCCGGCCCTTCCCGGTGACGGCGGGGGCGGCGGCGGCGAGGGCTCGCCCTCGCCCGCCCGCCCCTTCGTCCCCCCTTTTTTTTTTTTTTAATTTTAGAGTATTTTTAATTAAAATTAATTTTTAATTTAATTTAATTATTTTTTTTATTATTTTTACACGTCGGACGCGAACGGCGTCGTTTTTGCATTTTTGCCACGTTAGCATGCAAAAACGACGCCGTTTTGGACCTCCATCGCCGGAAAATTGCCACGTCAGCTGTTTGGCCGGATTTTCGCCGGAGTGGCACTTAAGTGTTCCATTTTACTCCGATATTGGCACTTAAGTGTTCCATTTAAAAAAAAAGTGACACTTAAGTGTACCGAAAAAAAGTTATAGCACTTAAGTGTCCCCCCGTACCAAGTTATGGCACTTGGGGTGTTCTTTACTCCATAACACATTTAAAAACTTTTCTTTCCTTATCGAAAACTCAGTTTGGAAAGCCTGTCAAAAAAAATAAGGACAGACAATGGGAGAGAATTCTTCAATCATGAGTGTACATCGTTATTGACAGCTCAAGGAATTTTGCATGAAAGTTCATGCACTTACACACCACAACAAAATGGAGTGGTGGAAAGGAAACATCGCCACTTGTTGGAAGTGGCGCGGGCCTTAAAATTCCAGGGGTCTATTCCAGACGTTTTCTGGGGAGAATGTGTTTTGACTGCAGCATATTTGATCAACCGCATGTCAACTAAAATTCTTGATGGCAAAAGCCCCTTTGAACTTCTTTTTGGGAAGAAGCCTAATCTTGATCATCTCAGAATCTTTGGATGTCTATGTTATGCCCACATAGTGGGACCTAAGGATAAGATGGGACCACGAGCTCGACGCTGCATATTCATGGGGTATGCAACTCTACAAAAGGGATATCGAGTATTTGATCATTCCACAAATGAATTCTTTGTCAGCAGAGATGTTCAGTTTCAAGAGGATTTGTTTCCTTTTTCTACCCAGGCATCAGACGCACAGAGACAACAACGTTCTGATAATTCCCATATGGAAGCATCACAACGTAATCAGGGATTTTTTCTGGTTCCCTATTCACCCAATACAGGCACCAATAGCATGGATACTATAGGCACAAATCTACCAGAAGAGGACGTGCCTCTACATCAGGAAGCAGAGATTGCATCAGAATCTCATCTTGACAATTCCATAGAGACATTCTAACCTTCTCCTGACATCATCCAACCAAGGAGATCAGGGCGGGCCACGTGTCCTCCAATTTGGACCAAGGACTATGTATGTGGAGTGAGACATTCACCAGGTATTCTATTTCCAGTTTCTTCGTATGTATCTTTCGATCGGTTATCCGAAGAACATCGATGTTGTATTGCTCAGATTTCTGAAGGGAGAGAGCCTTCAACCTATGATGAGGCTAGTACTGATCCACGATGGCAGCAGGCTATGAAATCAGAATTACAAGCACTGCTGGATAATAATACATGGGATGTTGTCGAATTACCTCCACATCGCAAACCTATTGGATGCAAATGGGTTTACAAGATCAAGTACCGAGCTGATGGTACTATTGAAAGATATAAGGCCAGATTAGTGGCCAAGGGCTTTACTCAGAAGGAAGGGTTTGATTATCACAAGACCTTCTCCCCGGTTGCTAAAGATGCTACCGTCCGGTCTTTCCTTTCAGTTGCAGCTCATCAAGACTGGGATTTACATCAAATGGATGTTCACAACGCCTTCCTGCATGGAGACCTGGATGAAGAGATTTATATGGACATACCACAAGGCTTGCGGAGATATGGGGAGGATAGAGTATGTCGTCTCCGCAAATACTTATATGGGCTCAAACAGGCATCCAGACAATGGTATGCAAAATTCTCTGATTCTTTGGTCACTGCCGGGTTTCAACAATCCAAGTTTGACTATGCTGTTTTCACATGGACCCAAGGTACGTCATCTATATACCTAATGATATATGTAGATGACATATTGATCATGGGAAATGATGAGACAGCTATCAAGAATTTCAAACAATACTTGCATTCCACCTTCCATATAAAAGATCTGGGGCTGCCGAAGTATTTTCTCGGGATAGAAATTGCTCGTTCAAACCAAGGGATATCTCTTAGCCAGAGAAAATTCGCCTTGGAGATCATATCGGAAGCTGGATTGTCAGGATGTAGGTCGGCTGCAATTCCAATTGAGCAAAACATCAAGTTGACCACGGCAGAATATGACATTGGAGTCTCCCAAGAAACTGATCCCACATTAGAGGATCCAATGAGTTATCAGAAACTTGTTGGGAAACTAATTTACCTGACTATGACCAGGCCGGATATCACCTATGCTGTGCAGACACTTAGCCAGTTCATGCACAAACCCAAGCAATCCCACATGAATGCAGCACTGAAAGTAGTCAAATATTTGAGGGATGCCCAGGTCTTGGAATTCTTCTATTCAAGAAATGCGATATGAGAATGACAGCATATTGTGATGTAGATTATGTGATATGTCCTATGAGCAGAAGGTCGATAACAGGTTTCTGTATCAAATTAGGGGATTCTTTGCTCTCATGGAAGACCAAGAAGCAACCGACTGTTTCCTTATCTTCAGCTGAAGCCGAATATCGAGCTATGGCAAAGACGACATGCGAAGTAGTGTGGTTGCGTGGATTGCTTCAAGATCTTGGAGTGCAACTTGAGGGTCCAACTAAATTATTCTGTGACAACGATGCAGCCCTAAAACTTGCTTCAAACCCAATAGTCCATGAAAGAACAAAACACATAGAAGTGGATTGTCACTTCACACGAGAGAAGATTCAGGAAGGAATTATTGAAACGCTGGGGATCCGGACAAAGGAACAGCCGGCGGACATATTCACCAAGCCTTTATGCCAAAGCCAGCACGCATATCTTCTAGGCAAGCTAGGCGTCTTGGATATCTACAAGCCACCAGCTTGAGGGTAAGTGTTGGAAGATACACGGTATCAAATCGGATCAAATCAGATCAATCAATATCAAATCTAAATGGATTCGATTGTATTTCCTTTGTACAATCTACTTGCCTTTATTATACAAACTTCGTACTCTATACAAAGACTCATTGTACATTGAATAGACTGAATATACAACACAGAAATTCCCTATCTTCCTAGTCTATCTTGATTTCTTACATATAGCTCGAACTGGAAGGGGGAGCGCTGGAGATCGTGACGCCCTTGACGAACTCCATCTTGGACTCATGTTTGCAGGACCCGATTCGATCATTAGGGACGCCGACGATGCTTTAGATGAGAAGACTGATGACGCATTGATAGAGAGTAGAAGCGAGTTCTTTCTAATAGACGCCATTTCAGAGCGTCCAGCGAGTGGCGGAAGCCACGAACGAGATGAGAACATTAGAGAGTAAATGTAATCTTTATGATGTTAAAGAATTTCTGTATCGATATCATCTGAGATTATACTTGCAGGTAAATTAGTCAAGTATGTTATAGGCGCATGATCGATAAGCACAAGGTCTTGTGAAATTAAAAACCCCATCTCCGCGAACGACTCACCTTGTTCAATTCCTCTACTGTAAATTGTAATGATGTTTTTCACCAAGAGAGAAGGAAAGACTCCCTTGGTTATTGGGTTTGTTTTAGGAAAAATTTAATACTTTTGAGGAAATAATTTTTAGAAAAATCTTTTCCCTTTTGAGGAATTTTTTTTCCTAACTTTAAACATGTATATTTTTTTTACCGTAAATGATTTTTTGTTAACTGATCATTTTCAACAAACGAAACAAATAAAAGTCTAGAATACTAATTTGCAAAAAATTCTTTCAATCAAATAGGCATACTAAGTTAATTTCATGTAAATCAAGTATGCTTATGAATCAAACTATTTGATATGCGTATTGCTCGCAGAATTTTATTATCCAGTGCTTGAAAAATATAGATTTTTTTCCTGTTGTAGTAAATTTCAATAAGTAATGGCAAGTATTGAATTTTTATTTTATTGGTAAAAAAATGACCGATGACTTTTTTTCGGATAACTTATTGTAACCTTTTCGAATTAGATTTGGTTTTCTCATTCCCATATTCATCTCTCTCTCTCTCTCTCTCTCTCTTTCTTTTATTATTATTCATAAATAGGACTAATCATGAATTAACCTTATCATTCAACCATGCGAGATCCTTATTTTTATTTTTTAATTAACATGAATGCAATTAATCTAGTTCTATGATAAAAATGAAATCGGCGAGCATGGATTCTATTGGGCCCCGTCCTGTTTTTTGTCTTTAATTTGAAGCTCCCAATAAGGAAATATAGAAGTCAAAGAAAAAAAAAGGGAAAAGATCACCAAAAACCCCAAATTTTGCTCAAAGTGATAGACTCATCCCAATTTTTTTTTTTTGTGACATAAAAATCTCAAACTTTTGAAACTATGACACATTTATCCTATCGAGGGCATTTTTGTCTTATTTTTTTTTCTTTCCTCCACCAGCCATGGCGGAGGGAAGCCGACTTTGGGCGAGGGCAGCCCTCGACTAAGTCGGGCAAGGGCCGCCCTTGCCAAATTTGGCGAGGGCACCCCTTGCCCATGTCTGGCGAGGGCATCCCTCACTGGCGGAGGGCGAGGACGGCCCTTCACCAGATCTGGCGAGTCTAGCAAGGGCACCCCTCGCCCGACGCAAGTGAGGGCTGCCCTCACCGGTGAGGGCCTGGCGAGGGATGCTCTCGCTAGACTCGGGGAAGGGGTGCCCTCGCCAGGCGCCGACGAGGGCCTCCCTCGCCAAATTTGGGCGAGGGCACGAGATAGACCCTCGCTCGACCCAGCCGAGGGCCGCCCTCGCCGAAGCGCCCCTAGCCAGCCCAAGCGAGGGTGACCCTCGCCCAACACCGGTGAGGGCAACCCTTACCAGACGCCGGTTTCTCTCCGTCGGCGAGGGAGGGCCGGCGAAGGGAAGAGAGAAGAAAAAAAAAAGAAAAAAAAATTTAAAAAGTAAAAAAACCAAATACCCTATAATTTTGGAATAAATGTGTCACATGATAGAAGTTCAGAATTTTTTGTGTCATGAAAAAAGTTTGGGATGAATGTGTCACCGTTAATAAAGTTCGAGATTTTTCACGTCACAAAAAAAAAAAGTTTAGGGTAAATTTGTCACTTTGGGCAAAACTTAAAGTTTTTCGTGATTTTTTCCTGAAAAAAAAAAAATTACAACAGAGTTAAAAATTAAAGCCGATTTAAGAAGTCTACCGGTTTCCTGGAAATGAATTTGTGCTGCCCCCTGACCGTTGCACTGTCATTTGGCCGTGGACGGTCATCAGGCAAGCATTTCCCATCCAAATAATCCCCAGATTTTTTTTTTGAGTCCACAACGACAATAAAGGGCGTGTACCTGTGCGACAGTTGAAGCCGGGAATGACCGGTTGAGATGTCGGGAGTTTCAACCATTATCTAACCGCATAAGTCCAAAAATGAACCTCCTGTCGTGTCGCCATGCATTTTCTTGTTTCTTTACATTTCACGGATACAAGCAAGCACCCGAGTTCAAGCAACGACCCGTCTCCCATCCATGCCCAGTTCACGGCCTCGCCTTCTCTTGTTAACTGCGAAGATCAACCACTCCTCGATCTCTCATATTTTGTCAACCTCAGAAACCTGCAAGCTTCTCCGCCCCTTCCCTAGTCGGAATGATGACACGCCATCTCCTTGATTAGTAGAATCCATTCTTCATGCTCTTTCTTTCATATGTTCGACGCATGAGTGCTGGATCCTCAGTTGCCGAGAGCGCCACTTGTTTCAATTCCACGTGATGTGGTCGCGTGCTTGTCTCGACAAAGGAAGTGCTGCGAACGGTGGCAACGTGCGAAAGAGGAGGATGCACGTATGGTGATTGAATAGAATGCCGTTTGCCAAGAACAAATAAAAGAGGGTACCTTGAAAGGCTTGGCGGTGTTTGAGTTTCAACGATGTCGCTCCTGGGGTATCTTCTGCATCACCGTCCAAAAGGACCAATCATCTGCACCAATATGACTGCACAGTCCTCGTTTACTGGGGGCACAGATGAACTTTTTGTGCGGAATTATTCGGTGTTAATGAAGCAGTTCATCTGTATCACCTTGGCCTATCTCATCCTTCGATTGATCCTTAGGCCTTTGAGGCAACCTCGATTCGTTTGCAGTGCCTTAGTAAGTTCATGCCGCTTCAGTCCTTTTCTTTTTCTTGCCATATGCCAGTCTCTATTCTTGCTGACCATTTGAACAATAATTAATCATGGTGAAAAGAAGTTGGACGGTTCAGAAATGATAACATCTTATGCATCATTTGAGAAGTAAGCCAATCAAGATCTGTGATTTTCGTTTAGGACATTGGAACGAATGCATTCTGGGTCAACCGTGTTCCTTTTAGCTTATGACGTTGGAGCAAGTACTGTTGAATGAAGGCATACATCATAACCTATGGCTTTCTCGCATATTTCTGTCATTACAGTTCAACTAATGAAGTTAATTTCTAAATCCTAGAGGGGTGTCGAATTCATCATAGTTATAAGTCAAGATCTTTGAGAAACATAAGAGCATGTATTAGAAAAGTAAAGAAGATCAGGAAAGAGAGCTGATGACTTGTGATATTTAGACAATACCAATCATGTTCTTACATTATTGGTGACTTGGAAAGATGCAGTTAACTATGAGTATCGTGGCCATTGGATTATATGCGGTAATAGACTTGTTTACGTGATCTTTTTTCAGGCGGGTATTCTGGTAAACGCCATAGTCAGGGGGAATGCCACGTACTTTGCGACACTCCCAAAAGAAGAACTTCTATTGGCAAGGACATTAGGGGCTCTTGGCACAACTTACCTCCAATTCCTAACCGCAGTAAAAGCAGACATTACTGTTATCCACCGTACGATGAGAAAAGCCTTGATCATAGGCTCATTGAGCATGTTTCTGCCTTTCGCCTTGACCTCTCTTGTGGCTCATAATCTAAGCCTCCCCGGAATGAAACACCGACACTCCCAATTTTTTTTCGTCACTGGATTGGGCTTTACCCGCTTCGCTAATGTCGTCTACGCTTTCAATGAGCTCAACATCATGACTTCCGATTTAGGACAGCTCGCGGTGTCCTGTTCCATGGTCAGTGAAACAATCGTGTGGCTGCCTATGTTCGTGGGGGCATACGCCGTAGAACCAAGACTCTTATTTTATTGTGTTTTATCAACCGCAGCTTTCCTCTTGCTCACATTGGGTATTATTCGGCCAGTGATCATGTTGATTATTCAGAAGCTGCCAGAAAGGAAACCCGTGAGTGAGTTTTACATCTCATCCATCTTAGTCATAGCTTTGGTGCTGGCATCTCTGACGGACATGATAGGGTCGATAAACCTCGGAGTTATAATTTTCGGGCTAGTGATACCGAACGGACCGCCACTAGGAACGACCTTAAGCGAAAAGGTCGAGCTAATCACCATGGAGATCTTGATGCCGATGTTCTATGTTGTTGCCGGATACAACACAGATGTTCGTTTGGTAGATTTGAAGGTCTCCAGAGATACCCTCCTCCTTATCCTACTGTCTACTCTACTGAAGATTGTTGGATCTCTGGTAGCTGCGTTGTGCTGCAAACTAAGGCTTCAACATTCAATTTTGCTTGGCCTCATGTTGAACATTAAGGGTCCGTTCGACATATATCTCCTCAACCGCTGGCTATTCGAGGTGCGATCACATATATCACCTGTATATACCTCTGCCAATGCCTAATAATCAGCATATGTTTATTATCTTAGAGCAATTTTATGAAACTACTACAATTATTATGAGACCAACTCGTTGTCTATCATTGAGGTGTTGGGAGCAGAACTATTTAACTTTATTTTAACAACACGAACTGTTTCACTTCAAAATCGTGTGTAGGGTTCGTGTCATTTCCTGTAGGTATTCCATCATAGACATTCTATTCTATGTGACTTGCAATATGATATCTCTTAATTGTGAGGCTCATTCTTTGAAAATGGGAGCAATTCATATCATTTGCTTGAACTTAGGTTATGTTAAGCCTATGCCTTAATTATATCTACTTGGAATTGCAGGACATAGACAACAAAACTTTTACGGTGACAGTGTTATCCCAATTGGCAATTACTGCCATCGCGACGCCTTTGATAGACCTTTTCTATAACGCTCACAAAAGATTGAGTGGGTCTATGAGAAAATCGAGAAGATCTATGCAGACACACCCGAGCGACGGGGAGTTGCGGATTCTTTTTTGCATTCACAATGAAGATGATGTCCCGGGCATTATTTCTCTTCTCCAAGCATCAAAGCCTACAGTCGCTAGCCCAATCTGTGCCTATGCCCTCCACCTGAACGAGCTCGTCGGTCGTGCGATACCGTTTATCCTCCCCTACAACAAGCAGATGAAAAGAACGAAATCCAAAAGATCTTACCACATAATGCGTGCTTTCGAGAATTACTTTGCCAACTCGAATCACTTAGTGAAAGTCAAACCCTACATGGCGACCGCATCATATAAGACAATGCACGAGTACATCTGCCGGCTCGCTCAAGATGAATGCGTGCCTCTCATTGTCTTCCCCTTCCACGGAAGCCAAGAAATGTCCAACGTCCCGAACGTCATTGCCTTGAGGAATCTAGCTGAAAAGATACATGCCTACGCTCCCTGCACGATTGGAACGTTGGTAGACACTAACATGCGCCATTGCTTGAGTAAATCAACGACATTTTCTTGTAAGGTCGGTGTAATATTCGTCGGTGGGACCGACGACCGCGAGGCCTTGGCGTTGGCTCTTCGCATGATTGGACGGCCCACTGTCAGTGTCACGGTGGTTCGCATCATTTTCCACGATGTTTACAAAGATATCGACGATATCATGGAGAACAAGCTTGACGAAGGGCTGATTGAGCTATTTCGGGCGAGGGCCGGTGCCGATCTGTGCTCCACATATTATCAGGTCGACGTGAAAGACTCCGAGCAAGCGATAGGTAAAATTCAAGGTCTGAAGAACAAGTTCAATCTCGTGATGGTGGGACAAAAGAGAAGCGCGGGGGGCGTGTTCTCCGAGGAAATGATGTTGAACTGGAGCGAGAATCCAGAGCTAGGAGTGATTGGCGATTTAGTTGCGTCTTCCGATTTCAGAGGAGAGACGACTTCAGTGTTGGTTTTGAGGCATTACAGGGATCCTAGGGGCTCCTTCCACCATCATCTAAATGTCCACGAAGGAGGTTATCTTCTCAGAACACCGTGTTGAGGGGGAAAAAGAAGAGGTTATAGCACGAGTCTCTTTTCTATTTTTCTCTTCTTCTTTCTTTTTTTTTTTTTTTTTTTTTGGGGGGTGTTCATAGCTGATGGTAATAGGCACTCCTCCTTAGACTAGTTGCTTCTTCTTTTGAGCTACTTTTTCTTCTTCTTCTTCTTTTTTTTTTTTTTTCAATTTTTGACTTTGATGTTACAGTATGGCCCACTTGACAAAGAAGACCGATTGTATACGATGAAAGTCATATCAACTCATATATAAAGGGCCTATTTGGTAACCATCCCAACAAAGTGTCGATTCTGATTTTTGTTCCTTTAATCGGTTTGGGACGAGAATCGTATTTGGTAAAATTTTTGTTCCCGAGAACAAATACGTTTCCCGTAATTAGTTTGGGACAAGATTTGAGAATAAAAAAAAAAAAAAGTTGATTCTGCGTCCGAGCATCAAAAAAAGAATCAACACATTAAAACTCTCTTTGTCCCTTCCGCCATCCCGTGACCACCGCCCGCCGCCGCCCGCCGCCGCTTGCCTGTCGCCGGCCGTCGGTCCGGCGAGCTTGCCGGAGGCTCACCAGGCCAAGGAGAGGTCTAGCGAGCTTGCCGAAGGCGAGCCCAGCCACCGGCCAGGCTCGCCCAACCCCGACGAGGCCTGCCTATCCACCGGCGAGGCCGAGCCTCGGCGGGGCTGGGCGAGCCTCGCCCAGTGGCCGGCGAGGCTCGGCCGACGAGGGCCAGCGACGCTATAGTGAGGTCGCCGCCCGGCGACCGGCCACAAGAAGAAGAAGGATTATAGGAGAAAAGGGGAAAAAAAAAAAGGAAAAAAGGAAAAAGGAAAAAAAAAAGAAAAAGAAAAAAAAGAAAAGAAAAAAAGTAAAAAAAAAAAAAAAATTATTTAAAAATTAAAATAAATTAATTTGGAACAGAATCGGTGAACACGTTATCAAACGCAATTCTATTCCAGAATCAGAAATTTTGGACAGTTACCAAACATGTTTTTTTACTCAGAATCAATTCCGGGAACAGAATCAAAAATAATCAATTCTTATCAGAATTAGTTCCCGGGAACAGAATCGTTACCAAACGCGCCCAAAGTCTTCAAGGTGAAAATTAGAACATATGATCCTTACTTATACCATATCATAGTGTAAATAAAAAACGCACCTTTTCTATGTTTCTAGGCATTTTTCCTGACCCTCTGAAGGAAAAAAAATGCTACGATTTTAAATCTTTACTTGCTTGACAATCGAGAGAGCTCCCAAAGAAGGAATGAAGAATAGTTCGTCAATAATACGTTGGTGTACCATTTTTGCTAAATACTTCTTCGAAAACCAGTGAATAAACCTGTTTGATGCACGTGATTAGTAAAAAACAACTGCTGAAATTTATTCAAGTGCTGAATAAATATTTTGTTGGCTTCATTGAATTCCTACCTTTCTTCATACAATTACATTGTGAATATGTAAAAGAAAACGTAACTTTGTAAACATGAAATCTTCGTGTAGTAAACATACAATAGACAAGGAGATTCTAGGCATGATCAATTTCAATATAAGCATACTCTCAATTATGAAAATAAACGTAAGGAAACTCCAAATAAAATAATGCACTTATAATATTTAGTAAATCGCCTAATAAGAAAAGAATAGGAATAGGGAAATAAAACCGAATAGAGAAAAGCCTAAGAAAACAATTCAAATCGAATACGTTACCCTAATGAAAGTCCAATCCTCTTATGCCCGCGCCACGGTCTCGACCCTTCATCCCGAGGCTAGTAAGTAGTAGAGGTACTCATTGGAGGGTTTAACTAGACCGAGTCTTTAGGTCAGGGTCTGAAAGAAGGTGCAGGGCAAGAGAGAAAGGAAGAGATACGAGGAAGAGGAGAACACAGACTAGAGAAATTTTGTAATTTTTCTCGTATGATTCAACTTTGTACAAGTGAGATACAAATATAATACAATTTGTGATAAATAAAGAAATGATTGATCTATCCTATCAATCTCTGATTTTAGTCTATCAATCTAGATCTAGATGAGATAATTAAATTACATATAAATGGAGATCATGATCAATTATGATCAATCAAGATCAATGGCAATCCGGTTGATCCTGATCCGCATATCTTCCAACACTCCCCCTCAAGCTGGTGGCTTATAGATGTCTAAGACGCCTAACTTGTTTAGAAGATATGTGTGCTGTCTCTGACACAGAGGCTTTGTGAATAAATCTGCCGGCTGTTCTGTTGTTCTGATTCCTCTTGTCTCAATGGTTCCTTCTTGAATCTTTTCCCGTGTAAAATGACAATCCACTTCTATATGTTTGGTTCTTTCATGCACTATAGGATTTGAAGCAAGCTTGAGCCGCATCGTTATCACAATACAATCTTGTGGGTCCCCGCACTTCTACTCCAAGATCCTTGAGCAATCCTCGGATCCAAACTATTTGACAAGTGGCCTTGGCCATAGCTCGGTACTCTGCTTCGGCCGAGGATAAAGACACGGTAGCTTGCTTTTTTGTTTTCCAAGACAGAAGGGATTCTCCAATTTTTATGCAATATCCAGTGACAGATCTTCGAGTAATCGAACATGTCGCATAATCCGCGTCACAGTAGGCTGTCATTCTCATGTCACACCTTTTAGAGAGAAGTATCCCTAGCCCTGGACATCTCTTTAGGTACTTAACGACCTTTAAGGCTGCATCCAAATGAGAGCGCTTCGGCTGATGCATGAATTGACTGAGTGTCTGGACCGCATATGATATGTCAGGTCTAGTCATAGTCAGGTATATGAGTTTCCCAACAAGTCTCTGGTAGCCTGACGGATCACTGAGGAGAGGATCATCGTCTCGAAGTATCCCTTTATCATATTCTGCGGTAGTGAATTTCGCATTCTGCTCTATAGGAATTACGGCCGGCTTGCATCCTGACAGACCTGCTTCTGATATAATCTCCAAAACAAATTTCCGTTGACTAAGGGAAATTCCCTTGTCAGATCGAGCAATTTCAATTCCAATGAAATATTTGGGTGCTCCTAAGTCTTTGATATGAAAGGTGGCATGCAAATATTCCTTGAAAGTCTCTATGGAGTTTCTATCATTGCCCATGACTAGTATGTCATCGACATAAATCATCAAATAAATAGATGACATACCTTTAATTCTAGTGAATAGAGCATAGTCATGCTTGGATTGCTTGAATCCTGCTGTTGTAAGAGCATGAGTGAACTTGGCATACCATTGTCTTGATACCTGTTTTAATCCATAAAGGGATTTACGGAGACGACACACTTTATTCTCCCCCTGTCTCCGTATCCCTGGGGGAATATCCATGTAGATTTCTTCATCAAGATCTCCGTGAAGAAAAGCATTATGAACATCCATTTGATGTAAATGCCATTCATTGATTGCAGCAACTGCTAAGAAGGAACGTACTGTGACATCTTTGGCAACTAGAGAAAATGTTTCGTGATAATCGAAACCTTCTTTCTGGGTGAACCCTTTAGCCACTAATCTGGCCTTGTACCGTTCCACGAGCCATCGGCTCGATATTTGATTTTGTAAACCCATTTGCATCCAATGGGTTTGCGATGAGCTGGTAATGGAACTAAATCCCAGTGTGGTTTTCAGCCGATCGATAACTCTGCTTTCATGGCTTCCTGCCATTTTGGATCCCTGGAAGCTTCTTCGTAGCTAGATGGTTCCGCTTCATTTGACAAACGACTAATGCAACACTTGTGTGCCCGAGACAGTCTATCAAAGGAAACAAATGAAGATATTGGATATCGAATACACTGGGAATTATGTGCAGCACATACATAATCCTTTGTCCAGGGTTGGTGGTCGTGTCGTTCGTCCGGATCTCCGAGGAGGATTATTTTCAATAAGAGGTTGTGCTGCTTTGTGGTATTAGTAATGTCTTCAAGAGATTCCTCGGGATCTGTTCCCATAGATTCTTCAGAATATCTTAAAGAAGTGGAACTGCCTTTAGAGGACTTCCATTTGTTGGAGCTGTATGATGAAAGGGAGTTGCGTGCTGCATCATTGGAATATAAGAAAAATGTTGGTTTGATGCCTCATCATGATGAGATATGGGGTGTTTGGTAACTGTCTCGTATCTTCATGTGAAATGTCATCGTATAAAATGGAAATGTATTTTCATGAAAGATGACATCACGACTTATGAAAAAATCTTCTGTGGCAATTTCAAGTAGTCTGTAGCCCTTTTGAAGATTGGAGTATCCCATGAAGACACATTGTCGTGCACATGGGCTCATCTTGTCACGAGGTCCCGTGGTTGCAGCATAGCAAAGACAGCCGAATATCTTTAGATGATTTAATTCTAGCTTCTTCCCAAATAACAGCTCAAATGGAGTCCGGCCTTTAAGGACTTTGGTAGGCATCCTGTTGATGAGATAGGTTGCTGTGACAATGCATTCACCCCAATATTTGTCTGGTATTGATGCCTGAAATTTAATTGGCTCGAGTAACTTCCAGCAAGTGATGATGCTTCCTTTCAACCACACCATTCTGTTGTGGTGAGTAGACACATGAACTTTCATGCTGAATTCCATGGGAGTTGAACACTAGGGAGCATTCATGACTAAAAAATTCCTTCCCGTTGTCAGTGCAAATCCGCTGAATGGATTTCTTAAACTGATTTTTGGATAATAGAATGAAATTTTGTAGGTGAGCATAAACCTGTTGTTTGGATTGCATGAGAAAAACCCATGTTGCTCTTGAATAGTCATCTACTATCGTAAGGAAGTAACGGGAGCCGTCATGATTAGCTGTATGATAAGGTCCCCAGATGTCTACATGAATTAATGCAAAAATCTAACTAGTTCTGGAAGTGCTAGAAGTGAAAGGGGTGCGTGATTGCTTGGCAAAAGGACAAATTGGACATTCACGATATGGAAAAACAAAGACCTTTGTGACCCAATCTCATATGCATGGTAACATTGCTATCATTGGTAAAAGAATTGCACAATGATCTTTTATTCAAGAAATTTAAGTCACTCTTCCGAATAGAGTCCTTCAAAGAAATTACCCGAGCCCATCGGTCTCCCGCCGAACGGGCTCGAAATAAACATGTGTCGGCATTGAATATCACTTGGCACGAGTTTTCTTTGCAGACTTTAGACACGAGATATGAGGTTGAACCGAAACTCGGGACATACAAAGTACATTACGGAGAGTAAGCCGGAACCGAGCTTCACTGTTCCAGATGTTCTGACATAAGTGACATGACCATTTGGTAATTGTACGGTGACAGGGAAATCCAAATTTTCATGTAAATTTGTAAATAATCCCTTGTCACATATAATATGGTCGGTTGCTCCAGAATCTATAATCCATTCCTTCCTGGAAATAGAGTTAATTAGGCAATTTGAAATACCTGAGAAACTCCCTCCTTTATTGGAAGTATCCATCCTTTGTATTGTCTGCATAAGTTGCTGAAATTGGCCATATGTGATTGGCCGATCGGTTTTGGTCCGGCCGGTCCGGTGACTTGATATCTTTGTGGAAATTTTTTTTTCTCCTTTTCTCCGGGTTTTCCATGTAATTTCCAACAATTTGTCAATAGTGTGATTAGTACGCTTGCAATAATCACAAAAAAATTTACCCTTGCCTTTAAAATTTTTCCAAAATTTTTGGATGACGTGGCAAAAATCTGGCCGTCCATTCCTTTAATCGCGATTTGATGCCCACCGTCGGATCCAAGGGCTGTCTCGATCGCGTGGTATCCGTCCGATCTTCGCGCGAGATCTGGGCCGTTTGATCCTCGGATGAGATCTGAGCCGCTCAATCCTCGGATGAAATCTGAGCCGCTCGATCCTCGGATGAAATCTGGGCCGCCGGATCCACGCGAGTAATCCAGTCCGTTGGATCCTTGCAAATGATCTCCGCCGTTGATTGAGTCCCTTTTAAGGGCCCCTGAATTAGCTTCGACAGCAAACCCTAGTGGGTTTCGCCTCTCTCTCCCCGAGGAAGGGTTAGGGTTTTCCCTTCCCTTCGAGCAGCTAATGCGACGCCGCTTTGTTCCTCACGGTTGTGAGTCTCGGGCCTCCTCCCCGCATCGCCGCTGAAAGATTCGCCCGATCGATGGTATCGGATCCATGGCAAGGATCCGTGATCGGAAGGTAACGTACGATTTGTTGAGAATCGGTAGGAATCGGTCGCCCTTTCTCTCTCTTTGATCTTCTTGTACCGCTCGAGGGTTGCTTCGGCCCCTCGAGTTTTCTTCAACCGCCTCGAGTTGATTCGGAAGAGACGATAGCCTGTTGAAGCAGGCCGTGACCGTCGAGTTTCCCTGTTTCAACTCGCTGATTTCCTGCATGAGATTAAAGATTTTTGCTTAATCCATTTTTCCATACATCTCTCAAATATTTTCCCACATGGTTTTAGCATCCTCTGTGGGTGGAAGTCCAGCTGCGACTTCTGAGGTTATGCAATTTCCGATCCATGTTTGGACAAGCCGATTGCATTTCCGCCAGTGTCGGGCTAGGCGTTCATCCGAGGGGATCGGAATCGTCCCGTCGAGAAATCCGTCTTTGTCGTTCGTTGCTAGTGCCCGCCGGAGCTCCTGGGACCATTTCGAGTATGTTTCTAGTCCGGACAGAAGCTGATGCACCAGTCGAAGCTCTGGTCCGTCGGCGTTGGAGACGTATAACGGATCGCCGATTTCTGGTCGCCCGGTGAACGCCGCCGCTGGAATGGGAAGGAACCCTGGTGGAAAGTTCGGGTAGGGATTTGTCCCTTGACCCGATTCGTCTGACCCGATTGGTGGAAATCCGGGTACAAAACTCGGGTAGGGATTCGTCCCTTGACCCGATTCGTTCGACCCGATTGGATGCTCCGCATTTATATTTCTCGGGTAAGTATTCTCTCCGGCACCGATTCAATCGATCCGCCCGTCCTTCCGTCGCGATGGTTCGGTTTGCCCCATTCGTGGCTGGTGGACCTCCATCGCGACTCGTGACCCATGAGATAGGGCGATGATGGATTCGGGCTTGACCCGAGATAGAGTGGATACGGATACGGGATCCACTGGTATGGTTGACCCATTGTGGGTTGCCCCAACTGGTACTGAGCCTGCATGGGTCGCCATTGCTGGGGCAAAGGTAAGATTTGTTGTCCTGTAGTTGGCAAATTTGCAGGAACACTCTGGATCTGTGAAGATTGAGGGCTGTTTGCTTCAAGGCGCTTCTATCCTCAGCAGCCGATGGAGATCCCGCTGCGAGGCCATGGTAAGTTAACCGATCTTCTTCCTTTGAGAGTATGCGACACCAAGATGTTGATTGATTTGCGGTTTCAAGACCTTTTTGAAGATGCTCGAAGCGGAGGCAAATCGAGGATCAACGCCGCTCTATACCATGAAAGAAGGTGCGGGGCAAGAGAGAAAGGAAGAGATACTAGGAAGAGGAGAACACGGACTAGAGAAATTTTGTAATTTTTCTAGTATGATTCAACTTTGTACAAGTGAGATACAAATATAATACAATTTGTGATAAATAAAGAAATGATGATCTATCCTATCAATCTCTTATTTTAGTCTATCAATCTAGATCTAGATGAGATAATTAAATTACATATAAATGGATATCATGATCAATTATGATCAATCAAGATCAATGGCAATCCGGTTGATCCTGATCCGCATATCTTCCAACAGGGTCATTGCTTAACTTGTTGTGTAGACTCGCCCATAATAAAGAAAAAAGATTATGGACTAGTCAATTAGTCCAGGCCAAGCAGGCTTGATTTCTCCAATTCCACACGATCAAGTACACTTTTGCCACTAAATTTGTTTTTTTTCTTTTTGGGTGTACAATGGGATTTTTTGTTAAGATTTGGGTATTGTAAAATCACTCTAGAAGAGTAAGATCCTCCGCTTGACTTTTGATTTGGCTGCTCTCCGTGTTTCCTTTGTTTTACTTAATGGATGTGCCTGTTGTTGTACCCATACTTGACCAATGTCTGGAGTTAGGTGTCCATATACTAGAATTCTACTTCCTTGTAATGAAGAAAAGCTTAACCCTTGGCTTAGCTCTCAACAACGAAGGTTGGTGTCAACTGGGTCAACTGTCACACACCCACTAATACAATCTTTGGTCCTACTAGATTGACCTTTTGGTTCAGATTATGATATCTTGAAGCATTTCCTGTATAATTTATTGGTGTGTGACTAAAGTAGGGTGGGCATTGTTCTGACTAAGAACAGACATACATGTGAAACTTGGAGGCTCGAAACGATCTGAATCATGGATGGATGTCTGTGAAAAAAGAGAGAGAAACATCTAAATTGATGAATCATTTACGAGTTTAATCTTGAAACTGTATCTGATGGTAACCGGAGTTCACGTATGCAGGACAATTTTATCTATCAAAAAAAGGATGAGACAAGCAAACAACTAGTGGCTCCCTGAATTCAGGGGAAACAATCACTGAACTGAAACTCCACGAAACGAAAACGAAAAGGGGAAAGAAGAAGAAGAAAATTAGAATAGGCCCGTGTTGTGGGCGTTATGAATTTCTCGTGGTGGAGGACTATCTGTCAGCCGCAGATCTTTTAACATGGAGGCAAATCTGCAGGAGGAGGCTGTAGAGATTGCAATTCGCCAACTCCATTCTCGACAAGGAAAACCACGGCCAATCCCCAGGTGATGTGAACATCCAAGTGACAGTGCATCAACCAAGCACCTGTTTTGTAGGTCCAAAAAATTAAGTGTTCTCAGTCATAATAAGAAAGAGAACACATGTTATCTTGTCATCGAATGGAAACTTTCCTAGTCTTTACCTGGATTGTCGGCGACGAATCTAATGACAGCCCACCCGTTCACAGGGACGCCAACTGTGTTCCTCATTGGCGGGTCAACAAGGTTGAACTTCGCTGTATCTTTCTGGGGGTTGAAGTTCCCGAAACCTGTGGCGAGGATGTAGAAATCGTACCCGTGAATGTGGATCGGGTGGTTCTCGGCCGTTTGTATGTTGGTTCCTTGCAAGACAATCTGTACTCTAGAACCGTACTTCAACTTGTACACCTTGGTCCCCGGAACGGGCTGCCACAGCGAGCGGCTCACGTTCCCCGTGTAATCGAACTGGACAGGGGGGTTAGCAGGGAAATCGGCGGTAAAAACTCCAGGCACGCCCAGCTTGTAGGCTTGCAGGATCGAGACATTGGACGGCAGCACGAAGGACACGTTGTTCATGCTGGCCGTGAAGCGGGTCCCATTCGGCCCCTGGCACCTACTGCTACCGAAATTCTTTGGGCAGTTGAAGAGTCCTAGGCCGACCGTGATAAAGAGGTTTTCGTCGATGTCGGTCGGGACGTCAACCTTATTTGGGCTCCTGAGGCTCTGCACGAAGGCTGTGACGGTAGCCGTGTCGTTGAAAGCCGGTAGGGTTGGCATGACTGGCTTGCTTGATATGCCCTTGGCGGGGCACGGGGCGGACTTGTACTCTAATATGGCCGTGGTCGTGGTGTTGTCGAAAGGCGCTCCCTGAGCGCTCTGGTAGGGTTCGGCCGCCATGTAGTACCGAGCCGGGGGCTGGTCTCCAGAGATCAATACATCCGTCGTTTGGCCTGGCCCAAGCATGATCACCGAGGTGGTGAAGGGTTTCAGGTAGGAGGCATCGGCACCGACCACGGTGAACCTATGGTTCGCTACGGTGAAGAAGAGTTCCTGATTGAGCGCAGCGTTGATGACTCGGAGGAGGTGGGTCTCCCCGGAATCGATCGGAACTATGACGGTGTCTGCATAGCACAGGGTTAAGAAACATCAGCTCAATTGCATTCTGGTTTCGGTTTATCTCCCTTACTCTACCTAATTATCGGTTGACGTTGTCAATAGATCTATTCTTTACGAATTAGATGCAACAAAATGATTGTATTCCGGTCTTTAATTTGTTCTAGCTTGCAAAAGGTCAAATTGGGTATGAAGCAAGCTCTCAACATTGCATACATAATCAAATTTAAATTCCCATTATCGCGTCCACTTTTGACATGCTCTTCGCAACAAACCATTCACGTGAGTAGGGCCCCAACTACTAATTAGTGTTGAAAAAAGACATGTCATCATGGCGCATGAGAATGCGGAAAAGATTAGATTACATCATTACCATGAAATTTTGCACCCGAACTGAACCCATTCTTTGGACTCTCGAGATTTATTCAGTAAAATTAAAAAAAACCGTGCCTGGTTATTGTGTATTTCCAAGTGTAGACCGTAGAAAACGAAGCCATTTTATTCCTAGCTAACTACTTTTTGATGGGTTTAGAAGGAGGACTTCCCTTCTCATTTTTAGCTGGAGATAGATTATCAATCAAATTAGCTGTGCAAATTTTATTCCAATCTACCTTTGCTTGAGCAGTTATAGAGATCTCCAGGTTGACCGTTGATGGTATAAGCGTCGGACACGTTTGGCGCCCCGCCGGTTCTGGTTGCTTCTCTCACGACGTCGATAGGGTTCGCGTCCCACCACTCCCCTGTCCATCATCACCATTTAAGACACTATTTAAGACAATATGAGTGAAATTGTAATCATCTTCAATCTATTGCTGTTAGACTATTGTCTAGTGTTTGAATTTATTGCTAGCTGTTGGTATTGATGGATGGTTGGCCATCTAGAACTAAACATGGCCACTCTCATTAAGGCTACCTAAGTAAAACCACGCATAACTCATTGTCGTAGATACAAAGTGTGGGGTTTACATGGGACTAACAAATACAATAGACAGACAAAATAAATTCCGAACGAGAAGAGTTTGTGATATGATGTGCTTTTCCATTAGTATAAGCTCGTGCAATTTTTTAAGTCATAATTGATAGTGTCGAAATTATCCGTATAAAAGACTTTACCGAGAACGACGGGGGTTTCACGCTTCGGCTTGGGAAACGGATACGAGGTGCCTTCCTTTGGACGAATGACAAGAGCACCGTACACGGTCGCTCTTAGCCAAGAGCTATGTGCATGCCACCACAGCGTTCCTACCTGTCCTTGGATGGTGAAACGGTATGTGTAACTTCCGCCGGGTCTAATCGGGCATTGAGTCACAAATTCCGGCCCATCGGCCCAACCAGACCTCACCTGCCGGACGCCATGCCTGGTGGCAAATCGAGATTTTCTTATGATTAGATATGTTGGCATTACCATCGATTACATATGCTGGACGTACCCATTGGCATGCCTAGGTATGTTCTGGTCCACGCATGCGTAAAATGTTTCAACTACATGTCTACAGCCTGAGAAACCATAAAATCCAGAAAATGCATGATGAATTGTATTAAAACGCCCCACTTTTTTTATTTTCTTCTAAGCTTTGATTACCAGTGGATGGTGACGTTGTAGCGAGCTTTGTTGACGACATTGACAACGAGGGTGTCGCCGTCGTTAATTTCCAAAGTCGGACCCGGGAGTTGCCCATTCACCGTGATGGTGTTGTGGGTCGTGCACAGCCTCTTCACCTTGGTCGCTTGAACCTATTTCCATCCGAGAAGCTCATCAACAATGGGACGAAGAAAGAACAGAGCCAAAAACACATCACGAACTCAAGACCAGGGGAAAGGAGACAAAACAGGGAGAAAAACAACATACGACAAAATCATGGTAGTGAACTTTTGCATCTGCCAATGTCACCGCCACAGAGAAGAGAAGGAGAGCTCCCAAGAGGAAAGAGGTTTTGCCGACAGCCGCCATTGTCTTACGAAGAGAATGCAGCTGCGGCCGATCAGCACTTCGTATCCAAATGACAATGCGAGAGAGGATTAGACAAGGTTTGGACTCAAACTCTTGATTTGCTTAGGGTTCGAGAAAGGAAGGACGCCATCGGCTGCATTATATAGCGCCGCGGGAGGGGAGAGATAGCGTTTGTTTTGAGGTTGGCAGATTAGGTTTTGATTTAGAGCCCTGGTCATGGCAGTACCGCCCCTGGGGACAAAGCTTAGCTCTACCCGAATCGTAGTTGTTGCACCCACTAGCCTCTCCCCAAAAGGAGTGTGTAACTTCCGTCGATGCTTGCTTAATAAGCCTTTTCCTAAAGGGTCGAATTATTCAACGAATTTAATCATAATCTCCCTTTTTTTTTATGTGGGTAAATTCATTTGTGGATTAAAATTTGGGTTTGGAGTCCTTTACTTTTGCTCGTGTGTTTCGTGTTTCTTCTACAATCAATCACCAAACGTGCCAAATATAAAATGGGTAACGAGAGGACAAACCATTGGGGTCAAAACCAATCTTTTTCTTCTTCATGCAAATATAAAAATAATAATATCTTGTCGGTCGGACCACCTATTAAAAAGAAAAAATATGCCTTTATGTAATGAAAATATGGCTCTTCGGCCGTTGAGAGGGAGTGGGTGCTTGAGATGTCACGTCACTGTCTAAAATATAACTTTTTGCGGATCTAATATATTTGCGTGATTACCGATGTGTAGAATTAGTTGTCGAAATTCAAATTCACTCGTGAAATGAATCTCTTTGTGTCGATATATGCCTGTTCAGGATTACGTTTGTGTCGGTCTGTCTACAACCAGCTTAAAAGGTGTTGGTCTATTTAGGAACTGTTTCATTTTCGTGGGAAAAAAAATAGTTTTTTTTTTTTGTCGGTGGGAAAAAAAATAGTTGTCTACGCCTAAAATGGAGGAGTTAACAGCAAGATTAAGGAAGGCAAGAGAATTTCTAATTGTACCAATATTAGTTATAAATTTTTTTAAGTGATACGATAAATGGGATAATTACCATAAAAATCTTAATCCTATAATCCTATTATATATTAATGCTAATTCAATCATAATATTTCCAATTTATCAATCCACTCCTAAATTTTTTGATAATTTATCAATGTAGTTTTTCTGATTAATTTTGACCGGAAATTGCTGATGTAGATTAAGTTGTCCTACATGGTATGGCCAACATTAACATAGATAATTATTATAATGTTTAATTTTTTTCTTTTTTTATTTTCTTTTCTTTTGCCAAATCTGGGTAAGAAGAAGGCATTGCGGCCCTAGGCGAGGGCGTTGCAAATCTAGCAACTGCATCCCAGCCCTTGCTTATGGCTAGCAATCTTTGTTGGCCACCACCGAAGCTGTCAATTAAAAGTGGGATTCTTTTAAAAATATATATATATGAAAGAAAAAGGACAAAAAGAAAAAAATATTAAAAATTTGCGAAATTTGTCCAACTTAGCATAGGCCATGCCCCGTGCCACATTAGATGTTTAGTGTTCATGCTAATGATTTTTATCCAAAAATCGCTTGCAAGAGTATATTAAAAATTGTTAAGAGGTCTCAAATGATATTAGTTAAATTAAAAGGTTTATGACCGAATTGATATCCATATAATAGAATAAAGATTATATTAACAAATCTTCAAATGGTCTAAAATAAAACTAGTCAAATTAAAAGGTTTAGAACTATATTTGCATCCGTACAATATATTAAGGATTTTTTTTAAAATATTTTTCCCTACGATAAGCTATCACTAGATGTTGAATGTAGAGTACTTTCTTTACTTGCCAGTCTACGGTCTACCGTAAATATCGGACTCTGGGAAATATTTATCTAATCACGTTAACTAAGTTAGACAGAAATAAAAAATCCACCGCTAATCAAATGATGGACCTTAGCTCATGTCTTACATAATTAACTCTAGATTAGGGATAGCTAAAGAGAAAAAAAAAAATCAAAATATCACTTCCTTTTTTGGCGGAATAACATTTATCTAGAGAGACATCTTCGTTCATAATACAAAGGACAAAAGTGATGATTTCACGCACGAGACTACGAACTTCATTAAAATAGCAGAAACGTGTGGGACTACGCAACAATCTTGCATGGCGTTGCACATTTTTACACCTTGGGTTCATTTTGTCTACGTCGGTTGGTGACGAAACTTTCCATCGAATTCTATAGATCGCAATATCATGCACTAAATAAATGTCTTGTTAATAGGATAGGCAATTGCTACGCACCTACGCCTGTCTCGCTGTTCAGCAATAGGCGACCTACTTCGCTAGATAATTGACGGATCGAGATTGCCATTTTGGGTGCTGTACCCCACGCAATCTTGGTTGGGAAAATTCGAGTTCTTGAATCCACATTGTATAACGTGAGATCAAGCTATAATCCGTGTGCCATAGGCCTTTTTCCACGATACGGCCAACCGATCACGTGGTCGAATGAAATAGTGAGGTCGATGATACACAAAAGGGCGAGTTTGGAAAGATTAGCTTCGATGTTTGGTAAAATTCGCTCTGAAAATCTTTTATCCTAGGTTTTCAAAGTCCACATCTCCAGAGCATCACTCAAAAGTTCAAATGCCAATTTTCTAAGGTTTTCCTAGGTCCACTTGATCTTAAATTATGCACGGGTTTTGACAAAAGGAACTATAACATAATTATCTCACTTCACCGAATAATAAATTCTATATCTTCTTTTGCTAGACGCTAGATCTGATCATGATCCTCGGATGGCAACAAAAACATCTTGTTAACATGCATTTGTTTAATAACAACAAAAAAGTAAAATATCGAATGGTAAAAGTCGCTCAAAATCAATAATGTTCAAGAATTAATAACATTATATACATCTACAAGGCTTTGTCTTAACTTTCGATTGAAAAATCACTTTCTAAATAATCTCCGTTCTGAATAAAGGAATTTTCAAAGTCATTAAAATTATAAAATACTCTCACGACAATGTTAACATCAATGTTAGCTGCTTTTTTTTTTTTTTTTAGGCGTGACGGTGGTGGATGGTGTAAAAATGGCTACACCAAATCAAATGGCCAGTTAAAGAACCCTTGACCATGGTAAGTTTAGACCTAAGTGGAGTATCTTCTTTGCCCACAAAGCTAGAATACAATAAAGAACTATATTGACCACCACAACATTTTCTTCAACATCTCAACTCTTTTCTCAACCATTCCAAAGAAAAAGTTAAAAGCGATTTGATTATATATTTAAAGAATTATCAATTTCCCTCTATCATCTTTCATCAAATTGGCGAAGAAATCTGCAGATTACGTGTACATACTTTGCCTGAGATCTTCCACGTCAATAGCTAAATTTTAGAGTGTGGTTCTCCTAAAATCCATATCAACTGATATAAGAACCATCCACCTCTTCTAATTGTGATCGGGTGACACAAGTGGTGTTGCCGGTATTGCAGTGTCTGACTTAGACTAGCCAAAGGTTAGTGCAATGCTTAGCCGACCTAGGTGTCAGGGATTATGGAGCATTGTTATGCATTAATAACTACGTATAATAGAATAGTATTAGTTATTTCACATAAAAAAAGAGAAGCAGAAAAGAAAAAAAAAACGGGGAGAGAGAGAGAGAGAAGCAAATCCATTGTAGGATTTCTATGTGCTGTTTGGTTACCTACATCTTAATCTTGTAACGAACTAAACATCATCAGAAAGAGTGCGAATGTATATCTATTCTTTTTTTTTTGGTCAGTGAATGTATACCTATTCGAAAGGCCCAAAGATGAAGCCCAATTTCGTAGCAGAGATTTTTCTGAAAATGAAGAACAGAGGACATGTTGTAGCAAGCAAAAGATTGCTTGTCTGTGCAACAATGAAGACCCTGGCTCCCGTTCGTACAACAAGTAAATGTGCACACACGTCGTGCAAATGCACAAAATTGCATCATTAAAATCATGAAGAGAAATTAATCACTAAATTCACAATACAACAAGCATATGTCAAAAGAGAATGACGAAATAAAAAAATTGAACTTTTTGAATTTGGTTCAATATATAGAAGATTGAAGCTTCTACCCGAGATGAAACTAATTAAATTTTCAAAGAAGAGGAAAAAGATTCCAATCTTGTTAATAATAAAAATTTCTCTTTACTTTGTGTAATAGTAAGGATAAACTTACCATTTATATAACAATGTTGTCTTTTCGGTAAAAAGAAACAATGTGATTTCGATTTTCCAATTTGTGCTCCCCCTTATGTGAAATGGAAAAGCAAAAATTTGACTTTTCACTTGATCCAAAGATGAAAATGGTGAGAAAACGCGGTTGAAAAATCCGGGCACCTGCCCTCATGATTAGTCTCTTTGGGTGGAAGCATGTCCAGAAATGGGATCGGATTAGGATGGGTGAACAAGAACGATAGAGCAATCAACAAAGAAGTTGGTGAAGTTTGTTATTGACTTCGCCAGGATTTTCAGATGGAAAAAAAGGGCGCGACGAGTCGCTATAAGCAATCTGCAGAAAGAGAAATGTCATCGGCCTCTCGCCGGTGCGCACAAGCTTCCTTGTAAAACCCACGTATCTTCTTCCCTTGTCTAATAGACTTGACCAACACCTAGGCATAAGCATTGCTTGAGATTTCTGTAATGTCTGTAGTTCTAAGCTTCTTCTAATGGCGTTGCTGATGACTTATCATTTTCACCGGTAGGTTTGGGGTGGGTGCGGGGAACTCCCCACACGTTACTTTCAGTCAATGCTAATCATGTCCAAAGTCCTGACGGGGTTCTTGTCATAACCCCATGATTAACAATGACTTGAGCAAATCGTTTTCGTAGAAAATCAGGAGATGTTAGGACCAGGAAGTTCTCACAGGTCGGCAACAGACATGCGGTTACCATTTGACCGCTTCGCAGTGAATATTTTATTCATGGTGGAGGTAAATGAGGGGAGAGAGCATCTAGCCTTTTGGGTTCACAAAGCCATGGAAGATGAGTCCATGCAGGGCTTGAGTACTTCGGGTCCAAAACCAGATGATTGTGTCGGCTGCGACATCGTTGTCGAACGTGAAAAGAGATGTCCAAAGTTCTCTCCTCGAAAAATAGCCTCGAGAGATTTTGCTTCTAATGCCATGGACATGGAGTACAGTCAATTTGATCCTTCCTAGAAGAGCTCTTGCGCCCAAAAAAAGCGAACTCGAGATCCGAGGTGTTAAGAGGAGGAAGGCAGAAAGCAAGTCAAACCAGGAAAACTGCATAGGAATTTTTCACTCGACAAAGTGAAAAGGAGCGACTATAATTTCATCAAATGACTGTATTTTGGGTCCTATATCAGTAGACTAAACAAGATGGTCGGACCAATTTAGAATGGTATCATAGCATCATTCTTGAATTCCTTATCATATCCAAATTACTAATTCAATAAATGTTTAAGCAAAACAAAAAGAGTGGCAATAATTGTAATAGTTTTACGAGGACTTACAGGCTAATCAGCCCTCTCAGTGCCAACACATATCATGATTCTCCTTCCCCTTCTTTTAATTGGACGAACATGGCTCAAAATGATGATGATGCTCGGGAGGCCATCATGACCATCAACATTCATGCCCAGGAAACCCGGCCGATGGGCATCGAATTTGTCGAATTCCAGTCCCTTTCGTTGGGTCAAAGGAAGAAATAATAGCGAAACAAGACCCTGTAACATCGACATCTGTCTTCTTGTGCTGCTCTAAATCTGAATCTTTGCAGAGAGAAGTTGCAACCCCAAAAAAAGAAAAAGAAAAAAACGCAACAACATCTTCTCCATTTGCAAAGATTCAGATTTAGAGCTTCTCTCTCTGACTATAATGAGAATTGAAATTATGTCCAGTCTATCAGCTATTGTGCTTATATGAGGAACAATGGCAGTACCACCATCTGTACTAGTTTTGAGTCGATTCCTCAAGCCGGAAGTACAAATTTTCAGAACATGGTAGTAAACCAGAGAGGATCTCTCCCAAATTCTAGTACAGTTTGAAGAGGGCCAACTCTCAACTAACAAATTTTCTAATTAAGTTGATAATACTGACCTACTCGGCACCAGTTAATAACCGAAAGACAGCAACATTTCAACTAGAATTGAATAAATTCTGGATAATACTGCTTCGAGACACCTCTTTTCTCCGAGCTCTGACCATCGCCGCTAAAGCGTACGGCATCATCGCATCCCTGTTAAGAAATTGCTAGAAAATTAAATGGTTTGACCATGATGTTATAACAAAGTTGAACAGGGTCGTGCCACCATGATGGAATGCATCGATCACTCCTTGGTTCTAAGAGACCCCCAAATTGATGAAAGATCAGAGATAAGCATGATAACATAAGAATCTCCATCAAAGACCGTCAGTCTTTGTTTAGCCAACAACTACTCGCCCCTTTCAATATGTCATTTCGGGTTTAAAGTAGGGATGAAGTCAACAAACAGCCAAAGACTTCCACTGGTTGCCGCCATTTTCTACCCGCTGTTCTTTCGATTTGTTTTCTGAATGGATCGAGTTCACCAACAACCGGGTTTCACAATCATCTGCACCAAACTTACCGTCCAGGTCTACGACTCTAATTCGAGCTGTGAAACGGGTTCTAGCTTGTGTCTGTTAGCGCATTTTTCGCGAAGCATCTAATGAGAATCGTGCCTATATTATGTCATTTCCACTCCTCATATATCCGTGGTTATCAGCCAAATGGATGATTGAGTGCCTAAAATCGCTGTCCTGGATTCGACTCGCATCTCAACGTCTAATGCACGCGTTGTCTGCACAACAACCTTGACTTCTTAGTCGGATAGGTTTAAGTCGACTATAGAGTGCAGATACTCTGAATCCTTCGCTCTCATTTAGACTATCTTCCCGAACTGTTGCTCATCCACATTTACTTTCCGGGGCAGAATGATTAGCCTTTCGCTGCTCTGAGTGCAAGGATCAAAGGGAGAGATCACATTCATAATAATGGCAAATGAAGATTATGGAGAGGACATGATTATCTTGTCTTAGCGATAGTTATTTCGTTTTGTTCCTTCTGAAGATGGGCCTATAGTTGGAAATGAATCCATGCACGCACTCACACACCGAAAGATCAGTGAAAAGAACAGTGTTCATTTCACTTGCTCAGGACTTTATGGCCTCACCGACACTCCTTTTTCAACCAGTGGAGACTAGAGAAGCACTTTTTTCGTTTGTACGAATGGATCGAACGAATCAAAAGTCAATGGCCAAACAATTAAAAAATTGAATATGGAACCATCTAGAAAATTTGGACAGAGTTTTGCCGGAGGTATCTTGCATCTTTCGTTTTGGTGGAAAATATTAGTCAAGTGAATAAGCATTGAGCATGTTCCTCTTCTTCTCCTGTGGAGAACTAATTTCAAATCACGATAGATGAAGAAATTTGAAATCCCATATCGACATCGGAATCAACAGTCAAGGAATCCTGAGAGTCCCACTAGGCACGCATTCTCCTGATTCCGCAGGTTGAAGCTGGAACTGATGGGCTCTGATCGTGAGACGAAAGGATTGCCACGCTCCAGGTATGGTCAGAGGTCCTGGAGATGTCTCGAAATTGTGGTTGAAAGGGTGATCGATTGATCTTCGGTGTCCTCCAAATGAATCTACGGATCCTGAGAGAAATTGTGCATCGCCTTGCACTGAGCCTGGTCCAGCTCGATCCAGTCACGATGGGCATAAGAACTGACGGCCTTTCCCGAGCCAAATGGGCCAGCAGGCCTATTTTACATTCATTTGCTTCTTTTCATTATTATTATTATTTCTTTTTGGTCGAACATTCACTTCCTATGGTACCCAGATATCACTCCATATGGCAAATCCACGTCATACGCTTGTACGTATGGTCAGAAACTCAGCTAAAGCCCAATTTGTTTTTTTTTTTTTTGGGGTTACAACATGGTGTGCCATAAACCCAATTAAGTTTCCCAGAGATGGCCTTTAAAATTGATTCAAACTTGATTTGGATATAAATTATTGTCAGTAATAAAAAAAAAAAATTGCATGGACTAATTATTTTAAACTATATAAGTGATTATTTTTAAAAAATTATATTTTTAAGTTATTTATTTTTCACAAAACAAACGGAGCTTTCAAAAAAACAGTCCTCCCACTCGAGCTCAGAGTTATCCGGGCTCCTCATGCGCGTGCAAGCCCATCACGAAACGGCCCGTCGGCCCGAAGCCACGAGGAGATCGGCCGGCGTCGTTTTCCTCCCCGGCGCACGTTAGCGAGGCCCCACTTGGGAAAACTGAATAACGGAGAAATTGATGAAAACGGGCGGTCGTTCCGAAGATGGCCACCAGCGCGCGATTGTTTGTATTATTTCCCCCAACCGCTCAAAACCAAACTCTCCCCGCGCACATTCTCAGCTCCATTCATCTCCTCCCATTCCATCTTCTTCTCCTGGCCGATCCCTTCGGCGGCGGCGGCGGCGACGATCCGTTTCAGCTCTCACCTGGTTTCCATGGAGTCTTCTGCCGCTCTGCGATCCTTCCACTGTGAGTCCGCGCTCAGCGTGTTTTTTGCTGTGCATCTCCGAAGCGATGCGCGATGATCGCGGTGTTTTCGGTGTAGTCGACGATTCGTTGATTCGAGTTCTCGTCGTTTCCACGACGATCGTGGTTAACCTGTGACGATATCTGCATTGCGAACTCTTGGTTTTTAAGGAGGATCAGACTGAGCTCCGGTCCAACCGAAGCTGAAGTCGAATCGATTGAATGTCATGGAGTATTGTGTGAGATGATGGCGCTTCGAGCTTTGTAGACCTAGTTGAAGTCGTCGGTGACCTGCTTGAACTATTGTAGATGAATAGTTTGAAGTTTGATAGTCATCTCCTTGTCTTGCTTGGTCCGACTGGAGCTGAAGTTGAATCAATTGAATGTCATGTAGTATTGTGTGAGGCGATCACGCTTCGAGCTCTGTAGACCTAGTTGCAGTCGTCGGTGACGTGCTTGAACTATTGTGGATATATACTTTGAAGTTTGATAGTCATCTCCATGTCTTGCTTGGCACCATATATCCCATGACTGTGATCCTACTTGTTTATTGCTGAGAAGCTTGAAAGACTGAATTCTCTCCTTGCTCCCTGTAATACGATTGGTAAGTTTTGGAGGCCAAAGGAGCACTTGCCTCTTATAATTCTCGAACCGACATTAGTCTAATCATGACGAAGCAGGATGACATTTTCTAGCTCAGAAGGCAGTTTAACTTTGAAGTATGATCTAGTGTGCTCTTTTTCTGCATTGCTCGTTTCGGCAGCTTTGATTTGTGCTTAATGTCATTTCCTTTTGTCTGCTTCTTGTTGCATATTGTCCAGCATCATGTTATGGTATTCCTCTTGTTTTGCAGAAAAGGATCCCCACACCAAAGATAATAGTTCTGTTTCTTTGGTCAGGTCCTTTTGGTGTCCCATCACATGTGAGGTCTTTGCCAGAGAAGACTGGACTGGTCGGTATGCATCACTACAAGAAGGCCAATTCAAGCAACATAAGAGTTCAACGGTTGCCGTATGGTAGGAACCTTCTCTCTCCTTCCAAAAAGACGAGCGTGGCTGAAATTTCATGCATAAGAACATCAGATTCTGCCGTATCAACTGACACCAATGGTGAGATTGATTTTTAATTTGACTTGCCTTTTCCTTCTTAAGAATGCTTTATGTTCCTATTCTGATGATATTTCTATCAATTTGGCCAAGTTTGATAACTGTGATACTTCTACCTCAAAATTAAGATCATTCCTTTTTCCTGCAAAATATTTTCCTCAGATCTGGATTGAGAAGTTGGCATGCTTAGCATCGTGGTGTGACTGGTGTCTATTATTATAATGGTTCACAATTAGGAGCGGTGCTTGACAATTTTATTCTACTCCAGTTTCAGGCGCTGTTATTGGTTTCTAGGGCTACTTTGCTTAGGATAGGGAGATTAATTGGTTTTAAACTGGAATCTCTAACGTGGACTGCTGTTTCTAAGTCTTCTTTCTAGGGGATTGATCAGCTCATGTCACCTCTGATTCAGTGATCTTTTTTCTGCTAAGGACATCCAGCTGCTGTTAATTCTTCTGATCTGTTCATGTATTGATAATGTGCCATTGTGCGTGAGGCTTTCGAGTGTCTGTTGTATTTTTTTGTTTCGCTGTCCATAACGAACTTAAACATGAAATCTCAAAGTTTCCTCAGAGTGCATTGGAAGATCAGTGGAGAAGGGGCCTCTTGAAGATGCAACTTTTCCCAGTGGATTCCAGGTGTGCCAACTTTCCCATTCGATCTTATATTATGCATGCAATGTGGGAGTAATACTCAAATCACTCTGGATGGGTCTCCTGAACACATGAACCTATTTGCGTTGACAACTTCAGACACTCGTGATATTCTTCTATGGGATAACTCTCTCACTAAATTGGCATGAAATGCAAGCACTGGCTGAAGTTTCTGGATCTTTGCTGCTTTAACTATTATTCTTGTTAGATGGAAAAAGGGAAAAAAAAAAAAAAAAAAACAACAACAACAACAAAAGACGTAATTCTGTTTTGCCAACCAAGGTTACCATAGGGAAAAATTATAGTAAAGGATTATCTTAATGATCAGCACTTGCTAGTGGCATTCTTGATTTTTAGACAATTGCTTCAGGCAGGGGTCTCAAATAGGTCTCTAATTACCAGGGGGAAGGTTTTGGAGGTTCTCCAACTGGTTGAAATTTGTCATTTCCTTCCTGACACCATGCTTGGAGTTAGGAGTTTTTTACTTCTACGATGTACATGTCGGGATCTGAAATTATCCATTTCTAATTTAGTACATCTCTAGCACATGGGTTTCATTGGAGGCACTGGCTTTTTATCATGAATTCAATTCCTTAGATGATCTGCTGCCCTTGAGTTAAAGAATTTTATAGATTGACCTTGTCGAGAGACCTCTTAGTACTGCGTATTACTCATATTCTGGATACTTGTATAGTGGCACTTTGATTATGTATGTACATATAACACAAAAAGAGGAGCATGGGAGATCCTAACTATTACCCAAGATCTCTTTTGTTCTTTGTATTTAACAGAGTTCTTCCAACCTTATGCAATTGACAAAGCTTCATAATTGACGTACTTCTTGACTGGTTTTATCTTACCACGGGAATTTTGTCCACCTTTTTAAAGCTCTAACTGTAGAAATAGTTGAATTTTGGACTATTCGAAGACTGTATAGAGCTGTAAACCTTTTAAAACTCATCATTTGAGTATTTGTTCTTTCCTTTTTCCTCTAGCCCCCTCATCAAGAACTTGATAAATAACTCTTTTCTAATCAGGCATTGTTACGGGAAGTTTGTGACGAGACACAGATTGCAGAACTGAAGCTAAAGGTAATTATTTATGTGCTCTTACTTTGCAGAAGTAAGTTATATGATGCTCCAAGTCTTTTAAGTTTATATGCTTAATTTTCGAAATGTGCTTAATAATTTCTTGGGGTTGCACTTATGAGATGATATTTTCAGGGTCCATGTAGACTTACAGAAGATTTGATAGCTGATTTAATAAGTTTTACGATTAGTATGTTCTGAGTTCATTTTTCTATCAAATTTCATAGGTTGGAAACTTTGAGATGCATGTGAAGCGTAATGTGGGTGCAGCGGAAGTCCCTGCACCAGTCATAGCATCACCTGTAACACCGCCACCTATTCCAGCCGAGCCTGTTAACAAGTCAAGCTCTGGTGTTTCACCTCCATCAGCACCAAAACCCTCTTCAGAGAAGGCTGCTCCATTTATGAATGTCACCTTTGGAAAATCAGCAAAAGTCAAAGCATTGGAAGCGTCAGGATCTAGTGGATATGTCCTAGTATCCTCTCCAACGGTGAGTTTTTGGCATTTTCAGCTCTCTATTTTTGTGATCTGTGCATCTCATGTTGCTTTTTTCAGGTTGGCTCCTTCCAAAAGGGAAGAACGGTTAAGGGAAAGAAGCAAGGTCCCAGCTGTAAGGAGGTATCTCTCGCTTGCCTATGGATTTTGAATCGAAATTCCTTCTTGTAGAAATTTCACAGTGATTAGCATCTCTGAAGTTTCCATTTTCTTGAATCATAGACATCCATGTCTTTCCTATAGAGGTCCTCAATTCAGCGTGTTGTAAAACTCCCCTCTTGCACACAAGCACAAGCGTGCGCACATAGGCTAGATACTAATGACTCGGCACATTTCAAGAGTTGGTGCTTTTTAAGAAACTGGCATCTGTTGGGAAATTTTAGGGATTGTCTTAATGCCTTAGGAAAGGTCATTCACCTGCGTAACAAAGATAACTTTATGGGCCCAGTTTTTTAAGAGACTGTGATCTGTTTGGGAAACTGTAGGGATTGTTTGAATACCTCAAGTCATTCACCTATTAACAAAGACAACTCTGTGGGCTGCAATTGGTGAAATTCCTGAGTCGATGCCATTATCAAACTGTCTTTTCTGAGATACTATTAAGTGAATGTGATAAATGAATCAAAATGAACCTAGACCATTGAAAATGGTGGGTCTTTTGTAGGTTCCACTTGATTGGATGATCCATGTTCATTTTAGCACATGCAACTCATTCACCTAATGATTACTCATCTTTTACAGGCTCATCTAAGAAGATGTCGTATTAGTAAATCGATCAAGTTTTTTAGTGCCAGTGCCTCTTTCTTATGACTTCATTCCATCTTGGCTAACATATTGCATTCACACATAGATTGTTGGTACTCTGGAAAGTTTCCCATTGCGACAGCAAATAGCACACATAAACTGTTGTTTCTATAGAAGTTATCTCCTCATGATAATGTCTACACTGTATGGTATGATATGTAGATATAAGTACCTGCACGCTAGCACTCATCAATACACATGTGTGAAGTATGTATGGAAGCATTCATACACGTGTCTACAGATTAGCTGAATTGGGTAGGTAAGTAGGAGCAAAATCTAAAAGGTCAGTTCATGTAAACAGGGCGATCTGATCAAGGAGGGCCAAGTGATAGGTTGGTTGGATCAGTTTGGCACCGAACTTCCTGTGAAAGTAAGCACATTTTGTGACTATTTGGGTCATTTCCCTGCCTCATTCTGTTTTTGACAATTTCTTGTTGAAATTTGAGCAGTCAGATGTCTCGGGAGAAGTTCTAAAGCTCCTTATTGATGATGGAGGTATGAATTTTACCATCCTTTCCTGGTCTGTTTGTACTGACCGAAATACTGCATCGTCGTTGTCGTCATCATCATCATCATCGTCATCTCTTTAACATTCACCATTTATTGCATGGTTTTCCAGAAGCTGTTGGTTATGGAGATCCTCTTCTGGCTGTATTGCCATCATTTCCCAGTGTTGGTGTCCAGTGATGCACTGCCTTAGCAGGATGAAAAATTTCTGCTGGTTTGGTTGATGAGGTCTGTCAGTTTTTTACTCACTTAAGATTCACATTTGCAATCGGTTTAAAGCGATTCTAATTTGCCACATAGAAAAATATAGATCTATGGACTCTACTGATTTTGCATCTGGTTTCCAAAGAAACTTGGGAACTATAGGTTCAACCCTACCTGAACTGAAGAGAAGTTCATAAAGCTAAGGCTTTGCCTATCTGTGTCTGAGGATTCTCACACTCACCCGTACGGTGTGCATGCAAATGCAATCCTGGTGCAACAAAGCCAAGTGACTGTCTAGTTGCCATCCCCTTTTAGAGTATTGAGAGCATTGGAGGTTTGGAGATCTTTCAAAATAAGGAGTCTGCCGGTTTCGTTGCATTTTCTTTAAAGAAACTTCTCACTGCCTGGTGGTCATTGTTGCAATAATAAATAAACTTAAATGCAAACCATTGGGGACATTTTGGCAACTTTCGCATTTTGGGGTTTTGCAGCGTTAATGTTACAACCATGATGCGTGGAAGGTGGTTGTTGTAGACCCAAAAGGCTGCAGTCCAGAGAGGACGGATTACATTTCACCGTATTCACAACCCCATCCTTAATCCTCCTTATCTCCTGAAGAAGCTTGTCTGCTTGACGGTAGGCAGAAACCCCAAAAACACACAGCTTTGAACCGTGTAGGACCTTGATCTTCTGTCATACCACGATTGCAGAGAAATAGCACCTCTTCTCAAAAGCCTTAAGGTCAATCTCCTGCCATCCGAGACCCTCTTTGTAGCATTCCACCTATATCATTTCCCACACGCAATTGTCGAAACATTAGATGCCTGTGCATTAAGCTAACAGAGTATTCGTTTCACACGCATAAGTTACTACATTTTCATAGTGAGTGCAGTGTCCACAAAATCCATCAAAGAGGTGGATATCTTGAACGTCAAGTCAAATCTATAATACGGGTGAGCAGCAACACGGAAAATATTAACATAAAGACACGGTAGGCACTAAAGAAAAGACAGAATTTGAATGAAAGAACAATCTTTATACCGTGTCGAGTACTTCCATGTCCTCGTTCAGTCCACCGAGGCTATATATCACATCTCCCATCACAACCGCTCCATGATTTGTCTTTGCTTCATTCATCGATTCCACCATCATCCACGAATCAGCACGAGGATCAAAAAGCTCCACTGTTGCCACCATTCTAGATCCATCGTAGCCTCCTACAGCATATCTGCAAAGAAACTCTCCTAGTAATTGTTACAGTTTTAACTCGTGCCCACCCACACGAACTCCCACCATAACCCATCACTTTCGATAAACTAAATCAAAGGGGATTTATGAGGATAAGGGCTTTAGCTTGAACTCAGGACAAGAGCTCGAGATGGATCAGCGGATATCTAAGAGTCACACTAATGCAGCCCTTTAGCAAGCTGTGATGTCGACCAAAAGATGGCAGTTCACTTGGTTGAAAACTAAAGAGGGTTCAGGGCAAGATCTACTCACAACTTTTGGTTCAAGACAACCAAAGAATGACCTCCTCTTTTCGTGCTCATGCCCTTTATCGGTCTCCATGAGCGTTCTCGAGGATCAAATCTTTCTGCTGACCTAACATAGTAGAGAATATGTCCAATGAGGACACCAGGGAAGTTGACAATATAAGCTCTTTATACTTCTGAGTTTGCAAAGAGAGCATTCAAACAGGCATCCCTGCCTGAGTATAAACCAAAGAATACACAAGCAACAAGCGACAGACTGAGAATGTTACATCAAGCAGTCAATGATCTTGCTGACAGATATATATTAAAAACCTTCTCGATTTATTATTACGATCGAGTACACTAGGCTATTAGCCAGCAGTGGTGCAACAGAGTAATATTTACAGAAGTTAAGACATAAAGCTTATACGAATGATCTAGTTTACCACGAAATGTCCCGCCCACCAAGTAAAACCAGGATGCCATCACAGTGGGAGACAGAATAAATAGAAGACCAAGGGTAGGGCTTAGGTAGGAGCCCACTATGTCCTCATGAAAAAGATCCGGTTGGAAGTGTCTCAGTGTTCCCCGTCCCCTATCCTATGTAATTCCAAAAGAAAGGAGTAAAAATCGGGGGAAAACCTTCGTCTGCGTTGTCTTCTTACAAGGGTTTTTTTAATTCCTGGTGTATGTGAAAATCGAAGCGAAGCATGCTGAGTTTTGCTGATCCCATATTAAACCTAAAATATCAAGCAGAACATATTCCTAGCCACAATTTTAACGTTTTTTCTAGTCACACTAAGTGCGCAAGCAGCAGCCTCAAAGCTCGGTGTTTGATTTATCATCAGAAGCAAACTACGACTTTAGAATATCAAAGGGATCGTATCTAATGGCAGACATAAGTCTTACTCCAAGTAGTCTTCTCCATCATATCCTCCAACAGCATAGAGCATGCCATTCAGTTCTGCAGCAGCTGGAGCAAGTCGCTGACAGAAGCAACCAAGAGAAGCAAAGTAAAAAGGTAAGGAGCGGGCGAGTTCAAATGTAATAGGTACTGAAGATACAAGATAGAGAAGATGCTATGTTTCATCGAATAGAGTATTTTAAGGTTAAGAATACGCATGAGACAGCTGGAATTTTGCTTTCTTTACCCACTGCTAACTAATATTTGTTTAAACCTTTTCGGTTTTCCACTCTTTTGTAATATTTACAGAAACAGAGGAAAAAATAAAGACAATTCTCACTTTTCCCCACAAAAACAGATTCAATACGTCACGCCATTATTCATGCGTATGCAAAAAATTGATGATAAGAAGCATGTCGATAGGATATGTAAAGTCTATGACCCAAAAATAAAATAAAACAAGATAAGTAAAGACTGCGGCATCTTTGAAGCACTAAGATAACTGTCTTCAGTCAGTGTAAGAATGCCATACAACTAAGCCTTCAAACTATGCTCAGTATTCACGATTTATTCTTTCTGACTGAAATTCTAACACCGTGTGATTTTCCTTGTTTCTGAATCATGTCTCAAGACCATTAAAATCTGCCTCCTACTATAACAAAAGGTACCTTGCGTAGCATTGAACAAGTAGGGATCCATCTTCCAGTGTCTGGATCATACATCTCGACGTCTGAAAAGGGCTCGCAGTCAGCTGCACCACCAATTGCAAATATCTTATCCTTTAAAGATACCCCCACTAGGCATCCTCTTCGCCGATTCATTGAAGGACGATCAGTCCATTTATTGCACTCCTGGCTGTATGACTCCACTATAGTACGCAGAAGAAAATCTTTGTTATGCAAAGTGAGATACAACTAGAAGAAACTTCATGCTTTGAATCTAAAAAATTGATGCAGTCTATCCACCCAAACATGACTCCAGCAAGCACAATATCATGAGAGCAATTAGTACCTGTGTCATGCCATACATCATCATAAAAACCACCAAAAACATATAGTTCGCCTCTTAATTTTGCCACTGAAGCTTGGGAGCGCACAAATCTCATAGGAGACAGTGAATTCATGATATCTTCATGAGGAGAATATAGATACGAGGCTGATAAATGGGAAGAACCATCATATCCTCCAACTATGAATATTGACTCATTAAATGGAGGAGGTTTGAAACCAGTCTCATACTGAGTTTCACCGACAGGCCCAACAGCTGAAGATTCCCTGAGCTCTAATGCTTTGCATCTATCTTCTAGACAGCAAATTTTCTGTCTCTGCAATCCAGTAAGAGTTCATCCATAATGTCAATAAGTTCATTCATAGAACCATTAACAGCATCAACTAGGACCATATCAGCATATAAAGAACTTTTGCTTGACAGGAAGTGACATAAATACTATTCTAGAAAGTAGACATCCCATAAGAATGAATCTTGTACCTTATAATTTTCTCTTCTAGAACTGACATTACTACACCCAACAAATATACAATGTTAAGTAGGACAAAAGCCACCGAAAAAAAAAAATCTAAAATGATAATAAAACAGCAATAACTGATATTGTTGATTCATAGCATCATAAGAGTTGGATTATCATGTCTATGAAAACATAGACTCATCATATGCATCTTCTCAGCTAAGCAAGAATGACTGTTCATGTTAACAGATTATCATGTCCGTGCAATATTAAAGGGAACAATTTAGTCAGTATGTTAGCACGGAGTCAGAGTCCAGAATCTGCACATGCAGATACGAGCTTCCTAAGATAAGTAATTTGTAAGGCAGTTAAAGAGGCCCAAATTTAATTTTAAGCTGCACTAGAAATGACAAATGAGATTTGACTAACAGGGATGGACATACACACGGAATGGGAAGAAATTGTCAAATACGAGGGATATTTCAACAGAAACATACCAGTTCCTTCTCAATAAAACTAAATCTTTGGGCTTGTTCCAACTGAGATAACATGAGCCCTCGCACTTCACATAGCAACTGCAAAGCACATTTGACTATGTTACAACTGACAAGGTACTGAAATAATAGCCAAAAGTGGATACAGTAAAATTGAGGAACCGGTGGCTCAAATTACCTCAGCAACAATTTCTGAAACACCTACGTCAAGTGACGGCACTTTAGCGCCTTCCTCCAGGTTGTCAGGTGCAATTTCTGTTGTGATCATCGTGGATGAAGAATCACAACTGGAAGTGAACTCATAAGGAATCAGACCTTGAGTCTCTGTCACTGCCAGGGTAGGTGAACTCAGCTGAGAAGAAGTGCTAGAAGAAATGCTCCCATGGGACAAAGCCATAGATTTCTTTTCTATGCATAAAGCCTCTTCATCCCTCTCCTTATCTATATGGGGTTGGAACATATGGCTCTCTCTATTAAACTCGGGGGCAACAACTGAAGCATCCCCTAAAATGCTCCTATAATCAATTGGAGAAAATCTGGGTTCCGGATCTACAACCTTAAATTCATCATGTTCACTGGTTGCACGAGAAGTTGATGAAGCACCTCTGAGGTGTATCCAATCCTCCTTTGCAGCTTCCTGACTTGGTTCCGAGCTTGCATGCTCTTCAAACTCATTCCTACTCTCAGGTGGAGGAGGACATGTAGATGCATTTATACAAGCTGCAGCAGGCACAGAGCCCTCAGGATTGCCTTGACCTGAAGCAATAACTCCAACTTCAGCTGCAAATCCTGCTATGTCATCAGTTTCTTCCCCCGTTAGGTTATCAAATCCTTTCGCTCCTGTAGTTAGAGACTTGGAACTTTGAGGTTGCTCCCCAGCATTAGAAGTTGAATCAGACCTGAATAGAGAGCTCCACAACTTTCGAGGAATACTATTTGCATTGGCATAACTTCGACTCTGATCAGCTTCATCATGCTCTGGCGCTGCAAACTCATTGGTATCAGATCCCAATAGTAGTCTCTCTTTCTCAGGCCTAGGACTCTCATTAGACCTCCAGTCTCCAATAACCTGATTTGGCTGAGCAAGATCCCATCCACTGGCAGATGTCTTGGCTCTTTCACCTCCTGTCCTACTCTTAAAAGCAAGCAAATCTTTCTCCACACTGATCCGTCTGTCTGGACATTTTACCCTTGGAATAGTTGCATCGATTCGATTAGACGTAAACAGGCATATCAATTTTGTTGTCTGTTCTTGATCAAGTTCAAACCAGAAGTGCGTTGTACTATAGTAATTGGAAATTATTACTGGTTGGAACTGCTCTTCCACCAAAGGCTGGCAGTCAATACGCCTTTTCACCTTAACCTTTAACACGAGCATCAACCAAGTAATCATCACAAGCCACAATATGAGAGCATGTACAAAATGAACAGTCGACAAATCATGGCACATACCTGCGCAGGATAGGGGTTTCTTCAGAGGGTTCCTTTGTCCATGCACGTATGTCTATATTCATTTGGCCTCTGCTAGTGGCTTCAAACACGCCATGTAATTTCCTATCGCTGTAGTTGAATAAGAAAAGCGCCAAGCCAGGTTCAATCTTCTTAATATATGCATAATGTAGACGAGGCAGACCTGTTCAAGCATTTTAAGAGTTCCTCAAACTCAAAGGTAGCCCATTGTGCGCAACGAAATCCAAAACAAGTTTTGCATGGCATGCATTAAGAAACATCCAACTGACCAAATAGCTTCTTTGCATAACACTCCTTGATGGTATGGTGAGTGCACCCCAAAATTACTCCGCCGAGATCCTTTCTGCACAGATTCCTTGCAGATGTGCTCCGATTGGATATCCCGTTTTGATGGCACGCTTCCTCCAAGGAGTGATTATTTTTCTTGGCCTTTCCACCCATTCTGCTATCCAAAATTATAAGCACACTTGATTTAATCCAAAGCAGGGGCAACATGACAAAATGAATGCTAAGCTAGACAGTGTGCAAATCAACGATTTCCACATGTCCTTTACACCAACAAGTTTAAGGAGAGGAAGATAGGAAAATATAGCACTCCAGCTATAAAATATTACATGATTGCATGATTTAATACTCAATGGATCCATGTTGATATTTGGTCCAACAGTGAAGCTTGAAAACTTATCACAATTGGAGATAAATGAGGTGATAAGTGAACATGGGACTGTGTGCTCTATAGGACCCTTTGCTTTAATAAATAAGGATAGCAATATTTGATGTAAATAATTACATGGATATCACTTCACAAGAGCTCTTTTAGTCCATATGAGACTTAAGATTGTTACAAACTCCTCGCTTTTACCTTGGAAACACACAAAGCAAGTAGGTTTTTAAAGGTGAACCCAATAAATTCTTCAGGATGTTCCTACCATGTAAGACATTGTGCCAAACAAGTGCAAGGCCATGGCCTGGAACTTGATTTCCACATGTTGCAAGACAATGTTTAAATTTATCCAGCAAGTTTAATATGTTACATGAAGGGATAATGTAATGAGTATGACCAAAAGCACTCAATAGGAATGCCCAGCAAGTATTAGAATTTCATGCAAATAACAACTACGTGAAGCATTTCTCTCAGGGGATACCAATAGTGATTTAGATTTTCTTTAGTTGCTGCAGTCATTACATCCATGAACAAAAAATTCAATAAAATGCATCAGAACACACGAGTCCATTCGGTCAAGTCACAAAACCATATATATGAATCGATTCACAGAACAAATATGGATTGTAAATAAGTATTTTTCACAAACTTGGCCTCCCAGATTACATTGAAAAGTTTGAGAAAAGCAATATATATTCACTTTATTGTATTGGCGCCCAACACAAGTATGTTTTCCACTTTCCTTATCAGATTTTCACCAAAATAGTCTCCATCTTTCTTTCATATTAAAACAGTAGATGACGATATTCTCCTATCACTTTTCACCATGGGACACGCATTGCCCTTCATAGGACTCGACTTCTTCGCATGAAAATCTCACTTGAAGACCATAACAGCAGTTGGATAAAAAAAAATATTCTCTTCCCTAACCGGTTCCATCGCTCCATAATCTAATGATATATATATATATATATATATATATAAAGCAGGTTCAATGAAACCTTTCAAACCTCAAATTCGTACGACAAAACTTCCATTAAGACCTGTCCCAAACATATAAGACAAATTATGATAGTACACATCTACAAAATCGACAAAAAAAACTTGTAATTTCCAAACGAGTAGCATGTTTGATTCAACAACATAACTACAATATTTTTCTCTCATATTTTTGGTTCGACTCTTCCCACGTGCAATCCACATTATCTCCCACGTTCATTAGAATTTATTGCAAGAGGAATCAAAAATCTTCGATCATTCTCCCTATTCACAGAAAAAATCTTTGCCATGCGGCACACGCACGCGCCTCTACTATTTTGCTAGCTATGAAGAAGAAGAAGAGGAACGCCGAGAAAAAAGTAAACACTTTCTCATCTCACGTCTTTCAAAGGACAGCAATCTTCGTCAACTTCCTTCGGATTCACTCTCCGAACGAACGCCTCGAAAACGCAGGCGATCGCGGGAGTGTTTCTAGTACCGGCAGAAGAACCAGGAACCGCTTCGCCTTCCGATTAAACCTCGACGAAAAAAGGCGAAACGGATTTACGAGAAAGTCTCGCAACACTGGACCGACTCTCGCGATACGTCGTCTCGCTCAAGAGGGGAAACAAACTGTTAGAATGTTTAAATAATAAACCACGCCTTCATCTAAAAGCTTAATACTTAAATAATAAATCATGCCTTCATCTAACGGCTTAAGCTTTTAGACGAAGGTATGTTTTATTATTTAACTATTGTAACACAAACCGAAGAACCGCGCAACGCAGATAGAGAACGAACGAAAAACCTAAGCGGATCGCGCACCGGCCGAACGACTCGAAAATCCTCGAAACGACGACGAGCGACGCTTCGAGAAAGAAAGATCCTTTCCTTTCCGCATAAGTATAGCACGAAATGGCAACGCACCAGAACCGCTCGTGACGATCGTTCATCGAAACAAACAAAGCAGAGGCGGCACGAACACTGGCAACATCAACCTCGATTTGCTTCGACTTCGCGAGACGCGAAACCGAAACCGGGAAAAAAAAAAAAAAGAGTAAATCTTCACCTGGAGAGAATCGCCGATCAGCGAGCTGCACGATGCCGAGAACGAAAGCCGAGAGCGGAAGCTGCGCCAAGAGAACCGTGACGCTTCGACGAGCGACCGCGAATGGAGAAGCCTGTGAGCTTTGAACTGAAGCTCGAGCAGGCTACTCTTACAAGCGCAAAAGCAGGCAGAGAGAGAGAGAGAGAGAGAGGGAGAGGGCGAGAGAGCAGTTGCCAAAAATGGTGGTGGAAGTGGAAAAGCGAACGAGGCGCGCAACCTGCCCAGCATTCGCTTGAAACGAGTCCCCAGCCCCTACGCACGGAGAGGGGCGTGGGGCGTGGGGCGTGGAGCGTGTGATTTTACTCTTTTGCCCCCGTCTTGGTGTTTGCGTTTCCCCGCAGGGCGCCGGCCTGATCTTTTTCCTATCCCCGCCGAGGCGCGGACGCGCGGCCGCTCCCGGGGGGGCGAGGAGATCGGGGGCCAGTCACGTCAACAGATTTCACGGTCATTTCCTGCTGAGGGCAATCACGTCACTTCGCGTTCGAGCTGGTGCTGATTGTAAATGCGGGAACTGCCCATTTTGATATTGATGCTCCTTTGTTTTTTTTTAGTTTTTGGGTTATTTCTGTTTTGGCCCTTAATTGGTGCCCATTTTGATACTGATATTGATGCGGTAGAACCAGTTTCGGAGTAAGAATCAAATCAAGAACTGAAAAATCAGATCCAGAATGAGAAATCGATATAACGTAATTATGTATTTTGAAATTTTTATTTATTTTATTGTATGTGCTTTTTTATGAATCATTGCTTTTGATAAATAATCATTTTACTTACCTAAAAATGAAATAAAAAATTTGATCAAGTGGGACCAATTGACACAAGTAAGTTTTAGATTTCATTTAGGTAAAGCAATTTCAAGTTCCAAAAACTAATAAATTGTTTCCAACTTACCTTCAGGTAGAACGTGACTCTAGAACCGTCCACTCTTGATTTTGCAAGCTTGTACTTGCGCATGCCCTTTACATGAACTTTCTTTAGTAGCCATGGCGCGCCGTGTGCCAAAAATGCTTTTGAGAATTTTCCGAATTTCAATTATCGAAACATACTAAAATATCCAAACAAAAATATATAAAATGATTTATGGTATATTTAGTGCGTGAAAAGTAAATAAAAAGACCGCTTATAATTTTTCAAATATTTTTCAATAAAAATGTTTTCGTTATCGATATAATTTAAAGTTAAATATTTTCTTAGTCTATGAAAATACTTTTCTCTTCATATTTATAAGCGATATAAATAATTATTTCTGAAACAATATTTTTCAAATTATTCAATTTTTTTCATGAAGAGTGCCTTGGAATTTTATTTGAAAACTTAAAGAAATAGGGGCCGATTTTACCGGATTAGAGAGAGTGGAGGTTTTAGACTACTGTAATTAAAGATTAGGTGAGATAGAGTATAAAGAGTAGCTCGGGGATCTTGCTACGTGCGAAAAATTTGATGGAACTGACATTTGAGAAGCTCGAAATCACTGGAAATAACAATTGCATTTATATTTTATTTTAAATTAATGAAACGCAATTAATAAGCTTGACAGGATGTTAAATTTTTTTTAATAGGTAGTGACGATGATGAATACAAAGGAAATTTCACAAATTTTGACGAGTGATTTTTCCAAATAAGGGAAAATTGTTAAAAAAAATCATAAATCTATTATATAGTGATCGATTCAGTTCTAAATTTTTTAATTGTACTAATTCAATCACAAATATTCTCATAACTTTCTATTTCAGTCAAAAATATTTAAATGATGCCAATTTAATTCTATGTATTCTAACTATATATCAATCTAATCCTAAACATTTTGACAAATTGTTAAATTAATCATTTTAGCTAATTTTGGTCGAATGGTGCTAATATTGTAGTTTAGTGTCAGCCAGCGTTGGCCAACTACTGCCAATTACTGTAACGTAGGCTATGTTGATACAAATAAATTTTTAATTTAAAAAAATCAATTTTTCAAATTTTTAATTCATTCAACCAAAAAAAAATTGAATTCCCTTTTCTCTGTTTTTTTTTCCTCCTTTTACACAAGGCTAACAACCTTCACCAATTACTAAGCAAGGGTCATTGCCCCACAAGCCCCTGGGTGTGGGTCACAGCCCTTGTTTTCCTCCTTTTACACAAGGCTAACAACCTTCACCAATTACTAAGCGAGGGTCATTGCCCCACAAGCCCCTGGGTGTGGGTCACAACCCTTGCCAAATCCTTACGAGGGTTGACCAAGCCCACAAGGCCTCCCACCTCAAGTAAAAAAAGAAACAAAAAAGAAAATATAATATTAAAAAAAGTCATTTAAAAAAAAGTAAAAAATTATCCACATTAACATCAATCACTTCGTCTAAAACAAAGTGATTGTCATGTGAGATAGTTGACATTGACTAAATTTCAACATAAGCAATATCCGACTAAAACGAGCCGGAATGATAGCGATATCCTACCAAAACACGAAATGATGGAATTAGCAATTTGTTAAAAGTGTTTTAAGACTAGTTCGACAAATCGTTAAAAGGTTTTGGACTAAACTAATACAATTAAAAGCTTTATGATTAAATTGATACAATTTAAAAATTTAGAATTGACTTAATTGTCATATAATAGATTTATGACTTTTTGACGATTTTTCTTTATAAAATAAAGCATGTAAAAAAAATCAATCAAGATAAATTTTTAACTCGTTTGTCACGACACATTGAATTTCATACCGAAAGTGGGAGTTTCCTGTTCATCTAAGAATATATATATGGAAGAACTAACTATTTAGGTTCAAGCAAAATTTTTTACTTAAAAGCTCTAAAAATATGTTTCGTAAGAGAAAATTTACAAATACAAGAGGATATTTTTGGACATGGGGAACAGGGACCATGAGCCCCCTCAGCTCCTCCTAGCTGTCCATCCCTACGCGGCTGCTCTCTACTCGACGTAAAAATGGAATTACATAAATTTAATATTAAAAAAAAAAACTATAATGATATCATCCCAAACTAAGTTTTGATCGATAAAAACCTTAAACCAATACACTTGTGACAAATTTATCTCATAAATTGCTAAATTAGATGACTCGTGTCATAAATGTACCAATTTGAGACTCCTAATATTAATAAAACTTAAATGAAACTAACATAAGATAAATTTATCATAAATATATCTTCATAAAATGTATCAATTTGGGGTTTTTGCGGTATTTACCTAATTACACATGAGAAAGTGCATCTATGTAGACGGTCATATCATTTATCTCTGATTAAGCCAGCTAAATATTGATTCAATTAAATGGAGGAGGTTTGCAACCAGTCTCATACTGAGTTTCACCGACAGGCCCCACGGCTGAAGATTCCCTGAGCTCTAACGCTTCGCATCTATCTTCTAGACGGCAAATTTTCTGTCTCTGCAATCCAGTAAGAGTTCATCCATAATGTCAATAAGTTCATTCATAGAACCATTAACAGCATCAACTAGGACCGTATCAGCATATAAAGAACTTTTGCTTGACAGGAAGTGACATAAATACAATTCTGCAAAGTAGACGTCCCATAAAAATGATTCTTGTACTTTATAATTTTCTCTTCTAGAATTGACATTACTACACCCAACAAATATACAATGTTAAGTAGGACAAAAGCTACAAAACAAAAATCTAAAATGATAATAGAACAGCAATAACTGATATTGTTTATTCATAGCATCATAAGAGCTGGATTATCATGTCTATGAAAACATAGGCTTATCATATGTATCTTCTCAGCTAAGCAAGAATGACTGTTGATGTTAACAGATTATCATGTCCGTGCAATATTAAAGGGAACAAGTTAGTCAATGTGTTAGCACTGAGTCAGAGTCCAGAATCTGCACATGCAGATACAAGCTTCCTAAGATAAGTAATTTGTCAGGCAGTTAAAGAGGCCCAAATTTAATTTTAAGCTGCACAAGAAATGACAAATGAGATTTGACTATCGGGGATGGACATACACGCGAAATGGGCAGAAATTGTCAAATGACGAGGGATATTTCAACAGAAACATACCAGTTCCTTCTCAATAAAACTAAATCTTTGGGCTTGTTCCAACTGAGATAACATGAGCCCTCGCACTTCACATAGCAACAGCAAAGCACATTTGACTATGTTACAACTGACAAGGTACTGAAATAATAGCCAAAAGAGGATACAGTAAAATAGAGGAACGGGTGGCTCAAATTACCTCAGCAACAATTTCTGAAACACCTACGTCAAGTGACCACACTTTAGCGGCTCCCTCCAGGTTGTCAGGTGCAATTTCTGTTGTGATCATCATGGATGAAGAATCACAACTGGAAGAGAACTCATAAGGAATCAGACCTTGAGTCTCTGTCACTGCCAGGGTAGGTGAACTCAGCTGAGAAGAAGTGCTAGAAGAAATGCTTGCACGAGACAAAGCCATAGATTTCTTTTCTATGCATAAAGCCTCTTCATCCGTCTCCTTATCTATATGGGGTTGGGACATATGGCTCTCTATATTAAAGTTAGGGGCAACAACTGAAGCATCCCCTAAAATGCTCCTATAATCAATTGGAGAAAATCCAGTTTCCGGAGAAAATCTGGTTTCTGGATCTACAACCTTAAATTCATCATGTTCACTGGTTGCACGAGAAGTTGATGAAGCACCTCTGAGGTGTATCCAAGCCTCCTCAGCAGCTTCATGACTTGGTTCTGAGCTTGCATGCTCTTCAAACTCCTTCCTACTCTCAGGTGGAGGAGGACATGCAGATGCATTTACACAAGCTGCAGCAGGCACAGAGCCCTCAGGATTGCATTGACCTGAAGCAATAACTCCAACTTCAGCTGCAAATCCCGCTATGTCATTAGTCTCTTCCCCCGTTAGGTCATCAAATCCTTTCGCTATTGTAGCTAGAGAATTGGAACTTTGAGGTTGCTCCCCAGCATTAGAAGTTGAATCAGACCTGAATAGAGAGCTCCACAACTTTCGAGGAATATTATTTGCATTGGCATAACTTCGACACTGATCAGCTTCATCATGCTCTGGCGCCGCAAACTCATTGGTATCAGATCCCAATAGTAGTCTCTCTTTCTCAGGCCTAGGACTCTCATTAGACCTCCAGTCTCCAATAACCTGATTTGGCTGAGCAAGATCCCATCCACTGGCAGGTGTCTTGGCTCTTTCACCTCCTGTCCTACTCCTAAAAGCAAGCGAATCTTTCTCCACAGAGATCCGTCTGTCTGGATATTTTGCCCTTGGAATAGTTCCATCAATTCGATTAGACGTAAACAGGCATATCAATTTTGTTGTCTGTTCTTGATCAAGTTCAAACCAGAAGTGCGTTGTACTATAGTAGTTGGAAATTATTACTGGTTGGAACTGCTCTTCCACCAAAGGCTGGCAGTCAATACGCCTTTTCATCTTAACCTTTAACACGAGCATCAACCAAGTAATCATCACAAGCCACAATATGAGAGCATGTACAAAATGAACAGTCGACAAATCATGGCACATACCTGCGCAGGATAGGGGGTTTCTTCAGAGGGTTCCTTTGTCCATGCACGTATGTCTATATTCATTTGGCCTCTGCTAGTGGCTTCAAACACGCCATGTAATTTCCTATCGCTGTAGTTGAATAAGAAAAGCACCAAGCCAGGTTCGATCTTCTTAATATATGCATAATGTAGACGAGGCAGACCTGTTCAAGCATTTTAAGAGTTCCTCAAACTCAAAGGTAGCCCATTGTGCACAACGAAATCCAAAACAAGTTTTGCATGGCATGCATTAAGAAACATCCAACTGACCAAATAGCTTCTTTGCATAACACTCCTTGATGGTATGGTGAGTGCACCCCAAAATTACTCCGCCAAGATCCTTTCTACACAGATTCCTTGCAGATGTGCTCCAATTGGATATCCCGTTTTGGTGGCACGCTTCCTCCAAGAAGTGATTATTTTTCTTGGCCTTTCCACCCATTCTGCTATCCAAAATCATAAGCACGCTTGAATTAATTCAAGCAGTGGCAACATGACAAAATGAATGCTAAGCTAGACAGCATGCAAATCAATGATTTCCAGATGTCCCTTTACACCAACAAGGTTAAGGAGAGGAAGATAGGAAAATATAACACTCCAGCTATAAAATATTACATGATTGCATGATATAATACTCAATGGATCCATGTTGATATTTGGTCCAACATTGAAGCTTGAAAACTTATCACAATTGGAGATAAAAGAGGTGATCAGTGAACATGGGACTCTCTGCTCTATCGGACCCTTTGCTTTAATAAATAAGGATAGTAATATTTGATGCAAATAATTACATGGATATCACTTCACGAGAGCTCTTTAGTCCATATGGGACTTAAGATTGTTACAAACTCCTCGCTTTTACCTTGGAAACACACAAAGCAAGTAGGTTTTTAAAGGTGAACCCAATAAATTCTTCAGGATGTTCCTACCATGTAAGACATTGTGCCAAACAAGTGCAAGGCCATGGCCTGGAACTTGATTTCCACATGTTGCAAGACCAATGTTTAAATTTATCCAGCGAGTTTAACATGTTACATGAAGGGATAATGTAATGAGTATGACCAAAAGCACTCAGTAGGAATGCCCAGCAAGTATTAGAATTTCATGCAAATAACAACTACGTGAAGCATTTCTCTCAGGGGATACCAATAGTGATTTAGATTTTCTTTAGGTGCTGCAGTCATTACATCCATGAAAAAAAATTCAATAAAATGCATCAGAACACACAAGTCCATTCGGTCAAAAGTCACAAAACCATATACATGAATCGATCACAGAACAAATATGGATTGTAAATAAGTATTTTTCACAAACTTGGCCTCCCAGAATACATTGAGAAGTTTGAGAATAGACATATTCACTTTATTGTATTGGCGCCCAACACAAGTATGTTTTCCACTTTCCTTATCAGATTTTCACCAAAACAGTCTCAATCTTTCTTTCATATTAAAATAGTAGATGGTGATATTCTCTTATCACTTTTCACCATGGGACACGCATTGCCCTTCATAGGACTCAACTTCTTCGCATGAAAATCTCACTTGAAGACCATAACGGCAGTTGCATAAAAAAAATATTCTCTTCCCTCACCGGTTCCATCGCTCCATAATTTAATGATATATATAAAGCACGTTCAATGAAACCTTTCAAACCTCAAATTCGTACGACAAAACTTCCAGGAAGACCTGTCCCAAACATATAAGACAAACTATGATAGTACACATCTACAAAATCGACAAAATAAAACTTGTAATTTCCAAACGAATAGCATGATTTTGATTCAACAACATAACTACAATATTTTTCTCTCATATTTTTGGTTCCTCTTCCCACGTGCAATCCACATTATCTCCCACGTTCATTAGAATTTATTGCAAGAGGAATAAAAAATCTTCGATCATTCTCCCTATTCACAGAAAAAATCTTTGCCATGCGGCACGCGCACGCGCCTCTACTATTTTGCTAGCGATGAAGACGAAGAAAAGGAACGCCGAACAAAAGGAAACACTTTCTCATCTCACGTCTTTCAAAGGACAGCAATCTTCGTCAACTTCCTTCCGATACACTCTCCGAACGAACGCCTCGAAAACGCAGGCGATCGCGGGAGCGTTTCTAGTACCGCCAGAAGAATCAGGAACCGCTTCGCCTTCCGATCAGACCTCGACGAAAAAACGCGAAACTTATTTACGAGAAAGTCTCGCAACAGGCTCGACCGACTCTCGCGATACGTCGTCTCGCTCGAGAGGGGAAACAAACCGAAGAACCGCGCAACGCAGATAGAGAACGAACGAAAAACCTAAGCGTATCGCGCACCGGCCGAACAACTCGAAAATCCTCGAAACGACGACGAGCGACGCCTCGAGAAAGAAAGATACTTTCGCCTCCGCATAAGTATAGCACGAAATGGCAACGCACCAGAACCGCTCGTGACGATCGTTCATCGAAACAAATAAAGCCGAGGCGGCACGACCATTGGCAACATCAACCTCGATGTGCTTCGAATTCGCGAGACGCGAAACCGAGACCGAGGCCGGAAAAAAAAAAAAAAAAAAAGACAGTAAATTTTCACCTGGAGAGAATCGCCGATTAGCGAGCTGCAAGATGCCGAGAACGAAAGCCGAGAGCGGAAGCTGCGCCAAGAGAACCGTGACGCTTCGACGAGCGACCGCGAATGGAGAAGCCTGTGAGCTTTGAACTGAAGCTCGAGCAGGCTACTCTTACAAGCGCAAAAGCAGGCAGAGAGAGAGAGAGAGAGAGAGAGAGAGGGAGAGGGCGAGAGAGCAGTTGCCAAAAAATGGCGGTGGAAGTGGAAAGGCGAACGAGGCGCGCAACGAGCCTCGCCTTTGCTTGAAACTAGTCCTCAGCCCCATACGCACGGAGAGGCGCGTGTGGCGTGGGCCGTGGGGCGTGGGATTTTACTCTTTTGTCCCCGTCTTGGCATTTGCATTTCCCCGCAGGGCGCCGGCCTGATCTTTTCATATCCCCGCCGAGGCGCGGACGCGTGGCCGCTCCCGGGGGGCGAGGAGATCGGGGGCCAGTCACGTCAACAGATTTCACGATCATTTCCTGCTGAGGGCAATCACGTCACTTCGCGTTGGAGCTAGTGCTTGTAAATGCGGGAACTGCCCATTTTGATCTTGACGCTCTTTTGTTTTTTTGTTTTTTTTCTTGGTTATTTCTGTTTTGGCCCTCAATTGCTGCTCGTACTAGACTTTTTTTTTTTTTTGGACAAGGCTCGTACTAGACTTTAATCTCTTATATTAGGCCATGTTTTGGTAGCCAAATAGGTTTGATTCTAATTCTTCATTTCTAGAAGTAATTTGAAAACAGAATCGTATTTGCTAAATTTTTTATTTTTTGAAACAAAATTTTATTATTTTATTCCCGAAAGTAGATTCGAAACGAAATCTAGAATAAAAAAAAGTTGATTCTTATATGGATAACAAATCTAAGAGTCAAAATATCTCTTCTTCTTCTCTTTTCTTCCTCTTCATCGACCGCCCCGTCTACCGCCGTGCGCTGCCGCTGCCGCCACCGCAGTGCACTGCCGCCGCCGGTCACCAGCGAGGTTGCCGAACCTTGCTCTAGCCAAGCGAGCCTCCGGCGAGCTCACCAGTGGCCAAGCAGGGCTGGGCAAGGCTCATCTAGCCCCGGCGAGGCTCACCCAACCCCATCGGTGGTCGGGCGAGCCTCGCCCGGCCTCGACGAGGCTCGACCGACAAGGGTTGACGACACTTTGGTGAGGCCGCCGGCCTAAAAAAAAGAAGAAGAATAGGAGAAAAAAAAGAAAAGAAATAATGAAAAAAGTATAAAAATTATTTAAAAATTAAAAGAAATTGATTTGTAACAAAATAAATGAGCGCGGTATCAAACATAATTTTATTCCATAATAAAAAAATTTACACAGTTACCAAATGACTTAAAATGCTTAGAATCGTTATTGGGAACAAAACAAAATAAAATAAAAATCATTTCTTTTCGAACATACTATCGAAACGTAATCATTATCAAACTCACCATTAGAGATAAAACCAATCAAGAATTGAAAAATCAGATCCAAAATGAGAAATTGATAAAATGTAATTATGTATTTTGAACTTTTTTATTTATTTTATTGTATGTTCCTTTTTTATGAATTATTGCTTTTGATAAATAATCATTTTACTTAACTAAAAATGAAATAAAAAAAATTGATCAATTAGAATCAATTGATACAAGTAAGTTTTAGATTTCATTTACGTAAAGTAATTTCCAATTAAAAAAACTAATGAATCTTTTCCAACTTACTTTCACATAGAACGTGACTTTGGAGCTGTCCACTCTTGGTTTTGCAAGCAACAAGAAGCTACACTTGTCTCTAGACCCTTTGCTTCTTGTACTTGCACATGCCCTTTACATGAACTTTTCTCTAGTAGTCATGGTGTGACGAGTGCCAAAAATGCTTTTGAGAATTTTTCCGAATTCCAATTATCAAAATTTACCAAAATTTTATCCAAACAAAAATATATAAAATGATTTAGGATGCATTTATTATGTAAAAAGTAAAAGAAAAAAAAAAAGATCGTTTATATTTTTCAAATAAATTATCAATAAAAATATTTTCATTGTCGATATGATTTAAATTTAAATATTTTCCTAGTCTATGAAATATTTTTTCTTCATATTTATATGTAATATAAATAATTATCTCTGAAACAATATTTTTCAAATTATTCAATTTTTTTCATGAAGAGTGCGTCGGAATTTTATTTGAAAACTTAAAGAAATAGGCGCCGATTTTACCGGATTTGAGAGAGTCGAGGTTTTAGACTAATGTAATAAAAGATTAGGGAGACAGAAAAGAGTAGTTCGGGAATCTTGATACGTGCGAAAAAATTGGTGGAACTGAGATTTGGGAAGCTCGAAATCACGGGAAATAACAATTACATTTATATTTTATTGTAAATTAGTTTAAGAATGAAACACAATTAATAAGTTTGACAGGATGTTAAATTTTTTTAATAGGTGGTGAAGATAATCAATACAAAGGAAATTTCACAAATTTTGACGAATGATTCTTCGAAATAAGGGAAAGTTGTTAAAAAAAATCACAAACCTATTATATAGTAATCAATTTAGTTTTAAATTTTTGAATTGTGCTAATTCAATTACAAACTTTTTGATAACTCGCTAATTCAATCATAGACATTTTAATTATGCTAATTTAATTATATGTTTCAACGATATGCCACACTAATCCTAAATATTTTGACGAATTATCAAATTAATCATTTTAGCTAATTTCGGTCGAATATTGCTAATATTGTAGTTCAGTCAGCAGCATCAGCCAACTAGTAGCCTATGCCAATATAGATAATTTTTTATTTAAAAAAATTTTCAAACTTTTCTTTTTATTTTTTGTTACTTTTTTTCCTCTTTTTACACAGGGCTAGTAATCTTCACTAACAATTAAGCAAGGGCCGCTACCCCACAAGCCCTTGGGTGTGGGTCGCAACCCTTGCCAAATCCAATGAGGGTTGACTAGAGGTAGAAAATGGGTAGGTCGGGTCGGATATGGGTCGGGTCGAAAATGGGTCGACCCATTTAACTCGTTTTAACCTATATTTTTGTAGTGTAAATATAGTGATCCATACCTGACCCGACCCGTATCAAACCCATATTAGACCCGACCCGACCTATATTGCTAAAACCTACTAATATTCTAAAAAAGTACCTGCGCTCACTTTAAGCTATATGCTAATTGGATAAAAACCTCAAATTAAATTAAAAAATAGTAAATAAAATAAAATTGTTAAAAAAACCTTAAAAATTAAATTAAAAAATAGTAAATAAAATAAAAATTGTTAAAAAAACCTATAAAATTAAATTAAAAATAGTAAATAAAATAAAAATTGTTAAAAAAACCTATAAATTGAAATATTTATGAAGAATTAGATTATGCACATACTTTTCTTATTTAAAGTGAGCATACTATTGAGGTCAAATTATAAATTGAAAAAGAGCAAACAGAAGGTTATAGATAGCCATCTAGCAAGGGTCAACTCATTAAATCATCCAAAAGAGAATTCAAACTAAACAATCCTCAACAAATAAAGTTCAACAAAAACGTTCTCGCCACGAAAGCTGACAAATGCATAAGGAAATGACTTTGACACTTCACCCTCAATCTGAACAACCAACATCTGATTTTTAAGTACCTGGCGGAGGAGCGTGAGAAGGTCAAAAATATGCACATAATTATTCATTAGAGTTCCTGCCTCAACATATCTAAAAGGCAAAAGAATATCGTCAAGAGAAATTCACCCAGATACAGTTTCCACAATAATCAATAGAACATAAAAGAGACAACAGAGAAAATCAAGTCAAGCCAATTAAAATGAAGGAGGGAAACCTTAGACCTCGCACCATGACGAAATAAGTGATCTTATGGGAAGAAATAGACTGTCAGCTTACATGCAACACCCAAGAAACCTCACCATCATTTTGAAAATGATACCGCAATGACACTTACAAATACACCGCCGGAGGTGTTATGTTCATCATTGAATAGAACTGTCTGCTAAAATAAAGACTTTCTTCAATATAGAGATGTGCTGAGCAATCATACAAATTGATACAAATGAGGTTATACACTCAATAAATGGAGCTATATCACAACCCAAGAGGGAAAAAATTACCAAAAAGAGGGCAGTCTTCTCAATCTCAATGAGAAGCAAATCTAGTAAGAGTTTTCCATAAATGGAATCAACAGATGCTATTCTACAGAGGTACAACATTCCAACCGATAACACAATAGCTTTCAACTTCTAATATAATTGTCAATTTTTCACTAAAAAGATACCTCTAGTGAAGATATTAATTACTTGTAATCGATATAGAACTTCACATCCAAGTTGGCTTGTGGAAAATAAAAAGCTACTCCAAGGACTAAAATTAGGAAAAAGTAGTTATGCTAAGAGACTACAAGAAGGTAATAGTAGGAAAAAGAATGGCAATTTGGCTCATGCGAAGAAGAAGCTACTCCATTGTGATTACGTTGAATGATTCACATCAATACAGCATAAAAATAGTAAAAAAAAAACCAGAGATCTCCTACAGGTTTTTATCACTGAGACAGATATTCTGTCATCCAATATAATCCACTTGAAACTACAATTTTTTAATGACACGTCCAAATTGTAACTCCAGGAAAGTGATTCCAGCTCTTTCTATTTACCCTGTAATCCACAAATTTCAACTTTCAGATGTCTGCAGACTAAAATATAGAAGCATCAAGCTTAACATCTTCAGATTTCAACTTTTTGATGTCGTATTTGGGTCGAGTAGAAAATGGTCCGACCCATATTGACTCATTTCCATGTAATGTAAATCTAATGACCCGTACCTAAGCCGATCAATATTACTAAAACACTTTAATATTTAACCCAATCTAGGAAAACCTATAATCACCCATTTAACCCACTTTTATATGCTACTTGGATAAAAACTCCTCATCAAATTAAGAAAGTAAATTAAACAATAAAAAAATTAGTATATAAAATAAAGAACATAAAAATTCTAAAATTGAAATACTTTTAAAAAACTCTTGATAAGAGAAAGTTTGAACTGCTAACCATTGACATGAAAATAACTTTTTCAAATAAAAACTCTTCAAACATGCGTCAAGTTCGTTGTCAGACACTAACAAGAATGTTTTCTAATGATACAAGAGAAACCAAGAAAACGCCCTGCCTTCACAAAACACGAGTTCAGTTTGAGTCGCTTCAAATGCTCTAAACTCCAGAAAATCTCAAGTCGATTTCTGCTCACAATCTTTCCAAGTCACACCTCTTATGATGATCAACTCAAAATGCTAATTTATCCGGCTGCTCCCTAAGGCGCAAAGTCATCTACAAGTCAAACAATAATCACTTGCTAGGAACTTCACGGGACGCATAAAAGTCAAAACCTTACGCGAGCCCTCACCCCGATTTGCTCTCGTGAGAATATAATCGAATAGGTTGTGACTAATTAGCGCAACCGCCTAACGGAACAATCAAGCATCCACCGTTCAAAATCAGGAGTCACACAACCAAGAAAGAAAAGGGCACGAAAGGCAAGCAAAGAAAGGGGTGCTTCAACTTTGTAAGCCAAAATGAGATAGAAAACTAGAGATTACGAGACAGTTTTCAGAAGCCAATCAGATCGCATAAGAATCTACGATTGAACAGCGATAGAAGCCTAGCCTCCTTCAAAGTACTTCTAGGCGCATCATTATATCTTATTCAGCGGGTGTTCAGCATCGTAGCCGAAAAATGCCCTAATCAGCGAGGAAACTACATGGTAAAAAGTGTTTCTATTTCCAGAAACACTTTTTTTTTTTTTATTTTTGAGAATAAAAATGAAATAGAAACGCGTTTAAGTACGTTTTTATTTCAGTATTTTTTTATTTTCAAAAACATATCTGAAATAGAAATAAGAAATAAAAAAATTTCGTTTCTTGTTTCTGGAACAAATTTGAAGAACAAAAAAGAAACAAAAGCCCAGGAAGAGTATTTCTTTTCTGACGTCCCAACCGTTCAACCGTTGTCTTCTCCGCCTCTCCTCCTGCATCTTCACCGTCGTCTTCTCCGGCGCCTCCACTTTCCGGCGCCGACAGCCGCCTTTGTCTCGAGACCATCTGGCTTCTCCACCGTCGTCCTCTCCAGTGCCGACAGCTGCTACTCCTTCACCAGGTGAACCTGCTCACTGCTCCTCCTTCACCGATTGACGAGGGCTTCGGCAAGAGCCATCCCTCACCGATCTAGGCGATGGCTACTCGGAGCTTGAGCGTGAGGGCTCGCTCGAGCCAGCGCTTGCCCAGATCTGCGAGATGCTTGCTCGAGCGAGTCTCGCAGATCTGGGCGAGACCAGATCTAGGGCACCGTTGCTCGCCAGATCTGCGGCGAGCAATGCGTCTGCTCGCTCGAGATCTGGACGAGCACGCTCGCCCAGATCTGGCGAGCAGACGCTGCCCGAGATTTGCGTTGGTGTGAAGCTTATGGCAAAAAAATCGTCGAGTCGCGGAGATGTAGAGCGCATTTGTCGAGATTTCGCGTCACTGTTCGTGCTTTTTTCTTCCTCGATCGGGTTTCGGGTCTTGGGTGGGTCGGTCTCATTTGCTGTCTGGCGATCTCTGGTCAGTCGGTGACTTCCCTCCCTTTTCGCTGTTCTAATTAGCTTTAGTTCGGGTCTTGCTGGGGGCGCAATTGTTTTTTAGGGGACGAGGGGGGTGTTTAGGTTATTGAAAATTTGGGGACTTTTTGGGTCGTGGGTTGTCGTTGCTGTCACTGAGCTACGCAGCTTGTGATTAGGGTTTGTCAGCCTGATTGGGGTGGGAGGATTTTCTGTCCGAGCATTTCTTGGGGAGTGCTCCGAGTTCGGTGAGGTCCTCTGGGTTCTGTTTTGTTGAATTGCTTGATTAAGGAAGTTCCTCACTTTTGCGTCTCTCTCTATTCCTTTATTTTTGCCGGACTTCTTTGCTGCTGCTGTTCAATTCTCTTAGAATATACGTGTAGAGCCTCGGAAGATGGTTATATTGTGCGAAGATGGTTATATTGTGCAAAGCTGAACACCTTTTTTGTCTTATAATGACGTTCTATAAATTCGTTTCGCCATTTTCACTCACTGGATATGTTTTTGATACAGAACTGTGGATAGTTTTTGCATGCTAGGTTGGTCTCTGCATCATTTGTGTTCCATGTTCTGCTTGTGATCCACTGGTTAGAGTCTGTTACTCATGTGAATCGAGGAAGTCTGAGTGAAGATAGCTTTATACGGAGAGTAGATAATCAGGCCTGGCTCTGGATAGCTACTTAGACTCCGTTCACCAAGGGGCAACACCCCCTATGGTCCCATTCCTTTCAGATGTTGAACTTGCAAAAATGGGATTGCTTTTCTATCTGATCATCTAGAAAGTTGATAACCTTGATAACCTTACTCATAGAGTACTCGATTTCATCTGTACCTAGGATATTGTCATTGGAACTCCCGGTCGTTTGAAGGATCTGATTGAAGAGGATGTTTGCAGCTTAAATGAAGTAGCTTTTGTGGTAAGTTGACTTTTCCTTATAGTGTTTCCGTTTCGTGTTATGTGATGTTGGCACGGTCATATAGCTGTCATATAACTTGGTATTGAAGAGTTTTATCAATGTGTCATTCAGGTGCCCATCATATTGCTCTTTGACAAGCTTTGTGTTTTATAATGAGTTTTCTACTGACTGGAATATATATGTGGCATAGGAATTTTTTAACAAAGTTGGCATTTATTAATTCAAGACCAGATACTACTTGTGGTTAGACGGGGGATACATGGAAGTTTTCCCTCTTTCCAGTCATGCCGAACGCAATTATTGCTATGTCATGTTGTTTTCTCATTATATTTGGATTACGTAGTTATCGGGTAATGCTATATGTGATTATTACCATGCAATTGTGACGTGAAATATGAAATTTGTCATGTCTTTATCATGTCGTTTTCTCAGTAGGTGTGGATCTTTATTTTGCCATATTGTTGCTCCGTGATTTCATTTTCTTAAATCATGATTTAATCTAAATTGACATGAACTTTTATAGATGAATGTAATCACACCACTACACATTAGAAAATAGTTTAGTTGATCAATAACAACATAGAATAAATGTTCTGGCGATATTTTGTAATCCTAAAACAACACATAACACATGCATAGGAAATTAAATGATAAATGATTTAGGGAACTAAATGATAAGATCCCTAGGTTTCGCTTGACCAGTTCGTCCACATGTGCGCTTAGATAATTGACTTTCCTACAGTTGCTTGAGCCACTATGTATCCAGTCAACCTAGTCTTTCTCGAGCTAATTGGTTACGACTTTAGTCTAGTATTTAAGTTTATGATCATTTTTACATCTCATAAATTACCCATAGTTCCATCAAAAACAAAAAACAAAAAAATTACCCAGAGGAACCGTATTGCTATTCTTTGGCGGGTCCCAATTTGCAAAATTTGAGATGCAGTGGCATGAATAGGTGTATTGGCTCTCCACATGCTTTACCTCGCACTTGGTATTAATTTTGTGAAGAAATTTGATTGCATTTTTCCATCTTTATACACATGACTGGACTGCTTCTCCGACTGCTAAAGATTTTCTGCTTATTGCCAATCTAATATAATTTTTCTTTGTTTGTTGAAACATCATATGAGCAGGCTGTTGCGAGAGGGTTAAAAGATCCTTCATTCCGTGTGATTCAAAACCATTTTGCAATCTCTGGGAATCTAGGTGAAGTAGCAGCCAAGGTACAACTACCACTATGCTGCTGCAAACGTCATTGCACATGATAATGCAAATTTGAGATTGTGATCTTGGTGTTTCATTGTCATTCCTTATCTGTTCCATTCTTAAAGCATCTATTAACAAGGTTAGGTACACTTAGATTTGATCATTTTATGAAAATGGCATCTGTGGATGCCTAACCCGTGCTAAGATCAGCCTAGCAGGCTGTGACCATAACTCATAATTTCTGAGAATCTCAATCTTCTATTAAACCTTACTTAAGTTGGCCTTTCGGCTTGTTTTTTCATTGTCTTAATCTTAGAGATCTTGTAATTTAGTTGGATCGTGGACAAAATAGGATAGGGTATACGGACTCATATAGGTTACCATGCTGATTTTGTGTATGGCGTGTAGTTATTATGATATTATGTTATTGATTTAATTCATAACTCATATGATGCTCAACCGCTCGAAGATTCAATGGCATCTGAGAGACAGACATTCAATGCAAAGTGGACGGAGTCTGTAACCAATATACTTGTCGGTTTATTGGTGGATGAGGTGAAAAGGGGAAATCGCACCTCTTCCACTTTCAACAAAGCGGGGTGGAGGAATATATTGACATAACTCAGTAGACAGACAGGATTCCAATATACCATGGTACAGCTGAGGAACAAGGTAAACAAACTGAAAAAACAGTATGCCAGTTTCCACAAACTCATTTCTCAGTCCGGATTTGGTTGGGATAATGTGAACAAAAGAGTTGTTGTCGACGATCCAAGTATATGGGAATCTCATATCATGGTATTTCTTAACTTTGTGATCATTTTGATATCATTATAGATGTCAATTTTAAAATGTAAGATTATATTGCTGAAATGTCATTATTGTGAAAATTGTAGGATAATGTCGAGTGGGCAAGATTCAGGAAGAATGGATTTCCTCAGTATCCAGAGCTCTGTATTGTTTTTGGTGGTACATATGCTACTGGGGATCACGCCATAGAAAGTGCTCAAGATGTAATGGTGTCGGATGATGATGACAATGGTGATGACAATGTAGGTGGTGACAATAGTGGTGGCGATGCAGATGGTGTCAATGCAGGTGGTGACAATGATGGTGGCAATACAAATGATTTCATTGGACACCACACTGATGACAGACTCTTTACAATAGACGATGCTGGAACTTCAGTTCGTGGAAAGCACAAAGTGGATAGAACTCCAAATAGTAAGAGGAGAAGAAGGAGTAACCAATCCGGTTTTGCTGACACTTGCAGAGCCATACAAGATCTTCTGAAAGTTAGGTCATCAAGTCAATCTGGTGGTGCCTCTGCGAGCTGAGAGACTACACAACCACCTATAGACCCTTTCTCCGTATCTGCTGTGGTCCAGATTCTACTGAGTATACCCGAGATAGAGCAAGATGTTTACAATAAAGCAGTGAAACAAGCATGCGTCAGTGCCCCATGGAGGAAGGCTTTCATTACATCCACACCTGAAAGGAGAAATGGACTTCTTCAATGGCTTTAGTAGATGTTTGGAAATATATTATGAATTGCATGGAGTTTCATTAGACTGTATAACTTATATTAGCACTGCCCTCTTTAGTTTATTCAAATATGATTAGTGTTGAGACTCTTGTACTTATATGTAATGGCATATCTTATTGAGATTTTATGACTTATGTTATTGATTGTCATTGGATGTGTTTTCAAAATCTATATCGATGTTTTTATATTTCTGTGATTGTATAGGTACTATGGAAGGGGGATCAAATAGTGTATCTAATGAGCAGGTATAACCAGTTGGGCAAGTCTTGGATGATGATGATATTAACATATTGATAGCGTGGTTGTGCTTAGCTGCGATGGACACGTTCCTACATACGAGAGAATCTATTAGGGACAGTCAATTATCAGGAGCACAATGGATAATGGAGATTGTTCATGGACATTCAGATAGGATATATGAAGCATTTAGGATGGAGAGACATGTTTTTCTGAATTTATGTGACTTAATGAGGGTAAGGGATTGGTTGAAAGATAGTCCATATGTTCAAATTGATGAACAAGTTGGGATATTCTTAAGTTTGGTCACTCACAATAGCTCAAATAGAGATTTATGTGAGAGATTCCAACATTCAGGAGAAACGATAAGCAAGTATTTCAATAAAGTGTTGAAAGCAATGATTAAACTTTCAAAAGAGATAATCAAACCACCATCCTTTGATGTCATTCCACAAGAAATTCTTATTGATCCTAGTCATAAATGCTACTTCAAGGTATGATTTTTATATTGATTTTATACCGTCAAATACATGTAGTTGATAATCTTATATGATATTAGATTGTTAATATATTGATAGGGCTGCGTAGGTGCTATGGATGGTACCCATATAGATGCTACCGTCCCTATGTCTCAGCAAATTCCATTTAGAGGTAGGAGTGGGAGAACGACCCAGAATGTGCTGTGTGTTTGCTCTTTTGATATGAAATTTACTTTCGTGTATGCTAGATGGGAAGGATCTGCCAACAATTGTCGAGTGCTTTCGGCAGCACTCGAAAATCCTCAACTGCAATTTCCTCGACCATCACCTGGTATTTACTTTGTTTATCAAGATAATTTTATGATTATATATTATGGTTGAATATCACAACAAATTTATATATATCATGTTATAGGGAAATATTACGTGGTAGATTCGGGTTATGTAGCACTTCCAGGATTTTTAACTCCATTTAGAGGCGAGCGATATCATCTTAGCGAGTATAGAGGGAATGGGGGACGACCAAGGACAGCAAGAGAATTGTTCAACAAAAAGCACTCTTCACTAAGAAATGTAATTGAGAGGTCATTTGGGGTATTAAAGAATCGCTTCACCATTTTGAGACAGATGCCTCCATTTACAATTCGGAAGCAAGCACTTGTTATAATTGCTTGTTGTGCTCTCCATAATTACATTTGTAATCAAGATGCGATGGATAGAAATTTTTCCCTATATGGAGATCCGGAGTATCCATGCGGACCTACAGAAGTGGAGGTTGCAGATAATACATTGCATGATGCACCTAGAATGAACATGCTTAGGATAAGGATTGCAAATAAAATGGCGAGGGATCATAATATGCCTGAGATTTCATGACATTGTGTTTCTGACTTTTGTAATATTATTTTTAAGTACTCACTTATCAAATTCAATGTGATGAAGTTGAACAATGAACTATATTACTTCATTATTGTGATGTTATGTATTAAAGGGTCTATGTAGAGATCTATGAGATACTCTTCTTTTAGCTAGCTCTTATTGTGTAAATTTTACTTACCTCATTTCTTGTTCCAAGTATGCACATATGACCATGGTCAGAATATTTGTCTTCATACACCATGAACAAAATTAAATTGATGAGCATTTCATGAGAATGATAATGCAATGCAAACTTTACACTTTATTGAAAAGAAAGCCACGTGAGAAAAATTTGGTACAAAGTTTATTTATAAAATTATCTTCAAAGTATGCACTTATAACCATGTTCAAAATGTTTGACTTCACTCACCATGAACAAAATTAAATTGATGAGCATTTTATAAGAATGAGAATTCAAATCCAAATTTATACTTTATTAAAAATAAAAAAAGCAATTGGGTTCAAATTTGGTACAAACGTAAAAAATTTTCTTCCAAGTAAGCAAATATGATAATGTTTAGAATGTTTTCTTTGACTCACCATGAACGAAATTAAATTGATGAGCATTTCATAAGAATGATAATTCAATACCAAGTTTACATTTTATTAAAAAAACTTGAAAAAAAAATTGGAACAGAAATTTTATGCGATTCAAACGTGTTTTACGTTTTTTCTATTCCAAAACAGAAATTTTGTGCGATTACCAAACGTGTTTATGTTCTTTTTCTATTCCAGAAACCGAAATTTTATATAGTTACCAAACGCATTTTTTTGTTTAAAAATTGTTCCTTGGAACAGAAACACTTTTTTTTTTTTTTTTTTTTTTTTTTTTTTCTTGGAACAATTTTTAAATAGAAACGTTACCAAACGCGCCCGAACTAGTCGAAACAAAACGAATGGAAAGCTTGATGCGGACATGAGGAGGGAATCATGACATGTACTTTCGAGTTACGATTGTTCGCCTGAAATTGGCAGCACTAATCATCCAAGAAATAGGGCACGAGAGCGAGAGAGAGAGAGAGAGAGAGAGAGGGAGAGAGAGAGGGTGGTGGTGCTGCTTCGTCTTGAAGAGAGAACAGAGGACTCGACAGTTGAAGGTAGAGAAAATGAGTTTCTAGTGGACCAGTTTCCACCTTTGGGCTTCAAAAATGGGTCGAAAATGGGTCAGAAAGTCTGACCCATATAAGACTGAACAAAAAAGCGGGTCAAATGTGGGTTAATAGTTGTAATGAGCTATTAACCCATATTCGACCCATATGTTAAAAATATGGATGCAAAATGGGTCCATGACCCATTTTGCCACCTCTAGGGTTGACCAAGCCCACAAGGTCACCAACCTCAAGTAAGAAGAGGAGGAAAAAAGAAGAGATAAAATTAAAAACAAAAAAAATATATATTTTTAAAATGTAAAAATTATCCACATTAACATTAGTCGTTTCGTGTAGGACAATGTGAGTGTGGGCTGCTTAACGTAAGATAGTTAACATTGACTAAATCACAACATTAGCAATATCCTACCAAAATTAGTTGGAATGATTGAATTAACAATTTGTTAAAGTGTTCATCACTAGTTTGACAAATCGTTAAAATATTTTGGACTAGATTAATATAATTGAAAGGTTTATAATTAAATTGTTATAATTTAAAATTTTAGAATTGACTTAGTTGTGATATAATAGATTTATGATTTTTTTGATAATTTTTCTTTAAAAATAAAGCATGTAAAAAAAATCAATCAACATAAATTTTTAACTCGTTTGTCATGACCCATTGAATTTCATACTGAAAGTGGAAGTTTCCTGTTCATCTAAGACTATATATATTACACACACACACACACATATATATATATATATATATATATATATATATATATATATGGAAGACCTAACTATTTCAGTTGAGGCAAAACTTTTTACTTAAAAACTCTAAAAACATGTTTCGTAAGAGAAAATTTACCGATACAAGAGGATATTTTTGGACATGGAGAACAGGGACCACGAGCCCCTCTCAGCTCCTCCTAGCTATCCATCCCTACGCGGGCGCTCTTTAGTCACCGTTACCCCTCAGATTACTAAATTAGATGACACGTATCATATAAGTACTAATTTGGGATTATTCGTAATATTAATCTAATTTAAATTAAATTAGCGAAATGTAAATTTATCATAAATATATCGATTATGGATAAATTTGTCATAAGATGTATCAATTTAGGGTTTTCACGGTATTTACCTAATTACATATGAGAAAGTGCATCTAGGACGGTCATATAATTTATCTCTGATTAAGGCAGCTAAATATTATATCCTCCGGGATGGAGCAACATGACTGATCCATCTTTGCATTTGAACAGTCAGTCGAAGACTAGGAAACAGCAACATTCAAACTAGAGTAACAAGATCTGTAGGGCTGAAAGGACCATGATAGATAGACTTTCCTTAAGTCCTGCCTCGCTTATCTATGGAGATGCTCCATGAAGATCTCCCTGCCTCGTCCCGAGGGCCGGTGGTTGGAGCGAATGCCTGATCCCTAGGATGGATCGCAGACTGCACGGCGTGGCCGGCCAGCAGAGAGCCTCCTATTCTTTGTTGCTGAATCACCAGGACCGAGGCCGTGCTCTCAAAGTCCGGCGATGCGAGCATGTCGGGGAGGATGCCGAGCTCGGGGCACTCGCTCCACTGTTCGAGCCCCATGAAAATCGGGGAGGCCTGGTGTTGCCTCCCGATCATAATCAGATCGTAACCGTCTGCCATTTTTCCGATGAATGAAGCTAGGGCCGCCCCGTCTCTCACCACCTCTTCCACGTAGACGAATCTGTCGTTCCCCATGTTGATATGCCTATACTCGTAGATCAGTTCCGTGTCGATCCTCCGGTCTTTCGTGTTCTCACTCCCGAAGAGAAGGAAGCGAATGACCGTTACGATGACGTTCTCGTGTTTCACCATCCGGGAACCATAGGCAAGTGACTCCGCATCATCCGGGCCGCCGATGAAGAGGACCGCGACGTGGAATGTGGATTCGCTCGTCAGGATTGGAAGGGTGCCCCTCACGATCCCCCTGTCTATGAGGATCCCAACCGAGCACGGCGCTTGCTCTAGGACATGTAGATTCATGATCTGGACATGTCGGTTTACCTTGCCTACTTGGCCATCGACAGCCCACTGCTTGTGAAATGGGACGATCACGATGCTCGCTCTCTCGTCGAGGGCCACCTGGCATATATCGACATGCATGGTATCGAAATCAGATATGGCAGTGAACGTCTCCACCGTGACACGCCCTTCGCGGTGGTGCTCATAGTTCCTGAAAGCATTAATAATGTGCCCAGACGTGATTGAACTAGAGTCGATGACTCGATCGCTGTGGCACACGAGCATGGTGGTGGTTCGGCCAATGAGCTCTACCAGCACCATTGCCATGATTGTGATTGGGCTCTCTTCCGAAGCATGGGATACCTCTAGGAGGTTTAAGATTGTCGGGACACTGTCGTGACTGTCGACACAGACGACAATCCGGAGCTCGGAATTGGGCTTGCTATGCTGGATCGAAGATCTTTTGGCCGATATGAATTGCCTTGAAGGATCAAAGAGGGCTTTCACAAGAGGGGTTGTGATTCCTGTCACCAGTATAGTTGATATTACACACAGGGAAAACAGTTCAGTCGTTAGGACCTGCCATACACAAGTTTCAGATTATCTCAACATGATGGCAAAGCAATTGACGTTACATAAAACACATGTTTTCGTTCATCTATGGGCTGCTCAAATCCGACATCTTCTAGAACTATGTAAGTGCAGAAATCAACGGCTGCATGCACAGAAATGAGAGATTACCCGGCCATTTCGCCAGACGTTGTAGAGCACGAGCTCAATTATGCCTTTTCCGTTCAAGATGAGACCGAGAACAAAGGCTTCTCGAAAGGGAATCTTGCTGTAGAGCGCGGCCGATACTACCACCCCGAATTTGACGAGGACGGAGATGCCGAACATAGCAGAAAGGATACAGAGAGACTCATAGCGAATTTGGAACATGTCGGTGCGTAACCCCGACACCGACACAAACGCAGGGTAAAGCAAGCTGGATGTGAAGAGTTCTAGCCTCGATTCGATGGCCGTGCCCAGCGGCGGTCCATCCGGGATGATCAAGCCCAGGAATAGAGGGCCGAGATAGTGTTGGCCGACGCTCTCACCGGCGAGCCCTGTCAAGAGGACGAGCACTACGACACACATCAAAGTGGCCTCGTCGATGGTTTTCCCGGGCTGAGTATCGCGTATCATACGCAATATCAGAGGCTTAAATACATAAACAACAGTGAGCAGAAGCGCTACTGCCGATGCGATAGATAAGCCGGACGCCGCTGCACGGCCACCACTATCCCCGATCCCTGACCCTATGGCCGCCAATGCGATCCCTATCAAGTCGCAGACCATGGACGAGGAGATGGCGAGCCTGCCCAGGTCAGTGTTGTGGATCCTAAGCTCGATGAGCAGGGAGGAGATGACCGGAAAGCCCGTCAGAGCCTGCACGCCCGCGACATACGGCAATGCCTTTTTAAGGCTCGAGCCCATGGTGACGTGGTTTTGTAGGACCGTAGCCAGGACGAGCAGGACGACCAACGAGAAGAGCAACATGGAGGAGCCGATCACGACTGCCTTGCGCCCCGGCCGCAGCATCGTGGCCGGGTCCATCTTCACCCCGAGACAGAAGAGGAAGAGCATGACGCCGAACATCGTGAACGTCTCGATGATTGTCTCGCTCCTCGCAGGGAATATGATCGACGCCATAGCCTTGCAGCGGCCTAAAACGGAGGGTCCCAGCAGAATTCCTCCCTATCATCATTTCGGCAGTTACATGAGCATCGAGCTGTTAAAAGTTTTTAGCATGCATCGTTCACGACGCGTTCTCGGCATCAATCCATCGACAGTGACGACGACTACATTGAATGGACATCGAAGATAGACAAAAGAGATGGGGACCGTACGAGGAGCTGCGACACGATGGTGAGCTGACCGAGCGGCTTGAGGACGAGGTGGACGAGCCGGTTGACGAAGAAGATGAGAGTGAGTTGAAACATGAGGAGCGGGGTCGGGAGATTCAGGGGGTTCTCCCGGAGCCATACGCTCTTCCCCCTTGTTTGGTACATTTGCTGGCACATGAGCGTCTTGTTCATTAACAGTAGTTGGTTCATTGTTCTCGAAAGAGCCTCCTTACGGTCCCACTGATCCATTCCTTCACGTTTTAACGCTTTTTGTTGGTTCTCACAAGACCCAAAAGAAGGACACCAGAAGTGAAAAAAGCCGGGCTAGAGAGAAAGGGAGAGAGAGATAGAAAAAGAGAGAGAGGGGTTGAGAGGGCCAAGCATTTTGGCGTTCTACTTTTGCACGGTTGACCTTCAAGTGAGGATTGTTGGAGGGCTTGTGGAGGACAGCCGCTTCTAGTTTCTCCTACACTTCGGCTTATACGGATGCCGTTGGCTTCTTTTACTGCAACGTTTGGTCCTGGTGTTACGATGCAGATTGAAAGGAGAAGAGCACGCGCACGCAAAAATGGGTCTAGCTTTCGACACCTGTGCGCTTCTCTCTTCGAACGCCCTTGAATACGTTGGCTCGTGGCCTTTGCAATAATTGCTCGGGTGTCGGGGGATGGGGAGATAGTTGCATTCGATCAAAATATAGTGAAGTGCTCGGAGAGTCGCGGACATCCTCGTTAATTGAAAAAGGAAACAAATCGCTCTTGCTTCGGCTTCCTATTTGCTGCTTTTGACTTCTAGACATCAAGCTCGGTAGTATTTTCAATTCACAAATGTAGCAGTCTCCAATTATTCTAACTGCGCGCTATTAATCGCCTAAGGAATTAGATTCAAATTTTCCCCAGTCCCTTTTCATCAATAGTCCTATTAAACACGAATTAGTGTTGTTCATTCGATCGATTCCTACCTCTCTATCTATCTCTCACATGTTTGGTTCAAAACTCAATGGACGTGTATAAGAAAAATGCTATCCCCCACTCAGCTCAAGACGACTTATATTTTTCTCCCTTGACTCATACCCATAGTTAGAATAAGAGAACGAAACAACTAGTTTTGAACATAGATATAAAAATGTTGCTTAAATAGATATAAGCAGGGTTGGGAACCACAAATCTATTTTAATAAACAAATGCATTTTGCAAGTTCCTTATCATGGATAGTTACTACAAACTACAAAGTAACATATATAATATTTACATTCTCGATGTGGATAACACATAATTGGTTCTCATCTTTCAGAGACTACGAATATAATAGGAGTATGTATCAACAAAAGAATCATGGTCATCTCATGGCTACATTCCTTTATCATTTCCAATTGAAGGATCCATTAACCCAACTAACAGAGAATTATAATGGATTAATTTTTTTTACGTTTACTGTAGATTGGAAATAAATGTACTTTCTATAGGACTTTTTGGGGGGATTTATCAGCATTTTAACTACTTTAGCGATTCGGATAGTCACTTGAAATTCTTGATTATTCCATTTCTTGATGTTAGTAATGTATAGCGGTCAAATTTGATCATTTGCTTCTTAAGACTTTTTATTTTTTTTTCCATTGTGTAGGAGTGAAGAAAATGAATATAAATTAATAGAAAATAGAATATAAGAAAAAACATGAATAAGCTAAGCTAAAGGACGTATTGTAAGTGTTCCTTATTTTAATCAATCAATATGTCAATATCCTTCTCGAGAGAGCAATCGAATGGAAAAAGTTGCGTCTTCCTTAGTTGGGGAAGAATCCACCCTAAATCAGAGAGAGAACTGGATTTGGTTAGACAATATGGGGTTGGTAAATGAAGATTGGCTTTTTAGTGAGGTACCAAATGTAAAGTCAAATATTCGATATGATTTTACAAGATCTAATTTCATTCAAATAATTAATCTTAGCCAATTGAAAGGATCTACCGATCAATCCAAATATCATTTCGATTTTAGTATTAACGAGGATTTAGAATATCACAAATTAAACAATAAAGAAGAGATTCAACAACTAAAAGGAAAAAAAATGAGATCATGGAAGTGTAAATATCCCCAAATAATGAAGAGATAACAAAATAAAATTCATTTTTTTTTTTTTTTTTTGAAATATTTATGTAGTAAGAGTTAAGTTATAACTAGGGATGACTGGCTCCAAATTTCGATTCCAAATTTGGTATAGGTTCCACTTGGAATTTTGAACCTACAATGTGTCATTCATTTTCCGAAATATTGAATCTACTTTGCATATCGTAAAATAACTTATCGTGTCACGGAATTGATTTCATGGTGAATGTAGGTTCCATTTGTATTATTAATTGAATGACTATAATGCTTTATCGTCTTTAATGACTACCATTTCCATTTTAAGACATACTCACTCTTTCTACCTACAATGATTTCTCATACTCCTTATATTCCAGTAAAATGATTTCAATAAAGTAAATAGCAGTTCCTACAATTTATTAACCATAATCTATATTTAGACATAAAAAAATATGAAATATTAACAAAATGAAAGTTTTAGTTATAAAATGGACACTCTAATTAGTAATTTCATAGTATGCATTGCAAGGATGTAAATCAAGAAAAACACAAAAACCTATTTCATATTCAAGGTTTTGTCTATTTAGAACTAAGAAGCTAGAAACGAGTTTTGCAATTTATCGAACCTGAAACCTATCATACATATATTATAATCTAGAATTGGATAAGTTCTCACCGATCTGATTATCTGATTTTAAGTTTTACTTGGAACCATGCTCGTCTCTAGTTAGTATTGATTAGCTGAGTATTTCATTTTCTTATAGTTCTTTCTTAAGAAGATGCTACTTTTTTAACCACCGCTTGCGGTGGCCGCGATAGTTTGAACTCTCTCCCCCTAACGCAACGGGGAGGAGTTCAAATCCTCTCACGGTCGCTAGGGATTCTTAAGTGTGGTGTCGGGATGGTGGGTCCTCCGCTAGCGTCACTCCAGGGTTTACTCTCCGGCTGTCGGCCATGCGGGGGTTCCCTGGGTTACCAAAAAAAAAAAAAAAGATGCTACTTTTTAACTCATCCATGGGTAGCACAGATGATGTGAGTGTTCTCTCTTATCATGAAGGTCGAGAGTTCAAATCCTTTGTTGCATTCCACTACTTAAGTTGGGGTCCCAAGGGATTATTGGGCCAGCCCTTGAAGTTTTATGTCTGAATAGTGACTTGCGGCGAGGTTTGACGATGCTACCGAAGCATAAGAGGTTGTGTGATCCCCAAATGATGATCTCCCGCAGTTCCTCGATAAAAAAAAAATCGCTAGTTTTTAGGTAGTTATTCACCTTTCAAAAATATTCGTGATGTTTAGTATTATATTAATGACTTTCTTTGCATTGTCGAAAATGAGTAGTTTTCTTGTAAAATTGATATCGTCTTTTGGAATAATTATTGGGCAACAATATCCTCTAATCCCAAAATTACTAATTTCACCCAATCCCTCCATATGTGATGTTATGTCCTACTTTGGAACTCTTATCTATTATAGACGACGCAGGAACTTTCTAAGCCAAAGGGGTTATAGAATAGATAGAACGCCGTTATGTAATTGTTTTAATATGCATTAACTGTTTATCTATTTTTGAATTATGTCAGGGAGAAAGAAAAGAAACGGTGATCTTTCGACGACCTATGGGATTGTCCTTTTCTTCCGGCATGGAGCCACGTGACAAATGGATGAGAACGATGACGTGTCACGTGGGGAAACGGATTCGCGCTAATACCTATGATGTGGATAGGAACAAGGGAAAACATAAGATCCCGCAACACGTGGCAATTAGTTGCCACAATCTTGTCCGTCCGACTTTTTCAGTTGGCCAATTTCCAAAAAGAAAAGAATAGTTCCGCTAGATATGGATACTTCGAACAAAGGCTGTGGGCGAATATCTTTCACATCTTGTCGCCATTTACGCGTCATTAGATTCTCCAGAAGATGTTCGATAAGTATCAGGATATTTCGGAAAGAAAAAGGACGGAGAAAATTAAGGAAAATAGTAAGCCGGAATTTATTTTTGATACCGCTCGCGGCATCCAGCCGGGGCAAAACTGAGTGCGGTGCGGGTGCGGGTGCGGGTGCGGGTGCGGCGCACTGGCATTTTCCTGGACCGGCCGCCGGGCCCGCCACACACTCATTGCACGTGGGCCCCACGCCCTCGTAGTCTAAACGACCTTCTTTTCATAACTGCATTATCCGTCCATTTTGTCCTTTTTTAGTGAATATGTTGGCCAGTATTTATAGTAGTTTTTGTTCCTCTTAGCATTGGAAAAACAGAAGTTTTGTCCATTGGCTATGATAACCAACATTTAGGCGTGCATTATATGTTTTAGATAGAGTTAAGAGAGCCTATTCGACTATCTTTTAGTAATCCGTTCAACTTAATTCATGTGATTTAGGGCGGTTTCATATACCTCGCTTAAATGATTCAAATAACGGTATCGGGATTTTATTTATGAATTAATATTATGAAAAAATTTAAACTAATATATATGATAAATTTACCAAAAATTAACTTAAATCTCAAATATCATTAAAAAAAATTTATCATCCATTGATTTTTATTAAATTAGATTAATACCACAATATATATATATATATATATATATATATATATATATATATATATATATATATATAATATATATGAATATGAATATGGAGTTTTTAATAATTTTTAATCATTTCCTTATTTGTCCATAGTATATCGATGTTTTAAAAAATGTTACAAATGGTCCATATATTTTTTAGTCAATGTGCAATTTCGTCCCCGAACTTTCAATTCGCTCAATTTAGTTCTAAACTATTGATAAATGTCCGATTTAATTCCCGAACTTTCGATTGGGCCAATTTAAATTCCTTTATTTATCCATAGTATATCGATGTTTTAATAGTGGATTGAAAAAGAAAAAGAAAATCATCGCGTCCTCTCTCTCTCTCTCTCTCTCTCTCTCATTCCCGTGGGCCGCCCAAGACCCATCTAACTCGTTGAAAAAAATTATAATATTTTTTACTCAGTTATTTATAACGACGGTGGGCTCGAAGGTACGGTAGCGTCCCCTTATCTTCTTTAGCTTCGTAAGCTTCGTTGCTCCACTTCCGCCGATTCCCTCTTAACCTGCAACAACCACGACCGAGCTTCGCTTCCGGTTCCGCTTTCTGCGCGCAGCATCGAAGTGGCGGCAATGGACGTGATCTCGAGGACGAGCCCCCTCCCGACGCCCTCCACGCTGAATCCCCACGCCCCGCTGTTCGTACCGCTGGCGTACCGGGCGGTGGAGGACTTCTCCGACGAGTGGTGGGCCCTGGTCCAGACCTCCCCGTGGTTCCGCGACTACTGGCTCGAGGAGCGCTTCTGCGACCCCCAGGACGACCCCCTCTTCTCCGCCGCCGCCGACGACGACGACGATCTGGCCCTCCCCGACCTCGACTCCCTCTTCGACGACTGCGATCAAGCCCTCGCCGACGGTAAGTACTCGAGACCCGAAACTTCTGGCGACGTCGGGATCCGACCATTTCGTGGGTTGTGTCGAGAAAAGAAACTGAAAAAAATGGTTTTTTGGTTTTTTGCTGCTTTCTTGCAGAGGGGAAGGAGGAATGGAGAGGGTACTGTGGAGATCTAGTTTCGATCGGGGGGTTGAAGTGGAAGGAGGCGCGACGCGAGGCTCGCGCGCCGAGGTACGCGGAGAAGGCGCCGAAGATCGTGAACAGCTCGAGGGTTTGCCCGAGGACGATTCAGCAGCCGCGCTAGGTTCGAGTTCGACTCACTGGGCCTGGGCTGGAACAAGGCCGAGTCGAGTTCATTGCGTTTCGGCCGTGAATTGAATTTGAATTCAGCTACTGTTGGCTTACTGCTTTTGTAAATAGAGGCGTCTTGTGTTTCTGCTCTTAGGTGTTGTTTTCTGACTGTTGTTTTAGCTCATGTAATTGGAATATGTACTGAATTCACCAATGAAAATCGGGAAAAAAAATTGGAAAATTCGATCATCGGCGACAAGGAAACCGCTCATATACATGGTACTTAACACGCGGATCTGATTATCCGTGGCGGATAAGTAGCGTACAACTGCGAATTTCGACCATTCACGACCATGAGCTAGTTTATCCCCTCTTCCTCTACCTGGAGTCTGGCGATTGTCCCCGTCAATCGATCGATCCCTAGCGCGAAAGTACTTCCGTAGTTTTTAAGTAGTTTGATCGTCCGATCCCCAGCTACTGGCTTGCTTTCCGATCTTGTGAAGCGCTCTGATCACTGCCTCCGACGTCACGTTTCCGGTCACGGTCACCTTGTTCAGCTCCACGTCCACGTCATAAGTATCGATGTCTGCAATTCGTTTTGCGAATTAACACAAGCACAAGCGTCTCGGCTGCTTCCAAAGTAAAAAAAGAAGAATCTGTCATTTCGGAGCATGTTACTACGCTTGGAGCGAGATTACCTTCCATCTTCTTGATTGCTTTGAGGATCTTCTTGATGCACTCTTCGCAGTGCAGACCCACCTTCAACTCCACCACCTACTCGCAAGAACAAGAACAAGAACAAAGAGGCCACCAAATCATTCAAGCCCGCAAACGGGGAAAGAGAGTATCAAAAAGCAACAACGCGTAACTGGAGACTACCGTACGTTAGTCATTTCTGCGACGGCGGGCTGTGAAAATCTGCGGAGCCGAATGAGTCCCCTGTTCGGCCGAGGAAGACGAACGCTGTAGGTTTTGTTTTAAGCGAAGGAAGGTAGAGGGCGGAGAACTGGATGCTTTACGTAGGTGCTTGGAAAGATGGTCGGACGGGAACTTCTCTTTTGCTAAAAGCTTCTTTAAAGTTTGCTTTTTGTCGACTTGTCTCCCTTTGGCGATGTTAAGGGTCGGCAAAAGCTACAGAATTGCCGCGGTGCTGGAATGGTCATTCAACGGCTGTGGCTGAATGACGCGATGTTGGTGGAGCCCAAGTCCAGCCGGCACGACGCCGCTGTTACACAAATGATATGTTTTTCCTTGACGATGATTAATGCGAGGTATAGGCATAATATGAAATTTGTGGATGCAAATCTTACAACCATTCTTATTGATCACTAGAACAAAGTACCAATCTCGCACTTCAAACTCATTCTATGAATCATTTAAGCAAACGTATCTTATGATTTTGTACACTGCGTATTCTTCACAACTTTGTCGGCTCCGATTTATCATAATTGCCTATAACAATATATCAAAATCATTTTTCTTCACAAAAAAGAGATGTGCCAAGCACAAGACAATGGACTGACTTTGTTCAAAGCTTGTTCACTAAGAGTAAGGGCGCGCATGACTAAATTTCTGGAACATAAATCAATTTCTATTCTATTGACAAATTTATGAATAAAGAAATACGTTTGATAAACGATTTGAAATTTCTATTTCTAAAATAAACATTCGTTTGATAACAAAATAAAATTTCTATTTCTAGGAGCAAAGAATGACTCGGTGTTCGGTGGCGAGTTTGACGTCTGGCGACTGGCATTTGGCGTCCGGTGATTGGCGGCGAGCGGCCAAAGTCCAAAGTCCAAAGTCCAACGTCCGGCGTCCGGCGCCGAAATCTAGCGACCGGCGACGGGCGGCCAAAGTTCGGACTCCAGCGACTGACAACTGATTTCCAATGTCTGAAGTTCGACGTCCAACGTTTGATATCAAGAGTCCGGCAACCAGAGGCCAGCAGTGGGTGGCCAGTGGTCGAAGTCTGGCGGTGGGTGGTCGACATCTGGCGGCCGATGGCGAGCGGGGGAAGGTCAACGGTGGACATCTGGTGGTTAGTGGTGAGCCTCTGACATCTAACGATTGGCGATCAGCGACCAACGACCCGTGGACATTTGGCATCCGGCAGGGAGTGGTTGGCGATAAACGACTAGAGTTCAATGGCTGGCGGCTAGTGGCTGAGGTCGGTGGCGGGCGTCCAGCATCCCACAAGCGGCAAGTGGGCGACAAGCGGTGACGAAAGTGAACGATGAGAAGAATTTTGATTTCTCATTTCTGTTCTAGAAATAGAAAAGTTAAAAATTTTAACTTCTAATTTCTGCTTCAAATCTATTTCTGGAATAGAAATCTATTCCAGAAATAGAAAAATGAAATTACATTACCAAACGGATTTCTGTTCTAATCCTGTTCCGGACAATAGAAAAACAAAGAAATAGAAAGATATAAATGTTGTCATGCGCACCCTAAATGTCTGCGTAGGTTTTTAGAGTCCATACCATACATAAGAACAAGGGAAATTATGAAATTCATACTTCAAGCTAATAGTGCTTATTAAAATGGGAGGAAATTTCAATTAAGAGCCTAAAGTGGAACAATTTTCTTAAAAAAGGACCAAAAATGGATATTGTCTCAAATAAGAACCTGAAGTGATCAACTTAGTTACAAATAAGGGCCTCAACTTAAAAGTCAATCAAATCTTATTTGTATTTAGGAGTATTTTCGTTTAAAGAATTTCTTTTTCCTTCTTTTCATAATTTATTTTCTCCTTCTCTTTCTTTTCTTCATCATCATTGTGCCTTCGCCTTTTTCACTCTTTAGATCGCATTTCATCAAAGTCCATCTCTATCTTCCTTGCTGAATTAGCCATCAACGCCCTCAACCTCACTTGTCATTGCCCTTAACAGCAATTCCAATACCTTTGTTGAAAGATGGAGGTCAATCCAAGCCCTAGATTGAGCACGAGTGGACCAAGATGTGACGCTCAGCTCGATTCGATCCCCACATCTTGTGGTCGTGTTCAAGCATGAAGCATGATGAGGTGTAAGCCATTAGCTTGCTGCCCTCATTGTCGTTGATGCTTGAATTCAAATCGGTGCTCACGCAGGCTATGATCGATCTTAGTGAGGAGAAGCCAAATTGAAGTGGCTAAGCCAAATTTATTAAAGGTTTTTGAGGAATCTCTGTGATACTCATGTGCATTGATTTGTTCAGTGAAATACGTAGTTTTGGAAATTTCTAAGCGATTTTGCACTTTTTTCATCTTGTCATTCTCTCTCAAATTTGTGTAGATAATATTTTAGAGTTAGAGAGGCAAATTTGTTTTAACATGTGTAGACCAGAGTCATTTGTCTTTTAGATTGAGTGTTGTCTGATTCGAATCGCCACCAAAGGTGAGTATCTTCAATCACAGGTAAAAATGATTCAGCAGCCTTTGAAAATAATCAGCATGCACGACATAATTGAACCCTCTCAAGAAGCCACATATTCCACCTCTACGCAAGCTTCATCTATGAATGTTATGAATAATCCAACCTGGAACCAATAAAACATTCCCAATAAGCTACAAGTGAAAGTTATCGTGGCATAGGCAATTTCATTGGCGGGGAGAGCATGAAATTGTTACTTTAATTGCCATAATAAGTTTTTACAAGCAAATTGAATTAAAAAAAAAAAAAAAAAACCCACTAATGGATATTTCTTGGTTCTCAAGTTCATTATTGTCATCAGAGAAGGTGAGTGGTGACGAATAACTTAAAAACCGACTTATGTCGAAATCGATGAGTTCTTGGGTGAGGATGCAAAATTGCATAATGTAGAGCATGCGCTTCGAAGTTTGTTGATGGGGAGGCTGCAGAACTGAAGCACGCAATTTGCAATTTTGCAAAACTGCATAACTTCTCAAATATCTTTTTGTTTTCTTCTTTTCCTAAATTGTTCAAATTGTTTTGCACCTGTGCAAGCTCGTGCGCGAGGAGTTTGATGCATTTATCAAGAAGGAGGTGAGCAAGATGAAAAACGAAAGAAAAGAAAAAGAGAAAGGAAAAAGAAAAAAAAGTCTTTAGACAAAAATACTCCTAGCTGCAAATAAGATTTGACCAGCTTTCAAGTTGAAACCCTTATTTGAGACTAAATTAGTCACTTCGGGCCCTTATTTGATCAAATGTCCACTTTAGGTCATTTTTTGAGAAAACGGTTCCACTTCAAGCCCTTAATTGAAATTTTCCCTTAAAATGGATGGTACTTTCGTTCAACACTGGTTGGAGGAGTGAATTACGAATATGGACATCACCTTTGAGTTTAATTTGGGTGAAGTTTTTTTTTTTTTTTGATGACTCAAGATCCGCTGGGCCTGACTTTCACTTATGCTAATCGTCAACCCACGGCCCGTACAGTGCACGGTGCACCTCAGACCTCTGTGGTGAAGTGCCCAAAGCTGAACTAACTCAGCTGCTCATCGATAAGTTAATTTGGGTGATTTTTTTTTTTTTTTTTTTTTTTTGGTAAAGTTAATCTGGGTGAAGTTTGTTTGGGAAGATATCGATAATTTTTCGTTCAGAAATATTGTTTTCAGGGAATGGTGTTTTTGAAAGTATTACGCTCTTAAAATTGCTTCATTAGGAAGAAGCGCATATGCCTAGTGATTATCTACATGAATCCATCCTTATTAGGCTGCGAGAGCCCAAGAAAGTTTTTGGGCCATTATTTCTTCCTGACTAATCCAGTCCTACTGTTGAAGAGAATTTGTAATGGGAAGGGTGCAAAATCAAACACAATAAGGTTGTTTAATGTATAAGGAAGGAGGATTTTCAGCTTTTATATATGCACAAGGAATGGCTCCATGTCACAACCTCAAGCTTTTTGCTTGGTCTACAATTGTCTAATTGAATTAGGGTGCGCTTGGCACAGCTTCGGGAAAGACCTTTGAGCCTCCTAAAGACCTACGTGCCTAAGCTAAGGCGTTTGGCAACAAAATCGCAATGACATTTAGACCAAAGTTCGGCTTTGCAAATGTTGAAAGCCCAAGGCAACTTAGGACCAGCATTGGCTTTCAGCATCTTGATAATGATGCTTTCAACTTTAATGATTTTGTTTCCTTCCAATCTAGCTCTTGCTAATATTTGCATATTCTTTTTATGTCCCCAGTTAGTGTTCATCGTCTCGGCTAGCTTGTTGAACATAGGGCAGTCCGTTTTCGAAGTGACAAAGGGGAGTGCGACAAGCCGAAGCTGAGGGCTGCGCTTCTCCGTCAGCAGCAGAGGCTCGGAGGTAGAAGATCCACGCAAAGTTGGATCTGAACAAGGAAGCTTAGAAGGATGATGTAAATGACGAAGAGGGTGGTTCCGACAAAAAGGAAGATCGCGTTGCTTCTCCGTTAGCCCCCTCTTTTTGCCTTCTTTTTATTTTTTTACTTCAAAGTTACTTGAAAAAATTACACTAAAACTCAATTTTTTGAACGCTATTATAACTTTTCATTGTCCCAAAACCCTCTCAAATTTATCCATACAAGACTGGTTGGCAAGCGAAGAAAGAGGGCAAGCCTTCTTCATGAATTCCCTATCCACATTGCCAAGCACTTTAAAGCAGAAGAATGGAATTAATTAGAGTATTATTTGTGTGTGTTTCACCTTTTGACCGGTCAAAAAGTAAAAAAAATTTAGTAGTAAAAAAATAAAGAAAAGGGACGGAAGTATACAATTTATATAGAGGCAAAGAAAAGCAACAGAAATAGGGGGAGCACGCGTAGAAGAGAAAATAAAAAGGGAAGACAAAATAAAGGAAAAAAAGAGAAAAAGAGGGGGAAAAGGAAAGAGGGACCCTCACGCGTATTCGCCACTTTGATTTTTTTTTTTTTTGGTGCAAAGATTTTATTTGGTTCGCGAGTATGGATTTAAGCTATCTGTTTGTCTAACTAGAGGAAATTTTGGAATTAGAATATAAATTCGAAATTCAAAATTATATGAAATTTGAATTATCAGATCTAGTTTTGAAGTTATTAAGCTGTGAATTTACATGAAAATCATGAATTGTGACGTTATGAAGCCATGGGTTTGACGAGAATAAATTTTAGAATTTCACGCGAGAGCCTCATGTTGCCAATAGTTTTAAATAATCGCTTTGGACAAGTGATTTGTTGATGCGTGTGAGCCATTTTGTCAGCTTTTGAGCTTAATTTAGTTAATTCGTAGTTGAGGTAGCATTTTCTATAGTTTTGATGTCGATTCTTGTTTAATTGATAGGATTACGAGACCGTCGACTTGTACACTTATGTTATATGTGTCGTGACTTAATCTCGGGTGAACCTTCTAGGATTTGGCTAATGGATTACTAAATCTAAATTTAGATCGGGCTCTCCTAAGCCTATATCAATTCGCGACTTAAATTCAAGTATTTAGCATGAAAATATTATTAGTTAGGAGTCATCACTAATTTATTCTTTGGTGGGTTGGTCAGTTCGGGGACTTGATCATGCTAATTTTCTCTAACGCCATTTTAGTATATTTTCTCTTTTATTCAAAAAAAAAAAATTTATAAGCAGCTTGAATTGATTTTAATTTGTCTTTCTAACATGTGAAGTCATAACGCGGATGCACAAACCACCAATTTAATACTCAAAAAAGCAATAAATAAATTACAGTTATTACCTCTTATGAAAGCATATGCAATATTAGGTCAGAATTCACATAAACATTCCTACATATGATTTCTAATTAACACGCAATCACTCAATTTTTTTTAGGATTTTCTCTTGTTTAATGAAATCTAAGCTATATGTCATGCAATTTAACTAAATGGCATAATCGGGCAATTTGTAATTAAATAGACCTAGCAATAATTATTAAATGACATGCATCTCATAAACCTAATTTTATATGACATGCGTATAATATTTTTTTTATTTTTTTATAAAAATTCGTAATTAAGAATTACTAAAAACAAAAATCTAACTAAATTAAGATATTATCTATTTTAAGTTAGGAAATAAACTAATATGAATCCTATCTTAACTTAAAAATTTATCTCAACATGCGTTTAATTCCAAGATATTATCTAACCTAGATATCATCCAAACATGCACATTCTAATATAATTAGAAATGTATATAACTATTCTATCATGCAATTCTATATAGAAAATCAATAATCAACATGATATGCAAATGCAATCTTTTATTGTATTTTTGGGATAAATAAAACAATTAAAGGAAGATAAGCACCAAATCACTCAAGATCATATATCATCCAATCAATGCACATAAGGAAATAATAACTAACCAACTTGAAGTTTCGCGAATTAAATTGATGAATTGATCTTAAGCCTTTAAGATCAAAATATCAATTTTAAAGATTTCCGCGGAATCAAAGACTATATGCGGTTGCAAATTACGAAATAAATCCTAATTGGAAGATATGTTATCACTCATAGATATGCGTGTTAGATATTAATAGACATATATTAGACAGTAAAATATCTAAATCAAATTTAGATAAAATTATTATCTAATTTTGCAAGTAATATTGTCAAATTTGAACTCAATAGAATCGGCTCAACGAATGACTAGTAATGGCCTATGGGTGAAGCTCAGCATGGTGGTGCTCAGATGACTGTGGGCTCACGGTCAATAAACCTGAAAAAATAAGAACTTTGTAGAATTGACTCAGTTCGGATACGAACAAGAACGGCGGCTAGTGTCGGAAGGTGGGCGGTTCACAGTTGAGATGCGGTAACAAGTCGTTGAGATCGTCTAAAAATTTCGCCTAGGATGGCAATAAATCACCGCGGAAGTTGCTAAACAAACGTTGAAGGCAGCGTCGAGATTGGACTGCAGTTTGACTTAAGAGAACCTACAGCAAAAAAGATTCAGGTGGGGCTACAATCTTTGACACGTTGGGAAATTGGTGAGTGCTGGTGCTTCGTTGGTTGTTAGGGTTGGGTTCTTGAAATAAGTGAGCTTGATGGCAAAAGGTGCACAATGGCATGAGCAAAAGCCACAATGTGAAGACCACGTGCAATTGCTAGAGGAACTTCACGATTTTCCCTCTAACTCACCACCGTCTCTATATTATGTGCTCCGAGAAAAAATTAGCCAACCCCGGTGTTTTGTCTATTTTTTGTCCGCTTATATAGACGTAACAATTTTAGCACTAAAGGAAAGGTGCGAGATTTTATTTCCTCTTGAGAACATCCCAATATATTTGGCTTGATTTCGTCCATGGCTAGGCCGTGATTCTTTCTCTCTTTGTTGATTTTTCCAATCTAACAAAGAAAATCTCTTGCAAATATTGTCCGCGTAGACGATTTGTCTTTCTCATCTTTCAGAGAAGATCCTTTCCTATATGGAGACCACAATACCAATTCTCCATACATATGAGGTTTTAATGGAATAATAGCCCTACTGCTCATGATCTTTCCAATTTCAGAGCAATTCACATGCGCAGCGCATGCAATTCTCGGTTAACATGAAGATTTACAAGCTTGACCAAATTTCCATCACCACAGGCTTAGTCCAATTAATTTTAGAGCCATTCACTCAAATTTTTCAGTTGCCGGTTCAATGAGAATGCAATAAATTAAATAATAAATGCTCTTAAAATTATATACTATGCAATTTAATTATAATATTTTTGTTTAGGGATTAATTTAGGGATTAAAAATTAATCCCTAGTTTTGTATGAAATAAATGAATGATTGGGTGTTGCCAAAATTTAGGTGTCAACAATATGATTTTAGGCATTTCTAGGTGAGTGATGTTATCTCTTGTTTGGATTAATAAACTCATATTTTGAAAGAAAAAAGGATTAGACATATTATATGCAAGGCGTGCTTTGGTTAAAAGGCCAAAGTAATGTTTATAACATATTTGATACTTAACTTCAAATTGGGTATTTGCTACCCTATTTGGTATTTGAAATGATTCAAGAAGTGTTTATGAAAGGAATTGCGATAGGTTATTCATATTATTTCGTGAATCTGATTTATGAAATAAATTCTGTGATGATTTGAAAATTACTTTACAAAAGGTATTGACAGATGAGTTGAGTTGCGAAAAAATATATGGTTTGATTTATGAAATATATTCTGCTTTATGATATAGATTCTGGATTTGAGTTTTGGTATTGGAAGAGGATGATTTGATGTTTATTATCATTGTGAACCCGAATAGGATTTCTCAATATGCATATCGGTTTGGGAATCTCTTTCTTGGTCAATCCACCGACTGATTATAGGTGGATATTTTGCTAAGAGGGGAATCTTAATCTACTTGTCACAAAGCGTTTTGTTGTGGCCATAGTTGGATATTGAACATGAGATTGATCAACGTAATAGTTCATTAATGTGTGATAAAGATTGATTGATGGATTTGACTATTGATATTTTAATTGTGTCGGTGAATTAAATGAGTACTTCTGATTTGTATAAAACTTTGTTGAAATGAAATAGCTCATATTTGATTTGATATATACATACATATCCATATATATATATATATATATATATATATATATATATATATATACACATATATATTATATCTTGGGTTTGATTAACGAGTTTCAGTATGATTTTGTAAATATGTATAGTAAATGCTTGGTTTGCTTAAAAGATATATGCCCCTACTAAGCTATAACTACTCACCTTAGTCCCTCCAAATTTTTTCAGGTTCTTTAGTTAGTGACAAATAAGATGATAGCACCATTAACGGGGAGCGCCTTTTATTTTTTGGTCGGTAGTGGGGAGCTTTGAATAGTTGCGTTTTTAGATTTAAGTTGAGTTGAGATAATTGAATAGGTCTGACGATATTTGTGTGGGGTTTAGTTGAGTGTGGAGATATATTCCATAACCAACTTTTATTAGATTTATTATATATATATATATATATATATAACATGTTGGTGTTGGTTATGTTTGAGACTATATTCTTCGGGTGATATGACGACTGTGTCATTCCCCTATTCTTATAGGATTATGGGATTTGGGGTGGGACAAATTGTATGATAGTGGGTGAAACGCAAAGTGGCAAAGTGAAGGTATTCTCATAGCCCTATCATGGGTATGGTCACCGTCCAAACTTTCGGGTTGCACTTGTCCAAAAAAAAAAAAAAACTTTCGGGTCGCAAAGGAACAAATTCCCATGATTCACTGTTAAAAAGTAAATATTCCCCACTTGAAATCTTACGATATTCTTATCCTTTATCAACTTTCACAAACCTCAATTTTCCCTTTTCTTTTGTATTTTCTTTTCCCTTGACAATAGCAAAAGCTTTTGTCTACTAGGGAAAATAATCGTGTGATGTTTGATATGTGATACTAACGAGGGATTCCGAACTTAAAATTTGTCTAAATATATTGAGGAAACCTGGAGAAATAATTAAGAAAATTGGGTAATTTTGGTGAAATGTAATTTTAATTTGGCAGCACTTCCATGTTGCTAAAGGGTAGTGTCCAAATCCAATCTTTCTCGTTCTCCAAAAAAGAAAAAAAAAAAACCAAAAAATCCTATACTTGTTGAATTCATACCAATTCGGTCTTAAAATGTTCAATTTAATCAATAATTCTAAACATTTTGACGACTTATCAATTCAATTTTAGATCTTTCGATTGTGCTAATTTAATCCCAAAACTTTTAATAATTTGCCAATTTATTTATTCTAATTAATTTTAGTCAAAATTCTTGATGTGAACAAATTTTTAAATTTTTTATTATTTTTATTTTTTTAATCCAAAGCCGGCAAGTTCAATCACTTAAACGAGAAGGAGCAAATCACACTGGTGACCTAACTTTTTATTATTGTTTTTTCTTCTCTTCTTTTTTTATTTTTTCATTCTCAACCATTAAAAAAGGCATTTCAACCTCAAAAGTTAGGTCACTCCGAATTGTGTGACACGAACAAGCTTTTTATCGAGAAGACATGGACGATAACGGCAATTCCCCACGATAATATGATGCCTCATAGCTTTTCCAAAGCCAACAGTAAGTTGGAAATGGAGATTTCCGCAGTCGCTTTTGTGCTTGTCGAGAAACGTCGGACTCATCTTCAGAGTCATTAACACAGGGGACACTGATTCGACACCACGATGGCCGAACCTCAGAGACTTCACAACCGGTATCCCTGATAATGGTGGGTTATCAGGGTCGCCATCAGCGACGATCATCACCCACTAACTTTTGAATTGAAGTCGACGTTTCCAGGAGCAGAATGGACAGGCCATTGGCATCATCTATATTATCATTAAGTCCAAAAGTAAAACTTCTTTTTCGTGCATAAATTTAACAATTGGAAAGACAAAATCCACCGGGAAAAAGACCGTGAAAATCCGAGTGACGGGTGATGAATGATTCTCTCTCAACTTGATCGTCAGCAGACGCTCGTGCATAGCACTTTTTCTGAGATTCGGATGTGAGAAACGGGCAAGACGTTGAGGGAGTCCTACATGCAAAGATGCGTGGAATAATCTTCATGAAATACGAGATAACATGTGCTTCCCTGGACATTCTCAACATGGAATGGACCCAAACACCCTTTTTCCCCACCGCAGAGAGCAGCTTCTCTTTTGTTGTCTTTCCATAATTTTGGGCAGAGAAAGCCTAATGATGTTCGGTACCGACAGGTTCGGCGATCACAAATTGAGCTCCAACCTTTTTAAGGTTTCGACAAAACCCTCGTAGATGTAGCACCTCTAAAGTTGCAATAGTTTATAGTAGTTTTTATAAAGCTACTTTTGAGGTTCTACAGTATTATAACATATATTATCAAATATATAAGTTATGATGGTTCCCAATCTAACCTATAACTCAATAATAGATATGCCGAGCAGGTAATGGTCCACGCATTAAACATGGACGAAAAAAGATAATGGAATATGGTCCACTACATATTCTCTTACGATGGCCCTCTAGAATTCAATCTAGAATTTTCCACCGCCAGTACTCGACATGACTAGCAAGACAAACACAAATTGATATCTGCGTAAGGCCCACTCATCTCCCATTCGATTATTGTATGGAGGGTCCGTTTGCGAGCTTGCTGAGCTCGCCCCGTCGCCAAGGGTCGTGAGCTAGCTGGTAACAAAAAGAAAAGGAAATAAAAGAAAAAAAAGTAATAATTTAAAAAAAAAATCGATTGTTTTAAATAAATATTTTAATAAAAACAAATGTTTCATTGAGCAATGACTTCAGCTTGAGTATCGAGGGCCTGCACACGACATTTGTGGACCTAAGCTTGAGGGTTGGGATCAGATTTCAAGAGTTGAAGACTCGAGCACAGCCTTCATAAACCTGAGTTCAGGTGCTGGAGCATTGGGTTCGAGCACTAAGGATTTGGACTTGGCCTCGATGGACCTGAGCGTGAGTGTTGGTTGTCAAGCCCAAAGCATGAAGGTCTTAGGTCTAGCCATGGAGACCTAAGAACCAGTGTTGGAGTTTCTATGGTCAAGCGTAAAATTTCAAGTCCGAGAGCTGATACCTATTCATTTTTAGGAAAATGTAAGCCAGTTTTTTAAAAGAGGGAATCATTTTCCTAAATTTAAGTTTTGGTAAGAAAACATTTTTTGTCAAGTAGAAAAATATATTCTATTAATTCATTTTTCTAAGCAAACTAGGTGTCAAAAAATAAGGAAAATATTTCCGTGAAACAAACGAACTCAAAATTTTAAAATTAATTTCGTATGATTCACGGAAAATGAATGATTTTAAAATTATTTTTATAAAAATGATCTTGAAAGCAACCCAAACTCCGCGAAAAATTTTGTGTCGAAGAACAATGTTTTGCATTGGAATCGCTTTCGGGTAAAATGATTAATTTTTAGAGAGAGATATTGCTAATATCAAGTTTTTTTGGTCGGTTATTCCGTTGACCTTAAGTTTGAAACTTTATTTTCTGGATATTACATTGGCGTAATCCATTTCCCCCTGTTGCGCCGACGCCGTAGATATCTTGCTCTGAATTGTCAATACGTTGTCTACTCTATTTCATCCAAAATTTGTTTCGAAGGTTTTCCTTGCATTCACGTAAACGAGTAAAAAATCCATGCCAAGTCAAGGAGAATAATAAGGGAAAATTTTATATAAGGATATGAAGTGTCCTCATATTTTTAAATAAGGGTTCGAAATGAATATTGTTTTAAATAAGAATCCAAAGTATCATCATTTTATTTTATTCAAACAAGGGCGTTAAATGATTATATCAATTTCAAAGAAATGTTTCAACTCACTATTTGATAAGGACAATTTCATCTTTTAATTTTTTTTATTTTTTTCCTAAAAAACAAACTAAATGGAAAAAAAAAAAGGACAGAGACAGGAGTGATGGCTCCCTCTCGCTTGTGGCCGCCGCCTCGTTGGTGAGGTTGTCAGCACCTGGCAACCCTTGCTGACTAGAGATGTTGGCTAGATCTAAAGAGGGTTGCCACCCTCTCTTAACTCTAACAAGAGCTTGTTGACCCTCCCCTCCAATCGACAAGGATTGTTGTCCCTTACCTAAGTGTTGTGACCCCGCCGATCAGCGCTATCGCCCTTCTAGCAATGGGGCGGTGGCCACAGGTGAGAGGAACCCCTCTGGCCCCCTTTTTTTTTTTTTTTTTAATTTTAAATATAATTTAATTTTAATTAAAACTGTGTTTCGACAAAACTACCTTTGGTTAGCTAGAATTTTTAACAACTAGTAAGCTAGTACAGTTAAGCGCTTATTTGAGATAAACATAACTACTTCAGGCTTTTCTTTGATACTAATATTGCCACTTCAAGCCTTTATATGAAGTAAGGTCTATTTCGAGCGTTTATTTGAGAAAATGAATGCATTTTGGGCATTATTTGGAATTTTCCCAAATAATAATATTGCATGCAATATTTTATTAATTATTTTAATGAAAAGATCTAACATGAACAATCTTTTAATCAACATCTACATGTAAGAAAACAACCGATATATAATGAATTTATATTTTCGTTGTTTATGTCAAAAGAATATTGTTCGCAGGAAAAGTACTAAAACAGTTCTAAACTTATTGCAATTTCTCCAATTCAATTCTAAGCCTTTTTTTTTCTTTTTGCAAGCATTTTTGAGTGGCCAACACTAACATGAATAATTTTTTAATAATATTTATTATTTTTTTCTCTTTCTTTTTATCTTCACTTCCTTCTCTTTCCTTCAGCCGGTCGTCACTGATGATGGGCTAGAGGCAAGGCTGGCAAGGTCCCTCGCTAGCCTCGGGGAAGCCTAGCCATGGTTGAGTGACCTTGCCTAAGCCGGCTGCTATGCTGGCTTGCCAGCCATGGGTAGGGCTCAACCTCGCTAGAGACTACAACCTTTGTATGGCCTTTGATGATAGTTGCTAGTGGCTAAGCGGGGTTCATCCTAGTTGGATTTGGTGAGGGTCGAGCCTTACCGATTATGGTGATGCCTGATCTCACCAAATCCAACAAGGTTGTCAAAAGGGTTGATCTTGCATAGCCTTTAGCTTAGGTGAGCCTTACCGACCATGGACAGGTTACAGCCTCGCCAAATCTAGTGGGGCCTTGCTTAGCCATGGCGAGGGCAACCTCGCCGTTGCTAGAGAGGCTCACCTTTGCTAGTGGCTGGCGAGGCTGACCTCATCGGCACATATTAGGTGGAAGGATGAGAGAGAGAGAGAGAGAGAGAGAGAGAGAGAGAGAACAATTAAAAAAGAATTATTAAAAAATTGTTAAATGTTAGCGTCGACTGACGTTCACATCAACGATGGTCGGATAATCTACATATGAGATGTGGCTAGTTAATAATCTTCATTTCGTAACCATTGATGTTTGCCTCAGTGGCCACCCTTCCAATATGGAAAGGGGAGGTGAGAGGTTCGAATATTCACATTCTCAGGAGATTGGGATGGGGACGAGTAAGTTTCAAGAGTGGGTTTCGACTCTCACGCCCTGCAGAAGACAGGGTAAAAGTCTGAGAATGAGTGTTAGAGTAGGAACAAAGTATGACTAATTAACAAAAAAAAAAAACCTTCGTTTCGTGAAAAAAGAAAAAAAAAAATCCACGTCCTTATCTAATAAGCTTGGAAGCACATAAATAAGTCGAAAGGTTCCGATTTTGACATCAAGATGATTAACATGAAACACTTTCTTTTTCACGTTAAGAATAAACAACGCAGGCAGTATATATTGAATTAAGTGCACTATAGTGTGAACTTAAATATACTTATTTTAGAGGTTGGGTTGTTGTCTCGGACGACGTGATGCGCTGTAAAAAGTACATAAAAAAAGTATATTCTTAAGACAATTCATGGGGAAACGTTACATAGAAAAGTAAAACAAAATTGAAGGAGGGGGTTGGTGGGTCGGTGAGAGTAGCATTGAAAGCCACTTTCGTGCTTTTGGATTTTGCGTGCGATATGGTGAAACCCCTTTACTTTGAATCAAAGGGAACAAAGTTCTAAGCAACCACATATTCCCGAGAAAATTAAAGAAATCCACGAAATTGAAACGTAAAAGGGAAGCAGTTTGTACGACAAATTTCAATTTACATATATATTTATTCAGCATGACGTTTATAAGACTTGGAAAGGCACACGATTTAATTATTACACCATGACGACCCCACGAAACCGACAAATCCCGACGAGTCCAAGACCAAATGGGCCTCTCCACAGCGGCTCCACCCATGACGACCCCAAAACGACACGACAGCAAAACAGAAACGATAGACCCTCTATTTTATATTATGCAAATCACTAATATATGACGAAGGCGAACCAACGGGTTCACATCCTTCAGACCTCAAGCAATCCGACGGTTGCTAAGAGCGCAACTTTATTTTATCCTAGTAACGGCCAGACTGGATCACGCGGGCGGGCCTTCTCGATCGATCTATATGGCCAGGACGAGACCGGGCACAGACTTCCCGACCCGGTTCGAGAGGGTGCTCTCCCAGATCGACGGGCAGTGGTGAAAGCCCGCGGCCGGAGCGATCTCGGACCTGGTTGCGCCCCCGAGGCGCGTGACGGTAAGGGACGTGTTGAAGTACTCCCTCACCTGCGTGACTATCCCATCGGCGACGGTCCAGGCGTGGGCCCAGTAGATGGAGCGCTTCTGGTCGCAGCCCTCGGCGAGGACGATGGACCCGACGGAGGTGATGGAGGCGGGGACGAATTCGAAGCTGTCGTCGTCGGCGGCGGCGGCGGCGGCGGCGGAGGAGGAGGGCGAGCTGGACGCTCCGGTGAGGAGGCGCATCAAAAACTGGTGCGTCGGGGGACCGTGGAACCACCACTCCAGGTCGGGGGCGACGATCCGGTGGACCGTTGCCACGTCGCGGGCGCGCAGGGCTCCGTAGAGGGCGCGTACGACGCCGCAATTGCTGGGCTCTACTTCCTCCAGAGTTTCCTGAGGGTGAGCCAGTTCGGAAAAAACTACTCGCGCCTTGAGAGGGAGAAAGGGAAGGTGTAAGAGAGAGCGCGTCCAACGGAAGAGGAAGAGGAAGAAGAAGAAGAAGAAGAGGATGAGCGATGAGCTCCTTTCACGGGCAGACATAGATCCGTTTTATAGGGCGGAGGCGAGGGCCCGTGCCTTTATCGTCTGCATCCGGCTTCTCCTCTCTTTCCGCTGCACCCGCTACGACAGCGGGACGCGTGGCTCGACTCGGGGTAAAATGGTCATTCGAAGAAGGACGTGTGGGGCCGCGTTGCCGTCTGCGTAAAAGGAGGGGTGACGTGTCGAACTGCGATTGGCGGATCGGAGGATTTTGTGCGTGTCCCCAGCAGTGATGGGTCGAGAAAGTACAGAATGAGTCAAAGCAGATTTTGTTGACTCGGGTCAGACTTAAGAAAACGAGAAAGAAGGGGATTACCGGGAGGATAAGGATTTCAGAGTTCCCATCTAATCAGGGGGAGGTGGTGCCTAAATTTAGCGATCTTCCAAAGCGGCTTTGCGATCAACCGTCAGAATCGGGGTACGAAAGCGAATGGTAACTCATCATCCAATATTTGATTAAACAATAAGTGATAATGATGTCGCTAATCTTGATAAGCACAAGAGGTGAGATCTTATATTGGATAAGCGATGAAGCAAAAACACGTCTTAATTTCGAGGAAATAAAGAGAAATAATCAATTTATCTAATTTTCGATCGTGCATGCAACTTAGTGATTCTAGTTGATCATGACTCATAATTTCAATAATGCGTCGTGGATCAAGAGCATGACACTGATTTGTTTTATTGTTGTCAATTGGTGCAAAATAATTTTATATTTAAACATTTTATTGGAGCTTTAAATTGTGTTTTACTCAATCCATAAAATCAATAAATTAATTTATGAGCTCGAAATTTGCAGTGGTCTTCCTCAAAGGATGTCGGTTAGAGTGGAAATGTAATAGTAAGTCAAAACGAAAGGATGTGAACGTACAAAAAGGGTTGTAGAGAGAGGGTGAATTGGGAAAACAACTTGACATTGTAGTTGAATTTCAACTTCAGAGATGATTGACCAGTCAATCTGTTGAATTTTATTTATTGCTTTTGGTTTAAACTTATTTTAAATTGAAAAATGTATTAAATTTCACAATTCTGCAGAAATTTTTATATTATTATTATTATTATTATTATTATTATTTTATTATTATTATTATTATTATTATTATTATTTTGGGTAAAAAATTTTTATATTATTTTACGTCTTAATATTCCTATATTTTGATGGATTTCAGATATTTCACATTAGATAAAAGTTCATGGTTAGTATCATTAGAAAAACCCCAAATTGATAATCTTATGGGATATTTACTCCCAATTAATTTTTATCTCACAAAAAATTCCAAATTAATGCCTCTAAGCCAAATCTATCCTTTGTTGAAATGTATGTAGGTCAGCATGTGTGAATTTTCCTTGACCAAAATGTTATTCTTCATATTGGATCAGTCTTGCAATAATCTACAACATGCGTTAACACATGGGATCTAATGGAAAGTTGGATGAAGTGCTAATGGATGAGAGATTTGAGTCAAAGGTATCGGTTTGAGAGGAAAATCAATGTGGGATAAATATATGGGATACTGATTTATGCTTTTTTTTTATAAGATGAAAATTAATTGGAGATCATAAGGATATTAGTTTGTGATTATTTTTAAGATAAAAATAATTTGGGCTGAATATTTTACAAAGCACCGATTTGAGACTTTTAATAGTAATAATCTTTAAAAAAAAAAAAAATGAGAGTCCAAAGTGATTCCGGAACATACCAATATCATGACCCAGAATTCAACGTTTTTCTTAGCCACAAATAAAATCCTAAAACGAGACATTGTATTTAGAAAACAAATAATCACAACCCTTATCCAATTTCAGATTTTTAACGATTATACCATGAATAAAATCCAGAAAATGACGTCCCTTGTCTAGTTTGAGATTTTCAGAAAAAAGATAATGACGACTCTTGTCCAATCATGTTGCTAACTAATGCTGTTATAGATATTTCTCTAGGATATTTTCCTCTATCAGAAGTAATTACGATATTTATCTTAATTCTTCATGATACCTTATAATAGTATCCATTAACACTTATAAATAGACTCTTGTACTAACCATTATTTAATATATAAGATATATGTGAAATTTCATAATTCTCTTTTCCGTTTCATTTTTATAAAGTGGAATAATGAAATTTAGTCGAGATTACAACCCGAATCAAAGAATATTTGGTCTACATCCATGAGCCTTTCTCAAGGAAAAAAAAGCTAACCACGGTAATATTTTATTTCAAAACTTCAACTTGATGCCGGAATATCGAATAATTTGGGCAAGCAATGTGTAAATGCCATGAGCCACCGTAACGAGCCGGGTTGACCCCAACTTGGAAGGCAAGTCCAAGCAATTAAATGAAACATCCACATCGAAATGGTCCACGATCAAAGTGGCGGGTAAAACAAGCTTTCCTTCGGACAGCTTCTTCCGTCGTTCGTCCTATTAACGGAGCTGTTTCTTTGGCAATTATTCTTCGTCTTTTCTAATATTTTTCATGAGTGTGAATGAGTTCTTGATTTCCCCTTTTTATTAACTTATTAGGCCACGCTTTTTTTTCCCTTCACACGATTAATTTAACAAGTCTTTGATCCTTCAAAATATTTGTTTTCCTTGGGATTTCATCGATGCGAAACAAAAGAAATGCACCAAAAATCACACACGAGGGAGGAGGAATCTATTCACGGACGAAATTGGAATATGCTTCCTCTCCTGCGGCAAATTGAAATATAAAATAAAACTATTGTATGGTGCATATAACTCATGGCCCATCTATAACATTGGCCTTCGAGAAAGCGAGAGGACGGACGGCCTCTCCCATGGCTGTGTTTTTTTTTTTTCCTTGAGATTTTTGCTGACACGGTGGCTTCTTGGCGCTAAATCAGCGCCGTATGATCTAAACTAATATAAAGGAAGTCGTGTAAGCAATTTCCATTGCTCAAAATGGACGAAGTTAAGGGAGATATCTGATTGCGGAAGATTAGATTAGTTTGAGGACTTGAATATACAGATTAGAAGTTTTTTAAGAGTTGGACTGAATGGTTAGTTATAAATTTTCCTAGAATTTTGGACTTCTTTATCAATGGGACCTTTTCAAAGTTTATGGGTCAAACTCGTGGTGTGAGAATTTAGTAGTTTCAAGACCTTAAAAATTAGCGTGGTAAAGATTATTTTAATATGAAAATGAACGGGGTTACAAACTGTTGGAGAAGGAATTTCCTAATTAGTCTTGATATAATTTTAGTCTTAAACCTTTCAAATTTTGTCAGCTTTTAGTGTTTTTATTTGAGTAAGATAATTTTTTGCAAATTAGTTTTGTAAACTTTCATGAGCTTGGTTTGATGAAAATGGTCAATTAACATAAAATAACTTAATAGTCAAATCAAAGTTAGAAAAATAAAGTTTCCTAACTTGAAAAGGAGAAAAACTTTTTTCTTTATTATGAAGTTTTCTCCGACATAAATACACCTTTAGTTCTAAACCTTTATATAAAATTCCATTGTAGTTTTTTGGTCAATTTTCACTTGAAATCGATATCGTTGCAACGTGTCACACATAATAGGTGTTAATGACTGAACTGTTACATTAGCGATTTCTTGTGAAAATTGATTAGAATAGCTATATTATAATTTCATACCATGGTTAAGGATAAGATAGGCAAATTAAAAAGTTCAGGACTATATTAGCATTTGTATAATAAATTTAGAACTGATTGGGTAGTTCTTGGGAGGGGAAATTTGCCCCCACCATTTTTGCTTCGACGCCATCCCTACACCCACGAGAAACCTCATGCAGTAGGAATGTATTTTGTGGTCAGATGCCTTAGCCTAGACGCGTTCTATCGTTTCATTTGATCAATCAGGTTCGTGACTCTATATGAGATTCATCAGATTAGAGCAGCCAGATCGGCCACTCTATCGTGAGATCGAGTTCTCGGCCTTAAATCAGGATACAAAGCCCTCCCACTGGATCTCGTGCCCTTTCACCGACTCCTTAAAGGACCACTGGGCATAATTTCCTATGGGACGAGGGTCTAGCAATTTTAGCTAGGCGCAGGCAGCACCACGGCGGACCAGCACCTCGAATCCAAAGATCCATGGAAATCTAACCTACTATGCTCGTCGCCTTGTGTGACTAATGACATCGACATTCCTGTAATTCCGACCTACCTTACCTTGTCAGCTTGTGTGACCCATGACATCAACGCACGCCGTCCAGTGTTCCTGCTCTAAATATAGTGCATTAAGGTATTCAAGAATTAACAAAAACCATGTCCCCGCAGTTGCTCCTGCTGTACGTAATGTATGAACATATGTGCAATGTTTACTTATAGTGCGACAAAAAATACACGAGAGATGATGCACATTTCATCTGGACTCGACATGTATATCATCACTTGTGTGATATGATCTTTTAAAATCATAAATCTCTCATAAAATATTCACACTTCTTGAGATGACTTGATTTAATCTTATGAACTAAATTTAGAAAATGATTCAACGAGGCTGGCCAGTTTTCTTTTTTCCTTTTTTTTATTTTTATTTTTTTTTTTATTTTTTTAAAAAATACACAACAAGTGAAAGTCTCTCGTGCATGATCACAAGTGCGGTGGATGAGTATTGATTGTTCGCAGAATCTCGGTGGAGGCGCAACAAAGGAGCACCGTCGGCATCTATGGACAAACCACGATTCGTTCCAAATGCTTTTTTCTACTTTCCCCATCTCTAATTTGATGTCATGCTATGCAAAACTTTGACATTGTATATAAATTAGTCGTAAGGTTGGTTGGTTGCTGTCTCTGTGGCCATTAGCTGGGACTTTAAAGGTCTCGGTGGATGACCTGTGTGCTCCCTTCTCTCAATCTAGGCTCTACTTTTTCCTTTGACTAAAAGACCGTCCTTTAAATTGTACCCAAAAAATGAGAGGAAAAATAGCAAAAAAAAAAACTTCTAAATCTATTGTGTTGATATCAATTTAATAATAAATTTTTTACATTTGTATTAATTGAGTTCATAATCAATTTTGATCGAAAATCGCTGATATTAACGTCGACTGTTTTATATGACACGATAGATTCAGTCTATATCTATGTGCTCTCTTTTCTCAATTTAGGCTCTACTTTTTCCGTCGATATAAAGACCATCTTTTATATTGCATTGACAAAATGATCACTATCCTTTTCATCGTTTTGAAAATTGGGGGCATGGTGATGTAACTTCCCACTTGGTTCTTTCCTTTTTTCCTACATCTAATGAGTGATATCTTAAGCTGGTTTTCATGTTGTTTGACATAATGTTACCGCGGCATACACTCAATGATTACTTTTACGAAATGTAGTTAGCACACCGAATCCACTCCAACGTCTGCTCATATGACTCGGATCTGATTGAGCGCACACTAACTTTCACCTTTCTTCAACTAAATGCGGTGCTTTGTTGCCTTATTACATACTTCAATTTTCTAATGTTATCGTCAAAATCAATGAACGATATTTGCTTGCTTTCTTTATCCATGTCCATCATCTCCACGTCCTCTTGCAATTCAGATCCATCCAACGTTGGGCCAAGCTGACCGTGGGATCTGTGGGCTGCAGGGTAAGTGGGTTGGCTCAACGCGAACTCAATTATTTCCTTTCTAAGTCAATTTGGGGACTACATCCAGAAACGAACTCACAATCATTCTTTTTAGAGTTGAACTTGGACAAGAGCGTGCCTCTGTACGTGGTTGTCTTCAGATAATCAAGGTTAATAAGCTCCTTCAGATCCCATAAACATGTCATCTGAAATAAGAAATGAAAGTCGAATGATAACCACTCTGTTCCGAAAATTAATTTATTGATAGAAATTGATTTTTCTATTTCCATTCCCTAGACAAGTTTTTGAGTAAAAATATACGTTTGATAATAACAAAAAATTTCTTTATCCGGAATGGAAATAAAACTTCTCCCCCTGGATAGTTTGGGGGCAACTGACTAGTGAGTGGGGCAGACGGTAGCTTGCGGTGACGATTGGTGACGAGTGGCAATTGACGGCAATTGAGGAGGAGTGGCGAGCGATGGACAGAGGGCAGGGCATGAGGGTGACTTGCTAATAGCGAGAGCAAATAATGAGAATAATTTTTATTTCTCATTTTGTTCTAGAAATAGAAAAGTATAAAAATTATACTTGATTTTTATTCCAAACTTATTTCTGAAATAAAAATTTATTTTAGAAATTAAAAAATGACATTATATTACCAAATGAATTTTCATTCCAAATCTGTTTTCAGAATTAAAAAATAAAAACATGAAAAAAATATAATGATTATCATGTATACCCGAAATGTGATACGCAATATAATATGATTTGCCAATTGTTCAATAATCATTCGCATGCTTGTTAGTAGACGGTCGCTCAATTTAATAAAGAGGGAGTCACGCATTAAGGTTTTAGACAGCTAGTTATCCTAAAACAAGAAGGCTAGTTCCAAATTATGGTGAAAAAAATTGTACTCTGAGTAGGTTTCATCAAACATCAATGTTCCATTTTGAAACCATCTGCATTGTGATTTCACGAATCAATACACAATGTATTGTCATATGAATAAGATCGTACACTCCAAAACTTTAAAAGCATATAGACGTTTATTATAAAGCTATTTTTTTAATGATTCTTAAAAAATTAAAACTATTGTTGAAGTATAGCCCACAAGCAATTTCTGCAGTTCGGGTATTTTAAACAAAACCAAAAAGTGAAAGGACAGAAGACGCTCCTCTTTACAAAAGGAAGGCAGAAAGCCACGACCTAGAGGACATCATAAGGATTGAGATGACCAGATAGCTTAATGTATTTATTATGTAGTGGTCAATAATATTCGAAAGACATTAATACTTAAAGCGGCATCAAACACATTTGCAAATCCAAGCCCCCAAGAGGAAAAGAAAACATCAAGAAAGCCAAGCAATCTCAACAAGGTATAATCGACAGAGATAGACCATACACTCGAGCAGTTAAAAGATGAACAGCTATCAAAGAAAGTAACAAGGAAGAATCATGTGAGATCATCCTCCTCTAATTCCTTGGCCTTCAGCTTTTCCTTTACCCTCAGCAGAAGAGTTGTTTTCCATGAATCCTGCACAAACAAAAGTTCGACAGCATCAGCAACAATAGGAGTGGGATCACAAGGCCACCCACATTCATATGATTTAGCTCCAAATCCCCATAATGAAAGTTTGGTCTTTCCAAAAGAATAATGACAATGAAGAAGATATAGGACTTTCATCTTTAAATTCAAGACCAGAAGCACAGCATTTTTACGATAACTTCAAGAGCCAAATGCAGAGAGGCCAAATGCCAACTTGCTTGCGTACTATCAAGGTAAAGTCATGTCAAATGTGGCGAAATGATTCTTGCCAACACACAAGGAGGAAAAGCAATCTGCAGAAAGGCCAATTAGATAGTAACATGAGGCATGAGTGTTTTACCAAAGGAGTCATGCTGTCAAACTCCTTCACAACGTCAGTAAACTTCACAACATCTTCTTCATCAATTGCATCAGCGATATCCTGGGAAAAGAAAAGAATTCTCACCTCTAACAGTCAACCACAGCAAGTTGCAAGTTAAAAAAGCCAACAACATTTTTGTTGTGTGAATAAAAAAACACTATATAACAAAAAGATAAAAGGAACTAGAACTACATCCATGGGGAACAATGGGTTCAACCACCGTCAGGAGTAAAATAGAGAAGGACAGAAAGTCCATTTCGTTATAAAGGTCAAAAAGGTGATACACAGACAAATGAAGCAGGAGCACTATCAACAGATAAAACCTTTAGTAATCTGTATTCACGTGTTCCAGAGAAAGTTGGATCAAGTTCCTGCAAAGTCAAATGTGCATTCATGAGGTCAGTCCGAGAAACAAGGTAATTTTTGGTTAATGGCCAGAAACAAGACCTGATAGCGTTCCAGCGCATTCGTTATTGCAACTATATCGGCCTTGCAGAGTTGGCAAAGGCCAGCATTTAGCAGATGTCCTTTCACTCCATACTTCAGTAAGTTATTATTAAGAGAGTGACGTGCTACTTCCTCATAAATCTCAATAGCTTTCTGATATCTGAAAAGGAAAACAGATGAAGTATTCAGTATCCCATTGAGAATCTTCAAGTAACTTCAATAGCACTACACAATTGACCTGTCCTTACAATAATCATGTTCAGCTGAACATCCTTCGTCTATTTTTTTCTAGGTAATATATTTAAGTTTTATACACAGGCATACATAAAGAACTTGCCTGCATGTGAGTTATATATATAGTTTATCTGTCCGACACATGAAAAAGGATATCCATTCTGGATAAGAGATATCAAGAAGCACCCGATGAACATAGACAATGCAACGATATCAAGCACCAGATAATTGACAATGTTTTAAACCCTTCATACATGACAATACAAATGAAGGTGCAAACAAATAAGCCAGCAATTAAAAAAAAAAAAAAAAAAAAATCTTTGGCCAAAAACAAAAATGAAAGAAAATCAGCAAAATCAAAATTCTCTTTCTGTTCAAAGTTTTCTGTCTAATGTCAGTTATGGAAAATAAAGGTGCATAAATAAGAGCCCAAAAAACCAGGATCTAAAGAAGTTCATCAATTGACTTAATTTTGTTGCCGTGCCAAACAGTATTAGTATCTAGCAATGCCACTTGCTAAATAAAGGTAGGCTTACTGCTCTAGTTGAGCTGCAAACTGTGCAACCTTCTGCTTGCACTGGTTAGCAGAAGTAGTCACTTCTTCACTTTCAAAGAGCTCGGCTGCCCTCTCAAAATTGTCGATAGCACGTTCAAGGTTCTGATCAGACTCATATAACTCACCAATATCCTACACAACAAAATCACAGGTCATCAGAGGCTGCCTCAATCTGGGAGAACAAAAATCAACGAACTATTGTTTTCCAACATCTACATCCTAACAATGTAGAACAAATGCAACTCACTTACTAAAGGCCCCTTATCCCTTTGCAGGCATCATTAGTCAAAAGATCTAAACTTCTTATAATGCAGTCAGATGCATGAATGTCATTCTAATCTCAGAAATTTCACCAGAGTTGAATAGTTGCGCTCCTCAGCCAGTTTCACCTCATACGAGAGTGACCTCCTCAGTCAATATCAATTAAATATTGGACACTCATCATAAATGCCTCATCACTTCAGTAAAATAACTTCCATCACCGAAATATACATAAGCACTAACAATACTTGGCGATGTCACATCTTTCACAAACACTAGTTCATTTCACCTGATTAAATTCTTCTCCAATGTCATTATCTTGTGCCATCAAACCAGACCTTACTCCAAGAAATCCATCCATCAGAAGCATAACAGAAATGAGCACACTTTTTAAATCCTTGAAGACATTGGGTTTCTTAGAAAGGGAATGTCCTAGATAGTCGGCCAGAAATATCTCACAAGGCAGATACTGCGGAACTGTGCTAATGCTAAAAGTGCTTTCCTAAGGTTGTGTAATCGCAAGATTAATTCAGACTGATGTCAAAGAGAAAATTGTACCTTGTAATATCTTGCTGCCATATTGAGCCTCCCTATGTCCATGAACATATTCACCGCCTGCTCCAAGCAAGTTATAGCCTCTACATAAAAAGGAACACATTAGATAATGATTATCCATATCTTATTTAGACCAAAATAGGAAAAGGCTAGGGACCAAAGGATGAACCGAAATATATATTTAAAAAAAAAAAAAAAAAAAAAAAAAAAAAGGAACCCCAAGGAAAAGGCTAGATGTCCACAGGACACGCAGATTGCTAACAGCCCAAAGGGCACAAACACAGAGCCAAATGGAGCTACTTTACACAATCATTAAGATACATGCTACAGATTACGTTTAAAAAATGATGGATTCGAGTAGGTTTTGCTAAAGCCTAGACAGAAGCATCCAAATGGTTAGAGACCAAGGCACCCCTTTACTGCCGTGTAAATAATCTTCTGATCTCCTATTGCTATCTTACATCAAGTATCAACAGATGCATACCCTTGGAGGATGTTTTCTTGTAGCAATTGGCAGCATCAACAAAAGAGGAGGCAGCTTCATGCTTGCTTTCACACTGTTGCATGAAACGATTGTCACGTTAGGCTTAAGAGAGAAGCATATCGTCTGGTTCTCAGTCCTAAAAAAAGGTTGGCACTTGCCTTTAAGTGACAGTTTGCTAACTTTATATAAGTTGATCCAGCTCTGTCCCCTGAAATATTAACAAGATCATAATCATTAGCGAGCCATAGGTTGCTCAACTAGGCATGCCCTCTAAAAGCTAACTAGATAGCTACAATCCACAAAGCGCTTAGAGAACCCAACAAGTTCCTCGGTTATTTAGAGGATCAAGATCAAGGCAGCACTCGTGAAACCTATATCATCAATCCTACATGGACAATCCAGATAAAACCCAACAACCAGCAACATTAGAAATCACAGCATATATTGTGGATCATAAATGCCTAGTTAAACATTCATTTTCCTTAACCAAACCTGCACATTAACCTATTCAGGTGGACCAGTCAACCAACCGAAAAACAATAATCACGCAAAAATGGAAAAGAAAAGAAACAAGTAAATCGGATGAAAATGCGACTACGCAATCTCGAAGAGAAATATGTCAGCGCCCAAAGACATCCATCGGAAAAGACTTATTGCTACACGCATTTCCTAAACTCCGACGCTATCAATCTCAATCAAATCAAAATTTATCCCGAAATCGATCCACCCGACCATAAATTCAATCTGCCAAAACCCAGAGACGCTCAGCAAACTCAGATCGAAAAACCCCTCCCCTTCCCCGGGAACCGAAAAATCCAGAACAACCCTAGCGCACGACCGAACTCCCCAATCTCCGCGATCGCCTCAATGCATGCAATCGCAACCCGCGGCATCGATCGTGCAAAGCAAGCGCGCGACGCATCGGGATAAAAGATTTAATCGGATCGAAATAGGAGGAGCGCCCCGGGGGGGGGGATGGACGTACAAGATTTGGCGAGCTTGAAGCAATTGGCGGCCTTATCGAAGAGATCGGCGGCGTCCTCGTACTTGGAACCGAACAATCCCCAGCTGTTGAGCTTCTTCTCGGCCTTCTTCTCGTACTCGTCCCCTCTCGCCAGCTGATCCCCCATCGCTCGGTCCTCGATCGCGGCGGCCGGTCAGGAATCGGCGCGGGGCAGCTCTGCCGGAAGCAGAGACGCGTCGAGGTGGCTGCGGTGGTGGTGGTGGTGGTGGTGGTGCTAACAAGAAGGTCTTCGGTGGCGTCGAACCCAGAGAGAGAGAGAGAGGGGAAACGTGGGGGAAGGAGAGAGATGTCCATGGAAGAAAAGACTTGTTGTGACGCGGGTCGGGTCGGACCTCCGAGGTGTCGGGTTCTTTTTTCTTTTACTTTTCTGTGCACCCGGAATACGCGGGGCCCGTTTTCCCACCTAGAGCACGGAAGCCCAAAGGACGGCCGAAGAAGAACAGGAGCCCATGAGACGCGGGTCTCCCGGCGAAGAAAATATTATTTATCCAATCGATTACCAAATGAAAATTTTCATCCGCAAATGGAATGAATTGATTTTCCAAAATTAAAAATTATATATGCGTCGGCAGTTGAACTCTGCTTATATACTTCATAATTCGACGAGGTGTTATACAAGCAGAGTTCAACTGTCGACACATGTTAGATTAGTGTTTATTTAATATATTATGGTTGTTTCCATACTCCTTCAATCCTCCATGTGTTATGAATTTGGCTTTATTTTTTGGCATTCATGCTGTGTTTCGGTTTGTTTTATCATGATGTATATGTACTTCTGTATTCTTTTGAATAATAATACGATTTTCTTTCGACAAAAAAAAACTCTACTTATATACCGACTTTTTAAAATTTTGTCGGTTCAGCTAGATAAAAGTCCATCATTCATTGTTTATGATGAAGAAAAAATCATAATCCCTACTTAGATAATAAATCTGGCGGCTGACAAGCTCATCGGTGCCATAAGGGCCCAAAGGCAATCTCGAACAGGTCATTACAAATATGCAAGATTAAGCCTTGTGAGTAACCAGACACAACAATAGATATTTGAATAGCAATCCAGGTTTGGGTGTAACGAGTAATCAAGTTGAGTGAATACAATTGAATATTCGAACTCAACTTTAAGAGTAATATTCAAGCTTGAAACTCAACTAGAGGTTGAGCAATATACTCAAGCTTTAACTCAACTCAACTAGTTGTTATGTTCTAGAGCTCTATTTAACCTTGAACTGGAACTCCACGTAAGGCATAATAATATAATGTTTTATCTGTACTTGTCATTGTATGTATATTATTAAAATGTTGTATGATGCAATTACTCAATTAGGTTCCCTAGCTAATCAAATTAAGTATATTCAAGCTCAAGTTATTAAAACTCAACCCAAACTTAAAAAAAAAAAGAATCAAGATAGGTCGGAGCAGCCCAAAAGTGAATTGGCTTGACTTTCTTACGTTCTTAATTCAAATTGTTGTATCAGTTCTCATGGTCAGTCTCTCAATTCCTATATCTAGACTTGTAATCATGTGGATTGTCTTGTAGTAGTTCAAGACCAAGAAGATCCAACGTACATCAAATGTCATCCAAACTTGATTCATCAGAGTCAAAAGAAATTGAATTTTTTGGGCAATCTAATAATTTGTGCCGGGTCGTTCTAGGTATTTAACAAGAGGCTAGGCAACTCAATGGTAGAATGGTGGAAGTTTCTAATAACACACATGTATCGACAAAGACCTTATTGGAAGCATTTGTTTTGAGTAGAAGAACAAGGGTGGGTGGAGTTTCTATGTAATCACAAGGAGCAAAATGTTCACGGATAATTTTTAACATTTTTTTTTACTTATTCTTGCGTAAACTCGAATCATAATGAACCGTGATTTAGCCAGCGGATATATGAAGTGACAGGATTCACATTAGATTAATCTAATGCATTGGATTAGACCATTTGATTGATAGTGGATTGGGCTTAAACGAGAATCTAATCATCTTTTTGCTGAAGACAGCAAAATATAGACAATTCACATTCTGTTATCAGTTTGATGGGTAGCTAGAAAGATCTTTTCGAAACACAGTCACTTCCAACTCAGCTCCAAGATAATTAAAGGTGGAGCAAAAGCTAAAGAACTCAAGCCCACAGTGAACAAATTATTAGATGGAAAATAGAATGTCACTTTTCAAGCATGCTTTCCCCCCTTTGCTTTTTTATTACTCCGTCCATCATTTTCACGTGTCCCCGCGCAAGACAACCGAATTGGACTACGATTCTAATTCCGAGACCGCATGCGAGGGACCCTCCCGGCTTCCGTCCCTTTCGACACGATGTCTTTGCCTTAATTTTCGATTTCCGCTGTGCGCCAAGCACTGACAGTATTATTGAAGTAATTAAATCAAGAAGAACGTGGTCAATCTCGACACGGATCTCAAAACCAACCAAGGTAACCCCCCCTGCGACGTCAACAGAAAACCATGGTTAGAGAAAGTTTGTTCTGGTCGTGTCTTTTTACAGGCTATTCGGACCATCTCTGAAACAAAATTGCTTCTATTTTAGTCTTTTTGCTTGAAGTTTGTTTCGCCAGCGATGAATCTTGGAAAGGAAGAAACAAGAAAAATCCACATCAATCACGTTTTCATCGACGCAAAACCACCCATGTGAAAAGACGGAGAAAATTACTCTATACGATTCCTCTTCGTGAGCCGTTCTGTTTGTTTTTCTTCATCGAATGAAAAGTAGCCAGAACAACCAATTCTATCGGCAATCGATCGTTCTGGCGGGGCCATTCAAATTGCCTTAAGCAAATACCCCTGTTGGCGAAGACAAAACCGAATCGGATGTCATGCTTCTGACCCATCTAAACCATCCCCCTAAGCTCCTTTCGCGTCCAGATACATTTCTGCATTTTTGAGTCTGCGTCGGTCAGCGTCTACGTACATCCATCATTGCCCATCAATTAGCCGAGCTGTCAAATAATCATAAAAAAGGGAGATATCGAATTTACACCCTTGCCCTATATTTACTTGGGAAGTGTTAATGACATTTCCCTCCGACCAATGACATTTTCGGAAGTTGAAGTCAGCCCCACATGCAAGACGAGCGCAGATTTATTAGTATTTATGGACAATCATGTACAACAAGACAGCATCCGAGACCCAGAGCTCAGACCTCCCCGTCCAGTGCCTGAATTTTCCTAGCAGCCATGTCGCCAGAGGCCGATCAGTGCGTCCCGCTTCTGCCGGAGAAGAAGTCTCCCGCCAAGCCCGCATCGGTCTCTGGCGCGGTCTTCAACGTCTCGACGAGCATTATTGGGGCTGGGATCATGTCTATACCGGCGACTCTCAAGGTTCTCGGTGCTGTCCCTGCGTTCGTGCTGATTGTGGCCATCGCGTGGCTCGCCGACGTGTCAGTCGAGTTCCTGATGAGGTTCACGCACTCAGGGGAAGCCACGACGTATGCGGGAGTGATGAAGGAGTCATTCGGGAAGGTCGGATCCGTGGCCGTGCAAGTCTGTGTCATGATCACGAACCTCGGGTGTCAGATCATTTACCTTATCATCATTGGTGAGTAGATGAGCTATACATAAGGTGGTTAATCGATGTTTAATGGCACTGACACCTGCATCTAGTAGCCATCGCTGGTTCTTCAGGGCCACAAGATTGTGGAGCTTGTGAGATTTCCGAAAGGGGTTGATTCCCCCGATTAATAACCATGTCTTGGACGAAATACCTCTTCTGATTAGATTGAAGAGCAAAGTACGATGATGGATGACAGGGTGCTATAGGAAATCTATGGAGTGTTTGAATTGATCATCGTTTGATGAACTTATATTAGATGAGTGACTTGAATCAGTGGCATTGGTGACTCCTCTAATCCATGTCCATGTCGTTTTAAGGACTCGGTTTTGACATTTAGAATCAGCTTTGCTTGTATTACTTTTCAGCATCACTAAATCTCAGTATCATCTTTCAGGGGACGTACTTTCTGGAAATCAGACCGATGGATCGGTCCATCTGGGGATCTTGCACGAGTGGTTCGGTGTTTGCTGGTGGAACTCCCGAGAATTTGCGCTCCTCTTCATTCTAGCGTTTGTGATGCTTCCCCTGGTCTTGCTACGCCGGGTCGGTGAGTATCTGTAGGCCATCTTTCTTTAACTCTCCTGCAGCCATCGGAGCTAGACGGTTGTCCTGTGCAATCTCCCTCTAGAAGATCCCTGCTGTCATAGCTTCAGAACAACTTCACTAAGAAGATGATTACCCCCCAAAAAAAAAAAAGCTAACTTAGAAGATAACTTCAACAAAATGAAGCGAAAAGTTTTCCTAGTGAACAGGAGACCTTTTAATTAAGTTAAAAAAGATCTCAAATGCTCAACAAACTTTCATGTTGCTGCTGAGGTTTGCGCTTTCTAAATCTCTTTGGCCCTGTTTCCAGAATCTTTGAAGTTCAGCTCGGCTGTATCAGTTCTTCTAGCAGTGGTCTTCGTTGCCATCAGCTCGGTATTGGCATTCTCTGCACTCTTGGAGGGGAAAGCAAAGAGCCCAAGACTGCTGCCTCATTTGGAGAACCCATCTTCGTTTTTAAACCTCTTTACTGCTATTCCGGTGATTGTGACGGCCTTCACGTTTCACTTCAATGGTGAGAACAACAGAAGAGTCTTTTCCACTCAGTATAAGATTCAGTAGTAGTGTCGATCATGCCTTAAAAGAACTTTAGCATTAGCATCAGTCAAATATGAGAAAAAGTTTTAATCCTCATTTACAAATTTTATCAAGTTTATAACACTGTTCTAAATCTCAATACCTGCAGTTCATCCGATTGGTTTTGAGCTCGCAAAACCCTCCTATATGATCACTGCAGTCAGAATTTCACTAGTGCTCTGTGCTTCCATCTATTTCGCGATAGGAATTTTCGGCTATCTGCTCTTCGGTGACTCTATCATGGCTGACATACTTGTCAACTTCGACCGGAACTCAGATTCAGCAATAGGTTCATTGCTGAACGACACGGTCCGGTTGAGCTATGCTCTACACCTTGTGCTGGTGTTTCCCCTCTTGAATTTCTCTCTACGAGCCAATATTGACGAGTTTCTTTTCCCAAAGAAGCCGATTCTGGCCAATGACACACCTAGATTCTTGGGGCTCACGCTCGCTCTGCTAGCCACCAGTTACCTCGCCGCAATTGCATTTCCGAATATTTGGTACTTTTTCCAATTTCTTGGATCCACCTCTGCAGTCTGCCTTGCATTCATCTTTCCAGGCGCCATCGTGCTGAGGTACCCATCCTGTCCAATATATTCAGCATCCATTAGAACCGCATGGCTTCAAAAATATTTTCAATTTAACTAGGTTTGTACTATTCGTGGGCAGGGATGTTCATGGTATTTCAACAGGGAAGGACAGGATCCTTGCGGGGGCAATGGTTGGCATGGCAGCAATAACAAGTACAATTGCCATTTCGACAAACATATATAGTTTGAGCAGATCATAGTTTTTCTTCTTTTCCTTCTCATCTCAGTTTCTCGGCTTCTATCTTGTCCTGGCAAGGCAAAGGTAATGGCGTTGCTAGTGTATGTTCTGCGATGTATTTGAGATACAGAAAGCTTTAGATTATCTAGGATTTTGTCCATCTGAGTGGATCCTGTAAAAATTTTACCTCCTGAAACCAATGAAAGATATGGTGATGTTACTCCACTGTCCTTGTGTTACTATTACGGCTCTGATGAGCTTCAAGATTTCAAGATTCCATTTACCAAGTGCTGAGAATTAACCAACTATGTAGCTTCTTAGATCTTACCCACTGCCCAGAAGGAAAATCTCTGATAACCTGTAGATGATTTTTCGCTGGTTTCCTTTGCGGTCAACTTAGTCTATGAACAGGATGCAAGCAATCTTTTGCAGTTTTATCACAGCCAAGGACCAGAAATTGCAGATCAGAGGTTAAATATGTTGAAGGGCATTTCACTGCCAGATGCTGGCAAACAACGGTAGAAGATAAGCGGATTTATCTTCAAGCAAGTATGAATAGACTTTAATGCCGAGCACCGAGATGAGAAAACTACCGTCTGCTGTGGACCGGTTGATCTGTATCCTGCCATTTTTTCCTTTGAGAGTAACCTTTGACGGGGCAAAGTAAAACAGATTATTGAACGAAATTGTCTTGTACAGAGGACATCCAAATCCTCTTGTCAGAAAAAAAATCCCAGGCAATAACACAATAACAGAACTTCACGCTGGTTCAAGATCATCTTGAGCCATCCATTGTCCTAAAAATTAATTGCAGACACTTCCTGGTAAGAACTACTATTAAAAGACATCATACCTTTCTTTAAATGTCCTCTCTGAAGACATGATCAGCCAGAGGTCAACAGGTGGACAAATTACCATTTACCGGCTAACAGAATCTAAGTAATCCCGAGAAAATGCAAGTCAAATTCCTATCCCGCCTGCGTTGGGTATGGCACGGAAGCCATGCACAACATTTCACTCTCGGCACCTCTAATTTTACAAAAAATTCGTCCTTTTTGAGGGTGTTGTTAACCTTCGGAGCGAAATTATGAATTTTTCCCAACGACAGAAGCCGAACGTCAGACCCATTCCTTTTTCTCGCCTTGCTCCTCCATAACCTCTCTCATGCTCTCTCCATCTTCAAATCTCCCAATCTGAACTTGTGTCAGCCGGAGTCCTCTGGCTCAATGACGAGGATCTGCTTCACCTCAACTTTTCCTGACTCGGGTTTCTATCAACTCCATAGGCTCCCAACAAGCTCTACCAGATCGTTTCCTCGGGTTTTGATCGGCAGCTTCTCTGCAAAGCCCGTTGCATCATCCAATGAATTGGCCTACTACACAACTAAAGAGATCGGCAGTCGAACGGACCTCCTCATGATAATTTCAGTAATTTCGCATATTGCACAAGCATCCCTTGAGCAATAGACCATGGCTCTCCATTGATGCCGCGGCTATCATTGCCCAAGAAGACACGTTCCGCGTGGGCATATCATCGAACAGTTCCTGAGCATTTTAAGTAAACTTAAGCAACGGGATTCGGCAATAAAAGAACTTTCATTTTTATCTGGAATCGAACCTCTTTAAATTTTCAGAACACAGTATATGGTTAACTCTCAAATACACAGGCCCGACGATTTTTTTATTAGGGCAACCTTTTTGGCACCCATAATAAATAAAGCGCTGCATCATAACGTTAATAAAATAAAAAATCGTAAATTTTTACGACTGTCTTTTCAACTGGGGCGACTTTTACTTTGGTAGCCGTTCCCCGGACAATCCCACTTTATCCGTGTTCCCTCTCTCGGCTCTTCTGCAGCGCAAGCGGAACTAGAACTCAAAGCGGAGCGGGAGCGTCTTCACTGGGAATCACCATGCGTGCTTTAACATTGCAATTGGCCTCTGTAAAGTTGACTGATGTCTCTTCTCTTCTCTTACCTTTTTTTTTTGCTCATCATCGAACTGGAACGCGTCCGCGAGACCGGGCTGAGCGTATTCCAGTTGATTCTTGCTTTGGGATCTTTGTGCAGTATCTATGCAGACGAAAACCTGGGCATTTGCAGAGTAGATATTACTCTTCATACAGTGGGAAAGGTTGCTGATTTCTCCGATTCACCCGCTTCGCCTTTCAGATTTGCGCCTCTTTCGATCTTTTGTTAAAAGCATGTTCGTTTGACCCCTTGATGGCTGTCTGCTTCTAGTACGATTGATATGGTAGTTTTGCTCATTTTGTCCGAAAACGTTCCGTGGATGATTTGTGCATTTACGTGGTTTAATTAATTTGTTCTATTGAACTATTGATGTAGCCCCATTTTCCATGAGGCGTTCGAGATGCTTGTGCATTGAGATTGAACTAGAAAATCTATTTCGGATTGTTGGGGTCTGATAATTCTGTGTGCCTTTCGGGGTGGACTGATGGGCATGTTCCCCTCTTGCTGCGTGTTATACCTGCAAGGATTTCTCTGAGGAATCTGAAATGCATTCGCACTGCTGAGACTGATTTTTTTTTTTATTAAATGTTGACTCATCTCTGGATGAGCTAGCACTACAGCAGGAGGCTGAGAGGAGGGCAGGATGGTTGTTGAAGTTGTTCTTCACGGAAATGGCCACGTATGTTGGCTATCAATTTTGCAATGTTGCTCATGATCTTGGAAGAGATCACTTCTCTACTTGATGGTTTCTGCCTTGGCTTGCCTTTTCTGATGGACAAATTCTTATCTGTTTTCCAGGAGATAATTTGATACAGCAGTCTGTTTCCCTTCTGCAAGTCAAGGATCCCTTGTTTAAGAGAATGGGAGCTTCTAGGTTATCTTGTTTTGCAATAGATCATAATGTCATTATCTCTGTCAGTGTGACAAACAAATAATGTTGAGGAAACTTATTGATTATGCTTCGGAAACTTTTTCACCTTTCACAACCATCTAAGCCCTTGGTAATGTAGCTTTTGGGTGTTTTAATATATTTTGTTCTTCTCCTATCTGCTACGTATAGTCACTATTCTAATACACATGGCAGCATTATTTTCATGTACCCTTATATTAGCATTGTTGGCAAGAACCACACTTTGTTTTGCTGTATCGTAGCTGCAGTTGATGCTTTGACTTATAGAAATAATTTTCAATTCAATGTTAACACTTAGATGAAAGAAGGATGAAAATAGTGGAGATGGGTGGTGCCTAAGAGCTTGTGAACATGCTAAGCACTGCTAAAGATGACCGCACAAGGAAGGAAACTTTGAAAGCTCTTGATGCTCTTTCAAATTCAGGTGGTACTTTTTGCTTATTTATCTGTTTGTTCCCTTCATCTGTGTTCCAATCTTTATACTTGCGAATTCCTCATGCTTTAATATAGGTGCATAGCACGTTATGCTGCTGACAGATACTCATTCTGGGATTTTCTCAGTGTGAAAAGTTATTTACATCGTGTCACTATCACAAAGTCGATGATCTAACTTCGAGTTGCTTTGCTAACAAAGGTATCTCTTGTAAGATATTTTTGGGTTGGAATAGGAAGATATAGTTGAGAGTTCATAACTTTTAAAATTCTAATCTCAGGCTCTGGTAAATCTTTGACAAAGTTTTGTCATGTCTATAGTAGTTCTCTGATGCTCACTTTTCAGCTATGAGTTAGCTTCAATGGGAATGAATCAGGTTTTATGTTTCCTTTGTCTCTCAACGGAGTTCTTAGTGCTTTTCCAGGTGGTTTCTCTGCGATCTGCTATTTTCTTCCCTGCTCATCCATTCTCTTTTGCTCAACTTTCGATTTAATTTTCAGTTTGATATTTCTTCCTTAAAGATAGTAGAGGTTTTGTGAATCATTTGATATTTTCTTCCTTGACATTTCTTTTTATGACGGTGCTTACCCATTGACATATCTGATTGCAGAAGACTTTGTGAATGGCCATATTATTACTGATTCAAGCTCAATGAACTAAACTGCGCTTCCACATTCGTACATCACTCAAATAAAATATGTTATGGTGTGGCAGTCGAAGCTGTGGGAGTACTCCACCAAGCCGGGTTGATCTCTGTTGTGAGGTCCATCCCAGGTTCCTTTGAGGACGCGGAAGCAGAGAAGTATAGATCTGGCTTATTAAAAAGGTTTCAAGATCTGAACTATGATGATTCCTCCTAGAACCATGGTAATTTAATTTTGCACCATTGATGATTAACCTTGCAGCATCTCCCGAAGTAATCTCTAACAATCCCTTGGAAAAGCCTCCGTGATCCTCTGTCCATCATTCAGACATCTCATTGTGGCCATCTCCTGGATCACTAAAAACAGATGCAACCTTCCGCTGCAAGAAGGTGATGCTTGATGGCCCGTCTTTTTTATAAAACCTTTTTTTCTTTTCAATGGGAAAGTCCATTTATCTAGATTTCCTGCTTTTGGTTTTGCATGTGGGGTGGTTCGCTAGTAGAAATAGAATAGTGCTGTAACTGTAAACTTCTTAAGGTTAGATCTTTTTTTGCCTAACGAGATACAATAGTGCTGTAACTGTAAACTTCTTAAGTTTAGACCTCTCGTTGTGCAACGAGGTTTGGTGTTTTTATGAAGAGGTAATTTTTGAGTTACTAATGAATGCGCTGGATTCATGTGAGCCCAATGGTGAACATAGCCATTTGATCATGTTGGTCTCATGCGAGGCACACCAAATCAGGGGCGTGGTGCATCGGGCTCACATGAACTGGTGCACCTCGAAATTTCTCCGATAAAGTAACCAGTTAAAGATGGTGGTAATTTTCCAGGACAGTCACCGAAGAGGTTTCCTTTCTCTTCTTGTCGTGTTCTCTTTTGCTTTATGGGTGGGGGTCCAATGAACTTGGTACGGGCTAGCGCATGGTCGACCCAAAGAAAGTTCTTTCTGATCTGGTTTTGTAAGGTTTCACAAGATGCTGATGGTATCTTGACTACGAAAGAAGGTTCCCTTCAATCGAACTGTTGGGCATTTCCATCCTATAAGACCATAGAAAAATGCAATCATACCCGAGCTTGCTCGTATCGATTTATCATCTTTCTTCAGTGAACAGACTATGCACGAGTGTACGGGATTGTCTTGTGATCTCACTTTTGTTTTCGGCCCAATCACGCAAAATCCGTCATGGAGTTAATCTTATGTTCGAAATGACACGTAATAGTGGGCTACTAATCGTGAATCCTGATCGGCAGACCGGTGCAACAGATATTGTCATTATAGGACATGAACATGAATCTCTCAGTTCGCGATAGTCAATTCAACCACTCATGACCTATTGCTAGGAGACGGATGAACAATAAGCAGATACCGCAAATAGTTTCGACTGTTGAATCTGTTATCGCGAACTCTAAATTCAATTTAATCTCTCTTTGAATCGAGAAGATTTAGTTCATTCGCTATGGTGACTGATGATGATTGCATGCTATAGCCATGGCGATACGACAATCGCATGAGCAATCATGGATAAGTGTAAAGGTAATGAGGAAAGAGATGTAAATTGATCTTTCAAGGAAGGATTTGTTAGTCTACTCCTACCTCTTTCTATCGTTTAAAAAACTAAACTTTCATATATTAAAATTATTATGCGTCCACGTACAAAGAAAACTAGAATCTATCTCTATCAGATCGAAAGTTAGGTCCTTTTCGTGAAAAGGCTAATAAAAACAATGTTTTTCTATTACTTTCGTATCTTTTTGTTCTCCAATGACGGCATCTACATGTAATGACGATGTTTGCATGTATTGAACTGTATTTTTCGTATATTATTTACACTATTAAATGGGCCCGAGATATGTTTTGGCTTTTGACCTCTGACAAACTTAATCTTGAATATTTAGATCGAACCTCATCCCTCTATAATATAGCCTAAAAAGATAAACTTTGAACAGAAAAAAAAAAAAAATTGTTTTTTTTCGGGAATAATTCCCCCTCCTCAAACAACCACCGAAACTCTCTTATGGAGTCCGACAAAGCAAATCAAAGGCATCTCCCAGAATCGTGGGGCTTTGAAACGACACAGCAAATGGAATCCAAGTAATCTCTGCCCTCTAAATCAGTACTCAACGGCCGGCTTGGTGGATTCGCAGCGAGGCAGCGTGTGGCTGAGGCAGCATCTGACGCAGTTCAGTATATGCTCAAGGAGCTACACTGCAAGTACCATCCAAGCATTTCAAAAGTGTAAGCTCACATAGTCATGTTCAATCCAAGGAAGAAAAAGCGGCAGGAGAAGAGCTTCTCAGTCCAAGAACTGTTTTGCACAGCGAGAACTCATTCGGCAATAGCCAAGCATGGCAAAGAAGATAAGAGGTGAACCGGCAAGAATGCTAAAAAGATTCTCGCAGGTGCGCACGCGCACTCCAAATGCAGGAGTGAAATGTAATAGTACCCATGTAATTGAACTGCGTTCGCTTTTCTACTCGAACATCGGGTCCCAGTGTCTGCGACAATTCAGTAAACATCTCAACCGCATGAACAGCTAAAAGCTCAGACCAGAAGCCTCAAGAGAAACATCTCATCCACATATTGGGTAGCAAAAGCCCACTGACTCAAAACCCTTTCCCCAAATTGGATGTCTGATCCCCCCCAGCCCCTTTCGAACATTTTATGTTAAGAAACCTATCTACCGTCTTCTTGTGATCCTCGTTTTTATGAATGAATGAGCGTACAATTTTAGGCCAAAAAAAGCCTCAAGAGAAAAAAATTATGCATTGCAGAAACATCCCCATGTGTTGGAAGATACGCGCGATCAATCAGGAAAGATACAGGATAAGATCATGATCAGACAAGATCAATTAATATCAAATCTTATCATTTTTGATTTGTACCAATTTGTACAGGATAATTAGTTGCTTTATTTAATGAATAGAGAGTCTTGTATACTGTAATACATAGAAATGAGACACAGAAATCAACTACTACAATTTTCTATCTCAATTCCTTTCATGGTATCAGAGCAGTTCTGATCCTGCTCCATTTTTTTCATCTGAATTGCCTTTCGATCTACCTGTTCTTGTTGCTGCAATAGCCCTGCAGAACAGAACAGGACTCGGAAGAATTTTTTTCTTGCTTTACCTCTTCTTGCTTTACCTCTGTTGCTCGAGAATTTCTCTTCCCTGACAAGCCTGTTCTTCTTACATTAGCCTGTTCTTGTTGCTGCAATAGCCTGTTCTTGTTCTTCTTCTTATACACCTGCATCAATTCATAGAGTCAACATCTGTTCCCATGACAAAATCAGGCACACATACCTCAGCATCCGATGATCAACAACCAAGAGAAGTGGTCCAAGAGTCCACTGTCGTTGCTGCTACACCCGAGCAGCAAATCCCGACGCAAATTCAAACTCAGCCGATGCAGTGGGGACCCATTCCGGCTCGCCAATCTGAGGCGCCCATTTCGCTATCCTTACCAGTGGATGCCATTTCCATGGATCCATACATCATCGCCAGGTCAAGGGGCACAGATTGATGGAGGCCTACCAGCCAGCTTTGGGGCAAGCTCAGCCATCAACACTGAGCAGACGGGCGGATCGAACACCGATTCACATACCGGAGTAGATTCAAGTGCGGGCCATTCAACCCAAATTTTTCAACGTGCACATTTCCGACGAGCACAGGGACAAATTTTCCGATAGGCACAACAGGGGCTACAGGGCCCTTTAATCAAAATTTCCCGACAGGCTACATACCATTTCCATTTGCAGCCGCTATGGGTCGCCCAGAACCTGGCGACCCACTGTACGTCTCCAACACGGATGGCCCTGAGTTGTGGCTGATAAGCCACCCTCTCACAGGACCAGCAGGCTATCCGAACTGGGCACGTGAATTCCGCAGGGCCCTTGTGACAAAGGACAAAGAAGGATTTATAGATGGATCAATACCGATGCCAACAGAGGAAAAATTAGAGCGTCAATGGAAAAAGTGCAACCAACTGGTTCGCACATGGATAGGAAATTGCGTCAGCCCTGAAATAGCAGCCGGCTTACCTCCCACGGAGGACGCGAAAACTTTCTGGGACAGTATAAAGGAGATGTATGGGAAACTCGACCGAGCGAGGATTTTCTCGCTCCACCAAGCCCTAGCCGAACTAAAGCAAGGAAAACAAACTTTCGGCCCTCTGGAACGAGCTAGAGGCGGCGGAGGAGCAGCTCGTCGGATCCGAGGCCACACTCCAGCAATATAAGGCGATTAAAGACCGAGAAAAGGCGACGCGTTTTTTGCTCATACTCAATGAATCGTACCTCCATTTCAGGTCACAGATTCTTGCCATGGAGCCAGCGCCATCGATCGGACGAATATTTCAGCTCGCGGTGCAGGAGGAGAGCCAAAGATTGGCATCAACGGAAGGGAAAGGGGTTTCTGAAACCCTAGCTCGCCGCAAGGATGGACAGAGGAACGAAAACCCTAACCCTAACGGAGAATGCGTCTTCGACGCATTATAAAAGGGCTGGAATCGACGGACAGGATCACCCGCAGCGATTCGATGGCCCAAGGAGCGCGCGATTTATCGCGGAATCAGATAGTGGAGATGGTCCGTTTTTTAAAGAATCCAACGGTGGGCAGGGAGCCAGGGCGCCGCATGGGCCGAGCGGGCCGAGTGGCCCAAATGGGCCGGTTTTCTCAAAATTCAGTGGTTATGGGCCACGCGGCTACACTTTTAATGGGCCAAATGGGCCAAATTCAAAAAATAGAGGGAAATTGTATTGCGATTTTTGTAAAAGGCCCCATCACACAATTGAAAATTGCTAGGAATTGCATGGCAGGCCCGGAGAAAAAAGAGGAAAAGAAATCACGGCCGCAGCATATCAACCCACAGGGCCAACAAATCAAGCCATCACTCATGAAGAATACCAACAGCTGATGCAGGCCATACAGAAACTGGATATTCAAAAAAGGGGGAGCAGCTTTATAGGTATTTCTCATTGCACGACGACTGATTTATCGAGAAATACTTGGATTATTGATTCTGGAGCCAGCGATCATATTGCATGTGAGAGAAAGTTGTTTACTGTTATGAATGAACCCCTGGATAATCCAACCATAGTACAATTACCAAATGGAAGTACTGCTCGGGTTGTCAGGACTGGAACAGTCATTCTTAATCCCCAGATCACTCTCACAAATGTCCTTTATATCCCTGAATTCCAGTTCAATCTTATATCAGTGTTTAGAGCCTGTAGGGACAATTCGTGCCAAGTTTTCTTCAACTCTGATGGTTGTCAATTTCAGGCCCGTTCGACTGGGAAACTGATGGGCAGGGGTGATTTGTCTGAAGGATTGTTTTTTTTGGAGAAATGCAGCCACTTTTCTTGATCAACTTCATTGTAATAAACAATCATTGTGTAATTTGACTACCAATGATCGAAATTTCATTTTACATTCCAGATTGGGTCATAGCTCTTTTTTTCCGTCCCCTAATTGCAATATATGTCCTATTGCCAAACAGTCACACACACCTTTTCCATTAAGCTCAAATCGAGCAACTGAAATCTTTTCTCTAATCCATATGGATGTCTGGGGACCGTATCATACTTTGAACCACGATGGATCTAGATTTTTCCTCACCATCGTGGATGATCATTCCAGAGCTACTTGGATCTTCCTCATGCAGTCAAAGAGCCAAGTAATTTCTCACCTGAGGATTTTTCTTTCACTTTCCAAAACCCAATTTGGAAAAAATGTCCGCAAAATTCGAACGGATAATGGGACGGAGTTTTTCAATCATGAGTGTGCAACATTATTATCGTCTCAAGGAATTCTTCATGAAAGCACCTGCACGTATACACCACAGCAGAATGGAATAGTGGAACGGAAACACCGTCATCTACTAGAAGTCGCCAGGGCTTTGAAATTTCAGGCAACAGTTCCAGACAATTTTTGGGGAGACTGTGTTTTAACTGCAGCTTATTTAATAAATCGCATGCCGACCAAAATCCTCAATGGTCGTACTCCCTTCGAGATGTTGTTTGGAAAGAAGCCAGATTTGGCACACTTGAAGATATTCGGCTGTTTATGTTATGCTTCCTTAGTGGGTCCCAAAGACAAGATGAGTCCAAGGGCACGCCGCGGAATATTCATGGGATACCCTACCTTACGAAAGGGTTACCACATATATGATCCTTCTACTGGTGAGTTCTTCGTTAGTAGAGATGTGCATTTTCGGGAGAATTCCTTCCCATTTGCAACACAGCCAGTCAACAACAAATCGTGAGGGAACTTCATATTCTACCCCTATGGAGGAATTTGTCACTGATCGTACGTATGTACTCCTTCCTTCTTCACAAGATGTTGGCTATGTTTATAATCCACCTGAAGATATGCCACCATTAGAAAGTGCAGTGGACCAATACTCAACGAAGCGGTTACTCAAGAACCAAGCACCTGGTTATTCCACGCTACGAGAATATTTCTCATAGTCCTGAGAAGCAACCGCCACGTCGTTCTGGACGATCAACACGGCCTCCCACTTGGACTAAGGATTACATTTGTGGGGTAAGTAACCATTCTGGTACTCGTTTTCCCATTTCTTCGTATGTATCCTTTGACCGTCTGTCAGAAGAGCATAAATGTTGCATTGCCTGCATTTCGGAGGACCGTGAACCATCTAGCTATAATGAAGCGAGGACTGACCCACGATGGCAGAAGGCTATGGAGGCAGAATTACAAGCGCTAATGGAGAATGACACATGGGAATTCGTCCATCTACCTCCAAACAGAAAGGCGATTGGATGCAAATGGGTCTACAAGACCAAATATCGGGCCGATGGCTCAGTTGAGCGGTATAAAGCCCGACTAGTGGCAAAGGGGTTCACTCAAAAGGAAGGTTTTGACTATCACGAAACCTTCTCTCCAGTCGCCAAAGATGCTACAGTCAGGACCTTTCTTTGTGTCGCAGCTTTTCAGAATTGGCCACTACACCAGATGGACGTCCACAATGCATTTCTACATGGAGACCTTGATGAGGAAATCTACATGGATGTTCCACAAGGCCTACGGAGACAGGGGGAGGATAAAGTGTGTCGTCTCCGCAAGTCCTTGTACGGACTCAAACAAGCTTCCAGGCAGTGGTACGCGAAGTTTTCTGACTCATTGATAGCGGCTGGTTTCCGGCAGTCCAAGTTCGATTATGCTGTTTTCACTTGGAGCAAAGGTATGTCATCCATTTACTTGATGATTTACGTGGATGATATATTAATCATGGGAAATGATGAAGTAGCTATCGAAGAATTCAAGCGATATTTGCACTCAGCCTTCCATATAAAGGACTTGGGATCACCAAAGTTCTTCCTTGGAATTGAGATTGCCCGATCGGGCCAAGGAATATCCCTGAGTCAGAGGAAATTCACCTTGGAAATCATATCAGAGGCAGGACTATCAGGATGCAGACCAGCTGCAATTCCTATTGAGCAGAATATCAAGCTCACTACAGCAGAGTATGACATTGGAACTTCCGGAGAAGGAGATGATACATTACAAGACCCGACCAGTTATCAGAAACTTGTTGGGAAACTCATATATCTGACTATGACCAGGCCGGATATCATTTATACAGTGTAGACTCTTAGTCAATTTATGCACAATCCTAAGCAATCTCATATGAATGCAGCACTCAAAGTGGTGAAGTATTTGAAGAAGTGTCCTGGGCTTGGAATCATTCTCTCCAGAAATTGTGACTTGAAGATGACTGCCTATTGTGATTCAGATTATGTAGCTTGTCCGATGAGTAGAAGATCCATAACTGGTTTTTGCATCAAGCTGGGAGACTCTCTTCTTTCATGGCGAACAAAAAAGCAGCCGATCGTCTCGCTTTCCTCGCCCGAAGCCGAGTATCGAGCTATGGCCAAGACGACATGTGAGATAGTGTGGTTGCGGGGTTTACTGGGACCTTGGAGTACGAATTGACAGCCCAACCAAATTATTTTGTGATAATGACGCGGCCCTCAAACTCGCAGCAAATCCTATAGTGCACGAAAGGACGAAGCATATAGAAGTGGATTGTCACTTCACGCGAGAAAAATCCAGCGGGCGTGATCGAGACCCAAGGGATTCGAACAGAAGAGCAGCCAGCAGATATCTTCACTAAGCCTCTATGCCAAAGACAGCACGCGTATCTCTTGAGCAAGCTAGGTGTCTTGGATATCTACAAGCCACCAGCTTGAGGGGGAGTGTTGGAAGATACGCTCGATCAATCAGGAAAGATACAGGATAAGATCATGATCAGACAAGATCAATTAATATCAAATCTTATCATTTCTGATTTGTACCAATTTGTACAGGATAATTAGTTGCTTTATTTATACAACTCATGTAACATATGAATAGAGAGTCTTGTATACTGTAATACATAGAAATGAGACACAGAAATCAACTACTACAATTTTCTATCTCAATTCCTTTCACCATGCAAGCATCAGAGGGTCCAACGCCTCTTGCTCCATAGAAGCCACTCTGCAATCCCGCATTCAAAGGCAAGAATCAATCTATAATGCTACGCTAACGGCCAACTCCATAAAGCCCGTAAAAGCTCCAAATCGCGACACCCCGTGGATGCGTTTTTTTCCCAAGTAGTACCCTGGGATGCGCTTGATATGGGAATTGGAGAAAGAAGTGAGCTCCATGCGCCAGTGGACGGCGCGCCGAGCGTTGCGCTTCTTTTGGTTGGTGGCTCTTTTTAGTGTTGGAGGAGGAGTCACTGTTGGGAAAATATGACTTTGAATCGGATAAAGTAATTAAGATGGATCTTAGAAGCAATCGAGTTAGATTTAGATTTTGCGACGTGATATTACATTTTAAAAATATTTATTTGTCCTACAATATTGTTAATGGCCATTAGCAAATTTTCTCTAGGATATAACAAAATCTTAAATGAAAATACTAGATAATAATTCTAATATTTTCTAAGGTTTCTTAGAAGAAACAATTGGAAAATATGGATGCATATCTTTTGAAATGAAAATGGGAAGAGGAAGACCTTGATTGAATAGACGCGTTCAATAATTTATAGTAAAAGCAAGAAGTTATATTTGAATAGACACAATCTTCCAAGGATTAAGAAGTTATGTTTGAATAGATATGAACTTTGAGATAACCTTTGGAAAAAAACTAATAAAATTCGGAATTAAATAAATAATAAATAAAAAAATCACCATAACTCCTTTTGAACTATCGCATTGTTTTAATAGGACACAATAATTAATTTTTATTAAAATAAATCTGAATTTTCCAATAAAAAAATAATTATCGATTAGTGCCAAATCTCGTTCATGTGCATACTTATGTCTTTTCGATGTGGGATAAGGCATCTCTCAATTTGTTTTACTAAAAAACTACAAACAATCCCTCACGTTGTTTGAAAAAAAAAATGTTAAAAATATACCGCCAAAATTTCCATAAGATTAATATACATACATAAATGTCTCTTTTGAGTTAAACTTTATTTGTGCAAGTATTTTAAAACTTTATCAAAGCGACAAGCAGCTTGGCTTTAAAATTGTACTTTTAAATAAAAGAATCAGACATATCGCACATATATTAACTCTTTGTTTCAGCGAGAAGTTCTGTATTACTCCGTATTATTGTGGCCTTGTGCTTGATCTTGTTTCGTGAGCTTTCTAGAAAGTAATCCTAACTTTCGTAAGAAGCAACATCACTTTTAAGTTCATATAGGTGAAGTCTCTACCATGTGTTTCTATTATAATTAACACAATACAAATTTGTAATATACTTCATTAAGAATTCAATTCAACCTACAAAGTGTAACAAATGATAATGACCTCTCATATCAAGGCTATGTTAGTATCAAATAATCACATTCATAACTTGTTCTTATTCATTAAACTTTGTAACTACTGATGTTCTGAAAAAGGTCAGGTTATCATTGCCAATGATTTTCAATAAAGGGTTTTAGCCTCGTTTTTTGTGAGGTCATTTTTACCACATCTCCCGGTAAAAACTTTGTCAAGGGATCAGCAAGATTACCACTTGATCTCACGTAGACAATTATTATGGTACCATTTTTAATCAATTGTCTCACGTACTCATATTGTAGATTAATATGCCTAGATTTACCATTATAAGTGCTACTATAAGCTTTTGCCAAAGTAGTCTAACTATCACAATTGATAAAAATAGGAGGTATAGGACTAGGCCACAATTTGATATTCAACAACAAATTCCTAATCCATTCAACATCTTTCTTAGTTGGTGCTTAAGCATTGAATTTAAATTTCATAGTTGAGTACGTTACATACATTTGTTTCTTGCTCATCAAAGAAACAACACACTCACGTAATGTGAAAACCCACCCAAAAGTGGAACTTTTATTTCTCACACTTGTAATCTAACTAACATCGATGTATCATTCTAATACTGCTTGATAATTATTAAAGAATAGTCCACTGTTTTAAATTTGGATTACCAGTATACCTACTTAACTTACACATATCATAAGCAATAGAAAGTCTAGTAGAATGCATCGCATACATTAAAGACCTTGTAGCACTTGCATATTGAAGTTGTGCTATTGTTTTACTAATATTTTATTTTAACTTTAATATTAGAATAAAATAGAGTACTTATTTCCCTAAAATCAACATGTTTAATTTATTTAAAATCTTCTCCATGTAATCACTTTGGCTCAAAGCATAACCCCCATTATGTTTTTAACTTTAAAACCTAAGATAGTATCTACTTCACTCAAATCTTTTAGTTTGAAATTGAAAGTTAGATACTTCTCAATCTTAATAACTCTGGTTATATTCATTTCAAAGATAAGCATGTCATTAATATATAATCACACTATATATATATATATATATATATATATATATATATATATTTATGCCACTGCTTATATGCTTGCATAAGCCCATAATGACATACACATTCATGCACATATTAATGTGGGACATCAAGCAATCAGGTCGATTCCAATTAATCTTATGCTTGAATGCATGGCTCAAAATATACTCAAACACGAACTGAATCAGGACCAAATGTCTTGTTCACTCACACAATAACAAAGATCCGCATTTTAAAATACTGGTTTTTCTTTCCTGATAAAGGCTGGAAGCTATTATAGCAGAGATTAAAATCCCATGGTGCAAATGATATATCAGACAGACAGACAGACCCTTCAATTGACTTTAACCAATTAATTCATCCTCAATGTTGTCACTACCGGCTAATCATGCATGACTCATGAACTTCAATTCGGTTAGAAACAAGAACGTGTAGTAGAAGAAGTTTTGATGGCCATTTGCTTGCCTACTCCACCACCCATCCGAATTTTATTTGATTCACCACATCAAACTCGACAATATTGATGAAATTAGCAACATTTAACAATGACAAGCGACTTAGTCCAACCCAACTCGACAAAGGTCCAACTCCAGGCCAACGGAATAATATACGGAATGAAGCAAATAATTGAGAATATAATCACAGTTGATATGATCATCTTCCTCTAATTTCAAACGATGAAATCACATACCTTGTTGGGGGCGTGCACAAGAGCGAAATCGGCAACTCCAGCGCTGATGATGATTACATTGGCAGTGTCAAAGTCATTCTTTGGCGAGCGTTTGCCATCTCCATTTCCTTTTTTTCTTGGAAAGAAACAACCACCGAGACCTAGATGAGGAAGAGAGAGATAGAGATGACGGAATGGAGATCTTGCACTCTTCTCATCTCACCTTGTTTCGAGGCAATGCCAACCTACGCGCTTGATTTCTTGTCTTGTCGTGCCTTCTGCCTCTAATCTTTGGTGGTCGTCCAAGTTGGAAAACCTTATCATGTTAGATGCAAATTGCGCAACCCCAAAATCTCCATAACTGGAATATGAACATAGATGATTGAGTAACATGATTAACGCATATGTTTTGGGATCCATTGTTCTTGAAGTGGAAGCGGAAACACAATGTTCCAAGCGCAAATCCTTCTCCTCTATTACCCTCCGTATCACTGGCTCAATGAGGCGGCTCCCTCACGGTTTAGCGTTAGGTAAACGCTCCTTATGTGAGGATATGTGAAAATTCGGGTTAGTTGAAAGAGACTTGAGTACTATTTATAAAGTTTCCAACCAGGTCTCTTCATTACGAGCCCAGTTTAACTCGGCCCATAATATCCAGCCTCATATTAAACTAGTTAATAAACCTTTTATCTCACCTTACACCAAACCATGTAAAACGGTAACCGTTAAACGGTAAATTACAATTTCAATTAATGTAGTTCATATTAGGAAAACTCTTACATTCTTCCACTTGGATTATATTAATTGAAATTGTACTGTATGTGTGCACATTGGTCCATGGATAATTCTTAATAGTCAATCCTATTCCATAAAGTCTCGAACATCAAATCATGGTGGTAACTGCATATATACACACAGAGCCTTCCATGGTCACGAATGTTCCCAACTTTATTGATATAGATTCAATATGGTAGTGTGGCAAATGGATAACATCTCTCATAGAGAGATTCCATTTGTCAGTCACCATTCTCTTACCTTAGGCGGCACAAAAAACTTGTGCCACTAGATAATGTCTTCATTGTTCCAATGAACCCACATATGCCTTGTCCTTACGGTTAGCCTTTCTTTATGTATAATAAGGCATATGCATAAGGCTAATAACCGGATGCCCCTAGTCTTCACTCAAGGTTTATACAGTACCTTGAGACTTTAATATATATTCAACATAATAACAACACATTCAAAAATATTTTATTGAATGCAAAAGTTGATACATATCAAACCGTTACTAAATGTAACGAATACAGATGTGAACTTTATCAAAGTAAAGCCAAAATAGCTCCCACTAAACAATAGTATCCCAAGATACTCTTAAGCTCGTGCTAATGACATGTCGTTCAAATACACACGGGCGTAGGGCTTTAGTTAGTAGATCTGCAACCATATCATCTGTGGAAATATATTATATTATAATGTCACATTTTTGTACCGTTTCTTTACGGTAAAAAAAATTTGACCGCCATATATTTAGACCCCTTGAGACCTCTGTTATTAATAATACTACAAAATTATTGTTTCAATACAACCATATGTGTCTATCCAAAAAGTTAAATAAACATCAACTCCTTCATGAGGTTCCGGAGCCTAGTAGCCCAAGTAATAGTCTAAAATAATATTACAAACTCTGCTTCCATAGTAGAAAATAACATAAAACTTTATTTACTGTACTTTTGGCTAACATAAATATGTATTCCGTTATTGATTACATGTCATCCTAACAGCCATTAAAGTTAACATTTAAATACCCTACATACTGCAAGAATTGAACATGTCTATGTATTATAACTAGCACATAGTTTCTTGTCCTCTTTAAGTACCTTAAAACATTCTTGGCAGCAACCCAGTGATCGCGTCTTGGATTTTATTAATTTCTGCCTAGAAGTTCCGTCATAAAGACGATGTTTAATCTAGTGCAAATTTGAGCATACATTATACTTTTAAGTGCACTGACACAAGGTACACCCTTTAATTAGATTTTCTCAATATCTAAATAAGAACAATGTAATGGATTCAATCCATCACCCTTAACGACAAGAACAATTCCTAGCTTACAATGATGTATATTGAATATTTCAAAAATACGATCAGCAAATGTCTTCTGAAAAAATCTAATAAAATCCAATATATATGGCAAGAGTAATCCTTACGGACCTTAGTGCAAATGAACTATTAATGTCACGTTCACTCGAAAGAATCTTTAAAAAAAAAAAATAGAGAAATAAATAATTATTTCTTTACCATTAACTATTCACTCCTCTTTCAGAGTGAAAACTTTAGCTACAAGTTTAGCTTAAACTCTACAATTTTCTTTGAAATCTTTTTAGTTTTGTACACCAATTTGCAACTAATGAACTTGTAATCTTTAGGCAAGTCAGTAAGTTTCCAAACACTATGATGTTTCATAGATTATATATCGCTTTTTATGGCATCTAATCACATACTTGATTGAGGATAAGAAACAATATTTATTTATGTCACTAAATCAACCATGTATTGCAATCATGCTCTCATAAATAGACTATATAGTCTAATGGAATAACTGATAATCTTTTCCTAACAAATCTCCTGAGTAAAGCTATAACCACTTCATTCTATACTTGAGAGGTTTGAAAAAATTTCATCATAAACTATATCAAGAATAGTATCTTAAACCTCAACAAGTTTAGTCTATGATACATAAGATTCCATAATTGTCTATACCATAATTATCTGTTTAGGCAAAGACAAAGACACAGTGATATTCCATCGTACTATTATATTTAATAGTTTGAGAGTAACTATTCTCTACAATTACGTTGAACTATAGAAACTCTACAGTATATGATTCCATAATTCTTGTACCTTATTTGAGGTCATAAAATTGATACCCCTTTTAACAATCTAGGTAAGATACAAAATAATTTCGAATGGATTTGAATTGCAACGCACTTAATATTGGATTAGATAACCACCTCTAAACTTAATAAGATTCAAGTAATTTACGTCCAGTTCATAACTCAAAAGGAGTTTATGAAATAACTTTGATAAGAAACACGTTTTGTATGTGAAAAGGTTGTTTTCAAAATATCAGCCCATAGAAGACCGAATATATTAGTCCTACTAATCATACTCATCACCATGTTCATTATGGTGCATTTATGCCTTTCGGCCAAATTTTTTTATCAGGATTTTCAGGCATGGTAATTAAGTTATCACCTCAGAATTTTTCAAATATTTGACAAATGACCCTTTAAGTTATTTCGCATTGTCATACTTGCCAAAATACTCATGGCCACTATTAAGCCTGACAACCTTTTAAGACTAATTATAACTATTTATTCTTTATTTTGGTCATTTTCCTTAAATAGAAAATTTTTGGAAACAACCTTTTAACTATATACGAGATGTACATGTCATTAGGACTTAAACACAATCTTTGCATATGTGTTCTAACTTTGGTATTAAACAAGACATAATTCAAGCCACTAAGGCTTCCATCATCTTTTAGCAGTGCAGTCAGTTGGTAAACCACTTTTCAAGTGTTCATGAATGGAACGCTTAATGGATAGTAAGTAAATTCGATTGCTATTTTCCTAAACAGCAAATCATATGTCCATGACTTAAAATTTGAAGCAGTAAAAACCTCAGTAATAGTGGAGTTATTAATTATAGAAAATGTGACCGAAAAACAAGCAATGTATATAATTAGCATCATATGAGTATCGTGTAACTTGACGTACAAGTACACATATAGAGAGTTACATGCATAACCATATAATCACTTTTGGGCAGAATACATGACATGTAGTTGTACACTCCCCACATGATAGTGGTCATGAGAATATATTCCAATCTTCATGAATTAATCACCTTTGGGTATATGAACTACTATGATCAGTCACTCCTCCACCACACCATCATGTATCCCTCCATTAATTTATACACAATCACTTCATTTGGGAGTATGACTATGCATTAGACTAAGAGACATTCCAATCAATATATGAGATCGAAATTACTCAAACCCAATCACTTGTGCCACTTTGGTGGTCACAACTTAATTGAATCATTGAAACTCTTTCATACCAGGGATATAAAATTTACATCTCACATACACCATATACATGTAATTTTAAATTTAGTGATAGGGGCAGTAAATAACTAAAATTACATATCATGCTAATTACCTTACTTTATTCATTAATAAAAATCAATCATATATATATAAAGAAACTGAAAGACAGATTCCAATGAGATCACCGATCACAGCAACGCAAGAAACTTCTTATAACATAGAAGAAAGTATCTCTTGTGCACCTTAATTATAGATTACTAGAACAACATAAAAAGAATGCTGATATGGAGGATCAGTCACAAGTTAACATTAACAGCAATACAGGGTACATCGGATCGACAAGCTTGACAACTAATCCATTATCGCTCATGAGTTTCATAAAGCAAAAAATGACGCCAAGGCCAATAGCTGATTTATTAGCCGATTTTAAGTAACAAATATCATTGTTTCAACCAGTGGCCTATAAATTGAGTCAAACCACAGAACCAAATATCTAAATTATAACAGTAGATACTATTGCTTTGCATGAATGTTGTCATACTTCTTAACCATAAAAATATTCAAATTGATGGACATTAACTAGTGACCATATGAGTTTAGGTACAATATGCAATAACTTTACTAACATGCATTACCTACACTCAGTAGATGTGTTAATTAGTACAATCAGTTTGATCACAGGTTCTTAAAACATCCATCATTCAAAGGTTACCAGCATGTAAATGAGTATGTATGAGTAACAAAAGTTTCATAATTTTTACTGTTTCTCATTACCTCAAGATATCATTCAAGTACTATTTCATAATGGTTGTATCTCATTAAGCCAGCTTCAGTTCACAATAAGTTTAATTTTTATTAATGAATCACACCTTTATAATGTTTATGTGATAACATACATGTAATCCAACACTTATATTTTCAAAATCATAGAAAAATACAAGAAAAATACGCAAAAATACATTAAAAATACACGTATTTAGGGCTTTATATGTATTTTCACATCCATAAAATCATCAAACATATAAAATAAATACACCATAACATAGAGAAGGATCATATGAATCCAACGCCACTAGTCACGCGCCAATCGGATGCTCCACTCGCCCCCATGCGCCGCCTGAGTGTGTGGCGCATGGAGCACATGTGTGTGGCGTAAAGGCCGGTCAAAACCAGTCCGACCGATTCCCCGTCCGACCGTCCAGTCCAGTTGTCCGGTCCGACCGGTTGACCAGTCCGGTCAACCGTTGATCAGGTTGGGTTGGTTAACGGGTTGCAGGTCGGGTCGGGTCGGTCAATGGACCCGGTTGTTGATGTCACGATGACGTCAGCATCCGCCGTGCGATGCACGCGTGGGGTGGGGCGCGTCTTCGACACCCCAGCGATGTGTGGCTGCGCGTATGGGTGCATGTGGCCTCCCCTGGCGACGCATTGCCCATGGTTTTGCTCATCTCGATGAGCCAAGTTTGAATTTGTGATTTAATTTTATTTTTATTGAACAAAAAATCACGAAAATCACAAATTAGGGCAAAAATCTTATGCGTTCAAGTTATAGGGTTATAGAGGCTCTGATACCACATGTTAGATGCAAATTGCGCAATTCCAAGATCTCTATAACTAGAATAAGAACATACATGATTGAGTAACGAGATTAACGCACATGTTTTGGGATCCGTTGTTTTTGAAGCGGAAGTAGAAACACAATGTTCTAAGCGCAAATCCTTCTCCTCTATTGCTCTTTGTATCACTGGCTCAATGAGGCGGCCTTCTCACGGTTTAACGTTAGGTAAACGCTTCTTATATGAGGATATATGAGAATTCGGGTTAGAGAAGAGACTTGAGTACTATTTATAGAGTTTCCAAACAACTCGGCTCACACTAGCTAGTTCCATATTAAATTAATTAATAAATCTTCTATCTCACCTTAGACTAAATCTCGTAAAACGGTAAATTACAATGTCAATTAATATAGTCCACATTAGAAAAACTATTACATATCAATCTCTCCCCAAACTTCCGCAATTTCATTCGTTGTTTTAACAGTAGAAGCGCGCTCCACTCTCGGAGCCCTGGACCGCGCTATCTCATTAGTCCCTACGGATATGAGTGCCTCCTCAATCGACAACTTTGCATCTGTCTCCCCCTTTTTATGCGCTTCGCATGCCTAGTAGTCTTCCTTTATTGTGCCCTCACTAATTCTAGGGAAGCAACTTCAGGTTTGTCGTGTTCTTCCTCGTGATTTTTTTTTCTTTTATCTAAAATTACGTGCTCAATTTCCCATCTTTTTCAACATCTACTCCCCTACTTGTCAAGTGTCATCGAAGTGAGGCCTCGACTTCAATATGAGGATCGTTCTTGGATCCATGGAAGACATCTCTTAGGGCCGCCCAATTGTGAGCCACCACGGGCCTGTATTTCCTCCCCATCTAGCTCCATTGTTGCATAATTAAGTCCTTAAAAATTGTTGGGAAAATATGATTTGAATCGGATAGATCAATGAAGTCGGATATTTAAAATAATTAAGTTGGATTTTGATGCGTGATATCATTTTTTTTAAGAATTTAATTACTCCATAATGTTGTTAATGATCATCGACAAATTTTCTTCAGGGTACAACAAAACCTCAAATGAGAATAATTGGAAAGGATGGTTATATATCTTTTGAAAGAAAATGAAAATGGGAAGAGGAAGACCTTGATTGAACAGATACATTCAATAATTTATAGCAAAAACAAGAAATTAAATCCGAACATATATAACCTTATAAGGATTAAGAAGTTATGTTTGAACGGGTACAGACTCTTAAATAATCTTTGAAAGAAATTAATAAAATTTGGGATTAAATAAAAAAAATAACCGTAACTCATTGTAAACAGTTGTATTGTTTTAATAGGACGCAATTGTTAATTTTTATAAAAATAAATCCGAATTTCCTAAGAAATAAAAAATAATGACCGGTTAATGTCAAATCTCGTTTATGTGCACTCATATCTTTTAGACGTGAGACAAGGCACTTCTAGTTTGTTTTACAGACAAACTACTAATAGTCTCTGTCGTCCTCTTTTAAGGGAATGTATGGTGGTGGGCAGTTGGGGAATCGGAGCCCGCGCAGTTGGTGACAGATGTTGCCTTGTGCTGAAGGGACTGGTGAGTATGATGAAGATGATGACAACGACATCGTTCCAAAAGGTGAAGGAGATAAGGGAGAGTGGGGAGAGATGACGGCACGGTGATGGTGGAACCTCAACCATTGTCGGAGTGGCCGTACTAGTTGAGCCATCGCCTTTCTCCTTCCAAGATACTGGCTCAGTGGCTCTAGAAGAGCGTTTCGCTCACCTTACAGAATTCATTTTTGTCATAAATTAGAGTATTTGATTGGAAATTTTTGGGTGAGCCATGGAGTTTTATTCATTGACTCATTACAAAAGAGACCGGAGTTATGTTCAGGGCATTCTTGTAAAATGGACATTCACAAACTGGTCTAATGATATAAGATTTTACTGGCCAATCGCTTCCCTTGTCATTCAATCTTGCCACGTAAAACATTGCAAGTAAGTCTTTGTTGGCTGATCTTCAATCTATAAGAATCAAGTCTTTAATAGCGTAGGCAAAAGGACATGGAAGTATCAAAAGTTTTGTAAAGCACTTATTTCAATGCTAAAAAAAAAAAAATTTTAATTATAAATTTCGATTTGGGACGTCAGAAATTCGACATGATAATATTTTGTTAATTTTTTCAGCTTAAATGACTCGTTCGTGTGCCTAGTCAACATATGGAGTCCTAAATGATGTTGTTATAGAGGTTTGTCCCAAAATATAAGTCCTAAATCACAAATTAAAACCCTAACCGCCAATTTAACCCAAAATCGAATCCTAATTCGGTTTGTCCCCAAAATTAATAGCTCAATCTTGCAAATGAAGAGCAGGAATATAATGAGCCAGGAAAAATGAATTCAACAAGCAAAGAAGAAGCTTAATATTTCCCAGCCGAAGGAGTCCTCAAACTTCCCCGGAACAAGGGAGAATAAGGATGATGGAATTACCTGGCTGAAGGAGGAGTCCTCCAGCTGCAGTTACGGAATTCGTACCTGGGAGGCTCTAGATACATCGCCTGAGCCAATGGGTATCGAGAACAGGTCTTCAAAGGAGTGGGCCACTTCGAGCTTCCCTGGTCGAGAAGCGGGTCAAAATAGAGCAATGGCAACTGCAATAAAAATCAATGGAGACGACAGTTTTCTGTGACCGTCGATTATTCAACTGGTGAGGGTGTCCTAATGCTACTTCTTTAACGATTCGGAGTCGACGGAGGAGGATCGAACGAGTTGGAAGCACTTCAAGCTTCCTAGCCAAGAAACAGGGCGGAACAGAGTCGCTCCTCTGTTGCTCCGGGAAGACGTATGGTGATAGTTGACAATGGCTCAGGCGGCTCGAAAACGGCGAGGAAAGTCGTCACTGGTGGTTGACGCAAGTGAACGAGCTTCAGGTGAACCCCAAACTCTTCAAGCCTTCTTCGTCGGAAAACAGAGCAAAACAGGACAAACAAACTGCGGATTCACCGACAACCATTGAGTAGTGCGACATCACTTTTAGGTGACCACGCAGATGTCCACATGGACTTTTTTTTTTTTTTTCTTTAAGTCAACTCATATTAAATTTTAAATTACAAAAGTCACGGATTACTTTGGTTAGGATTTTTTTTTATTGAAAGCACTTAAATAATCATTCTTTCTCCAATTTGGCGCTAAATGAGCTAACAAAAATTTCTAACAATAAAAAGAGCGCTATACAAAATTTTTGGCACTTTTAGTGTCATTTTCACCATATTTTATTGATGAGACAATCACTTTAAGCAAAATGTGACCACTATTAAAGACATGGATGACTATGGCCGTGATCATATGACAACAATTTACTTTGATTTTGGACAGTTAATGATTGAGGAGGGCACTCTCTTTTTTTATTTTTATTTTTTTTCAGTAGAACTATTTGGAATTTGAAGATACTTTGTATATGTCACTCAGCATTTCTTCGTTCCACTTTTGACCGGTGTTCTCCGTCAGGGACAATGTACAATAGCTTCCAGTGCACAATCTACTACCGACCTGCAACTTCAACAATTTTAGTTTAATTCCCCAGGACATATTTCCACAGCAGATTAATTTATTGAAAACTTTGGCTGAATTGTTAAGTGAGGTCTTCGCTTCTGATTTTCCATGTATAAATAAAGCTAGGCGCATAGGAAGATGGAAAAGATACCTGCAGATTTTAATGGCACTTGCTTCACATTTTTTTTTTCGTCTCTTGCCTCCAGTTTTTTTTAGAGTCGTGTGCTTAATAGATTTCATTGTTCATCTTCTTAATTCAACCAATATGGAATTGCATCAAAACAAAAGATAGGGAAGACATTAGAAACAAACATCCCCAGAGAACTGATTTTTCATGTCAGTGAGGTGACATCTTTATTCACTGAAACTATTTTAAACAATATAAAAACATCTCAACAACTTCATTTTCTAAGAAATTTGATGGCCTTCCGCTTCGGCTTCTCCATCCACTCGGCTGCCCTTGTCTCCAACATTCTCACACCTTGCATGAGCCATTTGGGCCTTCGTGTTTCAAATGCAATATATGCTATAGAAATCCCAATAACAATTCCTGATGCATAACCTATCCACACTACTTTTTGTTTGAACCAATTCTCATGCCCTTCGCGGTCAAAAATTGATGAGGATGATGGTGAAGGAGGTTGAGCTTCGCCAGGGCATGCTTTTGACAATGGAGTTCCGCATAAGTCTGGATTCTCATTGAATGAGTCGTTTGAAAATGTGCTCAATTGCTTGTCCTGAGGAATTCGACTGGTGAGTTGGTTCCTTGAAAGGTTTAAGTACCCAAGGAATGTCAAATCTCCCAATTTTCTAGGAATTGCCCCACTAAGCTTGTTCGAAGAAAGATCAAGCCATCCAAGATTAGTCAAGTTCCCCAGAGTCGGAGGGATGGGACCTGTTAAGTTGTTGTGAGAAAGATTGAGCCCTATGAGAGACTTAAGATGTCCAATAACTCCTGGGATATCCCCATGAAAATAGTTGTTCGACAAGTCAATGGTTGTGAAGATGGTCAAGATCTTTACTAGTTGAATCTCTTGCCCTTTCATCCTCAGGGTCACGGAGTTTTCATATGACCACGACGACTGCTGTGTCATATACAGTGATTCATTCTGCCTATTCTTGCCATTCACCATGCTTTTAAGGTTCATCATCAAGTTGGTTGGCAAAGGACCACCAAAATTGTTGTTAGAGAGGTCTAAAATGTGCAACATGGGAAAGAGGTGAGCTCCCCTAGGAATGTTCAAATGATCCTTAAAATGGTTGGACCTTAAAACGAGTACTTTCAATTTTGGAAGAGTTCCCAACCATCTTGGGAAGGTATCCTTCATCTGATTGTCACTAACATCCAGAATTTCCAAATTTTCACATTTGATAAGGGATCGGGGCAATGTGCCTTCTATCCAATTTCTACTCAAGTCAAGAGTGAGCAAGCCGTTTCTCAAAGGAACTGATTTAGGAATTGTACCCTCAAGGTGACTCAATGATTTAGGAATTGTACCCTCAAGGTGAGTCAATGATTTAGGAATTGTACCCTCAAAGTGATTCATTCGCAAGTTCAAAATTGCCAAATTTTCGCTAAAATTGGTCAACCATTGAGGCAAGCTACCGGTTAAGCTGTTGTTACTCAAGTCGAGGACCATGACCTCAGTGGCATTGCAAAACAGAGAAGGGATCTTTCCTGTGAAATTATTACTTGCAATGGAATAATAAAACATGACTCGCGATGGAAGTGGAATTGGCCCTTCAAACTTGTTGTTGGACAAATCTACCGTAGATAATGAGGTGTTTGAGAAAATCTCTATAGGCAACCGTCCGGTAAAATTGTTATTGTGAATAAGTAAAAATGTGAGTGTAAAGGTAGTGATGTTGATCTCACCATGAAAGTTGTTGGAATGCAAATCAAGGATTCCCAGAAGCGATGCATCTAGCCAATGTGGAAAGATATCATTGAACTCGTTGTGACTGAGATTTAGCGACAATAACTTGACGAGTTTAACTAAAGAGCGTGGTAATGTCCCCTTCAATTTATTGTTGCTCACACTTAGTTCCTCGAGATTGGTTATATTACCAAAACATGATGGCACACTCCCCGAGAAATTATTGTTTTCCAAAGATAAAGAATCAAGTGAACTCAGTTGACAAATCGAAGAGGGGATCTCACCAGTGAAATCATTGGAGCCAAGGTTAAGATAGTATAATCTCTTCTCGTGCAAATGTTGTATACCCCCCTCAAGTCGGTTATGAGAAAGATCTAAGATTTCCAGCCCAATATGATTCATTCCCCAAAACCACCTTGGGATCTCCCCACTAATGCTATTATAAGATAACATCAACTGGTAAAGCCTTGGGAAAATGAAGGAGATATTGGGATGGAGAGAGCCACGAAGCCAACTACACGAAAGATCTAGTATGATGATGCCATTCCTATCATCATCGCATGTGACGCCGTCCCAGAAGCAACAGTCTACCCCCTCATTCCATGACTTTGTCCTTGGACGACTTAACATGGGACAATCAGAGGGGGATGCCATGCTATCAATGACAAAGGAATTCCTAAAATGGAGCAAGGCATCGTGTAGATCAAGAGGGCAAGGCGCAAGAGGGGGGAGGTCGGAAGGTCGAGGAGCAATAGGAGACAATATCATGCAGGAAGTATGTAAGAGGGGCGAATGAAAGAAGAGAATGAAACAGAGGAGGTTGAGGATTTGATGCCAATCCATTTTGCAGTTTAAGCATATGCAAGCGAGGGGTTCACTTATAAAGTGTGAAGTGATGGACATAAGTCTCTAACAAGATGAGTTCAACTTGCCTTGCGGGTTGGGAGTTAATTTAATATGCAAGATCCACCCACTAGGAAAAGCTATAAGATCCCCACCATTTTTTTTTTTTTTTTTTTGTAATCATTTATCAATTTTAAACCCCACTAGACTAGTAGCGTCGCTCCATTCTTCACTCTAGCACGTGGGCGAGCGCTTCAATTTGGACAGCCCTTCTAAAGTGTGAAGTGATCGACATGTTTTGTCTAGAAGGTCTGTTGGAGGGTTCACAAAATGAACTAGCCGGTATTGTTGACTATGCCATTACCATAGTAATGTTTTACAACAGGACTAAGACGGAATACTATTGCGGGCCAAATTAGTCCTAATTGATTAATATTACCAGAGAGACTTTAAAATACATAGGTAAAATCCCATTCATGTTTGTGCCATCAATCACTTTTTTATTTTGCCTAAACATATGACAAGTCCCATTCCAAATTCTCCGCCACCTCATCATTCACTTCAGCAGAAGAGAGAGTTTATTGGCGGTGGCGATAGGGATTCAACTCGTTTATCCCTTCTAATAAGCCAAGTCATCAACACAAGTCTTCTTTGAAAGGTGTGTCGGTGGGCTTACGCCAAACGTGAATTATGGTTCCGACTGCTTTCACCAAAGGCTAAACATAATGAGATTGGATTCTCATGTAAAAGCGTTCTAGTTTTGTCAAAAGTAAACAATCTTTGGAAAAGCAAAAGTAAAGCTGCAGGAAATGGCTTTCCAAATACGTTAAGAGAGGATTGAATGTCACATTTCCTTTTTCTTTCGGGTGATTCGGTTCATTTCATCTCTAAGATCACAGGACACAACGATTCGGTTCATTGTCCTGTAGCCCCACAATAGAAAAAAAAAAAAAAAAAACAAAGAAAAAGGAACCACTTTTTGACCATAGGCTCCTTTTGTTTTGCGAAGAATGGGCAATTTAGAAAACATTTATTTGAAAGTGATCGTTTATATTGCTTGAGATAGTTAGTCAATTTAAAATATTTTCATTATCCACGACAATTTATATTGAAACATTTTTGTAAATGATGAAATACTTTTTGTTCATTCAATTTTATAAACGATACAAGTGATTATTTTTAAAAAGATATTTTCCAAATGGGTCATTTTCTAAGAAACAAACGGAGTCATAAATTTCTTGAATTTGATTAATTTACCTAAAATTATAGTAAGGTCAATTGCACTTATAGATAGTGATTGCACTTTGTGGATTGTGACTTACCGGTATGGTTGTAACTTATTTGCCCTTGTAACTAGTAATTTATCTTTATGCAGAGTAATTTATCTATGGAGTTTGTAACAAATTTTTTTTTTTTTTGATGACCCAGGGAACCCCGCACGGCCGACAGCTGGGTAAGTCACCAATGTCTCACGCCAGCCTCCCTGCAACTTGCGTCGCAGGGGTTTCGAACTCCAGACCTCTTAGCGAAAGGAAGCCTAAAGCCTATCCAAATGGCGGAGCCACCACGGCGGTTTGTAACAAATATTAATACTTAGTAATTAAGCAATAACCTAGTAAAATACCTCAAATTGTTGTATGTTATGGTAGTTATGCTTAGTAATTATCTTGAATAATTGTAATTTTCCTACAAGTCTTTGTAAAATACAACTTGACAATCATTCTTCAAATATAGTTATATATCTTAAACTCTTGTGAGGTTGAATATCTGACCATCCCAAACTTTCCATGAAAAATTGTAATCAACTTGAATTCATTATTTATCTTCTTTTCCTATTCTTAGTAACTTGTCTCCATGATCGTAGCATTACTTCATAATCGAAAGGCCCTCTCACTGAGTAATTATCCTCATATGTCGTGGTTTTTCTTAATCAAAAGTACCGTAAATAATATTATAGTCAGTAATTTTTTTGAAGTGTGCAAGTCTCTATCTTTTTAAAATAATCTGCGTTTGAAATTCTTTTTTCCCCTCTTTTAATTAACAATCCAAATTATATAGGAGATTGGTCCCGAAAATTGCGTGATTTTCAGATTTCAACTATGATTTTTTTTTTTTTTTTTTTGGGTGGGGGTCAAATTCAACCATGAGTTAGCACCGTTAAGATTGATTGATTCGGATTTTATGTTTCCTTTGTCCCTTTAGAGAGTTCTTAGTGCTTTTCCAGGGAGAGTTCTCTGCGCTGTCATTTTCTTCCCCACTCATCCATTCTTTTTGCTGAAAACGCGATTAAATTTTCAGTGTGATGCTTCTTCCTCAAAGATAGCAAAGATTTTTGTGAATCATATGATGATTTCTTCCTTGACATATTCTTTTTATTACGGTGCTACCCAATTGACATATGTGATTTGAGAAGCCCTTGGGAGTGCCAGTATTATTTACTGTTTCGAGCTCGATAATCAAAATTGTGCTTCAACATTTTTACATTGCACAATATAAAAAATATGATATGGTGAGGCAGCCGAAGCTGCAGGAGTACTGCACCGAACCGAGTTGACCTCAGTCATGAGCGTGGAAGCAAAGAAGTATAGATCTCGCTTGTTGAAAAGGTTTCAAGATCCAAGATATAAGGATTCCTCCTAGAAACGTGGTAGTCTAATTTTACACCATCAGAGAGTTGCGGCGCGTCTTCCTCTATAATTCGTAGCAATCCTTTGGAAAAGCCTCCGTCTTTTGTCCATCATTTGGAGTCTCGTTATGGCCATCTCCTGGATCGCTACATACAAATGCGACCGTCCGCTGCAAGAAAGTAAGGCTCGATCTATCGCAAGATGACCTGTCTTCTTGCTGTCGGTTTTGGGCATATGGGCATGAGGATTTTCCATGAGGTTTGCAGGAACAAGCTTCCCTTCTCTCTTCTTAGTCGTGTCCGGTTTTGCATTTGCCCAATGATCTTGACACGGGCCAGCGCATGGCCGACCCAAAGAAAGAAGTTCTTTCTAGTCCGGTTTTACAAGATACTGAGATGGTATGTCGAGTGCCATAGAAGATTCCCTTCCTTCGAATTGTTGGGCTTTTTCATCCTATAAGACAATAGGGAAAGGCAATCTTGCACGGGATTGCTCGACCGGATTTATCATCTATCTTCCTCTCGTGGACAGACTATGTGCAATTATACGGATTGCCTTGGGATCACTTTTGTTCTTAGACTAATCACACAAAATCCGTCATGGACATGTGAGGCATCAATTAGTCATTGAATTAAAACCTCTTGTCAATATTTTGTAGAACACAACTTAATAAAACAAAATAGAAAAAAACCAAAGAGACTATGTTCCATGTGGAAATGGAAAAGAAAAAAGAAAAGTTCAACAGGCATACTTTCAGCTTTTTGGCACAGCATGAGCATTCATATCCGCCTTTGTCGAGCACAGCATTAGCGGTTGCTTATCTTACATCAATATATGCTCAAGGAGCTACGCCGAAAGTACAAGCTCACATGGTCATGTGATGGTGGAACCTCGGCCACTGCCGGAGTGGCCGTACCAGTTAAGACATTGCCTTCTCCTTTTAGGACACTGGCTCAATGGTTCTACAAGAGCGTCACTCCCGCTACAGAATTCATCGTGTCACGAATTAAGAGCATTTGATTGGAAATTTTTGGGTGAAATATAGAGCTTTATTCATGGACTCAATACAAATGAGACACCGGAGTTATCTTCAGGGCATTCTTGTAAAATGGGCATTGACAGACTGGTCTAATAACATACATTTTACTGGTGAATCACTTCCATTGTCACTCAACCTTGCCATATAATACACAACAATGAAGTCTTTGTTGGTTGTTCTTGAATCTGTAAGAATCAAGTCTTTAACAGCAAAGGCAAAATGACACTAAAATTGCCAATAGTTTCATAAGATGCTTACTTCAATGCTATTTTTTTCCTTTCAAATCACCTAAGTGTCATTTTCTAAAACAAAAACAATCATTTGAGTGTCAATTCTGATTTGGGTTGTCGAAAATCTGACGTTATATTTTATTAGTTTCTCCGGCAGACGTGGCTCGCTGGTGTGCCCAATCAGCATATAGAGCCTGAAACGACGTCATCGTAGAGATTTGCCCCAAAATATAAACCATAACTCACAAATTGAAAGAAATTTCCTAATTCGGAACCCTAACCACCAATTCAACCCAAAATCGAACCCTAATTCAGTTTGCCCCCAAAATTAATAGCTCAATCTTGCAAATGAAGAGCAGGAGAATGACGGGTGACTAAAATTTGTTTCAACAAGCGAGGAAGAAGCTGAATATTACCCAGCTGAAGGGGTCCTCAAACTTCACCAAAATAGGAGAGAATAGGGATGATGAAATTACTTGGTTGAAGGAGTCCTCTAGCTTGCAGTTATGGAAATCGTACCTAGGAGGCTCTAGGTACAACGCCGAAGCCGATGCATGTCGGGGACAAGTCTTCAAATGAGTGGGCCACTTCGAGCTTTCCTGGCCGAGAAGCGGGTCAAAATAGAGCAATAGCGACTGCAATAAGAATCAATGGAGATTATAGTTTTCTACGACCGTCGATTGTCCAACTGGTAAGGGGTCCTAATGGTATTGGCGCAAACAATTCGAAGCTGACGGAGGAGGATCGAACGAACTGGAAGCACTTCAAGCTTCCTGGTCGAGAAACAGGGCAAATAGAGCTGCTCCTCTGTTGCTACTGGATGACGAAAGGCGATAAATGGCAGTGGCTTCGGCAACTTGAAAACAACAAGGAAAGCTGTCACTGGTGGTTGACACTAGTGAACGAGCTTTAGGTGAACCTCGAAATGTTCAAGCCTTCTTTGTCGGAAAATAGAGCATAATTAGGACAAACTAATCGCGGCTGTGCTGGCAACCATTGAGGGCAGTGAACGGCAGGCGGCTTCGATCTATGGCCGACCTGACAAATTCGCCCTTTTTTCCTTTGAGAGTAACCTTGACGGGGCAAAGTAAAAGGGATTATTGCAGGAAACTGTCTTGTAAAGAGGACATCAAAATCCTCTGGTCAGAAAAGAATCCCTGGCAACAACACAATAACAGAACTTCACGCTGGTTCAAGATCATCTTGAACCAACCATCGTCCTAAAAAAATAATTGCAGCACTTCCAGGAAAAAAGCTACTATTATAAGACATCATACCTTTCTTTAAATCTCCTCTCTGAAGAAATGATCAGCCAGAGGTCAACAGGTTGACAAATTACCATTTATCGGCTAACAGAATTCAAGTGATCCTGAGACTTCCAAATAATGCTAGTCCAATTCCTATCCCGCCTGCGTTGTGTCTGGCACGGAAGCCCTGCACTCCTTAATCTCGGCTCCCCCTAATTTTACAAAAATTTCACCCTTTTCGAGGGTGTTGCCGGCCTCCGGAGCAAAATTATGAATTTTTCCCATTGACGGAAATCCAACATCATACCCATTCCTTTTCCCCGCCTTGCTCATCCATACCATCTCTCATGCTTTCTCCATCTTTGAATCTCCGACTTTGGACTTGTGTCTGTTGGTGTTTGTTTCGATAAACAAGCATATGTGTATAAGTAAATTAAGATCCAAGTCCGATCGCATGGAAGTAAAAAGCTTATGCACGTGTTTTCAAAGCATTTTTATGTATTTTAATAAAAACACACAGAAGAGATAAATGAGGCTAATCATATTAACCTCGTACCATGCTCCAGAATTTGGTTTTGACTTTCTTCTGGTTCTGAGCACGAATGTCTGATGTCTTCGTAGCGGTGATTTTGACGTTCTTTAGACTCTGACCATGAACGTTTGATGCCTTCCGATAACACTGGTTTTGATGTTCTTGGAATTTTGACCACGAACGTCTGATGTCTTCTGATAATACTGGTTCTGACGTTCTTCAGATGCAAAATGTCCGATCTCTTCGTAATGTAAGTTCTGACGTTCTTTAGATCCAGCCCCACAAGTGTCGGGTCTTTAGTTCAGACACACCATTAATGAGTAATTGAGAGATTTCACAACTACAATTGTGGTAGTAATTGCTCTCGTGTGTGAGTGATTGGTTGATCACTATCAACACTCTCAATTGTCTATTATCATCGATTACCGATCATCCTATGATCTGCTCTTTGTATTACCTTTTGTAGCCAATGCAAATCACATTACCATTTTAGAATTAATTCAGCCATAACTTCTAACGAACATAAGTTCTGATATCGTTTCAGACATTAATTTGGCATTAACTCTGTAACTATTATAGAGCATTATTCCAAACATTTATTTGTAACCATTACAAGTCTTTATTCTGGATATTAACTTTGTAATTGTTACAAATACTTAATTTGACCGTTACATCTGAAACTATTTCAGAGCATTAATTAGTCATTTAATTTGAAATCGTTTTCAAATCATTAAACTCTAAATCGTTTTAGATCATTAACCGTTAATTTTGAAACTATTTCAGATAATTAATTTAACTATTAATTCTAAACTCATTTCAGATCATTAATGATGCCATTAATTTTGAACTAACTTTAGATCATTGATGTGTCTATTAATTTTGAATTCACTTTAGATTATTAATTCAGTCATTGAATCTGAACACGCTTCAGATCTTTGATTCAGCTGCAAAGTTTGAAACCTGCTTCAAACTTTGTAAGATCTTATGCCCCTTTATTAAATCTTTTATCTTTTAGCTCGACTTAATCTGATTGACTCAACTTTTAAACATATTTGCAATATTCTCTCTCTCGTTCAAATGTCATTTTAATTGGTTATGGTATATGATATCCCTAGGTTCATCACTGAGCTGGCAGTACGATTTGTACTAACATATTAGCACAATCAAGAGAATTGATTGTCCCAATCAATATTCTGTTCCTACAAACCATAAGTGACATCTAACGATATGTTATGGCTATCCAGACAATTTGAAATGTTTTAAGAATATAATGTACTTGTTAGTTTTGGCAACTGTATAATTTGATCCTTTTGTCTCACCATATCTCGATTGAACAAAGGCCATGGAATTGTTGGTTAAGCCACAAATTCTATCATATACACAAATCTAATTGACATGTATTCTTCGAGATATGAACCATCTATTCTCAGTTACAACCTTAGCCAAGGATTTCAATACAACATTACAATCGAATCACATAGGACATCAACCTTGTATATCTATATATAATAAGAATGCAGATTCCATATTGCGCACACATGTGCCTTTGCATGTGAACAAACCATGAAAATCAAGTACAGAGATGGTTTGACGAAGCATCAATATGCGCATTTGTGAACCACAACCATCCAACATACAAGTTACCATTGTGCCTCAAGTTTGAGGATCTTACACAAGACCAAAACATGAACGATTAGTCATCGACCTCGCTAAAAGCTTACATGTTACCAATTGTTATATGCATGTCTGAGATAAGCACCTGTGTTCTAACTTGGATATCACAATATCCAATGACTTATGACTCATCTTCCCCTTGAATATTCGATATTGAATGATGAAGCTTGAGAACACATCGGACTTAATAGAATCATCAATATTCTCTCAATGATCCATCGGTTGGGAGCTGTTTAAAGATTTGGTATAACTGTAAACTTGTCACACATGTTCTTAAACCCTTAAGAATAAATTCAGTCCTAATTGATCTTATGGACTTATTCATGAGACAATAAATGAATTTTTTTTTATCATTAAATAATCCCTAACATGTAACTATTACATGATTGCTTTAGATCGTATAGCTAACAATCTCCCACTTGCACTAAAGCTAATCTATCTCGTGCCTTAAGCCCATCTTGTTAAGATGTCTTTCAAAAGAAAACTAAGGCAACACCTTAGTGAAGGGAACCACCACGCTTTTTGCGGACGTTATTTTCTACAAGGTGACAATCACCTCTTCCAACAATCTTTCTGATGAGATGAAAGCGCCTCTGAATATGCTTGGAATTCTAATGAGACCTTAGTTCCTTAGCCTAAGGTGTTACCTCATTGTTTTCACAAAATAACGTGATCAACTATTCAATAGAAAGAACCATTTCAAATTTTGAAATGAACTTCTTCATCCAAGCCGCTTCATTTGCTACTTCAGAAGCAGTTATATACTCCGTCTCAATGGTGGAATCAACAATTATGCTCTGTTTGAACTTTTCCAACTAACTGCACCATCATTGAGCGTAAAGACAAATCTAAACGTTGGCTTATAGTCATAAGAATTTGATTGAAAATCAGAATCAGTATACACTTCAACTTTAAACTCTCATTCTTCATATATCAAAAATAAATCCTTAGTCCTTCTTATGTACTTAAGGATAGTCTTGAGTGCTATCCAAGTGTTCTTCATCTGGATTAGATTGATATTTACTAGTAACGCTTACAACACATGCAATATTAGGTCTTGTATATAGCATAGCATACATTATGCTATCAATAATGGACATATAATACACTTTTGCCATCCACTCTATTTAATCAGGGTTATTTGGACACATACCCTTGGAAAGACAGATTCTATGCCTAAAAGGCAATAATTCTCTTTTGAAATGTTGCATGTTGAAACATGTCAATATTTTCCCTATGTATGTAGATTGTGAGAGGCTAATCATTCGTCTCGATCTATCTTTATAGATCTCAATACCTAGGATATAGGTTGCCTCTCCTAAATCTTTCATGGAGAACTTCTATGACAAGAATATCTTAATCAACGATATCATGGTATATCATTTCCGATTAATAGTACGTCATCTACATACAAAATAAAAAACACAATTGCACTCCTATTGACCTTTTTGTATACACAAGGTTCATCCAGGTTTTTGATAAAGCTAAACAATTTGATCATCTCATCAAAATGGATATTCCAACTAGGGGTGATTAGGTCTAGGGTGGGTAGGGTCCAAACCTAGATCTCGTATCCGATCTTGTTATAAGCGATTCCCCCTTTTATGGACCCTGTACCCGACCCTGTTTGCACTGAACCCTATACCTGAATCACACTATTTTTCCAGTCCAGTTCCAGGGTCAACCCTGTTTTCACTGGACCCTGTTTTGCAACTGCCAGATATCCTATATGGCTTTGAATTATACATTAATATGTGAGGACATTTCAGGGGGAGACTAAGGTCTACACCAAATTCTGAAGTGGTTGAGTGAAGATTCACCAATTGTCAAATAATCAATGGAAACAATATGTATAATGCGCGCTAACAGCGCATTTGCACAAAAGAGCCTAACAAATTCGAGATAAAAAAGATAGAAAATTCCTAACTTCAATAAAATTGGTGAACTTGAAATATTCGTTGACCACCAACCGATGAACCTGGAAATCCATCAAACCATGTGCACAAGAAAAGAGAAAGATTACAGCCAAGCAAAACGAGCAGAAAATCGAGCAAAGGGGGGCTACCTCATACTCAAGCTTGTACTTCTTAGAGTCCTTGAGGGGGACATAGTACTTGCGGAGACAGGTCTTCCCATGTTGGTTGTGCAATAGTATGAATTGGATCATAGGAATTTGGCGATGATGGATGCCGTTCGTCGAATGATGCGAGAGGGAGTCAGTGATGGACGATGTGACTGTGAGCCAGCAATGGATAATGCGATGGTGAGCTAACGAGGGAGAGAAGCAAGCAAGGAAGAGGAATGACAAAGGAGGAGTGCTGAGAGGAAGAAAAACGTTGTGCGACTACGAGACTAAGAACAGAAATTGAGGGAAAAATGGGGTTTTGGAACTGGTTCCCAAACCGATTCCAAAACTGGTCTAGGAACTGGTCACAAGACCCTTTTTTTTTGGGACCGGTTCAAATCGGTTTCGAATTTTGGAAATTGGTTCCTATATCAGTTTCAATGGGAACCGGTTCCCAACCTTATTTTCCGAGTGAGTCGGTCCGCTTCTCAGGTGTATCTAGTTCAATTACACACCCCTAATTCCAACTTATGAAGGCTTGTTTGTGTCCATATATGACTCTCTTAAGCTTGCACACCTTTTGCTTACCATAATTAGATTCAAAACCTAGTAGTGGTTCCATGTAGACGTCTTCTTCAAAGGATCCATATAGGAAAGTCATTTTAACATTCACTTGGAATATCTCATAGTTTAAATGTGCAATTATAGCCAACATAATTCGAATAGATTTGAGCATGGTTATGGGTGAGAAAGTCTCGTTATAATCAATCCTTTTTATTTGATGATATCCTTTGGCCACCAGACAATATCCTTTCACCACCCGCTATGCCTTGTATATTCCAACTTGACCATCAATGTTTATCTTCCCCTTGAAGACCCATTTGTAGCCAATTAATACAATACCATATGGTAAGTCAACTAGAGTCCAAATGTTATTGGAATACATAAAATTCATTTTGGATTTCATAACCTCCAACCATTTATCAGAATTAATGTCAGACATTGCTTCCTCATAGACGTTAGGATCACTTGATTGATCACACTCATTCACAATGAATAAGGGATCAGTACTTTCAATCAAGAGTCTATAGCAAATAGGGGGATGAAACATTCTCATACTTCTCCTCAGAAGTTGTGTATCAGAAGCTCCCATTGAATTTGACATCTACGTCTAAACCTGATCAAATTTTGCATCAGAACCTTTCATTAAATCTGAGGTCTACACTTGATCATTTGCTATTCCATTGGTTTCTTTTTATAAGTCTATTTTCCGCCCAGCTCCATTTTCTTTGATGAGCTGATTCTCTAGAAAAGAAGCATGTCTACTGACTGAAACTCTTTGATTAGAATGAAAATAGAAATAGTATCCAATATTTTCTTTTGGATACCCAATGAAATGACCATGTTTAGATCTTGCCTCCAATTTGTCCGTCTTTAGCTTTTTGATATAAGCTGGACAACCCCAAATCTTAATATGATTAAGACTTGGTTTCCTACCATGCCATATCTCATAAGGCATAGTTGAAACAAACTTAGTTGGAACTCAATTGATAGAAGAAAGCATGTATGACTTTACTTTCTTTGCGTCATTTCTCATCGCTTTTGCGCTCTTTTTTAGTACTATCCGAAAAGTTATTTGGCAAGTTTTGATCAAGCACATATCCAATCTTATCGGAATTGAGAACAATTCTCAAATTCATAGTTGGGTCCTATTAGATAATTCTTGTCAAGAATTGCTGCAAGTGGGTTTGTCGTAACCATTTTCAGAGTAATTAAAAAAAAAATCTTTGTAGAAAAATAAATTGTTAGCCATTGACTTTCAATAGATATTTTATTTTGGCCTTTGAATGAAATATTATGTCCCATTATTCTTTTCGGATACCATACTCTTTAGGATGGGAAACGGCAATCTTCGTTGAGAAAAGACCATTAGTGGGGATTGGAGTCCCACCAGTTCATAGTTCACCTTACTTAACAGTTATTGGCACCTAATAAACTTAGTGAGTGGATCATCATATTCAATGCATCACATGCGAGTCCCAATCATACTTCAACCTCTAGATCACGAAAGCCTCATCTGATAGTTATTGGCCTCATGATCATAGTTAAGTCTATCCTTTCATCTCATGCAAATGATTCCTCACCTACTAGTCATTGGAAATCATTCAGCCTAAAACCTGTATCATCAAATATATAATGGAGTGGTCCCATTTTCTTGAATAGCAATTGACTTCAATGTATCTATAATCAATCAATCAACCATAAGAATATTGGAACAAACCATGACGATGGTAGGCCATGAATTCAAGCGCCTGTTATAACTTAATACCAAAATAAGGAGGTTTTCTTTATTATCAATGGTCTCACCATGCATGTTAACTAATTAATATGCATATCGAACAAAAATCTAAAAGCCACTTTAAAAGTATTCTCATCACAAATGGGAATCGATCATTAGATCATATAAGCAATATAATCCAATCAATCAATTAAAAGCATGACAATGTCTAAGGATTGGCTTCGATACCACTTTGGTGTCTATTTCGATAAATAAACATATGCGTATAAGTAAATTAAGATCAAAGTCTGATCGCAGTGGAAGTAAAAATGTGTATACACGTGTTTCCGAAGCATTATCATGCATTTTAATAAAAACACTATGGAGAGATAAAATTGGCTACTCATATTAACTTTGTCTTGTGCTCTAGAATTTGGTTTTGACTTTCTTCAAGTACTAAGCATGAATGTCTAATGTTCTTTTAGTAGTGGTTTTGACGTTCTTCAAACTCTAACCACGAATGTCTGATGCCTTCTAGTAACATTGGTTATGACGTTATTGGAATTTTGACCACGAACGTCTGATTTCTTCTGGTAATACTAGTTTTGACGTTCTTTAGATGCAAAATGTTTGATCTCTTCATATTGTAAGTTTTGACGTTCTTTAGATCCAGCCCCACAAGTGTCAGGCTTCTAGTTTACATTGAATAGAAGAGAGAAATTGAAAGATTTCATAACTACAATTGTGCTAGTAATTGCTCTCATGTGTGAATGATTTCGTTGATCACTATTAACACTCTCAATTGTTGATTTTGTTGATAACTACAATTGTCTATCATCTTGTGATCTGCTTACCTTTTGTAGCCCGTGCTTAACACATTGAAATCGGTTCATTAATTCTAAAACTGTTTTAGAATTAATTTGGCCATAACTTTTGACGGACATAAGTTCTTATACTATTTCAGACATTAATTCGGACATCGACTCTATAATTGTTATAGAGCATTCTTCCAAACATTTATTTGTAATTGTTACAAATCTTTATTCTATGTATTAATTTTGTAACTATCATAAAAAACTTGATTTGACCGTTACATCTAAAATTGTTTTAGAGCATTAATTAGTCATTTAATCTGAAACCGTTTTCAGATCATTAAACTGCTCATTTATTTTGAAACCGTTTCAAATCATTAATGTGACCGTTAAGTTTGAAACTGTTTTAGATAACTAATTTAACTATTAATTCTGAAATCACTTCGATCATTAATGGTGTCATTGATTTTGAACTTACTTTAGATCATTCATGCATATGTTAATTCTGAACTCACTTTAGATTATTAATTTGGTCATTGAATCTGAACAATGTTCACATCTTTGATTCGGCCATAAGGTTTGAAACCCGCTTCAGACTTTGTAAGATCTAATGTCCATTTATTAGATCTTTTATCTTTTAGCCCGACTCAATCTGATTGGCTCAATTTGCAAACATATTTGCAATATTTTATCTCTTGTTGAAATGTCATTTTAATTGATTATGGTGTGTGACATCCCTAGGTTTATTACTAAGCTGGTAGTAGGATCTATATTAACACATTAGTGCAATCAAGAGAACCGATTGTCCCAATCAATCTCCTGTTCCTACAAATTATGAGTGACATCTAGCAATATATTATGACTACCAAGACAATGTGAAATGTTTCAAGAAAATAGTGAACTTATCAGCTTTGCGACTATGTAATTTGATCCTTCTATCTTATCATATCCCAATCAAACAAAGGCCATGGAATTGTTGGTCAAGCCATCAATTCTATTATATGCACAAATCTAATTGACATGTATTCTTCAAGATATGAACCATTCATTCTCAGTTACAACCTTAGCCAATGATTTCAAAAAAATGTCACGATTAGATCGTATAGGACATCAACCTTGTATATCTATATATAACAAAAAGACGGATTCCACATTGCGCACGTGTGTGTCTTCGTATGTGAACAACTATGATCATCAAGTACAAAGACGGCATCAATATGCGCATTTGTGAACTATAGCCATCTAACATACAAGTCACCATCATGCATTAGGTCTAAGGATCTTACACAAGACCAAAATATGAACGATTAGCCATTGATCCTGCTAAAAGCTTCCATGTTACCAATTGTGATATGTATGCCACATTCAGTGAACTCGTCCGAGACAAGCACCTATGTTCTAGCTTAGATATCACAGTATCTAATAACTCATGACTCATCATCCCCTTGAGTATTCAATACTAAATGGTGAAACTTGAGAACACACCAGTCTCAATAGGATCATCAATATCCTTTTAATGATCCCTCAACCGTGAACTATTTAGAGATTCAGTATAACTGTAAACCTGTCATACATATTCTTAACCTTTTAAGAATAGGTTCAGTCCTAACTGATTTTATGGACTAATTCATGAGACAATGAATGAATATTTCTTTAGCATTAAATAATTCCTAACATGTAATTATTAGATGATTGCTTTAGGGCATATAGCTAATAGTGTTGGTCTGAGTCCTTTGGCTCAACGACTAGGATTTGCTTCACAATAATTTTTCCTGACTCGGGGTTTCTATCAACCCCACAGGCTCCCAACAAGCTCTACCTCATCATTTCCTCGGGTCAGATTGGCAGCTTCTCTGCAAAGCCCATTGAATCATTCAATGAATCGGCCTACTACAGAACTAAAGAGATTGGCAGTCGATCGGATCTCCTCGCGATAATTTCAGTAATTTCGCATATTGCAGAAGCATCCCTCGAGCAATAGACCATGGCTCTCCATTGATGCCGCGGCGATCATTGCCCAAGAAGACACGTTCCGCTTGGGCTTATCATCAAACACTTCCTGAGCATTTGAAGTAAACTTAAGCAACGGGATTCGGCAATGAAAGAACTTTCATTTTTATCTGGAATCGAACCTCTTTAAATTTTCAGAACACGATATATGGTTAACTCTCAAATACACAGGCTCGACGATTTTTTTATTAGGGCAACCTTTTTGGCTCCCATAATAAATAAAGCGCTGCATCATAACGTTAATAAAATAAAAAATCGTAAATTTTTACGACTGCCTTTTCAACTGGGGCGACTTTTACTTTGGTAGCCCTTCCCCGGAAAATCCCACTTATTAGTTTTCCCTCTCTCGGCTCTTCTGCAGCGCGAGCGGAACAAGAACTCAAAGCGGAGCGGGAGGGTCTTCACTGGGAATCCATCATGCGTGCTTTAACAGCGCGATTGGCCACTGTAAATTTGACTGATTTTCTTATCTTCTCTTAACATTTCTTTTTTGCGCATTCGTCGAACTGGAACGCGTTCGCGAGACCGGGCTGAGCGTATTTCAGTTGATTCTTGCTTTGATGGAGTCAATTTTGATGGATCTTTGTGCAGTATCTATGCAGAAGAAAACCCGGGCATTTGCAGAGTAGATATTCCTCTTCGTACAGCGGGAAAGGTTGCTGATTTCTCCGATTCACCCACTTCGCCTTTCTGATTTGCGCCTCCTTCGATCTTTTATTAAGAGCATGTTCGTTTGGCCCCTTGATGGCTGTCTGCTTCTAGTACGATTGATGTCGTAGTTTTTCTCATTTTGTCCGAAAACGTTCCGCGGATGATTCGTGCATTTACGTGGTTTAATTAATTTGTTCTATTGAAGTATTGATTTAGCCCCATTTTCCATGAGGCGTTCGAGATCCTTGTGCATTGAGATTGAACTAGAAAATCTATTTCGGATTGTTGGGGTGTCTGTGTGTTTGTGATTGAACCATTAGATTGCAAACTAATTGCCGAATGGCTGGTCCTTCACGTTCTTTTCTCTGATAATTCTGTGTACGTTTCGAGGTGGATTGATGGCCATGTATCCCTCTTGCTATGTGTTATACCTGCAACGATTCCTCCAGGGAATCTGCGATGCATTCGCGCTGCTGAGACTGATTTTTTAAATCTTGATTCACCCCTAGATGAGCTAGCGCTGGAGCAGGAGGCTGAGAAGAAAATAGGATGGTTGTTGAAGTTGTTCTTTGCGGGAACGGCCACATATGTTGGCTATCAATTTTTCCCATACATGGGTATGTGGAAATGTTGCTCATGATCTTGGAAGAGATGACTTGTCTACTTGATGCTTGCTGCCTCAGCTTGCCTTTTCTGATGGACAGATTCTTATCTGTTTTCCAGGAGATAATTTGATACAGCAGTCTGTTTCCCTTCTGCAAGTCAAGGATCCCTTGTTTAAGAGAATGGGAGCTTCTAGGTTATCTCGTTTTGCAATAGATGGTAATGTCATTATCTCTATTGATGTGACAAACAAATACTACCCAGGAAATTCACTGATTATTCTTCAGAAACTTTTTCACCTTTCATAGCTATCTAAGCCCTTGGTAAAGAGGTGTAGCTTTTGAGTGTTTTGATGTATTTGGTTCTTCTGCTATCTGCTAAGTTTTTTCACTATTCTAATATGCGTGGCCGCATTATTTTCACGTACCATTATGTTAGTGTTATTGGCATGAACTGTGCTTTGTTTTACTGTATCGTAGCTGCAGTCGATGCTTTGCCTCATAGAAATCATTTTCAACTTCACTGTTAACATTTAGATGAAAGAAGGATGAAAATAGTGGAGATGGGTGGTGCTCAAGAGCTTGTGAACATGCTAAGCAATGCTAAAGATGACCGGACAAGGAAGGAGGCTTTGAAAGCTCTTGCTGGTCTTTCAAATTCAGGTGGTAATTTTGCTTATTCATCCACATGTTCCCTACATCTGTGTTCTAATCTTTATAATTGCAAATTCCTCGTGCTTTAATATAGGTGCATAGCACGTTATGCTCCTGACAGATGCTCATTCTGGGATTTTCTCAGTGTGAAAAGTTATTTACATGTTGTGGCTATCACAAAGTCGATGATCCAACTTCTGATAGAGTTGCTTTGCTAACAAAGATATCTCTTGCAAGATATTTTTGGGTTGGAATAGGAAGATATAGTTGAGAGTTCATAACTTTTAAAATTCTAACCTTAGGTTCTGGTAAATCTTTGACAAAGTTTTGTCATGTCTTTAGTAGTTCTCTGATCCTCACTTTTCAACTATGAGTCAGCATCAATGGGAATGATTCAGGTTTTATGTTTCCTTTGTCTCTCAAGGGAGTTCTCAGTGCTTTTGCAGGTGGTTTCTCTGCACTGTGCTATTTTCTTCCTGGCTCATCCATTCTCTTTTGCTGAACATTCAATTTAATTTTCAGTTTGATATTTCTTCCTTAAAGATAGTAAAAGTTTTGTGAATCATGTAATATTTTCTTCCTTGACATTTCTTTTTATGATGGTGCTTACCGATTGACATATCTGATTGAAGAAGACTTTGTGAATGGCCATAATACTAATTCAAGCTCGACGAACAAAATTGTGCTTCCAGATTTGTACATCACTCAAATAAAATATCTTATGGTGTGGCAGTTGAAGCTGCGGGAGTACTCCACCAGGCCGGGTTGATCTCTGTCATGAGGTCCATCCCAGGTTCTTTTGAGGACGCGGAAGCAGAGAAGTATAGATCTGGTTTATTAAAAAGGTTTCAAGATCTGAGATATGATGATTCCTCCTAGAACCATGGTAATCTATTTCTGCACCATTGATGATTAACTTTGGAGCATCTCCCGACATAATCTCTAACAATCCCTTGGAAAAGCCTCCGTGGTCCTCCATCCATCATTCAGACATCTCATTGTGGCCATCACCAAAAACAGATGCAACCTTCCGCTGCAAGAAGATGATGCTTGATGACCCGTCTTTTTTCATAAAACTTTATTTTTTCCATGGGAAAGTCCATTAATCTAGATTTCTTGCTTTTGGTTTTGCCCATGTGGTGGTTCACTTGTAGAAATAGAATGGTACTGTAACTGTAAACTTCTTGAGGTTGGATTTCTTATTATGCAACGAGATTTGGTGTTTATATGAAGAGGTAAGTTTTGAGTTACGAATGAATGCACTGGATTTGTGTAAACCCAATGGTGACCGTAGCCATTTGATCACGTTCTTCTCATGCGAGGCACGCCAAATCAGGGGCTGTGGTGCATATGACTCACATAATTCTGTGCACCTCGAAATTTCTCCAATAAAATAACCGGTTAAAGATGGTGGTAATTTTCCAAGACAGTCGTCAAAGAAGAGAGAAATGCAGATAACTGACCAGGCTTTCTTCTTCTTCTTGTGTTCTGTTTTGCTTTTTGGGTGGGGGTCGAATGAACTTGATATGGGCCAGCGCATGGTCGACCCAAAGTAAGAAGTTCTTTCTAATCTGGTTTTATAAGGTTTCACAACATACTGATGGTATATTGACCACGAAAGAAGGTTCCCTTCAATCGAGCTGCTGGGCATTTCCATCCTATAAGACCATAGAAAAAGGCAATCATACCTGAGCTTGGTCGAATCAATTTATCATCTATCTTTCCTTGGCGGACAGACCTTGCACGACCATATGGGATTGCCTTGTCATCTCACTTTTGTTTTCGGACCAATCACACAAGATCCGTCATGGAGTTAATCTTGTGTTTCGAATGACAAGTAATGGTGGGCTACTAATCGTGAATCCTTATCGGCAGACCGGTGCAACAGATTATGTCATTATAGGACATGAACATGAATCTCTCAGTTTACAATAGGCAATTGAATCACTCATGACCTATTGCGAGGAGAAAAATGGATGAACAATAAGTAGGTCATCGCAAATAGTTTCGACCATTGAATCTGCTATCACAATCTCTAAACTCAGTCTAATTTCTCTATGAATCGAGAAGATTCAATTCATTCTTTATGGCGAGTGATGTCGATTGCATGAGGAAAATTGTCCAAAAAGTCCTAAATCTATTGCACTTTTGCCAATTTAGTCCTAAACCTTTTAATTTTGCCAATTGAGTCTTAAACCTTTTCATTTCTTGCTGATTCAGTCTATTCGACCAATTTTGGCCAGAAAATACTGACGTGGATGCCGGTGGTACCACGTAGGATTCTCGGTGCCGACGTGGACAATTTTTAATAATATTTTAATATTTTTTTGAATTTTTATTATTTTTTCCCTTTTTCCTTTTTCCTTTATTTTTATTTTTTATTTATTTTTCTTTTTTGTTTTTGTCTTGGCCTTTTCCGGTGGCCGGCCACTTGCCACAGGCGACGGCCGACCATCGGCCACAGCCAGCCGGTTGGCCTTGCCTGCCATAGGCGAGGCCCGGCAGGGCGAGGAGGAGCCCCGACAAGGGGAGCCCTTTCCCCCCACCTCATCTTGACCTTCTTTTCCACCTCCACCATCTCCATCATCTCCATCTTCTTCTTCCTCAAGGACGGCTCTCGTCATGGATGAGATGAAGACCAAGGTCGAGGTCTACCGTGGCGACGAGATCTGCCTTGAGAAGCTGAACCTGCTGCTGGCGGAGATCAGCCTCCCCAACAGCCTCATCATGGTGTCCCAGGAGATCGAGGAGTATGGCTACGACAAAGGCGCGGGTCTGGTGTGGCTCAAGCACCGCAAGAAGGAGGAGTAGAAGGTGGCTGACAACGTGGTCGTCTCCTATGACACCGTCGTGTCGGCCTATGTCGAGCCCCATCGAATCCACAAGCTTCGCGAGGTGAAGGCCAAGGAGTTCCTCAACATTTGGGTGAAGCTGAGCGAGATCCACATTGACGGCGAGGGCAGTTCCCTGGTGCACACGGTTGAGCGTCGGCCTGTCGCTGGTGGCTAACGCCTGCTTGGCTAGGGGCGAGGGCTGGCCTCCCCAGATTTGGTCTGGGCGAGGCCGACACTCGCCTGGGCGAGGGCGAACCCCAGCGAGGGCTCCCCTCACTAGATCTGGCGAGGTCGGCCCTCGCCCAGGCCAGGGCGGCCTCGCCTGGCGTTGCCCTCACTTGGCGATGCCGGGCGAGGCCGCCTTGGCCTGGGAGAGGGTCGGCCTTGCCCAGGCGACCCTTGCCGAGCCGCACTTGGGCGAGGGCTCCAATGGCAGGGGCTCCTCCTCGCTTGGCCGGGCCTCGCCTGTGGCGGGCGAGGCCGGCCGGCCGGCTGTGGCCTATGGTTGGTCACCAGAAAAGGCCAAGACAAAAGCAAAAAAGAAAAAAAAAAAAAGAAAGAAAGGAAAAAGGGAAAAAACAGAAAAAAATAATAAAAATTCAAAAAAATATTAAAATATTATTGAAAATTGTCCACATCAGCGCCAGTAGTCCTACGTGTCATCACCAGCGTCCACATCAGCATTTTCCGGCCAAAATTGGCCGGATGAATTGAATCGGCAAAAAGTAAAAGTATTTATTACTCAATTGGCAAAGTTAAAAGGTTTAGGACTGAATTGACAAAAGTGCAATAGGTTTAGGACTTTTTGAATAATTTTCCCGATTGCATGCCATAGTGACAGCGATGTGATAATTGTGTGAGCAATCATAAAAGTTTAAAGATGACGAGGAAAGAGGTGTAAACTGATTTTTCGGTGAAGAATTTGTTAGTCTACCCCTATCTCTCTCTATTGTTTAGGAAACTAAACTTTCATATATTAAAAGTATTTTGCGATCACCTATAGAGAAAACTACAACCTATCCCTATCAAATCGAAAGTTAGGTGCTTTTTGTGAAAACACTAATAAAAATAGTGTTTTTGTATTACTTTTGGATCTTTTTGTTCCCCAATTACAGCGTCTACACATAATGATGATGAAAACATGTATTGAACCGTATTTTTCGTATATAATTTACACTATTAAATGGGCCTGACACATGTTTTGGCTTTTATCCTAATGCAAACTTCACGAGTCACCTTGAAGATTTAGATCAAACCTCATCCCTTTTAATACAGCCTAAACAGATAAACTTTGAGCAGGAAAAAAAAAAAAAAAACATTACTGTTTTCTTTATTGGAATAATTCTCCCCTCCTCAAAACAAGCACCGAAACTCTCTTATGGATTCCGACAAAGCAAATCAAAGGCATCTCCTAGAATTGTGGGGCTTTGAAACGACACAGCAAATCGAATCCAAGTGATCTCTGCCCTCTAAATCAGCACTCAATGGCAGGCTTGGTGGATTCACAGCGAGGCGGCATGTGGCTGTGAGTGAGGCGGCGTCCGACGCAGTTCAGTATATGCTCAAGGAGCTACACCGCAAGTACTATCCAAGCATTTCAAAATTACAAGCTCAAATAGTCATGTTCAATCTAAGGAAGAAGAAGCGGCAACAGGAGCTTCTCAGTCCAAGAACTATTTTGCACAGCAAGAACTCATTTGGCAATAGCCAAGGATGGCAAAGAAGATAAGAGGTGAGCCCGCAAGAAAGGCAAAAAGATTCTCGCACGTGCGCGCGCGCTCACAAATGCAGATATTTCATGTAATAGTACCAATGTAATTGAACTGCCTTCGCTTTTCTTCTCGAACATCGGGTCCCAGTCTCCGCGACAATTCAGTAAACATCTCAACCGCATGAACAGATAAAAACTCAGACGAAAAGCCTCAAGAGAAAAAAATTATGCATTGCAGAAGCATCCCCATGCAAGCATCGGAGCGTCCAACACCTCTTCCTCCAGAGAAGTCACTCTGCAATTCCCCATTTAAAAAACAAGAATCAATCCATAATGCTACGCTATTGGGCCACCCCATGAAGCCCGTAAAAGCTCCAAATCGCGACACCCCGAGGATGCGCTCGATTTGGGAATTAGAGAAAGAAGTGAGCTCCATGCCCCAGTGGACGGCGGAGCCTCGCGCTTCTTCTGGTTGCGGGCTCTTCTTGGCATCGGAGTTCGAGTCGCTGTCGTCCTCTTCTCAGAGATTGCACGGCGGCTGGCAGCTGGGGAATCTAAGCTTGCACGGCTGCTAACGGAAGTCGCGGTGTGCTGAAGGGACCACCGTTTGGAACAGACAATGGTGAGGATGATGATGATGATGATAGCGATGTCGTTCCAAAGGATGAAGGAGACAAGGGAGGGGGAGGGGGAGAGATGACGGCGGTGGAACCTCGGTCATTGCTGGAGTGGCCATACCAGTTGAGCCATTGCCTTCTCTTTCCAGACACTAGCTCTCAGTGTCTCTAGAAGAGTGTTTCGCTCGCGTTTCAGAATTCGTTGTGTCGTAAATTAGAGTATTTGATTGGAAACTTTTGGGTGGGCCATAGAGTTTTATTCACTTTTTTTCTTTTTCTTTTTTTCCTGATAGAGTTTTCTTCATTGACTCGTTACAAGAGAGACACCGGAGTTATCTTCAGGGCATTCTTGTAAAATGGGCATCGACAGACTGGTCTAATGATGTAAGATTTTACTTTACTGGTGAATCGCTTCCATTATCATTATATCTTGCCACATAATACACAGCAAAATTGCAAATTGAAAGAAATTTCCCAATTCGAAACCCTAACCACCAATTCAACCCAAAATCGAACCCTCATTCAGTTTGCCCCCAAAATTAACAGCTCAATCTTGCAAATGGAGAGCAGGAGCATGATGAGTGGCTCAAATTCATTTCAATAAGCGAAGAGGAAGCTTAATATTTTCCGGTGGACGAAGTCCTCAAACTTCACCAAATCAGGGGAGAATAGGAATGATGAAATTACTTGGCCGAAGAAGTCCTCCAACTGTAGTTATGGAGTTCGTACCTGGGTGGCTCTAGATACGTCATCTGAGTCAATGGGTGTCGGGGACAAGTCTTCAAATGAGCAGGCCATTTCGAGCTATCCCAGCCGAGAAGTGAGCAATGATAATGCAATGAGAATCGACAGAGATGACGGTTTTTTTCTGACCGTCGATTGTTCAACTAGTAAGGGGGTCCTAGTGGTATTGTCGCTAATGATTTGGAGCCAATGAAGGAGGATCGAACAAGCTGGAAGCACTTCAAGCTTCCTAGCCGAGAAAAAGGGGAAGAATAGAGTGGCTCCTCTGTTGCTCTGGGATGACGAGTGGCGACGGTCGACAATGGCTCCAATGGCTTGAAACGATGAAGAAAGCTGTCACTAGTGGTTGACGCTAGTGACCGAGTTCAGGTGAACCCTAAACTCTTCCAGCCTTCTTTGTCGAAAAACAGAGCAAACCAGGACAAACTAACCGTGACTTCGCCGCTGACCATCGGGGGCAGTGAATGGCAAGCGGCTTCGATCTTCGGCTGACCCAAGATATTGGCAACCAGTGTGGGTTAGTAGTGGCTGCCCATGTCTCTACTCGTGGTTATTTGGGTGATGTCTTCGGGTGAATAAATTTATGAATAGAAAGAGAAGAAGAAGAGAGTATGAAGAAGAAACAGAGTCGATCATCATTCATCTTCAAAACTGAGAGTTGTGTATTACATCATAAGAGTTCAATTCATTCTCTCTCTTCAGAACAGTTTATATAGTAGCTGAACTGAAAATAAAACTGAAAAACGCAACTAACTAACAGAAGGAAAAACAGAAAGTTTGACTCTACAAACTTAAAACCGAATACTTATTCTTCAAAGCAAACATGCTGCACGTGCTATAATCTCTGCCATTGGCTTCTTTCCTTCCCCTCTTCTCGATAGTAGCTTCTCTTTCCTTGTTCTCAGCAACACTTGCAGTAGCTTCTCTTCTTCTAGCAACACTTGCAGTAGCTTCTCTTCTTCTGCACTTGGTGGTACCAGTGTTCTTTATGTTACTCTTAACATCCCCCCGCAAATTGAGAAGGGGTGAGAAACCAAATTGATGCGAAAAGTAGAGTGAGTGAGCCGTGACAAAGCTTTAGTAAAAATGTCAGCAATTTGATGAATACTAGGAACATATTGAACACGCAAAGACCTAGAAGAAACTTTCTCACGAACAAAGTGGAAATCAACTTCAATGTGCTTTGTACGAGCATGAAGTATAGGATTTGCTGTAAGTGATATCGCAGATTGATTATCACAAAATAATAGAGTTGGAGAGAGTAGAGGTAGACCAATATCATGTAGAACAAAACTGATCCAAGTAAGATCAACTGTAGCAGAAGCAAGTGCTCGATATTCTACTTCAATGGAAGAGCGAGAGATAGTGATTGTTTCTTTGTTGCCCAAGAAATGAGATTAGAACCAAGATAGGTATAGAAGCCTGTGGTGGATCATCTGGTTTGAACACAACCAGCCCAATCTGCATCAGAGAAACCATATAAGCTCAGAGAGCTGTGAGAATGAAGATAGATGCAAAGCTGAATTGTTCCTTTCACATAACGAAGTACCCATTTCAATTTATGAAAATCAGCAACAGTCGGTTGTTACATTTTCTAACACAAGAGATTTGTTGCAAAGGCAAGATCAAGACGAGTGATAGTTAGATATTGCAAGCCATCAACTAAGTTTCTGTATTCCATTGGATTGGAAAGAAGAACATCATCTATTGTCAGTGTGACTAGTTCGAGAGACAAAGGTGTGGAGATGGGTTTGCAATAAGACATATGTGCTCGGGTAAGTAAATCGAGAGCATATTTGGTTTGACACAAAAATAACTCAGTAGGTGTGCGTGTAGCTTCAATTCCAAGAAAATAATGAAGATGGCCAAGGTCTTTCGTATGGAACTGAAGATTGAGAGAATGAATGAGAGTTTTAAGCAACTTATCTGAGTTGCCAGTCAAGACAATATCGTCAACATATAGTAACGGAAGCACTGTCTCTTGGCCCATACGAAGTATAAAAAGAGAAGGATCGGTTGTGCTGCAGAAAAAACCAGCTTCAAGCAAAAATTGCTGAACTTGTCATACCAAGCACGCGGTGCTTGACGAATACCATAAAGTGACTTTTTAAGAAGACATACATACTGGGATTGCTGTGGATGTACAAAGCCAGGAGGTTGCTCCATGTATACTGTCTCATTCAAGGTGCCATGTAGAAAGGCGTTCTTGACATCAAGCTGATGTATTGGCTAGTTCTTTATTATTGCCACAGAAAATACAATGCGAGTAGTGGCATGTTTGATAACAGGACTGAAAGTTTATGTAAAATCCACTCCTTCTTCCTGATGAAACCCCTTAGCTACTAATTGAGCCTGCAATCTATCAAGGCTTCCATCTGGTGCAAGTTTTGTCTTAAACACCCATTTACAGCCTATAACATTCATGTTATTGATTCGAGGAACTAATAGCCAAGTTTGGTTTTGATGCAAAGCATCCATTTCATCTTGCATTGCTTGATGCCAACCTTGGTCTGCTAGAGTAGATTTGATTGACCTTGGTTTAGAAGGCACTCGATGTTCAGCAAGGCAGGCATATCAAGAATTGGTTTTGTTAATGCCAGATTTAGATCTAGTTTGCATAGGATGAGTAGACAGTGTACCTTGTGAAATGTTTTGAGCATTAGAAGTGGCTTGATCAATAGCTGGTTCAATTGTTGTCTCAATCATGGAAACAGAGACTTCTGGTTCTTGTGAAATGTTCTGAGAATTAGAAGAAGCTTGATCAATAGCTGGTTCAATTGTTTGCTCAGCTGTAGAAACAGAGACTGCTGGTTCTGCAGAACTAACTGGTTGCAAATATAAAGAAGATGCAAAACTAGAAGAGACTACTGGTTTAGTTGTGATGAGTCCAGGATCTTGTATATAACTTGTATGGTGATGGGAGGAAGATTTCATGCGATCTATACCAGGAGAATCTAAGAATTTCACTTCCTCTATCCATAGTTGATACAGATGTGTAAAAGGAGGATAGGTTGTTGCCAATTTCTGAGTAAAAGGAAAGTAGGTTTCATCAAATATGACATAACAATTGATGTAGACAGGACCAGTGGTAGGGACAAGACATCGATATCCCTTATAGCGATCACTGTATCCAAGAAAAACACAGGTAAGAGATCGTGGATCAAACTTGTGTTGTGCATACGGTTGAAGACAAGGATAACAAGAACATTCAAAGACTCTGAGATGGTCATATCTTGGCTTGTGCTGATACAGTTTGCTAAAATTTAGACGTAACCAACCGAGTCTTGGAATTTTCAGACCATACTGTAGAGGCTGTTTTGTCAACTTCAAAACTCCAAGGGATTTTTCTTCAACAATCTCCCCCTTTTTGATGGTGACAAAACCTTCGACAGATTTGCGAATTTAAAACCTGCAAGGAAAACTCATATATACTTTGAGGATTATTTTTGCAAAACAGAGTGTTAGTCAAATAACAATTATCCTCACAAATATAATGATCTTGCAATGCAAATTCACAAGTCTAGATATCCAAATATCAAATCAACATAAAGTTACAGAAGTTCAAATAAACAACCCAACCAAAATCAAAAATCAAATCCAAATCAAAAACAGTCTAAACAAACAAAATAAACTTCAAAAACACTTCAAAGCTTCAAATCAAAGCTTCAAATCTGCAAACTCTCCCCCTTTTTGTCCCATCAAAGAGGTAGAGTGAATAAGGGATGGTTTTGAAAAGATTTAAGGCCTTTCAGGGAAACGAACAAGCTGAAACTTGCTGAGCTCCTATACTGACTTCTGGAGATTTGCAAGAGCTTCCTTCACTGAAACCAACTCTGCACTGGTCTGATTTGAGTCCACTTGAGCTCTCAGTGCGTTGATCTGATCTTGCATATTCACAGAAGTACTCAGCAACGCCTTCTTCAAATCCCTCAGCTCGAAGTCCATTCCAAACACCTGCTTTTTCAGGTCCAACATAACATCTAACAGCTGTGTAAAGGCTGTCGAATTAGAATTACCTCCACTAGGACCAGCAGATTCAATTCTAGGAGTTTGGAAACTAGGAGCATCCTTCTCAGCCCTTTCCTTCTCGATTGGTGAGGATTCTTCATGCTCTGGGAAATGAGATGCATAGACCTCCTCAGGGTCAGCACCTGACCTACTTACATCACTAAAATGTAGTGGCAATATAGTCCCATGTTCTGCAGCAACTCCCCCTGTGTTGATGCCAGTGGGTGGAGTAGAATATTCATCGCCAACATCCATATCAACACTTGGATGTTTCTCGGTCTCTTCCCCAGTCTGAGCAAATGATGGCTCTAATCCTTTAGCCATATCCTCCTACATTTTGCTTTCTTCTTCATCCTTCTTCCTTCTTTCTTCTTCTCTTCTCATATCTTCCTCTTCTTCTTTCCTTCTTCTTTCTTCTTCTTCTTCTTCTTCTGCTTTCCTCTGTCTTTCCTCTTCTTCTCTCTGTTCCTCTTCTCTTCTTTTTCTTTCTTCCTCTCTTTTCTTCCTTTCTTCTTCTGTCTTCCTCTGTCTCTCAGCTTCCTTCTCCTCTGCTTCTTTCCTTGCTCTCTCTTTAGCCTCTGTTCTCAAACTAACAGGGCTCCTCAACTTTGAGAGAGCTGACAAAGTCATGGCATCATCCTCATCCTCTTCATCTTGCAGGATGATTTTTCGACGCTTCTTTTCAGCCATGGCTCTTTGCCTTTTCTCTTTGAAGAAGCAGTGGGGATCTCCTTGGAAGGTGTCTCTTTTCTCAACCTTTCCAATGCAGCATTTAGCTCTGGAATCTTCATCTTCATCACCATCTTGTGACCAACAAGCATCAAACTTAAAGTGGTCAGGCATAAGGATGTAGGAATCTGAATATCGAAATGCCTGAACAGCTTGGTAATGATCGATGAATAAGACAATTGACCCTTATCCTTAACAACTGTTCTGTACATGTGGAAAAGAATAACATGTGGGAGAGAAAAGGGTCTGCCTTGGTTGATGGCAAACATCAGCTTGGCTTTGGTCTTGGAAACATCGGTCTTCGAGGTTGTCTTAGGCCGGATACAGTTGATGACGATTTTGTGCAGCAATACATTTGTGGCATTCATTCTAGTATAGGATATTTTGCCTTCAACAGTTCTGTCACGCACAATATCCAAAGTTGCATAGGTTGTAGAGACTTTGATTGGTTGGAAACTCCTTCTTTCCACCCCAATGATATCAGCCAGCAAATCAACATCAACTATATAACTTTTGTCCATAAAAGAAAAGGACAACCGATTCGCATCCAAAAACGACAAATTCAAGTAAAAATATGCCAAGAGTTCAGAATGGGCATTTGTCGTATCCGTGCAGAATCTTTCCAATTGTAGCCTAGCGAACTTCCCTCTAAGATTTATCTTTAACGAATCAAGGAAGTCGAAATTCATACTTTTCGGATTTACTACACCCCTCTTCAACAACTTCGTATACACTCGCTTATGCTCTTTAGACTGAAACAAACTTCCCGAAGGACAAAGAGAGTTTGCAACCACACCATACCGAGGCTGAAAGTGAGAGAAAAGTCTCTCATTATCGACTAGGGTCTTAGTTGGAGTATTTTCAAGCGGATTACTCGAAATATTCTCCAGCGTCCTTTGTGCTATTCCTTTTTCAACAACTTTCAACTTCTCCATTTCCATCAAGAACATATACTCGCTTTTAAATCCTCTTTCTTTCAAATATTCCTCAATCGTCTTTAGGCTTACTCTTCCATCTTTAAGCCTTTTGTAAAGATCATAAGCAACATTCGGTTTGAGAGTTCTTACCGGTTGTGCTTCTGTAATCTCTTCCTCAAAATGCAGATTTTATGCTTCCCTTTGAGGAGAATCTTCTTCCGTAAGGTCCACCCTTGTAGGACCCTCTGGTTGTCTCTGTGGTCCCCTGCTGGCGATTCGAGAAGACTTCCGAGACGACATTCTTGGAGAGCAAGCGAAGATTCAACTTGTTCGCTTAAAAGATGGAATCTTTTTGACGAGAAAGGGATGAAACAGGAACGGCAAATGGAACTTTTAGGGTTTCGAACTCGAAAGAGAATGAAGGTGAATTTTCAAACGAGTAATAGTGGATGAAAGTGACGATTCGAGAGTATAAATAGTAAGAGAAAATAAAACGGGAATATGAATCGTCGCCAAAAAGTAAAGATAAAAATTGCTAAAAATAAACCGTAATTTCGAAAAAGAAAACTGTCTTTTTGAAAATATAAACTGCCATAATTACATGTCAGAAAATGAGTAAGAAGAGATTTTAAAAATTCGAAAAGTAATTACCAAAAATAAAATAAAACAGAGAATACGGAGAAATTAAAATACGTAAAAAGACTAAAAAAAAAAAAAAACAAAGTTTGATAGTTGTTCAGACTTTACCTCCGAGTCTGAACTTTTTTCAAACTTTACCTTTGCGTCTGAGCGCCATCAGACTTTTCGTAGATTCTGAAATACCTTCAGACCTTGTGTTGAGTCTGAACTGCCTTCAGACCTAACGTTGAGTCTGAACCTTTCAAGACTTTAATTTTGAGTCTAAACATCTTCAAATCTTACGATACTCAGTCTTGAGCGAATTGATTCAAAGTGAGCCTTTTCTAGGGACTTTGTGAATATATCTGCTAATTGATTTTTTGAATCAACATGCTGAATCACAACTTCACCACTTTGAACATGATCTCGAATGAAATGATGCTTGATTTCAATGTGCTTTGCTCTTGAATGAAGTATTGGATTCTTTGTGAGGTTGATTGTGCTTGTGTTGTCACATTTGATTTCCATACTTGATTCATCAACTCCAAAGTCTCTTAATTGTTGTTGCATCCATAGGATTTGAGAGCAGCAACTTCCAAGAGCTATGTACTTTACTTCAACAGTTGAAAGAGCCACGGTACCCTGTTTTCTTGAAAACCAAGATACCATCTTGTTTCCCAATAGTTGACATGTACCTACAGTGCTTTTTCTATCTACTCTACAGCCAGCAAGGTCAGCATCTGAATATCCAAGGAGAGTAAAATCTCATTGTTTGGAATACCACAGACCTAACTTAGATGTAGTTGCAACATATTTAATAATGCGCTTCACAGCAGTCATATGAGATTCTTTAGGATCAGATTGAAATCTAGCACATATGCAAACACTAAATAGAATATCAGGTCTAGATGCTGTAAGGTAAAGAAGTGACCCGATTATACTTCTGTATAGCTTTTGATCTACACTCTTTCCTTCTTCATCTTTATCCAACTTTGATGAGCTTGACATAGGAGTTTCTGTTTTCTTGCAATTCTCCATTCCAAATTTCTTGATAAGGTCTTTTGCATACTTCTCTTGGTGAATGAAAGTTCCTTCACTTGATTGTTTGACTTGAAGTTCCAAAAAGAAGTTCAATTCTCCCATCATGCTCATCTCAAATTCATTCTGCATACACTTTGAAAAATTCTTGTAAAACTTTTCATTAGAAGAACCAAATATAATATCATCAACATAAATTTGAACAAGTATGAAATCTTTCCCTTCTCTTTTGATAAACAAAGTAGTATCTACTTTACCTTTAGATAAATCATTTTGAATTAAGAAGTTACTTAGCCTTTCATACCATGCTCGGGGTGCTTGTTTTAAGCCATATAAGGCTTTCTTCAGCTTGAAAACAAGGTTTGGTCTTTTAGGATCTTCAAATCCTAGTGGTTGTTCCACATAAACTTCTTCTTGGATAACTCCATTTAGGAATGCACTTTTCACGTCCATTTGGAATAACCTGAAATTTTTAAAACATGCAAAAGCAAGAAGTAGTCTTATAGCTTCTAACCTTGCCACCGGAGCATAGGTTTTATCATAGTCGATGCCTTCTTCTTGTGTGTAGCCTTTTGCCACAAGTCTTGCTTTATTCCTCACCACCTTTCCTTGTTGATCAAGCTTGTTCCTGAAAACCCATTTGCTTCCAATAATTGATTTACCTTTTGATTTAGGAACTAGCTCCCAAACATTGTTGATTTTGAATTGATTCAATTCTTCTTGCATTGCTTCAATCCAACTTTCATCTTTCAATGCATCTTCTATGTTTTTAGGTTCGATATCAGAAATGAGTGCAAGAGCACTAGAAGCTTCACGCCTTTTAGATCTTGTACGAACTCCTTCATCAATATTGCCTATAATGAGATCTGCTGGGTGACTTGATTTCTGCTTCCAATTTGTAGTTAGTTTGTCATTTTGATGAAGCTCTTCTTCAATTGGAACTGCTGAATTGGTTTGAGGCTGAGTGTCTGTGATTTGATTTTCTTCAAAAGAATTTGTAGACACTTGGCCAGACTCAAAATCTTCAGGTTGAGTCTGATTTTGTACTAAGTCTTCAAACTTTACATTCATGGATTCTTCCACAGTTTGAGTGCGTTTGTTGAAAACTCTGAAGACTTTGCTTGTCATAAAGTAACCAAGGAAAATATCTTCATCTGATTTTTCTTCAAACTTACCAATTCGATCACTAGAATTCTTTAGGATAAAACATTTACAACCAAATACATGAAAATAAGAAACGATAGGTTTCTTACCTTTAAGCAGTTCGTAAGGAGTTTTCTCTAAAATAGGTCTTAGAAAAATTCTATTTATGATATAGCAAGCAGTTGAAGTAGCTTCAGCCCAAAAATGAGGAGAAATATTACTTTCAAAAGAGTTCTTGCCATTTCTTGCAAAGAACAATTTTTCCTTTCTACAACTCCATTTTGTTGTGAAGTGTATGGGGATGAAAAATTATGTTGAATACCATAGTCATCACAATGTTTAGCAAAATCATGATTCTCAAATTCTCCACCATGGTTAGTTCTAATACTTGAAATTGCATAACCTTTCTCAATTTGGATTTTCTTTGCAAACTTAGTAAAATAAGTTAATACATCAGATTTATTTGCAAGAAAGAATACCCAAGTAAAACGAGAATAATCATCTACTATAACCAAACAATATCTTTTACCTCCAATACTTTGAATTCTTGTTGGCTCGAACAAATCCATGTGTAATAGCTGCAAAACACGATTAGTGGATACCTAATTTATAGATTTATAGGAATTTCTAACATGTTTCCCAAGTACACACGGAGTGCATAATTCATGCTTTTGATACTTGAGGTTAGGAAGTCCTCGAACAAGCTTTTTGGATGACATTTTTGCAATTTACTTCAAGTTGACATGTCCAAGCTTCCTATGCCAGAAAATGACTTCATCTTGAATTGATATCAAGCATTGTGGACTATCAGACTTTACATCTAGTAAATAAATATTTCCATGTCTTCGTCCAGTAAAGGATTGTGAGAGATCTTTGCTTGTTCCAGAACATGTATCTTCTTGAAAGTTTGACTTTGTATCCAGTATTGCATAGTTGACTAATACTCAATAGATTGTAGTTCAATCCTTCAACAAGAGAAACATTGTTGATTGTAAGGTTTCCTATCTTCACGGTTCCTTGACCAACAATTTTTCCTTTGTTGTTACCACCAAAAGAAACATTTCCTCCTTTTACATGAGAGAGTTTTGTAAAATAATTTGAGTCTCCCGTCATGTGTCTGGAACAGCCACTATCCAAATACCACTTGATTTTCTTCTTGATAGTGACCTTCATTTAAAAGAAAGACTCATGTCTTCTTTGGTACCCAAACTTTCTTGGGTCTATCATTGTTAGTAGCATAAACAGTCTTTACCCAGCTCTTCTTAATAGGTCTCCAAATTTTGGGACATTCCTTTTCGAAATGTTCTATACTTTTGCATTTTGAATATGTAAGAGCATTTCTGCCAACAGTCTTTACAAAAACCTTTTGGAAATGATTTTTATAAAAAGTTTTTGTTGGCCTATTACTGATTCTTTCCTTTACCTTTGGGAAATCAATCAAAGGAACAGTTTCATGTGTCATTCCTAGACCGGATTTATTAAAATAAGGTCTTTGAATAGAAAGAATTTTATCCAACTTTTCAAAACCCATTGAAAATTTCTTTGTGACTTTCAATAAATCTTCTTTCAAGCAAGCATTTTCTTTTCAAAGTTCATTCTCATTTTCTTTTGAAACAGCAAGAGACTTGTTTAGACTTTCAACTTTTTCAACTAAGATTTTTCTTGTTGTTTCAGTTTGAAATTTTCCCTTTTCGGTTCCGAAATCCTTTTAAGAGAGCCTTTAAGACTGAGACAAAGTTCATCAATGTATTTTGATACTTTGGTAGGAATTTTTAAATTTCTTACCTTGATACTGCTGTTTGAGTCTGAGTCTGAGTCTGAGTCTGAGTTTGCCATAAGACAAATATTTGTATACTCTTCATCACTTTCCTCACATTCAGTGTCACTCCAAGTTTCAACTTTGAGTGCTTTCTTGAACCTTTCAGGTTTTTCTTTCTTTTTCTTCAATAAGGGACAGTTGGGTCTAATTTGTCCCTTCTTCTTGCATTCAAAGCAAACAACTTCTTTGCTGGTATTTTCTTCTTCATTTGATCTCTTTTGAAATCTCTGATTATTTTGTCTCTTTCCATTGAACCTTCTGTCTTTTCTATTTAACCTTCTAAACTTTCTAATCAGAAGTGCCAACTCCTTATCATCCAAGTCTTCTTCTGAATCTGTAGCATCAAAATCATCATTAGATTTTAAAGCAATTGACTTCTTACCTTTTGTGTCAAATTCCTCATTGAATTGCTCGACTTCATAAGATTGAAGTGTGCCGACCAATTCATCTACTGAAAGAGGCATGATCCTTTGTGTTTCTCTCATAGGTCCTGAGATTGGCTGTCCTTGGTATGCCAAGCCGTTTACAATTTCTGTAAATTGACTGAACATATTAGCGATGGATTCTCCTGGCTTCATTTTGAAGGCTTCATATTGTCCAAGAAGGATATTGATCTTGGTTTCTTTGACTCGATCTGTTCCTTCATAAGTGACGTGCAATCTGTCCCAAACTTCTTAGCTGTTTCACAAGATGAAATTTTATTATACTCAGTAGGAGATAATGCACAATAGAGAGAGTAGATCGCCTTTGCATCAAGGGCTTGTCTTTTTGGAATATCAGCTCGTGACATCCCCACTCCATCAGGTAATTCTTTCCCTGTAATTGATGCAACTTTAGGAGCAATTCCATTCTCCACTACATCCCATTCTTGAGGATCTTTGGATCTTAGGAATGCCTTTATCTTGTTTTTCCAAACGTTGTACTCCTTTCCATCGAAGTAGGGAGGTCTGGTATTGCTTTGACCTTCAATTAAACCAGGAGCCAAAACACTAGCTATAGATCTTTTGCTTTAGAAATAATAACACTTCCAATAAATAAGCAGCCATGCTCTGATACCAATTAAAATAGGCTAGTGAATCAACCTAGAGGGGGGTGAATAGATTAATGCGGAATTCTTTTGGAATCTTTTGCAGTAGAATACGTTAATATTAAGATATATCAATAACAAATAAATCACACATTCATAAAGTAAATAGAGTAGGGTAAAAGAGAATTGACACAAGGTTTATAGTGGTTCGGCTTATTCCAAGCCTACATCCACTCTCCACGCTGGCAGCCAACTGGCTGTAATCACTATGTAGCAATTGAGATCTGTTACAGTTCACGAACTAGACTTCTTCAATAGACAGTCTCTCCTACAGCTTCCTACTGTTTTCGCACTATAAGTGACTCTCTTTGACACACAATTTAAAAATGAGAGATTTTAGAGAACAAGAGATTTCAGAGATTCTAACATCGAGATTTTTCTACCAAGTCTCTCCTTATTTTTGAGCAACACCGATCCACTTTAAATAGTCTCCGTGCCTCCATACCCGTTTACACTTTCCAAGAATTCATCCAATCAACCCGTTGGACTGAATCAATTTAAGTGATCTTCTCGTCGCCGAAAATGTAAGTAGACAGTAGCTCATCAATCCTGTTCGCCCATACAATCAGGATCTTGAGTTCCCAAAATTAGATCCTTCTAAAAATACGCTTGATCTTCAACGGATAAAATCCGAAGAATAAATCTTCCAAGCTCATGATCACAGCCAAAGATATTCCATGGTTAAGTTTAGGAAATATAAATCCGATATCTTACTTTTCTTAACCATAAAAATAACTTGTAGCCAGTCTGTCAAAATCGCAAACTGTTTTTAGACTTAGATTTGGGTCTTAAAGGTCTTCAGACTGAAACTGAGTCTTGACTGTCTTCAGACGGAAAAACTTTTGGGTCTTTGAATACTTAAGACGTAACAAACTGAGTTTTGGAATCTTCAGACCATACTGTAGAGGTTGTTTTGTCAACTTCAAAACTCCAAGGGATTTTTCTTCAACAATTCGTAGGTCCAAAAATTGCAAATAAGTGCTAAAATTTGTTAAGCACCGAGGCAAGCTACCGGTTAAACTATTGTTAGGCGGATTAATGACCTTGAGCTTGGTGGCATTGCATAACAAAGAAGGGATCTTTCCTATGAAATTATTACTTGCAATGGAATAATAAAATGTGACTGGCAATGGAAGTGGAATTGGCCTTTCAAACTTTTTTTTTTGGTCGAAAAAGCTGCAGTTCATTTCAACTTAAATAGATAACGTAGAACATGAACCCATCTGGGCTTTAGAACAAAGAAAATCAAACAGTGGTTGGGGGTGGGCTTGAAATCTAGTTCTTAGGGAGGCGTTGATCGAGCTAGGCTTTAACAACCCAATCTGCAATTTTGTTTTGTTCTCTGAAGTAGTGAGTGAGTCTTATATGTGGCGCAGAGGACAATGAGGCCTGGCCCATCCTAATTTGTGCTGCAATATCCCACGGTACTTGTCTTTCCCCCAACAGTGCCTAAACTGCAACACAAGAGTCAAATTCAATTATCGTACTTTCACTTTTACCTTTCCCCTTCTCCCATTCGAGTGCAAGCTTCATCCCCTCGAGCAGCGCTAGGGTTTCAGCTTGAAGTGCATATTGCACTCTAACCTGGCATGCGAACCCTCCTAGTATAGCACCATCCGCGTCCCTACATACTCCAGCAATTGCTCCTGTAAATGCGCCCACTCTGAATCCTCTGTCAACATTTATTTTCAGTCATTTTGGTGTAGGGGGTTCCAATTCGTTGCACAGGTACGGTCTCTCTCCCCACAAGTTTCCTGTTTTGAGTTACAGATTCTGAATTCTTCGTGCTTTGCAAGGGCTTCAAAGATTACCCCCTGCAGATCCAGCGATTTCCCTCTGAAGATGGCGTCGTTCCTTGCTTTCCACATAAACCAGAGCATTTCGGCAACTTGTTCAAGGGATGGAGCTTCTGGTAAGCTCACTTGTAGTGAAGAATCCACCGATCTATGCTTGTTAGTCCCTTTCTCTATACTAGTATGCTGATGCGTGGATCTGACCAAATTTTGGATGTCCGGGGGCAAAGAAAAAACAAATGTTCTACTATTTCGGGCTTCTTCTTGCACAACTGGCAAGTCGGATTAGGTATGATTTTCCTTCTACTTAAGTTTTCTGTCATTGGGAGCGTATTTTGACAAAGGTTCCACATAAAAACTCTGATTTTTGGCATAGTCCGCAAGCTCCAGATTTTACACCACAGCGTTCTAGGCTTTTGGTATGAAGTTGATGCTTCATTGTGTGCTGGGTTGATTTCTGTTTTTCTTAGTTGATTATACCCACTTTTCACTGTGTAGATGCCTAATGTTGTTGTGGTCCACATGAGTTTGTCTTTTTCACTTCTAGCCAGGATAGGAATTGCCAGTATTTCATTTGCGATGCTGTCTTCAAAAGTGTTTTGTACTATATCTTCTTTCCATGAGCCAGTCTACTTGTCAATCAACTCAATAACACACTCAGGGTCTTCTCTATTAGCTAGTCTGATAAGTATGCCCTACTTTAGCCATTTATCTTGCCGTATTCTGATTGATTGTCCATCACCCACTGCCCATTGGGTCGATTCTGATATAGCTTCCCTCCTAACTAGGAGACTTTTCCATCCCCACGAAGTTCTTTTCCCCCGTTTTGCATGCCAGAAATCTGTATTAGGAAAATATAAGCCTTCTAGAAGCCGGATCCATAGTGTGGGAGAGTTTTTTGCTATACGCCATGCTTGCTTTTCTAGCATGGCTTTGTTGAATGTAATGAGGTCTTTGAAACCCATCCTACCACTATCTTTCCTCATTTTCATTAAATTTCAACTTTTCCAGTGAATTCCAACTTTTCTTTCATTGTTTTTCTACCAAAAGGAAGCTATCTTTTGTTCTATAGCTTTGCAAATAGATACCGGGATTTTAAATATCGACATTGCATAATGTGGGATAGCCTGTACTACTGCTTTCAAGAGGACTTCCTTTCCTGCTTTAGATAGCAAATTTTCCTTCCATCCTTCCAGCTTCATATTTACATATGCCAAAATCCATGCAAACATATGTTTTTTTGAACTACCCCAATCAGAGGGGATGCCCAAATATTTCCCTGTTTTGTCGATTTCTGAGACTCTCAGCTCCCCTGCGATAATGGCAAAAGAACGCTTGAAGTGCTATAACTTTGCATAAAGAGACACTTAAGTGCCATAACTTATGAAAGGTACACTTAAGTGTCACATTCGAAAAAAAACGGATTACTTGAGTGTCAATCCGGCTAAAGTCGGCCAAATTGTACACGTGGGCGTCGTTTTGGGCTAACGTGGTAAAAAATATATTTAAATAAATTAAATTTAAAATTAAATTTAGTTAAAATACTTAAAAATAATAATTTAATATTAAAAAATAAAAAACAAAAAACAAAAAACAAAAAAAAAAAAAAAAAAAAAGGAAAGGGGGGAGGCGGGTGAGGGTCCGCGCCGTCGCCGAGAAGGGTCGGCGACGGCGGGTGGAGGGTCGGCCGGGGTTGTCGGGCCACGGCTAGGGGCCGGCGACCCGGCCGGCAAGCGGCGAGGGCTCGCGAGCCCTCACCTCAATGCTGGGAGAGGGTCGCGGCCCTCACCTAGATCCGACGATGGTCGGCAGCCCTCGCCCAACCGGGCCGGGGTCGCCGCCCGGTGGGCGACCCCCGGCGGGCGGCGGCCCTTGGCTCGGCGGGGCGAGGGCCGCCGACCCTTGTGGGATCTATGCGAGGGCCGCGAGTCCTTGCCGTCGGTCGGCCGAGGTGGCCGGCCGACCCTCCCCCGCCATCGCCGACCCTTCCGGCGGCGGTGGTGCGGTGGCGGCGGCGGCGGGCGAGGCCCGATCCCTCGGCCGCCTCCCCAACCCCACCTCTTTAAAAAAAAAAAATTAAAATTATTATTTTTTAATATTTTAACTAAATTAATTTTAAAATTATTATTTTTAAATATTTTAATTAAATTAAATTTAATTAATTTTTATATTATTTTTTTATCATGTCAGCCCAAAACAACGCCGTTTTTACATTATTTGGCCACGTCAGCGTGCAAAACGGCGTCGTTTTGGGTTCGCTTTGCCGGAAAAATGCCAAGTCGGTATTTTGGCTGGATTTTGGCCGGATTGGCACTCAAGTGATCCATTTTATTTCGATTTTGGCACTTAGGTGTACCTTTCATAAGTTATGGCACTTAAGTATATTTTGGTGCAAAGTTATAGTACTTTAGGGGTCCGCACGTCCATATTTCTCCTTAAACTCGGGGACAGCCTACACTAAAAAAGATCCCCGATTTGTTCAAATTCACTAGTTGCCTAGTTGCTACACAATATTGATTCAACACCTCAGCGAGATTTTGGCACTCACTAATCTTACCATCTAAAAAGAAGATAAAGTCATTTGCAAACAGTAAGTGCGATAGTGTGGGGCAATGGTTGTTTAACTTAATACCTTTTAGTCTTCCCTCATCAATTGCTTTTTTCATCGTTAAAGATAAGACATTTGCCATAAGTATAAAAAGGTAAGGGGATAGAGGGTCTCCTTGTCTAATACCTCGAGCTGGTTGAAATTAAGGTAGGGAGTCTCCATTAAATTTCACACTGAATGAGGTAGTTGTTACACATTACATGATCCAAGATACCCATGTAGTACCAAATCCCATTTTCTTCATACAAGCTTCAAGGAAGTCTCATTCGACTCTGTCATAAGCCTTCTTCATGTCTAGTTTGAGCACGGCTTGGAATTTCTTCTTTCTTTTCCTGATTCTTTGTTGGTGAAGGATCTCTTGAACTATCAAGATGTTGTCTTCTATCTGTCTTCCACTGACAAAAGCGCTCTATTCTATTTCAATCAATTCAGGAAACCATCTCTTAGGTCAATTTGCCAACACCTTTGAAATAATTTTATAGGAAAAATTACAAAAGCTGATCAGTCGGAATTGGTCTAATTTTTTTGGATTTGGAGCTTTAGGGACAAAGGCGATGTGAGTTCTATTCAGATTTGGATTAAGGCAGTTTGTCTCCAAGAAGTCCTCTACCATTGTCATAATATCCGTCTAAATATCTTTCCAGTGACGCTGATAAAACTGACAATTTAGCCATGGGGCTTTAAATGAGCCAAGTTGAAAGACTACATCTTTGACTTCTTGTAACATGATTTTTGCTGTTAGGACTGTATTCATCTTTTCAGTCACCATAGTTGGGCATTAGTCAATGATGGGTTGGATATTACAAGGTCCCACCGAGGTGTACAATTCGGTGAAGAAAGCTAGAGCTTCCTCTTTCAGTCTTCCATCCTGGCTCCACTCTCCATCCGAAACTTGGAGCATAGATATTCTGTTTCTTTGCCTGCGCTGGATCGTGGTAGCATGAAAATATTTAGAGTTCCTACCCCCCAGTTCAGCCATGAAATTCTCGATCTCATCCCCTAGAACATTTCTTCTTGCTTCCATAACAGTTCTTTTTTTTCTTTTACCTCTTGTACCCTCTTTCTATCATGCTCAGCCTTTTGGTTATTTGTTATGGCTTCAATTTCTCTTTTTAAGTCTCTGATTTGTGTCTACGCATTGGAAAATTTTTTGCTCCATACCTCCAAAGATGCCGTGATTTTCTGCATCTTAGCCACCAACTTAGATTTTTCACTCCATGATCATTCAACACCATATATACTTTTTTCTTGATCTTCCAACCAGAAGGCTTCAAACTTAAAATACCTTTTCCTCTTCATCCTTTCAGCCATGAGAGACACTAATAAGGGATAGTGATCAGATCCTATCGCCGACAGGGTAAATACTAAAGCTTCTGGGAAGGAAACCCTCCATTCAATAATGCATAGGACTCTATCAAAGTTTTTCTTTTATGAATTCAGCTCCTTCTCGATTATTTGCCCATGTGAACGCGCGGCCTTTACCTTCTAATTCCATAAAAGAACAATCATTCACAATTTGTCTAAATGCTGCCATTCTATGATACTCAGCTAATCTACCTCCAACTTTTTCCCAGTGGTATAGAATTTCATTAAAATCACCAATATAGATCCATGGTAGAGAATTGTGGGAATTAATATAATGCAATTCCTCCCATAACAACTCTGTTGGACAAATTTATTATATATAATGAGGTGTTTGAGAAAACCTCTATCGACAACCTTCCAGTAAAATTGTTATTGCAAAGAAATAAATTTGAGAGTCTAAGGGCAGCAAGGTTGATCTCACCATGAAAATTGTTGGATTGCAAATCAAGGGGTCCCAATTCCGATGCTTCTAGCCAATTTGGGAAGATACCACTAAGCCCATTGTGACTGAGATTTAGTGATCGTGAGTTGACAAGTTTAACTAGAGAGTGTGGCAATGTCCCTTCCAAATTATAGTTGCTCAAATTTAGCCTTCGGAGATTGGTTATATTATCAAAACATGGTGGCACATTTCCCAAGAGATTATCGTTAGCCAAATCTAAAACTTGAGGTGAACTCAATTGGCAAATTGAAGAGGGAATCTCACCGGTGAAATCATTGGAGCCAAGGTTAAGACGTGATAATCTCTTCCAGTGCAAATTTTGTATACCCCCTCAAGCTGGTTATGACAAAAAATTTAGATTTCCAGGGTATCATGATTCATTCCCCAAAACCACCTTGGAATCTCCCCACTAATGCTATTATAAGACAACCGCAACTGTTCAAGCTTCAGGAGAAAGAGGGAGATATTGGGATGGAGAGTGCCACAAAGCCAACTACGAGCAAGATTGAGAATGATGATGCTACCATTGATATGATCGCATTTGATACCATCCCACAAGCAGCAGTTCACCTCCATATTTCATGACTTTGTCCTTGGACGACTAATCATGAGACAATCGGAAGGTGATGCTGTGCTATCAATCACGAAGGAAGTCAAAAAATGGAGCAAGGCATCACATTGATCAGGAGGGCAAGGCGAGGGAGGAGTAGGAGGCAGGGGAGGCGGGAGGAGGTGGGTTGCGGGGTGGGCAGGATTCTCGGGATATGGATTGATGCAGGAGATAAGTAAAAGGGGCGAATGAAAGTAAAGGAGGAAACAAAAGAGGTTGAGGATTTGATGCCACCACATTCTGCAGTTTAAACATGCGAGTGAGGGGTTCAATTTATGAAGTGTGAAGTGAGGAACACAAGTCTCCGATAAGGCAAGTTTAACTTGCCCTGTGGGTTGGGAGTTAATTGAAGGAAGCCTTGAGTTGGGCGTGTAAGCTTAAGGATGGTGTGGGTTTTCGATGGATAGCTTTTTCAATCTCAATCATAGGTTTGAGAGATCCATAATACGCAAGATCCATCCTCTAGAAAAAGTTCGTATATGTCCATCCTTTTTTTTTTTTAATCATTTATTAATGTTAAATGCCACTAGGCTATTAGCGCCGCTCCATTATTCGCTTTAGCACCAAGGTGAGCGCTTCAATTTGGACAGCCTTCTAAAGTCTGAAGTGATCGACACGTCTTCTGTAGAAGGTCTGTTGGTGGGTTCATAAAATGAAATAGCTGTTCTAGAAGTCTGTCGGTCGTATTGTTGACTATACCATCACCATAGTGATGTTTCCCAACAGGACTAAGATGGAATACTATTGCGGGCCAAATTAGTCCAAATTGTTTAATATTACCACAGAGACTTTGAAATACATTGGTAAAGCCCCATTCATATCTGTGCGACCACTGAATCTTTTATCTTGCCTAAACATATGACGAATCCCCATTCCAGAAGCTCTGCCACCCCACCATTCACTTCGGGCAGAGGGGCGAGTTTATTGGCGATGGGGATAAGGATTCAACTCATCTATAGCCCTTATAATAAGACGAGTTATCAACGCAAGTCTTTTACGAAAGCTGTGTCGGTGGGCTCATGCCAAACGTGAAGTACGGTTCTGATTGCTCTTGCCGAAGGCTAAATGTAATGAGATTGGATTCCCAGGTAAAAGCTTTCTAGTTTTGTCAAAAGTAAACAACCTTTAGAAAAAAGCAACAATAAGGCAGCAAGGAATGGCTTTCCAAATGACCAGCAAAGCCACTCCAAATGTCCAGGAAGTGGCTTTCCAAATGACCAGGAGAGTTCGACCAAAAAAAAAAAAAAAGAGACCAGAAAGGATTGTTAAGATAGAACTGAATGTCACATTTCCTTTTTCTTTCGGGCGTCTGGTCATTTCATCTCTAAGATCACAAGACACGGTTATTTGGTTCATTTTCCTACAGTCCCATAAGATAAAAAAAGAAAAAGGAACCGTTTTGTCACTGTAGGCTCCGCGTATTGCAAGAAAAGTGAACAAATTGGAAAACTTTAAAAATGATCGCTTATGTCTCTTAAGATAATTAGTCAATCTAGGATGTTTTTATTATCTATGACAATTTATATTTGATCATTTTTGTAATTGATGAAAATATTTTTTATTTATTTATTTTTGTGAGCGATACAGCGATCACTTTTAAAAAAAAAAAAAAATCTCAAATTGTTTATATTTCACAAACCAAAGGGAATATCATAAATAAGAGTTTAAAGTTTATTTATTTTTTCAAGCAAGAGTTTGAAATGAACATTGTTTCAACTAAGAGGCTGAAGTGTCCCAATTTTCTCAAGCAAGGGTCTAAAGTAGACTTTTTTTCAAATAATAGTCTGAAGTAGTCATATTAATTTTAAATGAGGGCCTGAACTCATTGTTTGATGAAGAGCAATTTCTTCTTTTAAATTTTTTATTATTTTCTATTGTTTAAAAATAAGCTTAAAAAAAAAAAAAAAAAGAACACATGGATCCTTCCCATTTGTGGCCGTCACGGCGACAATGGTTGGCGACCCTTGCCCGGATCTAGGAGAGGGTCGCCGCCCTTTTCCATCTCTAACAAGGACCCACCGGCCCTCACGTAGTGCCCCCCGACCTAGGTGGCGAGGTTTGGAGGCACTAGGTGAGGGGCATCAAGCCTACATTAGGGCTAGCGACCCTCGCCTAAATTTCGGAGAGGGTTGCCATCCTCTCCCATCTTTGGCGAGGGCCTGTCAGCCATCGTTGCCACCCACTAATGATAGGGCAACGGCCACAGGTAGGAGGTTCCCTCCCGCCTTTGTTTTTCCTTTTTCTTTTTTAATTTTTAATTTTAATTTTTAATCTAATTTAATTTAAATTGTCTTTGGAATAAAATATCCCTGTTCAATCAGAATTTTTGCTAGCTAGCGAGTCGGCAAGAGTAGACCATTGTTTGAGATTAATATAACCATTTTAGGCATTTATTTGAAGCAAGGTCAATTTCATGCCATTATTTAAAAATGAAATAGGCTAGTGAATCAACCTAGAGGGGGGTGAATAGGTTGTTGAAGAATTCTTTTGGAATCTTTTGCGGTAGAATACGTTGATATCAAAAATATATCAATAATAAATAAAGCACGTATTTATAAAGTAAATAGTGTAGGGTAAGAGAGAATTGACACAAGGATTATAGTGGTTCGGCTTAGTCCAAGCCTACGTCCACTCTCCACGCTGGCAGCCAACTGGCTATAATCACTATGTAGCAAACGAGAACTGTTACAGTATACGGACTAAACTTCTTCAATAGATAGTCTCTCCTACAGCTTCCTACCGCTTTCGCACTATATCTCACTCGCTTCGATACACAATTTTGAACAAGAAAGATTTTAGAGAACAAGTGATTTTGGAGATTCTAACATCGAGATTTTTCTACCCAGTCTCTCCTTATTTCCAAGCAACATCGATCCACCTTAAATAGCCTCCATGCCTTCATACCCGTTGGCACTTACCAAAAATTCATCCAATCAACCCGTTGGACTGAATCAATTTAAGTGATTTCCTTGTTGCCGAAAACGTAAGTAGACAGTAGCTCGTCAATCCTGTTCGCCCATACAATCAGGATCTTGAGTTCCCAAAATTAGATTCTTCCAAGAATAAACTTGATCTTCAACGGATAAAATCCGAAGAATAAATCTTCCAAGCTCACGATCACAGCCAGAGATATTCCATGGTTAAGATTAGGAAATATGAAATCCAATATCTTACTTTCCTTAGCCATAAGAATAACTCAGGGTGGCCAGCCCGTAAAAAAATTGCGAACTGTCTTTAGACTTAGATTTGGGTCTTGAAGGTCATCGGGCAAAAACCGAGTCTTGAAGGTCTTCGACTGAAACGTGTCTTGACCGACTTCGAGACGGAAAAACTTCGATGGAAACTTCGGGTCCGACTGTCTTTGAAAACCTTTAGACTTTGAAAACTTCGGACGTAACCGACGAGTCTTGGAGTCCTTAGACCGTACTGTTGAGGCTGTTTTGTCAACTTCAAAACTCCAAGGGATTTTTCTTCAACAATCTCCCCCTTTTTGATGGTGACAAAACCCTCGACAGATTTGCGAATTTAAAAACCTGCAAGGAAAAACTCATATATACTTTGAGGATTATTTCGCAAAACAGAGTGTTAGTCCAATAACAATTATCCTCACAAATATAATGATCCCGCAATCAAATTCACAAGTCTAGATCCAAATCATCAAATCAGCATAAGGTCATAGAAGTTCAAATAAACAACCCAAACGAAATCTAAATCGAAAACAGTCTAAGCAATCAAATAAAAGTAAACTTCAAAAACTTCAAAATAAAAACTCTCAAAGCTTCCTCAAAGCTTAAAAAAAAACTTCAAATCTTCAAAACCTGCAATCAAATCTGCGCAATTTTCCCCCTTTTTGTCCCATCAAAGAGGTAGAGTGAATGTGATAAAGTTTTGAAAAGATTTAGGGGCCTGCAGGGAAACGAACAAGTTGAAACTTGCTAATCTCCTGGACTGACTTCTCGAGTTTAGCAAGGTTTTCCTTCACTGAAGCTAATTCTGCACTGGTCTGATTCGATTCCATTTATGCTCTCAGTGCATTGATCTGTTCCTGCATGTTCACTGAAGTACTCAGCAGCGCCTTCTTCAAATCTCTTATCTCGAAGTCCATCCCAAAAACCTGCTTTTTCAGATCCAACATAATATCCAACAGCTGTGTAAAGGCTGTGGAATTGGCATTGCTTCCACTTGGACCGGCAGAATGAGTTTGAAAACTAGGAGGTTCCCTTTCAGCCCTTTCCTTCTCGACAGGTGAGGATTCTTCATGTTCAGGGAAGTGGGATGCATAAACCTCCTCAGGGTCAGCACGAGACCTACTCACATCACTAAAGTGTAGTGGCGATATCGTCCCCTGTTCTGCAGCAACTCCCCCTGTGTGAATGCCAGTGGGTGGAGTAGAAAATTCATCGCCAACATCCATATCAGCACTTGGATGTTTCTCGGTCTCTTCCCCAAAGAAAAGATGGCTCTAATCCCGCAGCCATATCCTCTTGCTGTTTGCTTTCTTCCTCATCCTTCTTCCTCCTTTCTTCTTCTTCTCTTCTCGCTTCTTCCTCTTCTTCTTCCCTTCTTCTTTCTTCTTCAGCTTTCCTCTGTCTCTCTTCTTCTTCTCTTCGTTCCTCTTCTCTTCTTCTCTCCTCTTCTTCTCTTTTTTTTTTCTTTCTTCCTTTCTTTCTTCTCTTTCTCTTTCTCTCCTCTTCTCTTTTTCTCTCGTCTCTTGGCTTCTTTCTCCTCTCGCTTCTCTTCTCCTTCTCTCTTCAGCCTCTATTCTCAAAATAGCAGGGCTCCTCATCCTAGAGAGAGTGGATAGAGTCATGGCATCTTCTTCATCCTCCTCATCTTGCAGGATGATTTTCCTTCTTTTCTTTTCAGCCATGGGCTCTTTGCCCTTTCTTTTCGACGAAGCAGTGGGGATCTCTTTTGAAGGTGTTTCCCTCCTCAACCTTTCCAAAATTGCATTCGTTCTGGAAATTTCATCTTCATCACCATTTTCTCACCAACAAGCATCGAATTCAACTTGGTTAGGCATAAAGATGCAGGGACTTGAATATCGAAATGCCTAAAAAGTTTGGTAATGATGGATGAATAAGGCAGCTGACCCTTATCCTTTACCACAGTTCTATACATATGGAAAAGAATAACATGCGGGAGAGAGAAGGGTCTGCTCTGGTTGATGGCAAACATCAGCTTTGCCTCTGTTTTGGAAACATCAATCTTCGAGGTTGTCTTTGGCCGGATGCAGTTGATGACTATTTTATGCAACAAAACATTCGTAGCATTCATCCTAGTGTAGGATATCTTGCCTTCAACGTTAAATCGTACGATCTCCAAGGTTGCATAAGCTGTTGAGACTTTGATTGGCTGGAAACTCATTCTTTCCACACTAATAATGTCAGCCAGCAAGTCAACATCAACAATATAGTCTTTGTCCATGAAAGAAAAAGACAAATGATTTGCATCCAAAAAAGATAGATTCGAGTAAAAGTAAGCCGCCAGTTCAGAGTGGGCCTCAGTCATATCCATGCAGAAATTCTCCAGTTGCAATCTAGCAAACTTCCCTCTTAAATTAATCTTTATCGAATCTAAGAAGTCAAAATCCACACTCCTCGGATTGACCACTCCCCTCTTTAACAGCTTCACATAAACTCGCTCATGCTCCCTCGACCGAAATAGACTTCCCGAAGGACAAACAGTATTAGCAGCCACACCAAAACAAGGTTCAAAGTGAGAGAACAGTCTCTCATCATCATCTAGGGTCTCAGCAGGAGTATTTTCAAGTGGATTACTCGAAATATTCTCCAGCGTCCTCTGTGCAATACCTTTATCAACAACATTCAGCTTTTCCATCTCCATCAAAAACATATACTCGCTCTTAAACCCTCTTTCCTTCAAATATTCCTCGATCGTCTTAAGGCTAATCTTTCCATCCTTAAGCCTTTTATAGAGATTATAAGCCACATTAGGTTTGAGTGTTCTTACCGGTTCTGCCTCCGTAACCACTTCCTCAAAGTGTTGACTCTCAGCTTCTTGTTGAGGCGAATCTTCTTCCGTTAGATCCACTCGAGTAGGACCCTCTTGCTGTCTCTGTGGTATCCTGCTGGCAATTCTAGAAGATTTGCGAGACGACATCCTTGGAGAGCAAGCAAAGATTCAACTTGAACGCGAGGAAAAATGAAAACTTTGTGACGAGAAAGGGATGGAACAGAAATGGTAAATGGGATCTTTTTAGGGTTTTGAAAGCGAAAGAGTATGAGGATGAATCGTAAAGGAGTAGCTGTGAGTGAAAAGTGACGGTTCGAGAGTATAAATAGTGAGAGAGATAACACGGGAATACGAATCGTCGCCAAAAAGTAAAGGCAAAACTGCCAAAAAAATAAACCGTAATATCGAAAAAAAAAAAACTGCCTTTTGAAAATATAAACAGCCATAATTACGTGTCGAAAAGAGTAAAAAGAGATTTTGAAATATCGAATTTGAAATATCGAAAAATAATTACCAAAAGTAAAATAAAGAGAAAGTTAAAATACGTAAAGAGATTAAACAAACAGAGTCTGACAGTTGTTCAGACTGTACCTCTGAGTCTGAACTCTTTTTCAAACTTTACCATTGCGTCTGAGCACAATTAGACTTTATGTAGAGTCTGAAACACTTTTGGACCTTACTTTGAGTCTCAGCCGCCTTCAGACCTAGTGTTGAGTCTGAACCACCTTCAGACTTAGCGATGAGTCTAAATTACCTTCAGACTTTAATTTTGAGTCTGATCATCTTCAAATTCCACGATACTCAGTCTTGAGCGAATTGATTCAAAGTGAGCCTTCTCTAGGGACTTTGTGAATATGTCTGCCAATTGATTCTTTGAATCTACATGCTGAATTATCACATCTCCACTTTGAACATGATCTCGAATGAAATGATGCTTGATTTCAATGTGCTTTGCTCTTGAATGAAGTATTGGATTTTTTGTGAGGTTGATTGCACTTGTGTTGTCACATTTGATCTCTGTTTGTGTTTCATCAACTCCAAAGTCTCTTAATTGCTGTTGCATCCAAAGAATTTGAGAGCAGCAACTTCCAAGAGCTATGTACTCTACTTCAGCGGTTGAAAGAGCCACGGTACCCTGTTTTCTTGAGAGCCAAGACACCATCCTGTTTCCCAATAATTGACATGTACCTATAGTACTTTTTCTATCCACTCTACAACCAGCAAGGTCAGCATCAGAATATCCTAGGAGAGTAAAATCTCCTTGCTTAGAATACCACAAACCTAGCTTAGATGTAGTTGCGACATATTTAATAATACGCTTAACAGCAGTCATATGAGATTCTTTAGGGTTAGATTGAAATCTAGCACATATGCAAACACTAAACAAAATGTCGGGTCTAGAAGCTGTAAGGTAAAGAAGTGACCCGATTATACTTCTGTATAGTTTTTGGTCTACACTCTTTTCTTCTTCATCTTTATCCAGCTTTGATGAGCTTGACATAGGAGTTTCTGTTCTCTTGTAATTCTCCATTCCAAACTTCTTGATAAGGTTTTTTGCATACTTCTCTTGATGGATGAAAGTTCCCTCACTTGATTGTTTGACTTGAAGTCCCAAAAGAAGTTTAGTTCTCCCGTCATGCTCATCTCAAATTCATTCTACATACACTTTGAAAAATTCTTGCAAAGTTTCTCATTAGAAGAACAAAAAATAATATCATCAACATAAATTTGAATAAGTATGAACTCCTTGCCTTCTTTTTTTTATAAATAAGGTAGTATCTACTTTACCTTTAGAGCAGTCATTTTGAATTAAGAAGTTGCTTAACCTTTCATATCATGCTCGGGGTGCTTGTTTTAGACCATATAAAGCTTTCTTCAGCTTGAAAACAAGGTTTGGTCTTTTAGGATCTTCAAATCCTGGTGGTTGTTCCACATAGACTTCTTCTTGGATAATTCCATCTAGGAATGCACTTTTCACGTCCATTTGAAATAACCTGAAATTTTTAAAGCAAGCAAAAGCAAGAAGTAATCTTATAGCTTCTAACCTTGCCACAGGAGCATAGGTTTCATCATAGTCGATGCCTTCTTCTTGTGTGTAGCCTTTTGCCACAAGTCTTGCTTTATTCCTTACCACTTTTCCTTGTTGATCAAGCTTGTTCCCGAAAACCCATTTGGTGCCAATGATTGATTTACCTTTTGGTTTAGGAACTAGCTCCCAAACGTTGTTGATTTTGAATTGATTCAGTTCTTCTTGCATTGCTTCAATCCAGCTTTCATCTTTCAATGCATCTTCTATGTTTTTTGGTTCGATCTCAGAAATTAGTGCAAGAGCACTAGAAGCTTCTCGTCTTTTAGATCTTGTACGAACTCCTTCATCAATGTTGCCAATGATGAGGTCTGGGGGATGACTTGACTTTTGCTTCCAACTTGTAATTGGTTTGTCAGTTTGGTGAAGCTCTTCTTCAGTTGGAATTTCTGAATTTGTTTGAGGCTTAGTGTCTGGGGCTTGATTTTCTTCAAGAGAATTTGTAGACACTTGGCCAGACTCAAAATCTTCAGGTTGATTCTGATTTTGTACTGAGTCTTCAAACTTCACATTCATGGATTCTTCCACGGTTTGAGTGCGTTTGTTGAAGACTTTGAAGGCTTTGCTTGTCATGGAGTAGCCAAGGAAAATTCATTTATCTGATTTTTCTTCAAACTTACCAATTCGATCACTGGAATTTTTTAGGATAAAACATTTGCAACCGAATACATGAAAATATGAAACAATTGGTTTCTTACCTTTGAGCAGTTCATAAGGTGTCTTTTCCAATATAGGTCTTAGAAAAATTCTATTTATAATATAGCAAGCAGTAGAAGTAGCTTCAGCCCAAAAATGAGGTGAAATATTACTTTCGATCAAAAGAGTTATTGCCATTTCTTGTAAAGAACGATTTTTCCTTTCTACAACTCCATTTTGTTGTGAAGTGTATGGGGATGAAAAATTATGTTGAATACCATTGTCATCACAGTATTTAGCAAAATCATGATTTTCAAATTCTCCACCATAGTCAAGTTTTAATACTTGAAATCGCATAACCTTTTTCAATTTGAATTTTCTTTGCAAACTTAGTAAAATAAGTCAATGCATCAGATTTATTTGCAAGAAAAAAAACCCACGTAAAACGAGAATAATCATCAACTATAACCAAGCAATATCTTTTACCTCCAATACTTTGAACTCTTGTTGGCCCGAATAAATCCATGTGTAATAGCTGCAAAACACGATTAGTGGATACTTGATTTATAGATTTAAAGGAATTTCTAACCTGTTTTCCAAGTACACAGGGAGTGCATAATTCATGCTTTTGATACTTGAGGTTAGGAAGTTCTCGAACAAGTTTTTTGGATGACACTTTTGCGATTTGCTTTAGGTTGACATGTCCAAGCTTCCTATGCCAGAGAATGACTTCATCTTGAATCGATATCAAGCATTGAGGACTGTCAGACCTTACATCTAGCAAATAAATATTTCCATGTCTTCGTCCAGTAAAGGATTGTGAGAGATCTTTGCTTATTCCGGAACATGTATCTTCTTGAAAGTTAATTTTGTATCCAGAATCAATAGATTGTAGTTTAATCCTTCAACAAGAGAGACATTGTTGATTGTGAGATTTTCAATCATCACAGTTCCTTGACCAACAATCTTTCCCTTGTTGTTACCACCAAAAGAAACATTTCCTCCTTTTATATGAGAGAGTTTTGTAAAACAACTTGAGTCTCCTGTCATGTGTCTTGAACATCCACTTTGTCCAAATACCACTTGATTTTCTTCTTGAAGGTAACCTGCATTTAAAAGAAAGACTCATGTCTTCTTTGGTACCCAAATCTTCTTGGGTCCATCATTGTTAGTAGTATAAACAGTCTTTGCCCAGCTCTTCTTAACAGGTCTCCAAACTTTGGGACATTCCTTTTCAAAATGATTTTCAAAATGATCTACACTTTTACATTTTGAACAAGTAAGAGCATTTCTACCAACAGACTTTACAAAAACCTTTTGGAAATGATTTTTATAAAAAAATTTTGTTGGCCTATTCCTAATTCTTTCCTTTACCTTTGGGAAATCGATCAAGGGAACGGTTTCTTGTGTCATTCCTAGACCGGATTTATTAAAGTAAGGTCTTTGAATAGAAAGAATTTTATCCAACTTTTCAAAACCTATTGAAAATTTCTTTGAGACTTTCAATAAATCTTCTTTCAAGCAAGCATTCTCTTTTGAAAGTTCATTCTCATTTTCTTTCGAAACAGCAAGAGACTTGTCTAGACTTTCAACTTTTTCAAGTAAAATCTTTTCTTGTTGTTTCAGTTTGGAATTCTCCTTTTCGTTCAGAAATCCTTTTAAGAGAGCCTTTAAGACGAGGCAAAGTTCATCAATGTATTTTGATACTTTGGTAGGAATTTTTAAATTTCTAACCTTGATACCACCGTTTGAGTCTCGAGTCCGAATCCGAGTCCGAGTCCGAGTCCGAGTTAGAGCCTCGAGTCCGAGTCCGAGTTTGCCATAAGACATATGTTTGCATATTCTTCATCACTCTCCCGACATTCGGTGTCACTCCACGTCTCAACTTTGAGTGCTTTCTTGAACTTTTCAGGTTTCCCTTTCTTTTTCTTCAATAAGGGACAGTTGGGTCTGATGTGTCCCTTTTTCTTACATTCAAAGCAAACAACTTCTTTGTTGGTATCTTCTTCTTCATTTGATCTCCTTTGAAATCTTTGATTGTTTTGTTTCTTTCCATTGAACCTTCTACCTTTTCTATTTAACCTTCTGAATTTTCTAATCGAAGTGCCAATTCTTTATCATCCAAGTCTTCTTCAATCGTGACATCGAATCATCATTAGATTTTAAAGCAATTGACTTCTTACCTTTTGTGTCAAAATCCTCATTGAATTGCTCGACTTCATAGGATTGAAGTGTGCTGACCAATTCATCTACTGAAAGAGGCATGATCCTTTGTGTTTCTCTTATAGATGTCTTGACGTGATTCCAATCTTTGAAGAGCCTTCTCAACAATTTATTGACCTTCATAGGTCCTGAGATTGGTTGTCCTTAGTATGCCAAGCCGTTTACAATTTCTATAAATCGACTGAACATATCCGTGATGGTTCTCCTGGCTTCATTTTGAAGGCTTCATATTGACCAAGAAGGATATTGATCTTGGTTTCTTTGACTCGATCTGTTCCTTCATAGGTGACGTGTAATCTGTCCCAAACTTCTTTGGCTGTTTCACAAGATGAAATTCTATTATATTCAGTAGGGGATAATGCACAATATAGAGAGTAGATAGCTTTTGCATCAAGGGCTTGTCTCTTTGAGACATCGGTGTGCATTATTCCCACTCCATCAGGTAATTCTTTCCCTGTGATAGATACAGCTTTAGGAGTAATTCTATTTTCCACTACATCCCACTCCATAGGATCTTTGGATCTTAGGAATGCCTTCATCTTGTTTTTCCATACGTTGTAATCTTTGCCATCGAAGTAGGGAGGTCTGGTATTGCTTTGCCTTTCAATTAATCCTGGAGCCAAAACACTAGCCATAGATCTTTAGCTTCAGAAGTAATAACACTTCTAATGAATAAGCAACCTGCTTTGATACCAATTGAAATAGGCTAGTGAATCAACCTAGAGGGGGGTGAATAGGTTGTTGAAGAATTATTTTGGAATCTTTTGCGATAGAATACATTGATATCAAAAATATATCAATAATAAATAAAGCACGTATTCATAAAATAAATAGTGTAGGGTAAGAGAGAATTGACACAAGGATTATAGTGGTTCCGCTTAGTCCAAGCCTACGTCCACTCTCCACGCTGGCAGCCAACTGGCTGTAATCACTATGTAGCAAACGAGAGCTATTACAGTATACGGACTAAACTTCTTCAATAGACAGTCTCTCCTACAACTTCCTGCCGCTTTCGCACTATATCTCACTCTCTCCGATACACAATTTTGAACAAGAAAGATTTTAGAGAACAAGTGATTTTAGAGATTCTAACATCGAGATTTTTCTATCCAGTCTCTCCTTATTTCCAAGCAACATCGATCCACCTTAAATAGCCTCCGTGCCTTCATACCCGTTGGCACTTACCAAAAATTCATCCAATCAACCCGTTGGACTGAATCAATTTAAGTGATTTCATTGTTGCCGAAAACGTAAGTAGACAGTAGCTCGTCAATCCTGTTCGCCCATACAATCAGGATCTTGAGTTCCCAAAATTAGATTCTTCCAAGAATAAACTTGATTTTCAACGGATAAAATCCGAAGAATAAATCTTCCAAGCTCACGATCACAGCTAGAGATATTCCATAATTAAGATTAGGAAATATGAAATCCAATATCTTACTTTCCTTTGCCATAAAAATAACCTGTGGTCAGCCTGTAAAAATCGCGAACTGTCTTCAGACTTAGATTTGGGTCTTGAAGGTCGTCAGACTGAAACTGAGTCTTGAAGGTCTTTAGACTGAAACTGTGTCTTGACTGACTTCAGACGGAAACTTTTGGGTCTGACTGTCTTTGAAAACCTTTAGACTTTGAAAACTTCAGACGTAACCGACTGAATCTTGGAGTCCTTAAACCGTACTATTGAGGCTGTTTTGTCAACTTCAAAACTCCAAGGGATTTTTCTTCAACAAAAAAATACTAAAGTACTTCCTCGTTTGAGAAAACGAAAGTAATTGGAGCCCTTATTTGAAATTCTCTCGGAACCAAATGGAGCCATAAATTTCTTGAATTTGACATAATTTACTTAAAATTATAGTGAGGTTGATTGCACTTGGAGATAGTGATTGTGCTTATGGATTATGACTTACCAATATGGTCATAACTTATTTGCCCTTGTAACTAGTAATTTACCTTTATGCATCATCTAGGAGTTCGTAATGACTATTAATACTTAGTAATTAAGCAATAACCTAGTAAAATACCTCGAATTGTTGTACGTGATGGTAGTTATGCTTAGTAATTATCCTGAATAATTGTAATTTTCCTACCAATCTTTGTAAAATACAAGTTAATAACCATTCTTCACATATAGTAATATATCTAAAACTCTTGTGAGGTTGAATATCCGACCGTCCTGAACTTTCCATGAAAAGTTGTAATAAACTTGAATTCATGATTGATCTTTTTTTGTCCTATTCTTAGTAACTTGTCTCTATGATCGTAGCATTACTGCATAATTGAAAGGCCCCATCAGTGAGTGATCCCCATATGTCATAGTTTTTCTTAGTCAAAAGTACCATAAATTATATTATACTCAATAATTTTTCTTAAGTGTTTGTAAGTTTCTATCTTTTTAAAATCATCCGCGGTTAAAATTCTTCATTTTACTCTTTTATTTAACAATCCAAATTATATAGGAAATCTGTCCCGAGAATTGCGTGATCTCCGTTTTCAACTATGAGTTCGCATAGATGGGATTGATCGATTAGAGATTTATGTTTCCTTTCTCTTTTTAAAGAGTTCTTAGTGCTTTTTCAGGAGATTTCTGTTGGGATTTTGTTTCGATAAACAAGAATAGATGTATAGGTAAATTCGAATCAAAATGATTCGCAGCGGAATTCCCTTGCACGTATTTAGAAAAACATTATTCGTGCATTTTAATAAAAACATATAGAAAAGAGAAAGAGGATAACCACATTACTGTTGGTCCTTACTCAAAAAGTTTAGTTTTGATGTTCTTCATTTTCTAACCATGAGTATCTGATGTACTCATATTGTTGGTTTCGACATTCTTTTGATATGTTCAGATCCAGACCGCAAATGCCTGATATCTTTTGTAGCATTGGTTTTGAAGTTCTTTAGATCTTGACTACAAACGTCCGATCTCCTCATGGCACAAGTTCTAATGTACTTTAGTTTTTATGTTCTTCAGTTTCAGCTCCACAAATGTCGGCCCTCTAGTTCAAATACATCACCAACTTGCGTCGACAGTAAAGAGCAATTCGAGAGAGCTTACCATGATAATTGTGCTAGTAATTGCTCTTGTGTGTGACTATTTGATTGATCACTGTCATCACTTAACCATTGTCGATCATCCATTTGATCCTCTCTCTCAATCACTCTTTATAACTAGTTCCAAATCACATTTAATTCAGCTCATTTACTCTAAAGCTATTTCAGAGAATTAATTTGGATGAACAGACACCTTTAAGGGAAAATCTCAAATAAGGGCCTGAAATGGGTTCATTTTCTCAAAAAAGGACCCCAAGTGGACACTATATCAAATAAGGACCTAAAGTGGCTAATTTTGTCCCAAATAAGGACCCAAACTTTTAATCTAATTTAGAGCTTGGGGTAGGTTTGTCTAAGAACATTTTTTCTTTAATTTTTTTTCTTTCTTCATCTTCCTCACACCTCTTCCTTCGCTCTACATTGCCTCCTTCAACACCATAATCAGGGCCCCTACCAGCGATCTCATGAGCTTCATGTCATCACGTAGTTAGTCTTAGTGACAAGAAGTTGGATTGGAGTTATTTGCTACCAGTTACCTTCTTGAATGCTAAAATCCTCAGTTCCTCAAGATGCATTAAATCTCAGCTCGCTTGTGCTCAGCTTAAAGCTCGAATTGACCTCCATCTGATGAAGACGATGCTGGATTTTCTATCAGGAGTAGTGGTCGATGAGGTCGAGAGCTCGAATAGGACTTGTCAATGGCGGCAATTAGGCAACGAAGTACAACAGTTTCTACAATTATTGATATCAAATATGACTAATGATCAATCTTAAGATGGGGTATCGATTGAGGAAAAGAGCTGTGTCGATGAGAATGGCAAGAGTGTGAGTGGGTGTCTCTAGACTAGGGATTATTGAAAGGAGCCATTGGCATTACAAAGGGGAAGGGGGATCTTTAAAAGATTGAATTTACACAAGAGAGGCAAATCTAGATTTGAAATTGATGAGGCAAACTCTTGTCGAGGTTGAAATAGTCATCTGCTGCAACAAAATTGTTCTTTGGCATGAAATTGTTGATCACCGAGTGTTAATTGAATAGAGGCATAAGTTAGTCAAACAAGACGATCTGGCGATGCTTGGATATTGCTACTTTGTTGTTGGCAAGTAGGACTGAAAACAACACAAAAAATTACAGTTGCTAGGTTAGTGGAAGGCCCGAATAAGTGGAGCTTGATGCACTCTCGAGGTTCGAGAAATACGTCGCCAAAGGGATTAGTTGCATAGCTTGAGAGTTGGACAACAAGTTGAGTCTCAACAAAAGCATATTCATATTATGGCTTTGAGATCATAATTTGCGATGAATGTTAAAATAAAAAGAACTTATTTTTGAAAGTTCATTTCAGCTTCATGGAATTGTCTACAAACTATTTTGAGGAGCGAAATTTAAAATTTTCAACGAGTTAGACTACGTTGTAATGGCTCGTATTAAAGAAAACCTAATTTTGGTCATACAACAAGGTGACAAAAAGAGCCATGGAGGGGCTGATAATGGAGGTAATATAGAGAGTGAGAAAGATGAAGAAAGAAAAAAGAAGAAAGAGAGACAAAAAATAAACAACAATGTTCTTGGACAAAAGTACCCCTGGCTGTGAATAAAATTAGAAATTCAGGTCCTTAATTGAGAGTAAATTAGCCACTCCGGGTTCTTATTTGAGACAGTGTCCACTTTGGGTCCTTTTTTGAGAAAATTGCTCCATTTCAAGTCCTTATTTGAGATTTTCCCTAAGTTTAAGGACTAATTTGAGTATTGATTTTGTAATTATTATAGAACATTGTTCCAGGCATTAATTTGTAATCGTCACAAGTCTTTATTCTAGGCATTTACTTTGTAACCATTGCAAAACTTTAATTTGACCGTTACATCTAAAACCATTTTAGAATATTAATTGGTCGTTTGAATCTAAAACCGTTTTAATCATTAAACTACTAATTGATTCTGAAATTGTTTCAGATCATTAATGTGACCATTAAATCCGCAACCATTTTAGATCTTCAATGTATTCAGTAAATTTGAAACCATATCAGATATTTAATTTAGCTATTAAGTCTAAGGATCATTAATTTGGCTATTGATTCTGAACTCATTTCAGATCATTAATGGGGCTATTAATTCTAAACTCACATCAGATTATTAATTCGATCGTTGAATTTGAACTCACTTAAGATCTTTGAGTCTGCCTTGAAGTTCGAAACTCGCTTTAGATCTTTGATTCGATTGTAACATCTAAAACCTCTTCCAGATCTTTTATTTTCAACCCAACTCAATCTAATAGGCTCAATTGTAAACACATTTACAATATTGTCTCTTCCGTTCAAGTGTCATTCTAATTGATTATGGTATGTAACATCTCTATGTTTATCATGGAACTAGTAGTAGGATTTGTACTAACACATTAATACAATTGAGAGAATTGATTATCCCGATTAATCTCTGATTCCTATAAATCATGAGCAACATTTGGCAAATATATCATGACTATCCAAATAATATGAATATTTCAAGAACAAAATGAACCCCTCAGCTTTGGCGACCATGTAATTCAATCTTTCTATCGCACTATGTCCTGATCGAAAAAAGGCCACGAAATTGTTTATCAAGTCACCGATCGTATGCCCAAATCTAACTAACATGTATTTATGAGATATGAACCACTCATTCTTAGTTACAACCTCGACCGAGGATTTTAATACATTGTCACAATTAGATCGTGTACAATATCAATTTTTATCTTGTATATCTACATACATATAACAAGAAGACATTTCATACTGCACACGCTTGTGCCTTCATATGTAAACAAACTATCGGCATCAATTACAAAAAAACGGTTCAATGAAACGTCAATATGTGCAATTTTTATCTTGTATATCTACATACATATAACAAGAAGACATTTCATACTGTGCACGCATGTGCCTTCGTATGAAAACAAACTATCAGCATCAATTACAAAAAAAACAGTTCAATGAAACGTCAACATGTGCACTTATGAGTCATAGTCATGTAACATACAAGTTAGCATTGTGCCTCAGGTCTAAGAATCTTACACATGACCAAAGCACAAACAATTAGTCATCTTGCTAAAAGCTTTCGGTGTTACTAATTGTTCTACGCATGTCATGTCCAGTAAATTTGTCCTAGACAAGTATGTATATTCTAGTTCGGATATCACCATATCCAATAACTTGTGACTCATCATCTCTTCAGGTATCCAATACCGAATCATGAAGCTTGAGAACACACCGGTCTCAACAATATCATTAATATTCTCTCAATGATTCATTGACCAAAATTGTTTAAAAATTTAGTTTAACTACAAACCTGTCACACATTTTTAATCCTTTAAGTTTAAGTTCAACCGCGATTGATCTTATGAATTCATTCATATAAATGGGACGATGAATAAATATTTATTTCCCTTTAAGTAAATAATGCAACTTAAATCCCTAACATGCAACTATTACGTGGTTGCTTTATGACATATAGCTAACAATTTCTTTGCAGTCTGTCGTTTTCTTCCCTACTCATCCATTCTCTTTTAATGAAAATGTGATTGAATTTTTAGTGTGATGTTTCTTCCTCAAAGATACTAAAGAATTTTGTGAATCATGTCATCTTTTCTTCATTGACATTTCTTTTCTATTACGGCGCCATCCGATTGACATATGTGATTTGAGAAGACTTTGTGAATGCCCGCGTTATTACTGTTTCGCGCTCAATGAGCAAAATTGTACTTCCACATTTTTACATTGCACAATATTAAAAGTATGTTATGGTGAGGCAGCCGACGCTGCAGAAGTATTGCACTGAGTTAGGTTGATCTAGGTCATGAGCGCAAAAGCAGAGAAGTATAAATCTCGCTCGTTGAAAAGGTTTCAAGATTCGAGATATGACGATTCCTCCAAGAAACGTGATAATCTAATATTACGCCACTGGTGATGAAATCCGAAACAATCCCTTGGAAAAGCCTCTGTCCTCTATACATCATCTGGAGTCTCATTGTGGCCATCTCCTGGATCGCTATAGACAAACGCAACCTTCCGCTGCAAGAAGCTAAGGCTCGATCCGTAGCAAGATGACCTGTCTTCTTGCTTTCGGTTTTGGGCATATGGGCATGAGAATTTGCCGTGAGGTTTACGGCAACTGGCTTCCCTTTTCTCTTCTTAGTCGTGTTCGGCTTTGTATTTTGGGTGGTGGGTCCAATGATCTTGATCGGGCCAGCGCATGGCCGACCCAAGGAAAGAAGTTCTTTCCAGTCCGGTTTTTCAATGTTTGACAAGATACTGAGATGGTATGTTGAGTGCCGAAGAAGATACCCTTCCTTCGAATTGTTGGGCATTTTCATCCTATAAGACAATAGGAAAAGGCAATAATGCACAAACTTGTTCAAGTCATTTATCATCTATCTTCCTTCGGTTGACAGACTAAGCGCAATTATACGAATTGCCTTGTGATTGCTTTTGTTTTTGGACTAATCATGCAAAATCCATCATGGAGCTTGTCTTGGGTTTGAATGACGACTAATGGCGGGGTACTAATCACGAATCTTGATCGGCAGACATGTGCAACAGATTGTGTAATTATAGGACATGAACATGAATCTCTTGATTCACAACAGTCAATGCAACCAGTCCAAGCTATTTCAATCTCCTCCTCCAAGAACCATGACCTATTGCTAGAAGACAATTGAATGAACGAGAAGCAGGCCGTCGCAAATAGCTTCGACTGTTGAATCCCTTACCGTGATCTCTAAACTCAGTGCAATCTCTCTTTACCTTAAGAGGATCCAGTTCTTTTTCCACGGCCGGTGATGTATGCCAAAATTGCTTCATCAGTCATGGTTATGGATGACTTCAAACGCAACAACGAAAAAGATGTAAACTGAGCCTACCCCTATCTCTCACAATCTTTTGGCGAACTAAACTTTTCTATATTAAAAGTATTTTGCGCCCGTGTACGAGGAAAACTACAACCTATCATTATCAAATCCAAAGTCAAGTCCTTTTCGTGAAAGCGCTAATAACTTTCATGTCGCTTTGTTCTTCGATTACTGTGACGACGACGAATAGGTATATCGAACCGTATTTTTCGCATATAATTTATACTATTAAATGGGCACATGACATGTTTTGGCTTTCGACCTAAGGCAAACTTCGCGAGTCACCTCGAAGATTTCTATCAAACCTCATCTCTCTTCAACGCAGCCTAAAAAGATAACCTTTCAGCTAAGGGAAAAAAAATATTTCTTTCTTCGTTGGAATAATTCCCCCCTCCTCAAAACGACCACCGAAACTCCCTCTTATGGATTCCGACAAAGCAAATCAAAGCCATATCCCAGAATTGTGGGGCTTTAAAACGAGACCCCAAATCGAATCCATGTAATCTGTGTCCTATCGACTACCATCCGTGAAAATTAACAAAGAGACATAGACATACGAACCCCCCACATCCCTGAAGTGTCCCATACATCATATGGCCTCAATTTTGGTTGCTTGCACCGATAGAATTTGCTGGCTCTGGTACATGTGAAGCGACGGGACAAGAGAGCGCAGTGTCATTCTTTCATATCCTCCATAAAAGCTCTACAATAAAAATCATTAAAATCGCCACAGAAATTTGAAAATTGTTGTTAGTTAAACCGCCCCCGTGACCTGAAAGAGAAGAAAGATGTTGCAATCTTTTTTGTCACGATCAAAATGGGGTAGAGAGAGAGAACACGTCCCAAGCCCTTGATTCTACCAATTTTGGCTGTCTCTAGGGTTTTGCTATTTCTAGACGAGTTTTTGTCTTTTGGGTCACCACTCGCAACTCAGATGAGGCTAAAATCCTGCATTTCCTCTTAGCCACCAGTCCCCATGTATATATGCATGTCATGTGCGTTCCATGAGCGCAACGTGTACTGTGGATGGAGAGATTATACATGATAACAATTATTGTGACATAAGAGCCATTGCTCATTTCATTGGAAAATCCTAAGTTTTTACATTTCTTGTTTCTGTCAACATTCCAATTACTTAAATTGCCACATGGTCACATACATCGTACAAATTCACTCTCGATTGTGCATATACAGTATGGCGGTAGTTAACCCAATTGAGATGGCCGTCACATGATAAATGTAGTCACTCAAAAGTGTATAATTCCTAATTTTTTGAACCATTCTTTCCCTACTGTTTATGTGAGTCATCCGCATTTTGAAACCGGCTATTGGTTTCTAAACGATGTATAAGATTCAAATGAAATGAGATGTATTGCGAGTGGTGTGCAAGCTTTCGTGTTGTCGTGTTGTTTTGGAAAAGCTGAAGATCACGCCAACACAACATATCGTCGACAAATATTACTCTTAAGAGGTTTCATTTTCTTTTCGGGGGTGAATGTAGATGTCTCTAGTCTCTTTAAACTATAAACAAGTCAAAGCTACAGGTGTGCCAAAACAAAACCAAATGAGGAGGCAAGGAAAAATTAAGAGTAACATAGAGTTTGAAAAAGATGCGAATTGTGATTGCAACTTCCTAATTTTACGTGATACATAAGGCAAAGAAGTATACTGGTAATATTGCATAGATAAACCTCATAAAGGGGTATATTCCCCTCAAATCTCAGTCGAGGGCACAATCCACGCCCAAAATTAACTACATATAAATGGGGGTGATGTCCATAATTGTAACCCACCAATCAGAAAGGTCATTAGAAAATTTCCTTCGACTATGATATATAAAAAAAAAAAAAAAAAAAAAAAAAAAAAAAAAAAAAAAAAAAAAAGCATGTCCCCTATTTAAATCCATACACAAAGAAAAATTGAACCTGTATTATATGTCGCTGTCATTAAGCTCTCTACATTTTCCTTTTTTGATACTTTTGTATGTAATCATTGAGGATGTCTTAGCAGAATTAACTCGAAGATTGGCGATACAATAAAACCAGAGGAGAGGCAAAATTATTTAGGATCAGTTTCCAGATAAAATCCTTAAGAGAACATTCGTCTGAGAAAAGACAAAGTAATATAGCTGTCCAAAGTGTCGTTTGTTTGCAAGTGTAAACCCTAGGCAACAGTGGATGATATGTGATATGCTTTGAAAAGTGTCAAGACTTATGGAAAACGACCTGAGAGAGAGAGAGAGAGAGAGAGAGAGAGAGATTACACGCACGCCTCATGAAAACGACTTCCTTATTCTCATCTAAACTTCTTGATACGGTCTTAAATTTATTAATTACCATCATCTCACATTTCGGCAGTATCAGATACCCAATACTTTCAGAATATCAATGTTACAACCGTACTCCACGCTCTTTAAATCATCATTTAGTCACTCTCAAGCCCTTCTCTCGTCCCATGCAGAGAGCACAAGCACTTATCGTCCCAGCTTCTGCAACATTTTTCTCTCTTTTTTCGTTTTCTTTTATCAGTCCCGCGTCGTTACATTTGCATGTGAATGTACCTTCCCGAAGAGCAAGTCACGTGTGCTTTGCCAGCAGAGTTAGAAGAATCCTATACTACCGATATGCATGCAGAGGATGTTCGCCATGACAAAAGAAATAACCACAAAATAGCGTTGGACAAAACAATATATTGCATAGATTTAAAATATCAGCAAAATCATGGTTGGTTGTGAGAGAGAGAGAGAGAGAGAGAGAGAGAGAGAGAGAGAGAGCCAAAGTTCAATTGCCATGAAGGGGCTACATGCTGTTGGAAGCGATTTTCTATTTTTCTTTTTTTTTTTTTAATATATAAAAAGAAATGGGTTTGTAACATGCCTTGGCTTGTTTTATTATGAGATTTCGTTTTCATTTTTATAATAATATGGAATGTCACGGGAAGCATTTCTGAATTCAGCTATGCTTTCATTCCATGATTGGGCCCTAAGATATATTCCTTTCTGGGATTTATTTTGTCCCGTTGCTCGATAAATAAAATTTACAAGTAGACACAAAAACGTGGACAGGTCAGCAATGCACTATCACTTTTGCTCGAATCATTATGATGATTAAAAAAAAAAAAAAAAACACACAATTCGATTGCGTCTCCATAATTGTGGCACACTGCGAAGGTCCCTACTAGCGTCGCCACGCTCAAAATAATTCATTCGAAGTCGGACATCATCAAACAATGTCATTATGCAAGCATAATCATCCGAAAAGAATCTTCCAAGGTCCTCCACGATTTTCCTACGTGTTATTTGAAGGTTTTTGTTTGTGTTTGTGTTCAAAAATTGTTCTAGGGAACAAAAATAGAAAAAAAGTATTTTTGTTCCGAAGAACAACTTTTGAAGAACGCGTTCGATAAATTTGTTCTAAAAATAAAAAAAAGAACAGAAACACATTTAGTAAACTTATATAATTTTTTTGTTTCTTTTAATTTTTTAATATTTTTATTTTCTTTTTTCTTCCTTTTAACCGGTCGTTGGCCTCGACCATGGCCGGCAACAGCCGACAAGGGCGGGCGGCCTCACCCAACCACGGCAAGGCTCGCCGGCCCCCGATGAAGCTGAGCTCGCCCAGCCACCAACGAGGCTCGAGCTCGCCCAGCAAAGGCAAGGCTGAGCGTCGCCATCCGGCGCGAGGTCGGCCTCGCCTTGGTCAAGGGCAAGCTTGAGCTCGCCTAAATTCAGCGAGGCTGAGCTCGCCCAGCCAAGGCGAGGCCAAGGGCTAGTGACACTCCAGCGAGGTCGCCAGCCCTCGACGATCGGTCGCCGGCCATGGTTGAGGCCGGCAACCGGTCAAAGAAAAAAGAAAAAGAAAAGAAGAAGAAGAAAAAAAGAGAAGAAAAAGTAGGAGAGAGAAAATTTGTTTTTAAAAATTGTTCCAGAAACAAGAAACACGTTCTCCTTGTTTCTTGTTTCTGTTTCAAATTTGTTCCGGGAAACAAAAAAATAGATTTGGAATAAAAACGCAAACAAACGCGTTTCTATTTTTTTTTTTTTTTATTCTCCTGGAGCAAAAAAAAAAAAAAGATTTCTATTTATAAACAAAAAAAAAAATACAAACAAACAGGCACCTAGTCTCTTTCAATGACTATTTGCATAAATAATGTACCTTCTTTTGGGCCAGGATTACCTAATTAGGGACATACATGTAACATTAACGAGAAAATTGTCCAAAAATTCTTAAATCTATTATCAATTGAGTCATAAACCCTTTCATGCTTTTGCCAATTAAATCAATTCAGTCAATTTTGACTGGAAATCACTAACATGGACACTGATCATCCTACATGACATGGTTAGTGTTAACGTTGATAATTTTTAATAATATATTAATATGTTTATTTATTTTTTTTCTTTTCCTTTTTTTTTCTAATCCTAGGCCAATGACCCTCACCTGGTCTGGGCAAGGGGATCATGACCCTTGCCGGCCAAAAGGCGAGAGCCAACGTCCTCACCCAACGGCAAACTTGAGGTTAGAAGAAAAAAGGAAAAAGAAAAGAAAATAATGATCAAATAATATAAAATTCAAAAAAATATTGAAATATTATTAAGAATTGTTATATTAGCATCGGTCTTGTCACATAAGATGGTTAATGCCTATACCAGCAATCTCTAGTGACATTGACTGAATTGACTTAATTGGTAAAAAGTAAAAGTGTTTGTGACTCAATTGACAAAATTGAAAAGTTTATGATAAAATTCCAAAAGTACAACAAGTTTATAACTTTTTAGATAATTTTTCCTAACATTAATGATATATGGATTATTAGTTCGTAAGGTGATGTGACGAGCCCTGAGACATACACAAGGGCTGACCAAGCGAGTTATCTTCCAAAACCCAATCATATTTGAAGCGCATTGCTTCGCAAATTAATTTTGTGATTTAGTTTTCATATGTCTAGCATTAATTTTAATGTAATAGTCGAGATCGTATGATTATCTATTGAACTTCTCGTGCTTATCAGTTAATCACGTCTTAGTTTTATATGATAATTAGTGATCTGGCGTGAGTAGTTCTTAAGGAAGTGGATGAAGCGAGAAGTTACTAGAGATATGTTCATTATGTCCTTTTTCCTCTTTCCGTTGTTTAATAAAAGGGTAATTTAGGAATGTCCAGTTAATGAGACGAAAGCCTATTTTTAGCTTAATTATATAGAAGATGATCAGATGTTTCTACCACTCACTTGTTTTGACTTAAAGAATACAAGCTTACCACAATTGTTCAGCTAAACAATTTTCATTTTCAATTTTATAGATGAGCACAAATGGTATTGAGGTGCAAGTATATGTATCAAATTGTTGTAACTTCAATTTGTTCTTCTAATTACTCGTGCACACACATTCAATTCAACTAACGCTAGGTGTTTTTCCTTGCATGTGCTACAAAAAAAGAAAAAAAAATATTGAGTTCAATAAGTAGAGAGCAACCCGTGACACTCTTCAAAAACAGACATCACACATCGTGTCATCAGTTGATGTGATGTATGGCAATTAGTAATAACATATCATTTGAATATATTTATGCTCAAAACCAATAAAGACACGAAATGATGATTATATCAAGATGTACGTCAATTTGCTAGTTGTAATATAATGTTGCGCATGCTAAATATCGAAATATTTCATTTTTAGACGGGCCAACCACTATTCTCTAGATTTTGTCTTGATGATGAACCGAACAATCTTTTCAAAATTTCGTAGAACTAACAAATAAGTTAATATGATGGATCTAGAACATTATGGCAAATCAATCACCTTGATAAGCACCTTCCATGGTCCTTCTTCTCCATTTTTTTTGGTTCTGCTTAAAATCTTAGAATGTCTTGTTAATGATTAATTTATTGACGGAGTACTGAGTTTCCTTCCCCGTTTGACATCATGCACCATTTGGGGTGGAAATTGATGGGTTGAGGGAGTCACAGGCTTATAGATGTGGGAAAACGTGCGAAGACAAATTGCTTATCTGGTTCGAATTGTATTTTTCCTTATGTTTTCTCGAAATGTCATCATGCTCATGAGCTTCAAGACACCTAATTGGACAATATACCCAAGCCTCCTGTGGTGTCAGAAGTTCAATCATGCTCCAAAGAAATCTTTTGGGCGGAGATAATAAGACAAGCGGATTTGTGGTATCCCAGAAGAAATTAAACTGCATTATTAGGATATATATCGTTTTTTTAATGGAAATAAGCCACATTATTCTCACAGAATAATTGAACATAATGCAACTGTTATAAGCATAGTTTGCAGTCTTCATGAGACAAGATATGAATGCGTATTATGTTTAGTCAGTCTTCTATAATATCATATATGTGAAAAATTTATGTAACTTCACTGTCCATGTATGTTATATATAAAATATACATAAGTATGTCAGCTCAGCTATGACCGAGTCAATTGGACTTCCCACAATGCCGGAAAAGTTACTATTTTAAAGAGCACGGCCATGGCTGGAGGCCTACATGTGCAGATCCGCACTCTACGACTTATTAGATTTATATTCAATAAATTGTCACCTAAAAATTCTCTGTGAATATTTCAAAATGCAAACTAAAGTAATTGTTCATAGAATTAATGCAGCTACTACAAATAAAAGCTATGTAAATACACCACCGCCTTGATGGCTGTGATGATTTGAGCTCTCTCCCCCTAACGCAAGGGGAGGAGTTCGAATCCCATCACGGTCGCTTGGGGACTTAAGTGTGATGCCGGGGGTTGTGGGTTCTCCCGCTTACATGTCATCCCAGAATTTACCCTTCAGCTGCAAGTCGTGCAGGAGTTCCCTGGATAACAAAAAAAAAAAAAAACCTATGTAAATACACAACCCATATGCATACCACATTGGTAGACTTGTTCGAGAAACAAGTAATTATTTTTAAGAAAATATTTTTCAAATCATGTATTTTTCACGAAACGAACGAAACTTAACTTGGAAATATTTTTATCTGCAAAAAGAAAATTCATAGTTTGGTGAAGAATTTCATTAACAATCCACGAGGTATTCCATACCCCCGTCCTCATAATCAAGAGAAACATTGAAAGTGGTTAATATATACGTACAAGAAGACAAAAGTTAAAGTTAATCAGCGAGGAAAAATTCTTTTTCCTTTCCACATCTAGATAACACGGTCGAGGACATAAATTCCATTATCTCTAAAAGAAGTGACGTACTAAAACCCCTTTACATTAGAATTTTCTTATTGAATAATGATGTGTCGAATATCCCACTAAACGTTCGAAATAAGTGGGATTCATATAGAAAGATGCTTAAAAATCTTTTTTGACTTGCTATATGACTTGGTCAATACAATTCGGTAAAAATGTTGGTGTATGTAGCATTTCTCCTATATGCGAAATTGAATATGGTGAGTTGGTACGCAATCATTTTTCTCTTCTTCTTCTCCCTAAAAACGTTTAGATATATTTGAAGCAGTACATATGTTAGAGAACAATGTATCATCAAGATATAGCGGACCGCAGCCATAAAGTGGTAAAATTATTTACGAGAAATTACTTTTTACAAGAGGTAAATTGACCTAGCTGACTCTTTTAGAATCTAAAAACCTAATGAGTATGGCTGCATTTTAGGGGAAGGCAAAGGGACTAGAAATTGGAGCAGGACTACAATGTATCGAGAGAGCAATTGTTTTGTAGTAATGATTAATGGGCACACATGTGAATAGATGGGTACGTGATTTGTCTTCGTGGAATGTAGACAATGTGGGAAGCAAAGCGCAGAGAGAGAGAGAGAGAGAGAGAGAGAGAGAGCTCCAAACTTACGCAAGCAAGAAAGGGTAAGGGGGGAAAAAAGAATTGTTTTGGGTGTATCTTTTAAAGTATCTCGTGATGCATCCATTTATTAGAGCTGGCTATTCACAGCCTTTTTTTTTTGTACACCCACTGATTATGGAATCTCTCTGTGCATGGTCTCTCTGTACTTCAACGGGGAGCTAATGCCTGCAAACAAGGACACGGCTCGTGCATGGGCAGCAATAAATTTCAAAAGGTGCTAAAGATAAAGAACCCAATGACCAACCAATGAAACCCTAATTGATGAACCAATGCCTTTGCTTTCCAACCTCTATATGAACTTCTCCATTTCATTTCTTTATGGTCCATTAGTTTGCTTCAAAAGGTTGTGAATTACGAGTAGTTAATGACCTATGGAAGGGTAGTTTGTGATCGAGCATGGAGAGTGCTTGTCCTGCAAGCATGGACAAAAACCTCAAGCATGGACAAAAACCTCGAACAATAAGATGATGCGGGAGTTCATCTGTCCCGCGAGGTTCATGTCTCGACAGGAATGTACTTTAGGGGGTGTATACGCTTTTCTGTTTTCAATAGTGTTTTTTCTATGCATGGACGTGTTCTCAAAGAACGTACCAGTACTAGCCATTCCTCAAGCAATAATAAAATGTGAAACGAGATGCCATTCTTGAAACATCCAGCGGGCGCGATAGACAAAGAAGGGAGTAGCCTACTGGAGGAGGAGGAGGAGGACGATGGGGAGGACGATGAGATGCTTTTGTTCCTTGTTTTTAGGGAGAGAGGGCTTGAATTTTCTCGGTTTTACTGACTTCTGTTTAATTTTGGACGAGAAGTGATGGAAAAGGCGTTGTGATATGGCACGTGTGGAGAGAGAGGGAGAGAGGGAGAGGACAAAAGGTGACGGCTGGTGAGAGAGAGGGAGTAATGAAAAGGTCCCGTGAGGAGAATTTGGAGGCATTCCAGAGTCACAACTAAAACATCCAATTTTTTGGTGGCTTCCTACTCTTCTTCACTCCTTTCGATGGCCAATTCCTTTCTCCATCCCCAACCTCAATCACCTCCTCTTCCTTTCACGAGTTCGTCGTCCCCCTCCCCTCTTCCCCATTATACCCTCCATACCCCTCCCTTTTCTCTCCTCCTTCTTTCTCTTGCTTATTTTTGTTTGGGGGGGTGTGGTTTTGGATGGATTTTGCATATAAAGCCTTGTTAGAGATTCAAGGGGAAGTAAACGATCTTATTGTGATGAAGTAACGCTTTATTCCGATTCCAAATTAATTGATCAATACAGAATATAATGAATCTTAGAGGAGATGCGTAATGAGCTATTTGTATAAAATATATGCTATAATGTATAAAGTATTAGTTGATTTGTAAAGAGTCATAGTAAATCCCAAGAGATGACAATCAATTAAAACAAAGATCTTGAGCATGACTTTTCACCATCAAAATTGCAATGAGATTGGCTTGGCAACTTTGACGTATGAGTTATGGTTCGGACAATTCAAACCTATGTTCATGATGGAAGTTCAAATAACCATAGCGAAAACAGATTTAGGTTCCAACCTAATGAAAATAATTGGTGATTTAGAACTTAAGACATTAGTAAATTCAACATATAACTCGGACCTCTCTCTATGTGTATATATGATTAGTTTGTGCAAGTAATGCTAATATTCAAGTTCATTTAAAATATGAGTTTATGAATTTATATTGTGGCAAACAGTTAGTGAACATATTTGTGAACTAAAATGAATATGCCAAGCAGTACTCAATATTCATGACATAGTGTTTAATTTGTCCAAGTACAAACCGTGAAAATGTCCACAAAGGCCCAATATGAGAAGAATGCAAGTCCAAATACCTCAATGAGAGCCACTATTATAATGTCTCTTTAATGAAGTATTTGGTAGGAATTTTTGCCAATCATATATTAATTTTTTCGATGCACTCTTTTTCATAATAGTATTTAAAAGTTCAGACAATTCCTTTGTTATTTGATTTTGAATCAATGAGTGAATTTTTCAATGCCATGAAGAATAAAATTTGATATAATGTAAGAAATAACTTTTCCCACTAATTGTACGCTCTCCCGGCACGATTGTCCACGTTTTGGAGAGATCAACCTTGAAGTATAGCTGATTCAAACTTACGATATCGTCAACAAATGTGGACAAAATCCATCTTAAAAGAAACAAAAAATTCTTGTAAAACCAGCTGCAATCCGGTTCCACTGCATATCAATGCATCTTTCTGAATTCCAGCTAGGAAAAGCTGAAACATGTAATTGGAACAATAACAAGGAAGAAAGGATAACATTGTAAATTCACGGAATAGAATCAAAATACTATATTGTTCTTGTGAAGGAACTGAGGCAGACATGTGGGATGCAAACGGGGGAATTAGAATAGATTCGAGAGCTCTCGTTCCCCTCTTCTAACAGCCTCAGAGCTTGCAGTTTCGGAGTGCACAAAGGAGGATTATACAAAGAAAACGAATTCTATTCCGAGGGCTGGAAAAAAAGAAGAGAAAAAAGGGAGGAGGAAAAGAAAAGAAGGCAGAGAAGATAGCATGGTTTCGAGAGAGCAAAAGAGGGCAGTACTGCATGAGAAGCTGCAACTTCTTCGTTCCGTTACAAACTCTCATGCAGTAATTCCCTTCTGCGCTTCTTCTGATTCCTTTGCTTCCATTGGCTTTCTTCTTATTTCACCAATGATGCCACCTCCAATTTTGCTATGTAATATGATGTAATTATACCCAGACAATCAAGAGTTTCCTTTTTTTCTTTCTTAAAAACTTCCCTTCGCTCCATCTATTTTTCTATTTCGACTTCAATTCTCTGATTTGGTGAATATTTTATCTTATTTAGGGTCATATCGTCCCACCCACTTCCTCCCCGTTTTGATTTTGATGCAGCAAGTGATTTTGATGTTCCTCGTATTTCGTTCAATCTAGAGGGGATGGATATGGGGGAATGTTAACTCATCTCAGTTTTAATGGTGTGGGGTGACTTTTTTCAATCGCTTATCAGGTTCAATCAATTGAAAAGAGTCATTTTCGGAATAAAGATTAGACTAACCACTTTATTTGAATTTCTAGTACCATTCTAATGCCGAATTTATGTACCTTCTTCTCATATTTGTCAGCTAAACAAGACCTCAATCATAGTAGATGCATCCAAGTATATCAAAGAGCTGAAGCAGAAGGTAGAAAGGCTAAATCAAGATATAGCAATTGCAGAAACTTCAAGCCAGCAACCTCAGTTGCCTGTGGTATGTTCTTATTATCCTAATATACCATACTATGTTGCTTTCTCCTTCTTTTTGAATCCAGTCTTGTCTATCTTCATCACTAAGATGATGCACGCCCTATTTTTTTTTCATGGAGTTTTTATTTTTCCTCAGTCAAATAAATTTGAGTTAAAGAAAAACTTCATCGCTTCATTTCCCCATTACTTGTGTGATTTGACTTTTCTTTCTCGTTCCTCAATTTGTACTGTTATACTAAACAGCAGGTAACAGTGGAAACCCTAGAGAAAGGTTTCTTAATCAACGTATTCTCAGACAAAAGCTGTCCCGGTTTACTAGTGTCAATATTGGAAGCTTTTGAGGACCTGGGTCTTAATGTTCTTGAAGCTAGGGTTTCTTGCACGGACAGCTTTCGCCTACAAGCATTTGGAGGCGAAGTAAGATTCTTGATCCCACTTTTATCATCTTTATACTTACGTATTCACATCCCCTCAGTATGTACAAAGTTGCGTGCGAAACTCTCTCTCTCTCTCTCTCTCTCTCTCTCTCTCTCTCACACACCCACCCACCTACCCACCCACCCACACACTAGTTGTGACATCAGATCACGAGATGACACGGAGTGTGTGTTGCATGCGAGAGCTTATTAGAAACAAGACGCAAATTTCGGATGTGCACGGTGGTGAAATCAAACGAGTTATTTGACACGACCTTGAGAGTATCTATATAGTTGATTATAAAGAGTTAATAGTAATGATAATATCATACGTTTTAATTTGTTCAGCAGAATGAAGAAGAAGGTGATATGATTGATTCTCAAGTTATCAAACAAGCGGTAGTGCAAGCAGTGCAGAATTGGAGTGAGAGCAACAATGATGGATGAGAAAGAATGATATAAATCGTTTCTGTCTCTCGTCCTTTGTAAAGTTTGGCAAAGGAGGGTTTGGAGTTGCAACAAACAAAAGGCAACCTTAGATCTGAAAACATCCTGAAAGTATCTTTCTTTTCCCTTTAAGTAGTGTCTGAGTACGTGTCATTAGCGGATGCTCTATATATCTACGAAATGCTGAAGAGCATATTGAAGAAGTAAATAGATTCCATAAATGGGGGGATCACTTCATATAGTCTTCAAGGTTAATGCAATTGTTCCTTCTTAGAAGCGTCTATCCATCATCCATAGAGTAGGTTGATTGACATTCCTTAGGAGTAGGTACACTAGAAGTGTCAAAAGCTATGAACGACGCTCACTTTAGTATTAAAAGTTTATTTTAGATCACTTAAATACCAACAAAGTTGAAAAACGATCATTTTAGTGCTAACCTCAATCTAATTGATCGGAAATCCGACGTGATACTTTTTTATTGAAGCTGACGTTACTCATAGGAGAGTATAGTCAGCATCCAAATAACAAAATGACGCCGTTTGGTATTTTTCCTCCAAGTAAGAATCCTAAATCTCCAAATTGAGAGAAAGAGAGACAGAGAGAAGGCATGGGCTTCCTTGTCGTCTTCTACCCCGAAGAATAATATTAGCAGCGGCACTAGCAATGGCACCTTCGACCCCTCTTCTTCCTCCTCCTCCTCCACCCACGCCTCCTATTCTTCCCACCACTTCTTACCTGAGCAACAACCCCAGCATCTTCTCATTCACCTAGTCGAGCAACTACGATAGTGGTTGAGTGACGGTGGCCGAGCGACGGCAGGCAAACGATGTTGGCCAAGCGATGGCCGACGTCGTTTTTGTAAGGTTGTCCACGTATGACGGCAAAACGACGACGTTTCTTAAAGATGATGGAAAATGACTTCGTTTAAAAGTCACCACAACTTTTTTTAAAAAAAAAAATATAAAAGTCACGTAATTAATTTGGCCGGAATCTCTCACCGATGACACCAAAGTGATTGTTTTTTCTTCGATTTGACAATTAAGTGATCCGACGGAAACTTTTGACACTAAATTCAGCGACGTATACAATTTTTGACACTTCTAATGTACTTTTTCTGACATTCCTTATTCATTCAGTTTGAATTTCTGTGGATTTAGTTTCCTCAGTAACTAATTGTCTCATGGAAAAGTGTAGCTAATATATGATACATATATCCTGCACGCCAAGTTTTTGAGAAGAAAGAATGCTTAAATGATTTATTGACATGTTTATGAGATCGACCTGAGACATCAGTGAAAATGTTTTAAATGGACCGCGTACATCTAGATGCAAGTGTGCATAAAAAGTGGCAGCGTACCAAAGTCGGTGAATAAAGCTATTCATGAATAATGAGGGCACATAAATGGTCTGGACACCTGCTTTCTCTTGGCATGCCATTGCCGATGGAGTCCGATGACAATACCCTGAGCTTTGGTGAGGAAAAACTGTACATCGGTCGTCATTTACTCATTCTTAGTTGCCATTTTGTCTACTTTAAGTTAATTCTTTGGTGAGAACTGGTGATTTGATATTGAGTTGCTGCTCTCTACATCGAAATTGTAATAAAGCACGTGTTACAAACTCAGACAGAGGGACTTTATTATTGCTAAATGGTCCTAGGACTCTAATTTTCCTTCCCTCGATCGACTTGTTTGCATCGGGATGTTAATTAAACACGTGCAAAATTCTAAATCGAGAAGCTTGTTATCACAGTGAAATGATTCTAGGAACACGTAATTTTCTTGTAAACCTGTGAAAACGTCCACGTTATGTAAGAAGTCAGATGGGGAATTACATTCTCCACGTTGATATCTTACTCAAGAAACCTTTTTAATCATATCTCTGGACCTGCTCTACAACAACCTGCATCCGCTGCACAACTTGCTTCGCACCCTTTTTAAGTCCAACACATCTGCCAACGAGCACGAAGGACATTTTCAGCAACGATCAGACCACACGAACATTCCTATCCTGAAGCGTGGTGAGTGGCGATCTGGTCCTAACTGCAGTGACCGCACCTCGAAACAAACTATGCACCCGAGGCACAAATGATCACGAGCTACATTATTGCTATCTTTACCAAATGAAATGTGTCGCTCCATCCCATGCCCGCCTACTTGGAGAATCCAGGTAAACCCAGAATTCCGGTGTTGCTTGTCGAAGGAAAGAGCTTCTCAATTTTCCAATCGGAATGTTGGGCCGTGATTGGATCGCAGGTTGTTATGATCAATTCTAAAGAGCACACTGTCAACTTCATAACAAAGGAAATCGGTAACCTAAGTGAGATGGACCCAGAAAAAAAAACGAAGAATGGGCCAACAGGGCCATGAATTCTTGGGCCTCCCTTCTTCAACACAAAGCCCAGTTATGGGATTTTTGACGCGACTACGATTCCAATTTCAATAGAGATTGTCGTCATTTGAATGTTTTTCTGCATCTTGGTATTTGGGAAAAATAATTAAAGCAGGCTCACGATATAAATTCGATAAAAATAAAAATAGATAGACTTCGCTATGAAGGGAAAGGATTCAGAAGACTAAGTGATAAGAGGGGAAGCACAAGAACGTCCTCATCCCTCGTTCAACTCGTAACGACGTATGTACATAAGGAAATCATGCCTCGTAGAACATAGGAAATCAACTAGAAGCCATTACATCATGTCGAATTATTCATTAGCGATGTTGTCGAACGAAGAGCAGGGATCTTCATCTTCGAAGCGCCAGGAGCAGATGCACTTTTTCCTGGAGAGAAGCATCTTTAGATAACAAAAAGGTGGAGCTCAATCGCGTCGAGGCTCGTTGGACCGCTGCTCGTAGTAATGGTAAGCCGCTGCACCGGAGAGCACCGCCAACGTCAGGGCCTGTGCATGCATCCTGTAACAACACGACACCATATCGTTTTTTCAGTTACATACACTTCCAAAACAATCTTCATATTCATTAAAAAGATGAGCTCTTCTTGTTACTGACGAAACCTCTCCTTTTGTTGGTTTAGTAGACTGAAACCAATCCCGACGTTTAACATTCTTAACTTAGACAGCTACATGAGTGGTCGTGCTGATGAGGGAGAGTGAGGAATTACCGAGCATGAATGAGGCGGAGGCTTGGCTTGAGGGGAGACTTAGCGCGTGAATAAGCAAGCGACGCTCCGATTGCCGACGCCCATAGTCCTCCTGCACCAACCCCATCCCCACGATTTAGTTTTCGACGAAGTCATACGGAGTCGTTACGCGATGCAGTTTCGAGATAGATTAGAGATAGAACTTACCAATGCTGGCGAGCTTGTGCTCAGAGACCCAGGACTGAATGGCCTCCATCTTGACTTCTTCTTCTTTCTTGGGAAAGCAAAGCCGAGAATACCGCAGGGTAGGTGGGAAAAGGATAGCTGGAAACGGTGGAACGAGTGGGGAGTATGGAGGAGTTGGGAAGGCTGGTGCATTTATAGGGAAAAGAGGTGGTGAAATTATGATGTTGTTGGCGGCGTTGCTGTTGACGATGATGTTGAAGAGCGTGCGCCTTCGGGGTTTTTGGTGTGTGGCCCTTGGTTTTGTGCACTGGAACCGGAACTCTTCCGTAAACTACAGGCTTCTCTCCTCCGGTTTTCTGTCACTGCGTCTGCCTCTCTCTCTCTCTCTCTCTCTCTCTCTCTCTCAAAAAGGATAGGACTTTGGATCAGAGGAAAAGCAAATGTGCTGAAACATTTTCAGACTGCGTTCGTACCAGATGTTTCCTCAACAGCGCCGATACTTTCGGTGCCGACTGTTCATTCATTTCGGATAAAATCCGGGGCTTTGTGGTCCAACATCGACGTCCACATTATTCAGCGCCACAACAAAGTTGCAACCTCTTTGCACGAATCAAAACCGACTGCCCACCTTACTACTTTAAAAACTTACATTGTTGGTTAAAGTCATGGTTTAATAATTGAATATTATAAAATTACCTCCAGTATTAAGTATAGGCATATTTATTTGAGACGATAAACGGAATGCGACCTGAAAAATTCAAACTTAAAATCACCCAATTTTGATATTATATGCAAACTGTTCTAAAAATTTAAATTTTAGATGAATATGTAGTTTAATATTTTAATACCATATTTGCTTATTCATTTGCATATTTCCTCAATTTAAGCTAATATCAAAGTCTAGCTTTACATAACCACCCACCCGCAGGTGGCGCGGTTAGCCTCCCCCCTCACGAAAGGGAGGAGTTAAACCCCGCGCGTCGCAGCAGTGAGCATCCTGGTGGCACGTGTCGTTCCCAGTTTTCTCCTAAGATCCGTCCGTACGGGGTTCCCCTGGTCACCAAAAAAAAAAAAGTCTAGCTTACATATGAAGGGAAATTTCAAAATATTTATATAATAAATCACGTTTTATTAAAAAAACTTAAATTTTTAGAATAATTAATAATAATCTTATAAAATTTCATAAAAAATATAACTAACCTCTCACATGTAAGTGAGATGGAAATGATATATGGAATTTGACGAATGGGGCAGATGCACATGCTCCATAAATTCGGACATAATATGACTCTGAAACTACATTAGACAACCAAAACGAAAGTTGAATGTGGTAGGTTGCGAGAGAAGTATTCCATGGTCAAATTAGATTGGATATTTATTTGTTGTCGGGCGGAGAAAAAACAGAAAAGGAAAGAGCACTTTTGTGAACAAGAAAGCCCACGCGAAACCACGGAAGGGGTTGGATGTAACGTCAAAGGTCACCGACTTTCGGGATTAGTACGAAAACTGTGCTAAATCTGGGGGAAATCCGATGGAGAGAGATCCTTTCTTTCCCTTAATAATGACGCACTCGCGAAGAGTAATGATAAAATAATGTACGTTTAAGCATAGTAGGACGAACGTGCCTGGGGAAAGGGGGCAGTGAAGCAACACATGTCAAAGAAGGCACGAAAGATGCTTTGAGATCTGATCTCAGTGGCCTAACACTAAGAAAGATGCCTAGTTTTGCTGGTTCTCAAGTGGTTTTCGTGGGAAAACCGGGGGTACTTGGTCATTGGTCACGACCACTTTAGGTTAATGAATGTCAGAATATTAAGTTAGACAACGTTCGTAAATCCCGTGAAATGGACTCTCGTTGAGCTAAACTTTGCCTCGTGGAGTCACTGTACTGGGCTATATATAAGAAATAACTTGCACTTTTACAGGATTAAATCTTTAAAAAAAAAAGTAAACTTTACATCAAACCCTGATTCTTTTCCAAATTTTTTATCTCAAAAAAATAATTCTTAACTTTTTTTCTCGAATCCCAAATCTATCTACACGTGCAAAAGTTGCCATTAATTTGTTTGACATTATCATAACAGGAGGGTATTATTGTGCCATATGAAGATAAGAGAGTGTTGATAAAGACTCGAGTTCTAATAATGAGCCTTTAACTTATCCTAGAGATAAGCATGGGTCTCTTACAAAATTGGGAACTGGACTCAATCAACCTTAAAATTGTTTCAATTCTCGGTTCTTCAACTCCTCAATCTAGTTCTAGATTCCAATTTTTTTGGAATCAATACCATGCGGTCTGGTTCTTAAGTAGATATCTAATCGAATTGAAAATCGAAGAATTGAAGAACCAGACTAAACCAAGGTAAACCTGAAATTAATATTATCTTTGGATCTTTTCACTTATTTTCATATTAGAAGTATCAAACTTTTAGAATTTGGAACATCTTTTCATTACTATTGTTATTTAACATGTTCTTTCGTTACTAGGATTAGTATTAAACTTGTCGCGGCGGGTTGAAGATGTGTACCCATTGAAATCCACCTACAACATATATGTGTATATTCATTGCAAGAGAAATCTAGTGTAATATACCCTTTGAAAATTTCAAATTAACTAATCACTACTCTTTCACGTGTGTTTCTAATTTGCTCTTGAATCAATCTTTTCATTAACTCTACATGATAACATAATATGATTTTTTTTTGTTAGGTTTGATAGATTACTTCACTCATAAATGGTTGTATTTTAGATAGGTGGTTAACCACTGGGATTCGCCCTAGTGGCCACCATTCCAATATGGAAGGGGGAGGTGTGGGGTTCAAACCCCCATATTCTCAGGGAGGGATTGGATGGGGATGCGCAAGTTTCAGGAGTGAGTTTCGATGCCCACGCCCTGCACAAGACAAGGCAAAAGTCTGAGAGTGAGTGTAGAATAAGTATAGAGTAGGACTGACCAAAAAAAAAAAAGATAGGTGGTTTTGTTGATAAAACTCTATCTATATGAAGGGAAATTTTTGTTGTTACTTTAATTTTCATCTTATTTGACTAAAAAGGAAGCAAAAGAAAAAGGAAATGAAACAATGAAATAAAAAATTGCCTAGTTTTTGTGTAGACCCTATAACCAATCCTGAAATTGCATTTTTTATTTCATGTAACATAAAGTAGGTTCTATGTTCCAAAAATTAAGGATTGACTTGAAGTTTTAGGTTTCAAGGGGAATTTAGACATATTTTAGAACCCCTCATCCCTAACAAGTCCTAATGTCTACAAGTTCGAAAAAATTAGTGATGATTTTTGGATGTATGGGTGGATTTGGCATTGGAGAGAAAGTTGGGGATTTCTTCATTTTACAAAAAAAAGTTTGAGATAAAATCGGGCTTTGATCAAAAGTCTGGGGTTTTTTTAAAAAAAATTATGCCTACTTTTACACTGAGACAATTCACATACGAAAAAATTTAGGTAGGTAATTGTCCTGAGACACGCGTCACATCGGAAGCGAATCTAATACTAAATCAATTCTCAATGAGTCCAATTAGGACCGCCCGGCCCAGGATGCCACTAGCCCGACGAGACAAGACACGGGCCTAAATTCCGCTACCCTCCGATGTTTCGGGCCGAAACCCAAATTGCGCGTAGAAGGTTAACGGGCTGAAATTGGGCCGGCCCGTTAGCAAGGAAGCCTCTCGCCGGCCCCCGCTTCTTTACTTTTCGCTTCTTGTTCCCCGTTCGGTCGGGAGCAGGAAACGACGACGACGATCCAGAAATCTCCACCACATTCCCTGTCGTTTCCGAGAAAAAAAAAACCCGAAAAGGGAGAGAGAGAGAGAGAGAGAGAAGAAAGGAACTCCAGTTCAACCGGTATTTCGCGCCGCTTGCGCTTGGGTCGAGCACGATCCGAAGCTAACGATGCTCCGTGGCGTGTAGTAGCGGCGATGGAAGCCGAGGCAAAGAGCGACGCACGACGGAGGAGGGGGAGGAAGCCTCTCTCGGACCTCACCAACGCCGCCCCTCCGTCCGGGCCCGAGCCCCCTCGCAAGCCCGCCGTTTCGTCCGCTTCCAAGAGGACCGCCCCGAACCCTAGCTCGTCCGGTCCCGCGCCCCTCCCTTCCACGCCTCCTCGCCCGATTGCATCTTCTTCCGGTCAGTTTTTCTTTTCTTTTCTTTTTTCTTTTTTTTTTCCCGGCGGCTTGCGCTGGATTCCGCGTTCCGATTGAATGTCGCGGTGTTATTTGGAGTTTCGAGGATAGCTGTCTTTTTTTTTTTTCAGCGATTGTTGATTAGGTGTTCAGACCGTTAGAAACTTTGATGTGGTGGGATAAGGCTGGCTCACTGTGATCTGATCGGTTTTTGGTTCTAAGCATTATCGAGAATCTGAAATGCGCGAGATTGTTATACCTGAAAAGCGTATCTTGTCGTCAATGAGATTGGGGCCTCGTTTTGCTTAACTTGGTACTCTTTCTTGCCGAATGTTTTGCTGTTTAGGGCGTGATGCTTCCGAGAGGTCCGTGTTCTGTTCAACTTATAACCGCAGGAAGACTGCGGATAAAGGCAAGCGTAAAGAGAAGGGCGTTGCCGTCTCTATGACTAGCTCTCCTGCTAGGAAGATCAGAAATACGAGGTACCCGCCCTTTCTGATATATCGGGTTTCTGTCGTTACGTGTAAAGATTTGATTTGTAGCACCATGTTGGAAGCAAAAGGGAACAAAGAGTGAGGTTGACGTTAATGTAAGATATGCGTTATGTTCAAAATTCAGCAGGAGTTTGAATTTTTCAGCATTAGTTGTTTGGCGGGGTTGTAACTTCTGCTTTGGCCAGTACTGTGGGTTTCAAGTGGTGTGCCGACGATGCTCTCTTTGTATCATAGTACAGTCAGTCTTATTGGAAGAAACCTGGCGATCAATGCTGGTTTCACGCGACATACTTGAGCAGATAATTTACATATTGAAAGTAATGATGTTTCACGTGATGAGGAAACTTGCTGCTTGAGTGTTATTATAACCATTCTTTTTTTCATTAAGATGGTTGATTAGCACCTTTTTTCATCCTTATTGTGCAGAGAATTGCATTTTCTCTTAGCAAAATGACTGTCGTTTCTAATTCTAGTTTAACTTTGATGGGCATGTACCTCCATTCCCATTCTCTATTTTTAACGATACCTTTCTGTTGTTTGCTTCTTCCTACACAGGAAAAAGCTTAATGACGAAGGAGGTGGTGCTGGATCCAAGTCATGCTCTATTCCAAATAAAGGGGTATTCTGTCAAGATTCCTTTGCATCCAAAGTAGTCTAGTGCACGTATTATATCATCTCTATTGGCTTTCTTTTACCTCGACCCGTGCTTGTTTTCTTTTATCTCAGTAGATAGACGAACAGTAACTGGACAGTGCTTTGTGCTCAATTACGTTTGGGATGTTGATGCAGAAGCAGCAGAAGCCACCATCTAGGAAAGATGTACCTGATGATTCCTTGCAAGATTACATCAGACAGCAGAAATCTTACTTTGAAGAGATTGATGCATTTGAATTGCCAGAGGAGGAGGTAGCCTCTGTTAATGATTTGGACTAAGTGGAATAGATACAGGGGATATCAGTGATCGGTGACCAGAGCGCTCAAGTATAGGGGGTGATGTCTGTACAGTCAACTGACAGTGGAATACTCGATCTACAGAGATTTTGGTTTTGTAACAGCTAGTGTACATACGGAGTCTTCAGCTCATTTACTCTGGAGCTTGTAGAATTTGTCATGCGTATTCCATGACTTGATCATGGAGTTTTGAGATGAGTGGAGCTTTTGTATAACAATGATTACTAATCTGAAAATTGCTTATGCGTTGTGTTCACCAAGGCAATTCACGCTGCATCTTTCTTACACTTGGGCGTGGTTTTGGCAAATCATCCAATTCTAGCAAACTGTTCTCTTGGGAAGCTTGTCCAGCAAGTTGCTGATATTTGGAGAGCGCTGTCTAGCCCTGATATGCAATCAACACGTTATCGTTAATTGGTCATTAAAATCATCTCACTACTTTTTTGGGATACATAATAATCATATTCTCTGTTTTTGATAATACATCGTTGTTTGCAATTGAAATGACTGATGCCGATTGCTGCATGCTGCTAACAATAAGAAAGGCGAGTGGATCTTAATACTGGTTGAGAGAAACTGAGACAAGCTCCTTTATTTTTCAGGCAGCAACCACAAATTAGTCGAGAAGACAGATACATGACGACAAATTGTCAGGGGACATTATCGAGCCCTGATTTCACTACCGCGTTCATATGCGGCAGTTTCAAATTGCATATATGAGCTTCATACTTAGTTCACTTTCCTGCAATTTTTCCTTATTTGACCACTGCTTCCTGTGGGGGGCTTAATTTTGCTCATTTTGATCATTGCCCTGGCAAAATCTCGGAAAAATTTTCCTGTGTCGCATGCATACTTCTTGACCAGTGAATCCACAGAACTGCCATTGAAGAGCTCTTGATCAGAGTGAAGAAGGCCCTTCTTCTGCAGTAAATTGTGGTAGTAAAGGTTGTCAAAGCAGGTCGGCGTTTGGATGTCTAGCCTTTGAAGGACATTATCATTTCCACTCTTGGGACATGTCTTCTGCAATTTATTGGCGAAGGATGCATCTATGTTCGAGTCGTTGTAGATCCGTCCTCGGAAGGAAGTGCATCTCGCTAGGCCAATGGTATGTGAACCTGTCAATTTGAAAACCGCTGTCAGCTGACGACGTTGCCAAAACAGAATCACGATAGGTGCTGAATTCTGCTTCTTTTCTTTTGAATATTCTTGGTTGTAATGCGCAGTGCAAGGTGATAGTATTGAGTTGAAATTACCGGAAAGAGCCACCATGTTCTTGACCGAAAGACCCTGAGCAGCGAAGCTGGTTATGAGAGCACTGAGATTCGAAGTAGGTGGAGGTATGGAGGTGTTAGCAAGGCTCCTGCTAGCAGTAATGGAATCCCTTCTTCCTAAACTTACGGTCCATGCAGGGCCTCCCAACTGGGACCATGTCACACAAGGGAAAACATAGAAGAAATCAGAAAAAAAAAAAATAGATCTGTCCGATTATAACCGGCGAGGCAAAGATGTACTAAATTAGAGTTGACATATTCTCAATTCTTTTATTTGCGAGACTTTTTAAGGTCATGAAGAGGACTTGCATGAACGACTGAGTCGCGAGCAGCCAGGGCAACGATATCTGCACAGGAAACCACTCCAGGGCACTCCTTCTCCAGACTAGCCTTGATGCGGTCGATCACTTCGAACCCTCTCACGGAGTTGTTGTTCGGAGCTGCTGTTTTCTCGCCCACAAAGCTAGGCGTGTCGTCCAACAATATCGACGCATCGCACCCCTGACCAATACGTAGATACACACATCACTATTGAGGAGAAAGGAAAAGAAGAGGAAAACTCTGAAAGGCTAATGAATCGAAGTGGGATCGTTTCGCAAGGAATCTCTAGAAGACGCGACTCACATTGACGAAGCAGTCATGGAAGTGCAGCCGAAGCAAGGACGCGCCCATCCGGGTCTCATTCTTGATTGCTTTTGCTACTCCAGCTCGAACAATCGACAACGCTTTCGGACATGTTGATTGATAATGACTCGGTGAGAGCTTCCAACCGGCAGTGGTGATAACCGAAGTGGCAAGGAGGACAACGACGACGGAAAAGCCGACCATATCGTGTGTAGCCATGACATGAATTATCAATATGTTCCCGTCGAAAACCAGCAAGAGCACACACTCAGAAGAAGTTTCTCTGGCCTAAGGTTAACGCGGAAATCTAGGTATAATATAACTCCATGATTGCGGTGAAATAAAAGCTTGAAAATAACAGTTCCTTTTCCGGCTTTTTCCGGGCTGGCAGACGCTGATTAGATAACGTCGCATCTTTGCTAGACAGCTTCACCACCACAGTTTATCATGGGGTGATAACCATGTGAGAAAACTGCATTATTTTGTTCTCCGTAGTACTAAAAGTAATGGTGCATGGGATTGGGAAAGTTACATGCGTCGTGTCGTGGGACCACAAAAGTGACCCCGCCCTGAGCTACCGACCAAAAGCGATTGATTACTGTCGTGCTGATGCGAATCATCGCCTACGTTAAGCCCCCCTTTCTTCTTTGGTTGATACCTATATTAAAAATGCCGGAGATGCAAAATTATCACGGATGAGATTTTTCAATTTGGTACCGTGACTAGCTTGAATTTAGAAAAAGTGACACTAGAAGTATCACGTGAAATGTTTCATATGATGCTTACTTCGGCGCAAAATTTTTTTAACATAACACTTTCCTGCCATTTTATATCTAAAAGGATTGTTTAGGTGTTAACTTCGATTTGAGACGCCAAAAATTTGAGAGGAAGAATTATAAAATAATGTTCTAAATTTGTTATAGTCGTATCGATTTAGTATTAAACTTTTTTTTTATCAATTAAGTTTTAAACTTTTTTTATTTGTATCAATTTAGTTGATTTGCTTAATGTTGGCCAGGCAATATTGACTTGGATATCGTCTATTCTATGTAGGATAGCCAGTGTTGACATGGACATCAAACCAACTGTATCTGTTGGCTAAAATTGCTTGAATGCACTAAATTAGTATAAATATAATAAGTTTATGACTTAATTAGTTAAAAAATGTTTAATATTGAATTAATACAATTGCAATATGTTTTGGATTATTTTGAAAATTTTCCCAAATTTTTTTTTTGTCAGTCCTACTCTATACCTATTCTACACTCATTCTCAGACTTTTGCCCTACCTCTTGCAGGACGTGAGCGTCGAAACCCACTCCTGAAAATTTTCCCAAATTTGATATGATAATATCTTGTCATCTTTTGTGGTCGACTTGGCTCACAAACCCTTTGAGCTAACATAAATAGTCCTAAGGACGTCATTCAGCAAGTTTGCCTCAAATTTAAACTCTAAATAAACAAATCAGGTCGTTTCCCTCTTCTAAGCAAACTCTAATTTGCAGCAAAAGGAATGGCAATTCTCAATAGGGAATGATGGCTTTTCATGCAGGCTGTTTCATTCTTCAGGTGTTGTCGACGGTAAGCTATGGCTATGGGGAAGGGCAACGGTGGACGCCTAGGGCTTGGTCGCGAGGACCCGATCTTCGTGTCGACCTTGAGCCCTGACCTGGACGCGCTCGGTGCATTGCTCTAGGCGGACTTGTCTCAGTCGCGCTGGAATCGCTTGGTCGAAGGTCTGCACTCAGTGCATTGCGTTTCTCCCTTGAGGCGATTGGGAGTGACATCTTGTCGTTTTTGTTTTTGTACTTGATTTGATGTGAGCAGGAGTAATGATGGCTTTGGAACGCTTTTGGCGGCCCGGTCATCGTAGAGAGCTCTGTGCCGAGATTGGTGGAGGGTCGTGGAACGGGAGGAAATACTGGAAAAGCTTTGACACGACGGAATTCGCAAAACCTAGGACAAATGAAGAATGCAAAGCCGGAAGAGTAGAAAAGAAATCTGGATAACGCAACTATCCATGCATTTTAAAGAGGAAGCAGAAGGGAGTTCGCGCAGTCCAGGCGAAGCTGCCGGGTTGAGATTTTCTTTTCATTTATAAAAAAGCCACGTAGGCATTAACATTTTACAAGAAAAGGCCGTGTACGATTTTTTTTTTTGGCCAAAATCTATGATAGGAGGCATTTGATTAGTCGATTTTCCTCTAATGTGACATTATAAGTGATCGAACGAAAAGTTTTATAAACTGAAATAAAAACTGTGCGAAAAAATATGATGCTTCTAGTATTCTTTTCCTTTTGCATTTGGTATGTGTCGAGTGCCAACAACGTCGGTGGAAATTATCGATATGCTTGTCTTTTAGGAAAAGAAGGATGCGACCCTACTTAATGCTTTTTTCATGAAGTGATTCCTCATAAAGCAACACTACCTATTATTATTATTATTATTTAAAGGATCGAGAATTTCTTTTTATATTATATATTAAAAAAGCCATGTAGGCATTAACGTCTTACAAGAAAAAAGTCACTTAGGAATTTTTGTTGGAATTCGTTATTGGAGGTATTTAATTAACTAGTTTTCCTTTAATATAGCATTAGAAGTTTTTTTTTTTTTTTTCGATTTTACTCTATTCCTATTCTAACTCTTACTTTCAGATTTTTGTCCCGCCTCTTTACAGGGCATGGGAGTCAAAACTCACTCCTAAACTAAATTATCCCCACTTCAACCTTCTGAGAATGTGGAAATTTGAACCATTCACCTCGTCCTTTCATATCGGCCTTTAGAATGATGACTACTAAATATAGTACTAGAAGTTATCCAATAAAAAGTTTGGGAGCTAAAGTTGATGTGATATAAAAATTGTGGCATCTTCTAGCATCCTTTTTCCCTCGCATCTAGTACGTGCCAAGCGTTAACTGCGATGCGAATATAGAGATTATCGACATGTCTATCAACTAGGCGTAAGATAAGGACCCTACTTTGATGCTTTCTCACAAAGCAATTCTTCATAAAGCAACACCGCCTAGTGACATTATTAGTCGGATGCCCTTCGCTTTCGCATCACGTGTGGTCCATCTCAGGGTCCAATCACGTGGCAAAGACCGATGATTGGAGAAACGAGTTCGGACTGTCCTCGGGACGTGCCGGCCACCGACGGATGGCCCTCGAGAGGAGGAAAAGGGAACGCCTCCAGCCAAAAGCAATTATCGTGATCGGACGATACGACGTGCATCTGTCTGTCACTCTTTGTCCCGTTGTTTTTTTTTTTTAATTTTCTTCTGGTTGGGATACGACATAAATCAGGACAAAGTTCATTCAAAATTGCTTTTGTTCCCATATACGAACCGACACTACAGTACTCGAAGTGGTGCCTTTGACACTCTTCATAAGTCTATAAATTGTCTTTGATCCGCTAGCATTTTGCGACGCTTTTAACTTCACTCGTTTTGCTCTCGATCACTCGAGTTCATTGCTTCCCTTTTTTATTTCTTTTGATTTGTATTTCAAGAAGACCATGGAAGGATTTTAGAGTCAATCGGATTGTCTATTCGGGTGCATGTGAGAATGCTCGGAAGGGTCCGTTGTATATCAAGAGCAGGATGTTATCGATTATTGCATATGGATGGGGACGGAAATTAACTCTAGAGTGAGTGCTAATCATAGCATGCCTTGAATCTGGTTTTATGCCCTCGCTTATTCTCTAATTTTCTTGCAATTTTTACAAAACTTGGGGGGATGGCTTGTTCTTCCCTAATCAAGGAGGGTTTTGTCCTGCTCATCACTTTATCTGGAAAATTATTCAAAAAATTCTTTGAACCTATGGCATTGTCCAAATATTTTAAGTTTACCAATTCAATTGAGTCTAAATCTTTTCACGATTTATAAATAGAGTTCATCCGGTCAATTATAATCAAAATCACTACCGTATATGTCGGTAATGTCATGTAAAATGACTAGCGTTAACGTAAATAATTTTTTATTAATTTTTTTAAAATTTCATTTTAAAATATTATATATTTTTTCTTTTTCTTTTTCTTTTCTTTTTTTTTTCTTTACCTTATTTTCCTACCAAGTTAGGCAAGAGTTAGTCGACCCTCACTTACCTTATCGATAACTAAGCGAGGGCTAAGAGGCCCGCCTGACCTGGTATTAAAAAAAAAAAGAATGTAATAAAGAAAAATAAAATTATAAAATATTCAAAAAATTATTTTTTTTATAAATTATTCATATTAATGCTAGCTGTGTACATGAGACAGCCATTGTTAAGTTAACTATTTTTAATTGAAATTAGTTGGATGAACTTAATTAGCAAAACATGAAAGGTTTAGGATTTAATTAGTAAATTAATAAATTTATAATTAAATTAACGAAAATATAATAAGTTCAGAGACTCTTTGGATAATTGTTTGCTCACTTTATCTCTAGGGACAGCTTTATTGCTTTAGCCGGAGTCCTTTCCAATTCTGCAATCATTAAATTTCGTCAGGCAACGGAATCGTCTCCAAGAAAAGGCCGTCTCTGAAGCCAAAAATAACCCTCCCTAGCAATCATCAGCGACGACGAAGCTTCGTCACTCTTGTTGTGTCGGGTCAGCTGAGGTCGTTGCGTGTGATTTTCTAATGATAATCCGTTGCCAAAGATTGCGTTGGGGACGAGCTTTCCCCTTCCCCAATTAGGGAGCTGTTTTCTGATTTCCAGCGCCTCCAATTCTAGCGTCTCGTTATTACGGCCGTCGCTGAAGATTGCACGCAAGGGACTCCACTACTGTCCTTAGTAGCTCCTTTTCAATCTTGCACTCCTCATTTTTGGGCATCAGAAGGGACCGTCTCCAAAAGTAAAAAAAGGCATACCAAATAAAAGAGTAATTAAAAGGGTTAATACCTTAAAAAACTCCAAACTGGTACATCTGTGACAAATTTACCCCAAACTAATTTTTTGACCATGAAAAACCCCAAACCGGTATATACCGTGACAAATTTACCCCGACTAACAAAAAAAAAAAACCTAAACCTGGTACATTTATAACAAATTTACCCTAAACTAATTTATTCGACCGCAAAAAACTCCAAACTGGTAAATTTGTGACAAATATACCCTTCGCTAAATTTGATTAATACAAAAAAAAAAAAAAATCACAAAAATTGTAAACTGTAACAAACGGAATGTAAAATCCTAAATTGGTATATTAATCAACTCTCACGTGTCATTTAACTTAATAATTTAACGATAAAATTTAATAAAAACTAACAGAGGGTAAATTTGTCACAAGTGTACCAGTTTGGGGTAAATTTGTCAAAGGTATACTAGTTTGGAGTTTTTGGTGGTCAAAAAAATAGTTTGGGGTAAATTTGTCACAGGTGTACCAGTTTAGGGTTTTTCAAGGTATTAACCCTAATTAAAACCATCAAATGCGAAATAGTTTTTTTTTTTTTTTTTTTTTTAAGGTGCGTTTCGGGAGTTCTGGAGAAATTTAAAGTCATTTTTCCAAGGATCTTTGACTCAAGGTGTATTTACTCAAAAGCAAATATCATTCGATTAATTGACATTTGGTGTATCTTATGCGAAGAAATTTTGAAGGAAACAACGACAAAAAAACAGAGGTATGGCTACCGAATGATGGAGAGGAAATCATCGTTGAAGAGGCCAGGAGAAACATTTGGCACCATCATTGACTAAAGCAACTTGCTGGCAAGAATTGAACCATCAATGATGCTGAAAAGGTCATGCAACCTTGGGCGGCCCAAAGCACAAACTCAGTGACCTAGATCATGCAAGCCCAGACCTCAGCAATTAAGACTCACGATTGTTGACAACCTCAGCGATCTCACGTGACTGTAAGTGAGCCTTGTACAACCCCCCGATGAAGTGTCATACTAGTGACCCTAAGCTCGAACTGGAGCATCACTTTTAGATCACCTTGACCCTCAACACCCTCTATGAACCTTGGTGATCCTCAACCACCCTATGCAATAGTTGACCTAGGCAAGGCGAAGCCAAGGTTGGCGCAACTGGTGACCTAGATTGTGGAAACACTTACTGTTCAAATTTAGTCTCGAGCATCGGCACCATACGCAATTGTCAACAATCCTTGGCGATTGCTTGGGAGCCTCGCGTGACGCTCAATGGAGCTTCACATGAATAATTCAAAGAGGGAGAACCTCCATTTTTGGAACGTTGGTTTCAAAGAGAACAATTGTTTCACGAGTTCAAGAATGGAATACAAAGATATTAGAGAGGGCAAGATTGAAAAAAAAAAAAATAATGTTATTAAACCTTGGAAATAGTGTTTTCGAAATGCCGAAAGCCAATGCTAGCCCGAAAGCCAATGCTAGCCCCAAGTTGCATTGAGCTTTCGACATTTGCAAAACCGAACTTTGACCTCAAGGCCTTTGCGATTAGATTACAAAATGCCTTGACTTTGGCACAAGAGCCTTTAGAGGGCCTAAACTCCAGTGGCAAAATTTGCCAAACGCACAAAGCATTTAGAAGAAATAAAGAAACAGGCCTATAGTCTATTTGGGTCGAGGCCACTTTTGGTGGACAAATAATCAGCATATATTTTGCGGAGAAATAGTAGGAAGACTCGAAAGGGTGGCCCATATATAAAAGGCCTTGATTGCAAAAACGTACCTTAAAATAAGAGAATAGACAAGATGGGCCAAGTCTGCACCTTTGGCCCGCTAAGAAAATTAAAATTGTATGTCGAATTCGACCCGCATCATTCGTTGCTTTTCAAATATCTTTAGGACACAAGTAGGAATTCGTTAAAAATATAGTGTTGGCGAAAATGCAGTAGACTATTATCGCTGTTTCGCCAAATATAAACGGTGTGGATCGGTCATTAGTGTGCATTTAACATGCTAACATAGTCATCATCTTGTACATGTCTTTATCACGAATCTAACACCGCTTGTGGGAATCAATTTTTATTGCCATTGAACCGAATCAATTGTTTTTATGGAAATACCAATCAGGGCATAACACCTAAATTAAAATTTTGATTTGTAATATTAATATATCAATTAAGTAGCTAATCCATTTGTCACTTGCCTCATGATCCCCAATTATTGCTTAATAATGTAACATATAAATTTGATTGACGTGGACCACTCATGTTAACAAGTTAAACTAAGCATTTTTAAGAACCATGGAAGCATCATAAGATTAATAATTTCTTTTCACTGTTCACGCGTCTCCACCCCTACCCTAGAGAATGTTCTCCACCTTCCTTTCCAAGTGGGAATGGTGGCAACTGGGGCAATTCTCGTGATTGCAAGTATTCTTTCCTCACTATAATTATTCTGGCAACTTTGCAGGGAGGCAATATCTTTTGAGACCCTACATATCAGTTGATAGTTTAGTTTCATAGTTTCCAGTGCAAGAAGAGGGCAATTTTATATCTCCACTTCAGCAATAAAACTAATATGGCAGGCAAGCAAAGAATCTGAGAACAACTCGGGTCACAAAATGTCCAATACCCTTTGCTAGCTATAGTGTCTATAGTAACTTGACATTTACCAACTCTTTTAGAAAACTTTTGTACCCCGAATTGTGGAATTGTCTTAGTTACTTCATATAGGAATGGAGACTTGATCCCGGTAAAATGAATCCCTTGGAAGATCAAATAGAAACCGACAATAGGATCGTCCCAGGGGAAAGACATGATTCTTTGCCCGATATTTGTAAGGCGCTCTAAACATCCTCTTTTAAGCTAATAAGTGTGAATTCCTCCATATATATCACAGTGCAAGAACTTTCTGTACGTGAAGTTTATGACGGTGAATTCACATCCCCGCAATTTGCATGGACAGAGTGATTTGCGTGCATAACCAGTCAAGATGAAAGTTTCGAGTACTACGTGCTATTAAAAACAAAGAACAGTACTAGCGACTTCCATCTCTTTCGTGGTGGGCGCAAGACGGACATCATCCCTAACCTATTGTTCATACACATAGGGCTTGGACATAAAGCATTGATGGATTTGGTCTAGGCGGTTCTTTTGGTAGTGACGTTTGCTAGTTGCCCTCCATTGTCTGCAACAACCTCAGATCCCTTTTCGTGCTGCAAGAATCTACCCTCCACCAGATCAAGAGGACGGTGCTGTATGTGTCAATCGATTGTTGAAATTAATCTTGAAAAAGCATGAATTGTTTGGACATGGTTGAAGATGCGAAGTACATGAGAATCAGCGGTCAATGGGCATTCGAAAGAGAATCATGGGATCAAAGAAAAGATATATATTCATCAGTGAAGTTTAGTTTCAAAAAAACGATAACAAATATGAAACCCTATTAAGAATGGCCCATGACGAGCACAAGACTGTATACCGGCCGATAGACGAATTTGAAAATAAGAAAGAGAAGGTCGAAATTAAACAAATCATGCTGTAAGTTAATCATCTTTACTACCTACACTCTCCATTAAGTATTAACACACGACGATGAAATCCTCATAAAATTATGCTTCTTGCCAAGAAGCATGAAACTCCATTAGGTAACAGATGCTACAACTTATTGACTACAAGTACTGATCTTGAAGATTCGAAAAAGATCAGTATCTAAACATTAAACTCAATTACGATCCGTCCATGTCCAACGATGTCCCGGCATCGGCTTTTTGGAGTCATTCCACTGATGCTCGTGGTCCATCGCCACTGTATATGCACTGCAAAATTGACTATCACTATAGTATTTTTTTGAGCTCATCCCCTCTTGGAAGTGATGGCAACGGCATCAAGGAATCCTCTCGTGTCCGATTCTTCTCTCTAACCTAGACCCGTTCGATTCATTTAGGGTTTCATCTTATCAAACCGCTCTTTCTTCAATGATTAGTGAGCTAAATTTTTGGCAACCGAGAAGGCACTTTCCACTTTAAGAAATGAGCTTGATGGAGAGGAAACTGACGGATTATGACACGTTTGAAAGGTAAGATAATCTCTTTAAAAGGAAGTCCTTATTATCAGTTAATTAGATATTTATCTTGATATAGCCCATTAACTTCATAACTCAGGGACAAAATATGAGGTAAATCCTACGTGGGGGCCTAATCAAGTCCACATTCTTCCATTGTCAATACTGTTCCTTTTTCTTTATATAACCTTTCTTTTGCTTCACAAGATTGCATGAAAAAAATGTTCCTCCGCGCATGATTTCTTCCATATCAAATCAATTTCGTGTAAATCACAGCGATTCCACTCAAGGGAACCAGGAAAGGATGAGCACTGATTTGCGCATGTGGAGAATGTCGCCTTGAGGTGACAAGGTAATCGATTCCAAAATGCCTAGTTCGTAAATGAAACAATCGTATTATAAATCAAGAAATCCCATTGGACCTCGCGTTTTTTTGAGGTTTGAGAAAAAGCCCTGGAACGACCCTTTTGTATTTGTCAATCTAATTCAACAGGACACTGATTCATGGCTAGAAGAAAATTCATATGAACAGAACAGCCAACTATGTTATTCCATGCGAGAATTGGCTTATTCTATGCAACTTCATGGCCTAAATCGAGCCACATGGCTTCAAATGCGTCATCATATGTCTCAATAGCATTTGACGCAGATTCTTATCAACAATTGACTCTCCTTCCAGAAGATGATTGTTTATTTTCCTTTGGCCAAAAGAAACGCGATTTCATTGGCTTCAACTTGCAAAAGAACAGTGAACAACACAGTGAATAAACATGTAGGGAGCTCAGAACGTAATAGCTCAGATTCCTTCGAGGAGAATGAGAACATGTGCTTATCTGATGGACCATATAGAGACAAGTGACAATACATAGCAAATGGAAGTAGTCCTATGTACCGTACCAAGTGGGGGCATTATTTGCAAACCCCACCCTCCCCCCATTGCAACGACAATTGCTACATCATGCGAATAACTTTGATCGGTTCGATTGATAATGGACAAACCCGACCAGACTAAGTCAACTGTCGAATCTAAGAGACCTTCCTTGATCTCGTTCATGAATTTAAAAACATGAATTTTTCTTCGATATTAACTTATTAAGCCTAGATAGACAATGAAAAACTGAAAAACCTAGTCGGACTGACCGAGTTCAAGAAGGAAGGCGATTGCCGAGATCATCCGCCCATCTGCACTTCAAGCATAATCATGGGTTGGGTATCCGCTTAAAAAACCTTCCGAAACCTTTCGTACGTTCTTGAGCTTAAAAAACTTTCAAATAATTTTCTCTAGGGTTTGTTTTCGATATATGTTGTTGAAGAAGGCATGAATATCGTTTGATAGAGAGAGCCCTCACTAGCGAGAGTCAACAACAAAAAAGTTGGGGCCGAATAAATTTGTGCAACCGGAGATTTAAAGATTATTGGTGAGGGGACCAATAGAATACACTGAATAAGAGGGACAGCTGGGAATGATTCATGGGTAACCACACATATCTTCCTCCTTTACACCTTGCCATTCCCTTGAATAGGGGTGAGCATCGGTCCAGGGTGAACACTAGACCGACCCTGGACCGGCCCAACTCTGCCAGTCCTGGTCTAGTTTCCAGGGAGATTGGGTCGGTCTGGCCCTCCCTAGGGAATTCGTGGGCCAACACACTGTGTGAGTTGGTCCGCAATCACGAGTTTCGGTCGGTCCCGTCTGTACTCAATTCTAACTATAGGTTTACCTAATATTTTTATATAGAGAAAATCTTAAAATAAATAGCATCAACAACATTAAATAGCTCTTTAATGAGGAGTTCAAGTAATTTTATATTGTTCTTTAATAACTTAGGTTTATAATGTCTTTTACGACATCAATAGTTATAATTTACGGAGGAAAATGTTTCTGTGAGGAGTCTTCACGGCATCCAAAAAGGCACCTTATGGCATCCTCCTTTAGTATTCGTTCTCTTCTGTCTTATTTGTCTTCTTAGTCTTCAATTTGCCAAAATCGAAAAATCGCCACTTGACACTCACCTCGCTCACTTTGGGTCACTTGTACCGCTTGCCACTCGATGCTCGCTTGGCTTATTACTCCCTACTCGACATTCGATGCTCATTCTATTTGACGCTCACCCACTTGACCCTCGTCGCTTACCTTCCATAGTTGACCTCGCTCATCATTAAACGCATTGGGTCGGTACGGTCCTCGGTTGCCCTTTCGAGAAGTATAAAAAATGAAATAAAAAATTATTGGTTGGTTCTGGATTGACCTTGAAACCGGACCAAATCCATTAGGTCATTCTAGTTCTTAATCACTTTTTTAAAGAGTACAAAAAATGAAATAAAAAATTATCAGTTGGTCCCGGGTTGACCTTGGAACCAAACCGAACCCATTAGGTCAATTCGGTTCTCGGTTCCAAATTCAATAGGATCGGCTCTCAATCTCAAAAATTGAGGATCGGCACTATGCGGGTTGGTCCTAGGGTTAAAGAGTAGACCGGCCCAACCCAGACCATGCTCACCCCTACCCTTTAATATACCTCTATTCTTAGATAGACCTGTGTGAAGCTTTCCTAAGTGTAGCTTTTCACGTCATGGTCCAACAAAAACATGACCTCGCGTGAAATATGATAATGATGTGATATTCTTATAACACCACAAGAAGATCCTAAAGCGTCTTTTTGCTCTTGATCGAAGCAACCCCGAATATCCAGTAAACAGTAAAGCGAAAAGATTGAATTGGAAAGTTTTCTATGTATTCCAATATATCAATAAATAGAACACGAGCCTCTTTATTGGCTTTATTAGATAACTATTTAAAGTAATAAAATAAATATAATACCCAATATAATCAATCAAGATTATGCTTGGATACGCACTATAGAAGGAGATATATGCATAATCCTAAAATATATGTAGAATCAAATAAATATTCCAATATTGCCGATATATCATGCATTTTCATTTAGGGGTAAGTGATTTAAGGTTGTGTAAACCTTCCATGTGAAACTTAATAGATTTTTCATTTTTTGGAATCTGGAACTTACTATCCTAAAACTTAGAACTTACCTTATTAAAACCTAGAACGTATTACCCCAAAATCTTGAACCTACACCATTACAGGTTTTAAGGTCAGTTCTAGGGTTTACTTAGGTTCTACTCTATATTATTAACTAAATGATTGTAGTTCATCACTTTTAATGACCACCACTTGCTAACGTAAATGCCAATCGTCCTACATAATATGATTAGCACTAATATGGATAATTTCTTTTGATAAATTTTTATTTTCTTTTTTTTTCCTTATCTTTTCCTTCCTTTTTCTTTTTTTCTACTGTGGTCAGGAACATCGTCAGAACTCGCTGGGCTGCAAAGCCCTCGCTAGTCGCTAGTGAGGGTCGCGGCCCTTGCCTAGCCTAACCTTGCCATGGCCTAGCCGACCATAAGTGAAGGTGGCCTCATCGACAACTAACTAGGCCATGATAAGTTTGGTCTTGCCCATAGTTGCTAGCACCTTGCCTAGTGCCCTTTCTGATCACAATAGGTTAAAAATCATAGAAGGAAAATAGAAGAATAGAAAACAGGAAAGGAAAAAGCAAAGAAAATAATAAAACAAAATAAAAATTTAGAAAAACAAAAATTATGAAAAAATTATTTTACAAGGAGTCCATTCCAGCATTGATTGTGCTATATAGGATGATTAATGTCCACATCAGCAATTTCATATTTAAATTGACTGGATGGACTAAATTGGTTCAAATATGAAAATGTTTAAGATTAAATTAATTCAATTTGAAGGTTTATATAGTATGTTTAAGGCTTTTTTGGTACTTTTCCTTATCGTGGATGAAGAAAAAATATCAACTGATTTTTTTTCAATATGCTAATTATGAGTAAATGAGTTATACAGTCATTAATTTATAATCCCTGCTCTCACCCTTTCTTTCCCCAAGAAGATGAGTAAGAGATTTTATTTTTTTTAGTCGAAGAGTAAGAGAAGTTCAAAGTGGACTTTTTTTTTTTTTTTTTTTCAAATAGATCGCATTTAGTATAATTTGTAATTTCAGTAATGTGGATGGAGAGTAACCAAACCGTGTAAAGATCCACAATAATACACTTGTTTCCGTGGTTCAAATCGATCATGATATCAGTCTTGTTTTAATCAAAGAGAAACAAATCGACCTTTTTCTTTTTAACCCAAAACCCCAGATTAAAGCAGGCCTTTTGCTTTTCTTACTTTTTAGGTCAAATCAAGGACTTTTTTTTTTTTTTTTTCATTCACCTACATCAACTCTCTCTCTCATTCGCGGCCTTTCCGATTATGATCTCTCCACGAACCACTTAATTTGTGATTGGCGTGTTAATTTGTGGTTATCTTGGAATTCCATTAGCAGGGTTTTGATATAGACTTCATTGTAGGAGGAGCCTGACGATAAAGGGTGGGATTGTTTTCTTATTAAGTAGCTTCAATGCAATGAAAATTCCATAGGTTTGACAAAAACGAACCAAAATATACACCCGTAGAGATTAACCGAAAAGTACAGCCGAACAAAAAATAGACTAACCAAGAAGACAATCATGAGAGTCATAAAACTAGAAACAATTATTTTTCATGGGTCATCCTAAATTATAATAATCTACTTTGTTAAAATATCACACATCGCTTAATAATAGAGTTTATATACATATGATCTCTCTCCACTTATTAGTTTCATTTCTTATGTTGAACTTACTAATATGATATCAAAGATAACATCCGCCCTTTTCATATATATGTATGTCATCTAACACACTAAATTAGATTTGCCATCGATTTATAGAAGCTTGACTCTTTGCTCTACTGGGCTTGCTGGCAACTTTCACCGGCTTACTACAGAGTGAATGGCCTATTCCTTGGATGTGTGATGTGGTGACCCGTGGCCTATGGACTATACTTAATCTCTAGTGGAGATGAAATAAAATATATTATAATTAAAATGAGAGGAGATGCGATTAATATAATTATGTAGTTGAATTTTATACGCAATTGTAGTGTCTACTAAGGAATATTTAATTCAAACGTAATTACCCTATTCACCTGTAAGTGTAGGAAACGTCACTCCAGCTTCATCGAGATATCAAGAGACTAAGGAGGAAAAGAGACCATCACACGGGGCCAAGTTCCTCAATGCGTGGTAAGCTCCATGAAAGCACCTTTTTCCTTTGCCCTCTTGTGCATAGCCCCTATAAAGCTGGCCACTTCTTACACTACCTCTTCGTGACCCAACTTCCCACTTCTCTCTCTCTCTCTCTCTCTCTCTCTCTCTCTCTCATATGGATGTCAAAGGTTACACCAAAGATGGCACTGTGGATCTTCGTTGTCGCCCAGCCTTGGCCTCCAAGACTGGAAAATGGAAAGCCTGTGCTTTTCTTGTTGGTAAGCTAGCAAAAAAGGCCCGCCGTCTTACTTTACACTTAGATACTTCAAAAGTAACCCGAAGATTCTTCAAGATTCTTAGTTTTAATATATGACAGAGGTCACTGCTTTAATACCCCTCTCGGATTTCTACCTTTGAAGCTTACGTAGTTCATCTTGCATCACAGAAGACTCCATTTTTCTTTGATTGTTCTCTCTCTCTCTCTCTCTCTCTTTTATGATGATGATGCCCGAACTGATGTCCATTAGTTAATAGTAAAAGTTCAGAACTTGCATTATTTCAATGGAGCCCTTTTCCGCCAACAATTATTTATGAAGTGAAGTAGAAGGGTCTTCACTCATTCATTTAACCGTGTCGAATTTGCAGGGTATGAGGCATTTGAGAGGATGGCTTTTTATGGAATAGCATCCAACTTGGTGAACTATCTGACCACCCAACTCCACGAAGACACCGTGTCATCTGTCAGGAACGTGAACAACTGGTCGGGTTCCGTGTGGATCACGCCGATTCTCGGTGCCTATATCGCCGATGCCTATCTGGGTCGGTTCTGGACTTTCACTGTTTCATCTCTCATCTACGTCATGGTAATTACCACCCACTTTATGAATTTCTAGTGCCTATATTGCTGATGCGTGTTGACTGGCTGATGTCTATCGGCCTCGAGTTTATCTGGCTGATTCGTGTTGCATCAAAGTCTTGATTTTGCATGAGAACTTCATCATCGTTCGCGTCGAGATGGTCATGTTAGTGTGTTATTAGTAGTTCATCGGCATGGAGTAGCAACAACGTCTGCTACTGTAATGGTAGCTTTGGGGAAAGTTCTGGAAAAAGTTGTACTGTTTACATGATAGCGAACTATCAAAACAGAGCATGCCACTTGTTTGGAAGAAATCTGCTGAGACCCACTAGTGGTGGCCAATCGAGGAATAGGACTTTCAAGTTTATGGACCAATGAATTGGCGTTTTCAGACCCAAAAAAAAAAAAAGAATTGGCGTTGATCCAATGAACGAGCTGCATCTTTGTCCTCCACAAGCTTAATCTCACAGGCCCACCGTGAAGGGTCTCATTGTCTATTGGACCATTCGTGCGATGATTTTTTTTTTCCTTTCTGTTTTTATTGTTGAACTGATGGAAAATGAGCTTTATCTGACTTGATTAAGACATGAAACTTTGGATTCATCAGAAAACACCAACAGAATTCACACGCCAAGCTTATGCAGTCGGTCTTATTATCCAATCAAAAATGAGTCTGACATGGGGGCTTTCCTATTGTTTGCCTTTATTATTATTTTTTTTTGTGGTTTTTGTCTTGGTATAATTAATGATGTCTGTGTAATTTGTTCAACAGGGAATGATTTTTCTCACACTGGCTGTGTCATTAAAATCCCTGAGGCCAACGTGTGAAAATGGAGTCTGCAACAAGGCCTCCACTTCACAAATCGCATTCTTCTACAGTGCCCTATACATAATCGCCATTGGGGCCGGTGGGACCAAACCAAACATATCGACTTTTGGCGCTGATCAGTTCGACGACTTTAATCCTCACGAGAAAGAGCTCAAGGTGTCCTTCTTCAATTGGTGGATGTTCAGCTCGTTCTTGGGCGCTCTGTTTGCGACGCTCGGCCTCGTGTACATTCAAGAGAACTTAGGATGGGGATTGGGGTATGGAATCCCCACGGTCGGTCTGCTGTTGTCCCTATTTATATTTTACCTGGGGACACCAATTTACAGGCACAAAGTTAGGAAGACCAGGAGTCCTGCAAAAGATCTAATTCAAGTACCGATCACTGCCTTTAAGAACAGGAAGCTTCAGCTTCCTGATGATCCCTCAGCGCTTCATGAGCTCGAGCTACGATACTATGTTAGCAGCGGGAAACGCCAGATCCATCACACTACGGCTCTCAGGTATGCTAGCTGGCTACTCTGCTGATTACTGACATTTTGATTATTCCTCCAGTTTCATCCACAGCTCATACCTTTTGAATAGCCTTAAAATTAATGTGGATTGATGTTTATGCTTGCTTTGTTCTTTCCGTGCTAACAATGGGCGTCCGGGGGAAAATCAGCAGTGCAATCTTTAAAAATTGGAAAATTGGAATGACAGAACTATAGATCTTGCCGAGTTCACATGGTCATACTGCATACTCATGACTTTGACCAGTTAGAAAATTGGAAAATCTTACCCAGACTGTCGAATGTTATGAAATGACAAGTGAGATTCACTGATAGCGACGCAAGTGAATGAACTCAAGATCTTCTGTGATCATCAACTAAAGTCTGTCCCCATTTTCGTTGACGATGCTTTTCCTTTTCTTCTTCTTTCTGGTTTACACTACTTATCCTCTTTATCATGACTATTAAATGGTTGGTCGGTAGTGGTGGTGGTGGTGGTGGAGGTGGTGGTGGGGGTGGCTAATGAAAGATGGTTAATATGCCAAAATTCTCTAAAAAGTTCCATACCATTCTCTTATCTTCAAACATCAGAGACAAGGGTCTCTAGTAGTGTGGAAAACGAAGAGAGAAGCATTCTCATGTCCTTTAAAGCCATTGCACGGGAGGAGGTTTAAGGGGACCTACCATTTCATTTGAACAGCTTGGAATTCTGCTACATCATCAATTGCAAATGTGATTTTGACGAACTTCCACCCCCCCCCCCCTCTCATGTGCACTTATTTTGGATTCAAGTAAGGAAAAGTCGCAATCTTTGAGCAAGTTGGTCCGTATGTGAATGAAATCGTGCTTCAGTGTGGCCCCTAAGTAACCCCACCACTCTTCAGATTCTAATAAATGGCATGCCGGAATAACAACAGTGCGGTCCTCTCTCATTCATTGCACTCGTATGTCGAGAGAAGGAAAGACAGATTCTGCTGCACAATTACATAGGGACTTCATGTGACATGAAACCAAATTCCCTCTTTGTTTTGATCGACATTTTTTGTCTTTGAAGCCAAGCTTAGGCTATACAGCGATTTTCCCATGCATCTGTCAATAACATAAATCGGTAACAGATTGATCTGGTGTCCCTGCCGATGCATCTCAAAGTCTTTGGTTTAATGGCTGCATTAGTCATAAGTGTAGCGCACAACTCGATGATTGACCTACATGTCCCAAATCCTTAAGCAAATCACGAAAATGAACATGTCCAGTACCTCAACAAATAATTCCTATGGTCTGCTGTATCTAACTCAGAAAAAAATTACTCATGGACAGCAAATTGCTCATGTTCACACTCATTTCCCACGTCTGGACCACATCCACTTGTTCATGGAAAATAATGCTAATAGCATAGGAGACTTTTGTTTCACGTGTAAATCGTCGGTAATTTCTGTACTTCCCCCTGGGACGGGTATTCTTCCACACTAGTGATGGGCGAAGACCTCCACTTTCTGTTTTCGTAGCGAATGATCTCTGAAGTTATTGCACATAAAGACAGTTCTCTTATTTGGTCCACTAAGTGATGGCCTTTTCAAGGTGAGTGGAGTGATACATATCGACTTCCACTAAGTCAGATACTCAGCTTTTGACTCCTTGCTTAGGGATCCAGGAAATCGAACCGAAAATATATTTTCTTAATATAGAAACATTGTTGACGATGCCCAATAGTCAAAAGCAAAGGAGAAATTTTTCATTTTCTTGTTTTATTGATTAGATTATGGTTGGCCTGTAAGATAACTGGATTGCTTCATTGTTTTGTTCTTGCAGGTTCTTGGACAAGGCTGCAATAAAAGAGAGCAGCACAAATTACTGCAGACCACCCTGCACAGTGACTCAGGTTGAAGGCATGAAGCTCATTTTAGGGATGATCTTGATATGGCTTGTCACTCTAATCCCAAGCACCATATGGGCACAGATCAACACATTATTTGTCAAACAAGGCACCACTTTGGACCGAACCCTGGGGCCAGACTTTCATATCCCGGCCGCTTCCCTAGGGAGCTTTGTGACCCTCTCAATGCTCATCTCCGTGCCAATGTATGACCGGTACTTCGTGCCCTTCATGCGCCGGAAAACTGGGAACCCCAGAGGGATCACGCTGCTCCAGAGGCTTGGGATTGGGTTCGGGATCCAAGTGATTGCTATTGCCATTGCTTATGCCGTGGAAGTTCGAAGGATGCACGTGATCAGCTCCCACCACATAGCAGGCCCGAAGGACATTGTCCCCATGAGCATCTTTTGGTTACTGCCTCAGTACATCCTGCTAGGGATCGCGGACGTCTTCAATGCAATCGGATTGCTTGAGTTTTTCTACGATCAATCGCCAGAAGACATGCAGAGCCTAGGCACTACATTCTTCACGAGCGGGATCGGCATCGGGAATTTCTTGAACAGCTTTCTTGTAACAATGGCCGACAAGATCACCGGGAAGTTCGGACAGAAGAGCTGGATCGCGAACAACTTGAATGACTCTCACTTGGACTATTATTATGGCTTCCTTTTGGTCGTATCCACACTAAATCTTGGTGTCTTCTTGTGGGCATCTAGCAGGTACATCTACAAGAGGGAGATCAAAGATGTTGAGGGTTGTGAGCAAATCGAAGCCATAGCCATGGAAATTTCTCCTCTAGGGTTACAAGTATGAAGATATTTAGAGAGGAACAAAAAATCAAATCATAAAGGCACGCATCATCACATGTGGCGTTAATAATGCATTAGTCCAATTAATACAATCTGCTCAAAGAAGAGGAGAAGAAAAGAGCAAAAGAGAATATGATTTCCTCTAGATTTGATGTGCTGGTTATGAAGAATATGAGAGATTTCGACTGTATTAGGACTGTTCTATTGCTTTCTATATGCCTCTTCCCTTACATGGTCTAAATTTTGTTTTTGTTTTTGTTTTTGTTTTTTTCCTTTAGTGCTTGTAAAATTCAAAAAAGAGGAGGGTAAACCACTCTAATTGCCCACTTGATTACAAGATTATCCAATTGATCTTATTTGAAACATTCCTCAAGTTCATTTTGTCTTAGCGCTGAACCCCTCATTGCTTTAAACACAATCTAATTGCTCTTATTGATGAGATAACGCAAGATCCACTTTGATTCTTAACTATCATTTGAACATTTAAATAATTGTTTCCAAATGTCCTACCGAATATGTTGGACTATGATTGTGCAAACTTTTGAAAAAGATGAAAAAATTAGAAAAGAATTGAAACTCTCTTGTGCATACCTTGCACTGAATGAAAGTCCACCTCCAAGAGCAAACCCTTTGTTAAAGTCTTATCTCACATCGTTCGATTATTAGGTTTGACTGTGGCTTGTATGTATGTTGTCTTATTTCACCTAACATTTTATACTTTCGAATAGGACTTTTTGACATCCTTTGCCGCAATCATGTTTTCGCATGTTTTAATCTCACCATAATTTGCGCAAGGCAATGCAAGTTATGTTAACCTTCGCAAAGACTTCTACAACATTTGAATATCCAATCATTTCTTTTCAGAACAATACTTTGATTCTTGCCTTTTACACGGCGACTTTTTTTCGTAAGTTTCTTTTGACTTTATGGCAGGAGTCAAAACATTTTTTATTTATATTTTATGTACTAGAACCATCGCGCGTTGCGTGCGCCTCTTGCTTTTAATAAATTAATTCGGGTTTTCAGGCAGTGGCTAGTTTTTGAACTCAAAAACCGTTTAGTACTTTTTGGTGTTCCGGGGTTTTATAATTTTAGTCTTCGAAAAATTCTTTCGATAAGAAAAATGAATTAAAGTGGAGGACATAGTGGAGATATTTCTTTAAAGGATAATAGATAATAGGTGGGTAAATGCGGAAAGCCAAAAGCGAGACTGTTGGCTTAAACATGTAGATTTTGTCACAGCTTCGTCTAGGTATACATCTCGCCAATCCATACAAAAAATTCTACATAAGTTCCTTCATTATTAATAGGAATAAATGCACTAAAGTCCTAAAATTTATCACAACAATGTAATTGAATGTTAAAATGTTTAAAAAGTGCAATTAAGTTCTAAAATTTATTAACATTTTTCATTGTCAAGTTGGACAGAGTTAATACAATCACTTTTTTTTTTTTTTTGGTGATCCGGGGAACCCCGCACGGTCGACAGTCGGAGAGTAAACCCTGGAGTGACGCTAGCGAAGGACCCACCACCCCGACGCCACACTTAAGAATCCCTAGCGACCGTGAGGGGATTTGAACTCCTCCCCTTGCGTTAAGGGGAAAGAGCTCAAACCATCGCGACCACCGCAAGCGGTGGTGTTAATACAATCACTTGATACCATGAATTTAACAAATTTTTAAGATGGACTTGATTGTACAAACTTGACAAGTTTTATGATTTAATTGCATTTTCTAAAAATTTTAAAATCCAATTGCACATTTATGATAAGTTTTAGGACTTCTAGTATACTTATCTCTTATTAGGGTTAATACCCTGAAAAACCCCAAACTGGTACACTTGTGACAAATTTACCCAAAACTATTTTTTTGATCATGAAAAACCTCAAACTGGTACACCTATGACAAATTTATCCCGACTGACCATAAAAAAACCCTAAATTTGTACATTTATGACAAATTTACCCCAAACTAATTTATTCGACCGCAAAAAACCCCAAACTGATAAATTTATGACAAATATACCCTTCGCTAAATTGGATTAATATCACAAAAATATCATAAAAATTGTAAACTCTGACAAACGGATTGTAAAATCCCAAATTGGTATACTAGTCAATTGTCACGTGTCATTTAACTTAATAATTTGATAATAAAATTTAACGAAAACTAACAGAGGGTAAATTTATCACAAGTATACCAGTTTGGGGTAAATTTATCAAAGATATACCGGTTTGAGGCTTTTGGTGATAAAAAAAAATAGTTTTGGGTAAATTCATCACAAGTGTACTAGTTTGGGATTTTTCAGAGTATTAACTCCTCTTATTAATATATGTACTTGAAAATATTCGACATTTTTTTGGAAATAATTATTTTCTCACCGACTATTGACAAAAGTTGCAATGCATTCCTCCTTGTTTGCCTCACGTTGAAAAATCTCAATAATTATTAAATTTAACTTCAGTACATTTCTATTGCATATGACAAAATTCTATAGAAGAAAAAGACTGTCTAAAACCAGACATGTGAACGTGCACAATTGGTTACTTCTAAGGTCTACCCTGAGTAACTAATTTTGAGTGATCTTTTCGTCGGAAGTGTCAAGTAACATGCATTAATTTGGGTCTATATCTTAACAAAGGGAAAAGTGTTAAAAAAGGTCATCAACTGTTTGTTTTTGTGCCAATTTAGTCATACAACTTTTTTATTGTGTCAATTCAATTCTAAACATTTTTTATGTTATGTCAATTCAGTCCTTTCTGGTCAATTTTGATCGGATTTTGCTGACTGGACGCCGACCAGCTGACGTGGCCTGATTGATGCTGACGTAGACAACTTTTAATAATATTTTAATCTTTTTTAATCTTTTTCTTTTTCTTTTTCCTTTTTCCTTTTTCCTTTTTCCTTCTCCTCCTCCTTCCTCCAATCGATCGCCGGACCTTGGCAACTAGCCAGAGGCGATGGCTAGCGAGGTTGAGGTTGACCTCACCAACCACCTCGCCAGTGGCCGCAAGGGCGACCTCACGCTCGGCGGCAAGAAGCCAGCTCGAGGTCGCCTAGGCCGTGAGGGAGGCCTTGCATCGGGCTATCGAGGCTGGCCCTTGCCAAATCCGGCGAGGTTGAGCCTTGTCGGCCATGGGCGAGGCTCGACCCTAACCGCCCAGGCCTCGAGGGCGGCCTCACGCCCCGATCTGGCAAGGTTAAGCCTCACCAACCATGGGCGAGGCTTGACCCTCTTCGCCCAAGCCTCAAGGGTGGCCTTGCGTTGAGCTAGCAAGGCTTGCCCTCACCGGATCTAGTGAGGTTGAGCCTCACCGGCCATGGACAAGGCCACCCTCGAGGCCTGGGAGGTGAGGGTCGAGCCTCGCTAGCCCTGCGCAAGGTGGCCCTTGCGGCCACTGGCAAGGTGGCCGGCAAGGTCGACCTCAACCTCACCAACCGTCACTTCTCCATGTTAGTGTTGATTAGGCCACGTTAGCCGGCCAACGTCCAGTGAGCAAAATCCAACTAAAATTGACCGGAAATTATTGAATTGGCACAACTTAAAAAGATTTAGGACTAAATTGACATCAAAAAAAAGATTTAAAACTAAATTGGCACAAATGCAAAAGGTTTAAGACTTTTTTAACACTTCTCCCATTAACAAGAATAGTTGAACTAAGGGAAATTTTCAACTAAGAATATAAATTTAGGTCGATTTTTCAAAAGAGGCCACATAGGAGACCTTGTCTTACATAAGAGCTTGAAGTGGGCAATTTAGTTTCAAATAAAAACCCAAAGTGAAGTTGTTTTCTTCAAAGAAAATTCAAAGTAAATCTTGTTTCAAATTAAAATCTACATTAGCTAACTTAGTCTCAAATAAGGATCGAAATATGTGCAAGCTAAATTCAAACTTTTCAAACTTAATGAGTGTATGCATCTATTGTTGAACTCGGTGGATATGGGTATGAACAATGGTTTGGAGAATTTGTAGTATCAATTTCACCAATCAACATTCAGGTCCTCAAAGGACTTCATCTAATTTGAATAATGCACCAAATGAGCAGTTCTGGGATTTATTATTAATTTTTTTGGTTCGGCAGTTCTTGGAATTATTCAACTATTGCTTTTTATCATCTTTTTCCCCGCTAATCCATTCCCTCCATTTACTGGAATTTTCATGTTTAGTTAATTGTCTAGTAAAAGAAAGAAAGAAAAGTAGGAACAGAATGAGTAACATCGGATGAAGTCCACTTCAAGCTTCCATTTGAGACTAAATTAGTTAATTTAGGTCTTTATTTGAGAAAAGATTCACTCGACGTCATCTTTAAGAAAACTACTCCTTTTCATGTTATTATTTGATACAAGATCTACTTTGAGCCATCTTTTGAGAAATTAGCCCCACTTCAAGTCTATTTTTCTTGAGATAATTAGCTCTCAAGATGGTGACCAGTCACATAAATCTTGTAATGTGCAAATCAAATATTGTTGCAGCGTGCTAGTTAGCGAGTTTGATGATCAATGACCCTTATTATCCCATATCAACAGCCCTATACTTATTTAAAGGTATGTTATAATGCCTAAGGATGTCACCTTTAAGAGTGAAAATTATCAAAAAAGTCATAAACTTATTATAATTGTGTCAATTCATTCATAAATTTTTTTTTATCAATTTAGTTATAGACCTTTTACAATTGTGTCAATTTAGTCAATCCGGCTAATATTGGCCGACTGGCGTTGACATGAACAATGGTTGTCCGGTCAACACTAACGTGGTAATTTTTCAAAAAATAATTTTTAAATTTTTGTTCATTTTATTTTGATTTTTCCTTTTTCCTTCTATTTTCTCTTCTTCCTCCTTTGTCTACTTTTTTCCAGTAGTGGCCAACAAGGCTCCAGCTAGGCCCGCGAAGCCCTCTTTGGCTACTGGCGAGGCCTTGTCTGGCTTTGCCACGGCGTAGGTGACATGGTCTCATGGCTCACTCATTTGTGCTAAAACAATTGAAGATAGTGACATGTCAGGAGAGAGACATTTCAATGTTCCTTAAGATGGAGGCAAAACATAAATTGAGGAAGTAAAATTGATCTCGAAGTTATCTTACAATTTGAAAATTGATCCACATGCAAGGACTCGAACCAAGTCAGTACTCGATCACAGGCACTCTTCAATGTCCATGGTCAAATTTCAATAGTTCCCATTACCTAAACATCTTGATCATTTTCAAGACTTAGCCATGAGTTTTCAATAATCGTGTCCTGTTTGCAAAACGAGAATAGGCTGGCATTACTTAATGTCCATGCAGACATTATGCGAGGGCCATTTTCGGAAATTTCCTTTTCTCAGCTATTATTTGACAAGTGGAATATTGCTCGTGGTTGTTATAATATTACTATCCCTTTCGTAGGCTGCAAGGGAAGGAAGAACTTTGTGGCTTTTAACCGCTTGAAGCTTCCCTTGCAGCCTACGAAAGGGATAGTAATATTATAACAACCACGAGCAATAATGGTACGAAATCCCCATCAGCTATTATTAAAATTCGCAGAGTTATGCTTTTCCATTCTCTGTTAATAAAAACCGCTTTTAAAAAATTAAAAAAAAAAACCATTGCTCTTTTTTCGAGAGTATCTATCGGTAACTTATCAAGGCCTTTGTGATTACCAAATCTTTTTTATTGTTAGCAAATTACCAATTTACTAATTTTTATTTGCATAACAAACAAACTTAGGATCTTAAATGCACGATTTCTTCCACATTCTATGAGTAGAAGACCCTTCTTATAAATGTTATTAACCTTTGCTGGCATGCTTACCCTTGTCTGCCCTAGTGGGAACTACCCTAACTTGATTGCTAGTGGCTTGCTTCCTCGATCGACAAACTCCTTGGAACGCCTCGTGGACCGAATGAATAGGACATGCAACCTTTGCTATGATCGAATATATGAAGTTTTGGTTTTGCTTGCCAAAAGAGTCATGCATCTTGCTTTTCGGCAAAGTCAAAATATGAAGAAGAAAACTCAAGTGTGAAATGAAAACTTTGTATTAAATCTTCAAAATCAACCTTTCCAGATCGATGAGGAGGATCATACCGTCAAAGAGAATCGGTAGATACACACTAAATAGTCGAGACATGTTGTCTCCGCAGGCCTCAGGTTTTCAAACTTAACTGCTCTGGATGATGACATCAACGCAAAGAAAGCAATGAAAATGCATAGGCTTGTTGACTTAATGTAGTAATTAGATAGAAGACGGAGAGGCAATCCTTTCAACAACTCCCCCACAAATCACTGCATTTTATGCTCTTCACAATCATGGTCAGACCGACAGAGAAGCTTCTCAGACGGCTGTACAAAAGTTTCACGCAGGCGTATCGAACAAATTGACTTGCGTAGATGTTTTTACGAAGCATTGACGAAACTTGAGGACCCATCGGCCAATAAAATTTAGTGAATCTTGGTTGATTTATTTCATTCTGGCATATGTGCACAATCGACAGAATCAATCACGGCACAAGATTCATGCAGGATCAATGTAATTTCCTTATCATTTCCCTCTTACTTAATCGAAGTGTGGTTTTTTTTTTCGCTTGTGCTTCTAACGTGCGACTTGCATCCCATGTGCCCATCGCCTATAAATAATATTGATCCAATGTTGCTGTCATACCCGACATATTCGTTCCATCATATTTGTACTTTTATGGGAGGATGCAAGCTGGTGAACAAACGGTGCTTTACAAAAGGTAAAAGCTTCTATCTGGCAGTACTAGTACTGCAAGGAACATTCCTTATTGGTCCGTTCCGTGCCCTCATCCATCCAAATAAGTGAACATTCATGTGAAAATAAGGGCAGTGGTCGAATTGATAATTGAAAGGAGATGAGTCCCCAGTATATGACTGACTATTCTTTTTCGATTCTACGCAGATGGTGTATGTCGGTCAAGTCTGTAGTACTTGAGGATTGGCAGACGCTGCACATTGGGTCAGGGTAAGAAGTAAATTTCGATTTGGTAATCATGTCAAGACCACGAGACATTATCATGGATGTCTCTCATTTATGGATCCCGACATTTCGACAAAAAACATCGAAACTGCCCACGAAGACCTTTTTGACAAATTATCCACCAAATCAATTTAAATAATTACATCCTTTTGGCAATGTAAACATCACTTTTTCAAAGAAAGCCGCGTTCCGCCTACTTTACTTTATGAGAAATTGGTTCCATATCATCATCAATGGTGCCTAATCCCCTCACATAGTATTCTCTTCTGAATCTGTCTATTTTCGATTGTATCTTCTTTCTTATCTTTCTGAACCTAGAATCACCATGCACTTTCTACGTGTAAGTTTCACCTGTTGGAGCCCCCTGCCACCTTGAGAGCCGCTCTCTATATAATCCCACTTGTATCGAGTCATTTCTTCATCAGACACACAGCGCAGTTCGTTATTAGCGTGCTGAAAATGGCCTCGCCTTCTTCATTTGCAAAGGCCATCTTGACTTTGGCTTGCGTCGTCCTCCTTATGGGGGGCACGCGTGCTCAACTTTCGACTGACTTCTACGCCAAAACTTGCCCCAAGCTCTTCCCGACGGTGAAGAAAGTCGTGCGCGCAGCGATTGCCAACGAGACCCGGATGGGCGCCTCGCTTCTCCGCATGTTCTTCCATGATTGCTTCGTCAATGTAACTCTTCTTCCTCATCCACTTTAACTTCTCGACATTATTCCTCAATAATCAAGTGTCTTAAAAATTACTCATTCGTACATGCTTCTTTTATCATCCGTATACGTGCCATACGAGTTTTGTGGTCTGTTCATTCGTCAACAAAATCCCAACATGATGTTCTTGAAGTGTGATTTCTTGCATCGGTCAAGCCTAGAAAAGAGTCTCTCTTTTTCATCGTCGTCTAGCAATTGGCTAAATCTTTCTTTTCGTCATCCCTAGCGAGAATTCCGCATATTCAGAGAAAGGAATAAATCAATCCAACTTTGAGCGTCGGTTAGTCTTGTCCTTTTGTCCAACGCAAGTACGTGAAAAGAAACATATGACCTAGTAAATCATTTTGTGGGGGTACGTATCCCATGCAAAAACTAAAGAAAGCACTTCGACCTGGTAAGTCATCATGAAGTAAGATGTTGCATTGAAGTCGAGTCCAGATCCTATTTGCTAGATTTAAAAGCATAGTTTTATTGGCTGGGGATTGTAATATGGTCATTTGAAAAAGTCCTCGAGGCATACCTAAGAAAATTTTTGGCTTGTTAAATAACAAACCAAAGTCATTTCCTTTTCGATATTCATCGTTTATTTATTAGGGTTGCGACGGATCAAATCTCTTGGACGACACACCTACATTCACTGGGGAGAAGAATGCAATGCCAAACCAAAATTCCTTGCGAGGGTTCGATGTCGTGGACAGGATTAAGTCTGCGGTGGAGAAAGTGTGCCCCGGCATCGTTTCGTGTGCTGATTTGTTGGCGATTATCGCTCGAGACTCCGTTGGGATAGTAAGTCGTTGGAACTTAACTAGCAATGGAATAGTAGAGATGAAAGCTTCTGATTATTTTGCATGAGTAGTAAATTGTTGCGAATGAATTGGGCAGCTGGGAGGGCCAAGTTGGGATGTGAAGCTGGGAAGGAGAGATGCAAGAACTGCGAGCCAGGCAGCAGCTAACAATAGCATTCCTCCTCCAACTAATAACCTCAGCGCTCTCATTTCCAGCTTCCAAAATCAAGGCCTTTCTCTAAAGGACCTCGTCGCTCTATACGGTGAATTTCCCCTCCCTCCCTCCCTCCCTCCCTCTCTCTCTCTCTCTCTCAACCATTTGATATTTATATAGCTTGCCTTTAACAATTTTTACTAAGGCGTGCTTTAAGACATTTGTTAAGCACCGTTCAATACATTATATTCTAGAACACTTGATAAACATAAAATAAAATAAAAATAATAATAAAGATAAAAAAAAAAAAAAAAAATATAGAATATTGATTGTAAATATCATGAGAAAAACATGTATATACAATATTACAACATTTCTTTATTTATGAAAATCCATGATGATATGATGTTTTACGAGCAAGTACTATATAGACTAAATCTACTAAATCAAGTCAATCGCGTTTTGAAAATTTCACGAATTCCATACTGGATCCTGCTAAAGAACATAAGATTTCATGCAATTTTTTGCATTTTAATTGGTTTTGTCCACCTCATCACCCATAGACCTAGTCTATTCAGTATCCACAACATTTTTATATGTTCTAAATTACTCGAATTAATTCTTATTTTTATGTCATCTTACTCTTGTATACTCAGGAGGGCACACAATTGGGCAAGCAAGATGCACAAACTTCCGGGCAAGGATCTACAATGAGAGCAATCTTGACAGCTCATTTGCCCGAGTGGCTAAGAGCAACTGCTCAAGAGTCACCGGCGTCGGTGACAACAATCTAGCCGGGCTTGACTTCCAGAGCGCGACATCATTCGACAACTCCTACTATATCAACCTCATCAAGAAACGAGGCCTCCTCCACTCCGACCAGCAGCTCTTCAACGGCGGGTCCGCCGACTCGTTCATCAGGACTTACGCCAAAAGCCAAAGCACCTTCTTCAAGGACTTCGTGGCCTCCATCATCAAAATGGGCGATATCAAGCCCCTCACCGGATCCAACGGCGAGATCAGGAAGAACTGCAGGAGGGTTAATTAATTATTGATAAAAGGTGTTTGGCATGCCTAGCATCTATAATCTTCGAACATCGGAGAGGCAGTATCTATAATAGTGTGGAAAGCCAAGAGAGAAGCATACTTATGTCCTTTAAAGCCATTGTACTATAGGAGGTTTAACTTTTAAGGTTACCTCCCATTTCATTTGAACCGCTTGGAAATATACTACTCATCAATTGCAAAAGACGTAGGACGGTTAATTAATAATCGATAAAAGATGGTTGATATGCCTAACATCGCCTAAAAGGTCCAAACCATTTTTTTTTTTTTTATCGGTACTTTTTCGTCTAAGCCGTGCTTAGGTTGTACAGCCATTTTCCCATGCATCTGTCAAGAACATAAAGCGGTAGTTAAATTATCCGCTCTCCCATTCAACCAAAAAAAAAAATTCAGCTGTCCCTGCCGATGCATCTTGAAGTCTTTGGTTAAATGGCTGCATTAAGCCACGATAATGGTGTACAGTTTGACGATTGGCCTTCACGTCCAGGATCCTTAAGCAAAGCACGAAATTGAACGCGTCCAGTACGTCGACAACTAATTCGTATGATCTGTTATATCTTGCTCAGCGAAAAATTACTCGTGGATAGTGAATTGCGCATGTTCACACTCATTTTCCACGTCTGGACCACATCTGGACCACATCTACTTGTTCATGAAAAAAATGCTAATGAGGGAATCAGCGATCGATTTACTCCCCCGCTTGGGGATCCAGGAAATTGAACTGAAACATTTATTTTCTTGATATAATAAAAATTGATGGCGATGCCCAATAGTCAAAAGCAAAGGAGAAATTGCCAATTTCTTGTTTTATTGATTAGATTTTGGTTAGGCCGGGAATTAATTGGATTGCTTTTTTTTTTTTTTTGCCCTTTCCTGTTCTTGCAGGTTCTAGGACAAGGCCGCAATAAAGAGAGCAGCACGTACTCCTGCAGACCATCCTGTGAATCTGCCCATGTTATTTGTCCTGATGGACTCGGTCCGCCTCATGGAGGCCAGCACATCTCTATAAAAAAAAAAAGATTAAAAAAAAAAAGTCAAATAAGGCTGAGTAATCTTGGTTGAGAGACTGTCCAAAAAAAAAAAAAAAAAAAAATCTTGGTTGAGAGATATGACCAAAAAAAAAAAAAAATTCTTGGTTGAGAGAGAGAGAGAGAGTGGGGCCGTTCGTGAAGTAAAGAAAAAGAGGTGGAGAGCGTTGCTTTGTTGCTTCGAAGAGGCAGCTCAAATTGAACGATGAAACATTGTCGTAATTGACTCAAATTTCAATACATTGTTCATCAAATCAAAATCTACAAATTGATGGGAAAGTTACTAAAATAAAAATTATAAATCTACCGTACAAATATCAATTCAATCATAAATTTTTTTAATTTAACTTATTTGAAAATTTGTAAATACAGTTATTCTAATTAATTTTAACCGGTAATCACTAACATAGATGCTAATCATTTTAATTGGCACGATCGGCGTTAACGTATTTTTAATATTCTTTTATTTTCCTTTTCTTATTTATTTTCCTTTTTCCTCTATCAATCGCCATGGTCAGCAACCAACCACAAGCAAGGGTTGACTCTGTCAAATCTAGCGAGGGCGAGCTTTGAGGATCTAGCAAGGATTGACTTGCCTATGACTAGTCGCTGGCCATAGCGTCGGAGAGAGGAAGAAGGAAAACAAGAAAGGAAAAGGAAAAGAAAACAAAAAAAAAAATATATAAAAAAATAATAAATTTTTGTAGAAAGAATTAAATAATAAAAAATTATCCACATAAGCATCGAATTTGCCATGTAAGATAGTCGGCATTTATATAAGAGTTAATACTCCGAAAAACCCTAAACGGTATATTTGTGACAAATTTACCCCGAACTATTTTTTTAACCATAAAAATCTCAAACCGATCACCAGGTGACAAATTTACCTCGACGATTATAAAAAATCCTAAGCTTGTACATTTATGACAAATTTACCCAAAACTAATTTATTCGATGAAAAAAACCTCAAACTAGTAAATTTGTGACAATTATACCCTTCACTAAATTAGATTAATATCATAAAAAAATCACAAAAATTGTAAACTGTGACAAACGGAGTGTAAAATCCTAAATTAGTATACCAGTTAACTGTCATGTGTCATTTAAATTAACTAAAATTTAACGAAAACTAACATAGGGTAAATTTGTCACGGGTATCAGTTTGGAGTAGATTTGTCAAAAGGTATACCGGTTTGGGGTTTTTAATGGTAAAAAAAAAAAATTGAGTAAATTTGTCACAAATATACCAGTTTAGGGTTTTTCAAGGTATTAACCCTTTATATAATAGATTTATGACATTTTCATTACATATCCCACAAGTTGATAGGCTCTATTTGTTAAAATTCTTCTCCAAATTATCTCTCAAATTGTCCGACAATGGTTAGAGTCTTTCTCACTTCTTTTTGTTAATACGCTTTGTGGTGATGATATATTGTTGTTTTGCTGATGTAAAGAGCCTTCTACTAGAGAAAATATTGAGTGGTTTGCAGCTGCCGCGTCATTCACTGACGTGGCGTACGTTTTTTCACCTTAAACCAATTATAATTTGACACATATATACTAATGTGGATTTAATTAAATAAAATAAAAATTTCAGTCCACCTCACTTTTCTCCTTCATCTACATCTTCTCCTCCATCTTCGACCACCTTGAGCCCAACCTCCCTACCTCTCTCTACTGTCACCACCAACGAAGTTGCCAATGCAGAGTTCAAGTAGAGAATTATCGGGTGGAGTTGCAAATCTACAAGTCAATGGGGTAAGTACACTATCAGTGGCAAAACTTGTGTACGACGCTCACTTTTGTGCCAAAAGTTCTTTTTTTTGGATTACTAAGTGCACTATCATTTTAGTGCCAATACCGATGAAATTGGCCGAAAATCCGACATAGCACTTTTTTTATTATTTTTTGAAAACCAAACGATGCCATTTCATGTCTTTTCCCTAACATAGAAACCTTAAATCCTCAAATTGAGAGAGAGAGAGAGAGAGAGAGAGAGAGAGAGAGAGAGAGAGAGAGAGAGAGAGAGAGAGAAGGCATGTTGTCTTCTTCTTCCTTGAAGACCAACACCAGCAACGGCATCGGCACCACTAGCAGTAGCGCGACGCACCAGCGACACCTTCGACCCCTCTTCTTCCTCCTCCTCCTTCGCCCTCACCTCCTATTCTTCTTATCACTTCTTGCTTGAGCAACAATCTCAGTCTTTCCTCACTCACCTAGTCAAGCAACTACAATGGTGGTGAAGCAATCACAGGCGAACGATGGTGGCCGGGTGGCAGAAACCCTAATTTCAATCCTCATATGAGTTATATGGCGTCCTTTCTGTGAGGATGTTCACATATAACGGCAAAATAATGTCGTTTCTTGAGGAGGATGAAAAATGACGTCGTTTTAAAGCCACCGCAACTTTTTTTTTTAAATATAAAATTCACGTAATTAATCTGGTCGGAATCTCTCGCTATTGGCACCAAAGTGATCATTTTTTATTTCCGATTTGGCACTTGAGTGATCCAATAGAAACTTTGGCATCAAAGTGAACGCTATACACAAGTTTTGACATTGGCAGTGTACTTACCCCCAAGTCGACTATTGTCACTTGTGGCCATGGATCAACCATTATCACTGGGACCATTGTGTAGATTTGGAAATCCCGTCGTAAACAAAGATGGCTTCTAGACTACCATTGTAACGGGAAGGAAGCTTCCCCTTTGTCACCGGCCTTGGCTCGTGGTTAGCCCTATCCATGTGTTGGCTAGGTCCACCTTCATGTGTGGCCTAGCCAGCATTAAATAAAAAAGAAAAGAAAAGAACAAAAAGAAGTGGAGTGGTCGTGCGTGGGTGTGTGACCAAAAGTGAAGAGGAGAGAGAAAACGGAAAAAAAAAAAAAACTGTAGAAGAAAGGGAGAAGAGAAGGAAGAGAGCTGCAACTTTCTGGCTTCGATTCGAAGGTCAAATATTGTTGGAATCGGCTCAAATTTCAATATGTTGTTCATGAGACCAAGGGCTACAACTTGATGATTTTTGTTCGTCGAGAACCGTCTCTGAATTCTCCAGTTGCGGTTAAGATTTTTTTACTCCAAACTTATTTGTCTACTTATGTAGTGAGAAAAAGATAATTGTAATGTTGATGTTGAGTTTCGAGTATGTGACTAGAGAATAATACTTTGTGTATCTTACTATTCTTGGTGATTAGTAGATGTTTTTGGGTGGTCCGTGGTTTTTCCCGCATCGGGTTTTCCATGTTAAATCCTTGGTGTCATTATTAACTTTGTCTACTTATCATTTGGGCATTATATTTGCATATTGTGAGGCTATACATTGCTGGTTGTTGCTGGGGGTTAAGAGATTTTAAGTTGATTTAGTTTCGGGGGAGGAATTGATCCTAGATTGCGTTTGGCCGTGGTGAATTGTGTCCCCGGGTTCTCCCCAACAAAGTGGTATCACAGCAAAGATTGAAATTCTAGTATTAATGGAAGAAACTAGTAGCACCATGTTTAAGTTAAATGCCTTGAATTATTTTATTTGGAAGCCTCGGATGGAAAAAATGTTATATTGCAAAGACTTATTTGATCCTATTGAGGGTGATGAAGCCAAAGGAGATAAGGAAGACAAAGAATTGGAGAGAATGAATTGGAAAACGGTTGGTTTTATCCAACAATGGATTGATGATAGTGTGTTTCATCATGTTGCTCAAGAAACGAAGGCGGACACTTTGTGGAAGAAATTACAAGATCTCTATGAGAGAAAAAATCCACAAATTAAAGCTCTTCTAATTAAGTGACTTGTGAATTTGAGATATAAGGAAAGGAGTAATATGACGGAACACTTGAGTGAATTTCAAGATGTTGTAAATCAATTGACAAATGAGAACCATACATTTGAATTGGTGAAGTGGCAGGGTAAGAGAACACTCACAAATAAGTGGATGTATAAGTTGAAGACAGAAGAAAATAGTTTACAACCACGATACAAGGCTAAACTTGTTGTGCAGGGCTTTCGTCAAAAGAAGGGCATAGACTTTGAAGAGATTTTTTCACCGGCTATAAAGATGTATTCTATTCAAGTTGTTTTTGGGTTGGCCGCCAGTTTAAATTTAGAAATTGAACAACTTGATGTAAAAACAGCTTTTCTTCATGGAGACATAAAAGAAGAGATATATATGGAGCAACCAGAGGGTTTTGAAGTTGAAGGCAAGGAGCACCTTGTATGTAGATCGAGGAAAAGCTTATATCGTCTCAAGCAAGCACCAAGGCAATGGTATATGAAGTTTAAATCATTCATGGAAAAACAAGGATACGGTAAGACAAACTCCAATTCTTGTGTCTTTATGAAAAGATCCTCAGACAATGATTTTCTTATTCTCTTACTTTATGTGGATGATGTGTTGATTGTTGGGCATGATGCCAAGAAAATCAAGAGCTTGAAAAATAAGTTGAGTAAAGCTTTTGCAATGATCCTCAGTATGTTGTTCGTGAGACCAAAGGTTACAAGTTGATGGTTTTTGTTCGTCGAGAACCGTCTTCGAATTCTCCAATTGCGGTTAAGATTTTCTTGATCCAAACTTGTTTGTCTACCTATGTGGTGAGAAAAATATGATTGTAATGTTGATGTTGAGTATCCAGTGTACGACTAGAGAATAATATTTTGTGTATCTTACTATTCTTGGTGATTAGTAGATGTTTTTGGGCAGTCTATGGTTTTTCCCACATCGGGTTTTCCACGTTAAATCCTTGGTGTTGTTATTTACTTTGTCTACTTATCATTTTAGCATTATATTTGCGTATTGTAAGGCTATACATTGCTGGTTGTTGCTAGGGGTTAAGAAATTTTAAGTTGATTTAGTTTCAAGGGAAGAATTGATCCTAGATTGCGTTTGGCCGTGGTGAATTGTGTCCCCGGGTTCTCCCCAACACCATGGTCAAGCTAGTGAAAGCTAGGTTGCGGATGTGGAAGTCTCGTCACGAGCAACAACAACTCATGGACTGCCATTGTAATGGGAAGGAAGCTTCCCTTGATCGTGCTTGCGGTGGGCTCTATCTTCCTCCATCATTGCCCATCCTCTACTCATGGTCAGCTTTGTCCATGGCTGAGCCACCCCTCCATCGTCACAACGACTTGTGGACATTGCCTTGCGGATCTAGAGTGGAGTTAGGCCTCCAAATTTGATCTCGTCCATGGCCACAAGCCTATCTTGTCCATTGCTTGCGAGAGGCGGCAAGTTTGAAATTTCGACAGCCATGGATTGTGAGCTCAAATGGCCAAAGAAATTACAGAGGAATAGATGTTGGGGAAGACGACAAGAGCTTGAATGTAGTCCATGGCCGACGACTCTGCTAGTGGGGTTTAGCCTAATCAAGGAGACGACGACTCTGCCAACAACATCAGTGAGAGAGGAGCAAAGGTCAGGCCAGATCTGAACAATGGAAGAGAAGGAAGAAAGAGAAACTTATTTTTGTATTTTTTTTTTTAAATTCCAAGTCAGCGTTTATGTGTCAGTCTCTAATTGGATATGGATAAAAACACATATGCATGTAACTAGTGATAAATTATTTTGTATCCAACTATTCTTGATAATTAGTGAAAGTTTTTTAGTGGTCCCATGATTTTCCTCTCATTGAGATTTCCACCTAAAATTTGTGCATATTGTTTTTCTACTTTATCTTTAATTTTCAACGGTACTATATTTATTAGTTTGGTTCCTTTCTTTTTTTTAGTTCAAAGGAAAATTTTTATTTCACATAAAAGAGATACATAACTTTAAGAGAAAGCCAACCCCAAAAAATGAATCAACTTGATACCCCTACAAAGTCTTGCTTACCATAGCATCAAAGCACAACCAACAACCATCACTGAAACTTGAATCATCATCAGTCATAAGCACATGCCAAGATTTCCCTTTCTAGTAGCTACGGCTTTACCGAAAGGCAAAACATGCCTAAGTTTGACGTCCCTAGTACCATCCCCATATAGAAACAACAACACAACCAATAGGTTGAAAGAGCACAATTAACACCTTATGAATCCCAAATCTACATATTGATCGTAGTAGAAAAAGAACCAAATCTAGATTTAACTCTATATCAAAATAGAAGAATTGCAAAACAGATACCAATTGATCACAAAATCACTTTCAAATAAGCCCAACTTGGGAGAGGAGCTTCGGAGACTTGTGAAGCGCTTGACTTTCTGGAGCAAGCACCTAAAACCAAAGCAAGCAAGTAGATTTGGAGGGAGTAGATTCGTTCGAAGCACTTGCACTTCTATCTTCAAAGCTAACGAGGAGAAAGCTCTCCACTTTTGTGGAGGAAATTGACGACAATATCCATGAAATCAACGAAGAAGTCTTGAAGATGAAGAGATAAGGAGATAGACAAGGAAAGGGAGGGAAAGAGAACATTTCTTCCTCGGGAATAGAAACTTAGAGAAAGGGTTAGCGTCTAAAAAGGAGAGAAAACCCTAAGGTTTTTTTGTTGTTCGGGTTTCTAACCAAGATAGAATTGGATAAAATAGGATATGAACTTCAAGAAATTTTGTTATATCCTGTTAACTATTTGATAATTGCAGTAATAAAGTCGGATTCACATCATATTATATATACCGTTTAGTATAAATGAAAATTACTATAAATGAACCACAAATTTTACAAACAGAGATGGTAAAAATCTCTTGCTACACTTTTTCTACTTTTTTTTTCCTTTCTTTTTATTTCTTTCTTTCCCTTCCATCATTCTCTAATAATTTTTTTAAATAGAAAATTGTACTAATTCACCTAAAATCTAAAACACCTAAAATATGTAATAAATACATACTTATATAACAAATTTATTTTATAAGATAAAATTAAATTCAAATATATAAATAAAAATTAGATTAAATTTAAAAAAATATTTTTTTTATTTTTTGTTATTTTGAATTTCTTATATTAGAATTCAAATAATATTTATATTGAAATATAATTTCAAATTTTTTAATATAAAAAGTTTGTTATTTGAGCAAAATAAATTTCCTATTTTTGATATTAGAAATCCAATCCACATTTATAATATCTTCTCCTTGAAATAATTTTATTCGGCTTATATCCCTCTATATCCGATTTCATCTAGTCTTAAGTAGGCACCAAACGTAGGGTAAGATAAATTTATCTTGAATTTTATCCTAACTACCAAAGGCAGCCTTAGAGAAAGGGGAGGGGATGTCTTGGATGATTTGGGAGTTAATATTGCTGGAATTGTGACCATTTGTTACTGGGGTAAATTTGATTTTAGTTGGTTCAGTTTTGAGGAAAAAATCTATCCTGGACGGGTTTAAGCAGTAAATTGTTAACATTTCTCTCCCAATGGTTCCAACATCATCTGTCAAACAAGGCACCACTTTGGACCGAACCCAGGGGCCAGCCTTTTGGATCCCGGCCACTTCTTTAGGGAGCTTCGTGACCCTCTCAATGCTCATCGCCGTGTCGATATACGACCGGCACTGGGTGAGACAATTGGCAACATGTAGATTTTGTCATTAGCATACAAATTTGTTTCCGTATTCATCTCGCTACTCCATATATAAAATGCTTCATAAAATCCTTAAATATTAATATTGTACATGAAAATGTGCGACAGTGGTCTGGAAATAATTATTTTGTCATCGGGGATGGACGAAAGTTGCAAAAATCTTCCTTATTTACCTCACGTTGAAAATCTCAATATGGAATTAATATCGTACATAAAAATGCGCAACAACGGTCTGGAAATAATTATTTTGTCACCGAGGATGGAGAAAAGTTGCAAAATCTTCCTCGTTTACCTCACGTCCTTCCAATTTTCAACGCATTTTTATTGCATATGATACTGTTTTTTTTTTTTTTTGTCAGTCATATTCTATTCCTACTCTACATGCATACTTAGACTTTTGTCATGTCTCTTGCAAGATGAGAGAGTCGAAACCCACAAATTTACGCGTCCCCACCCCATTTCCATCTGAGAAGGTGGGGATTTGAATCCCTCACCTCCCCCTTCTACGTTGGAAGGGTGGCCAGTAGGGCGAATCCCAGTTTTCATATAATACCGTTTATTTAAGAGAAGAAAATGACGGTTCGGAAGATTCTTCCCAACCGAAGATCATGCATTATCTGTTCACCTAACAGATATGTATATTATTAGCTTAGTTGAAACTGAAGCAATGCTATCTCTTCTAATAAAACTATCATTTGTCAACAATGAAAGGAAAATCAAGGAGTGCTTGTGCTTGCTTACATCTAAGGTCCATCCCCATTGAATTAATTTTAAATAATCTTCTCGATTGAACTGTTAAGTGACATATGTTGATTAGGGTCTAGATCATAACAAGAATTTTCGAAGTAATTGGGTCCCCCAAAGGTGGTCGGTTACTCTAATTTTTGTAACGCAAAAATTAAATCATGTCCCCTACAATCCCGTGTCAACAGCCCCATACTTTATTAAGGTTCGTCAATAAGACCCTAACCAACCATCTTGGGATAAGATTATTTGTTCCATTTACCATCAAATTGAATTTTGATTTAGAGCAAAAGAACATTTAATAGGCGGACGACTCTTTCTCTTACATTTAAGAGGATGACATGGTGATAAGGAGGAGGGTGACTTGTTACGAAAGAGACACCTCAACTTTACCTGACATGGACGCAAAACATAAATTTTAGGAAGTCAAATTGATGTCCGACCAACCATAAAATTTCCATGTGAGGACATGAACCAAGTCAACGCTCGATTGTAGGCACTATTATAAGCGCATGGTCAGATTTTCAATTGCTCTCATTACCTAAACATTTTGACGCTTTTTCAAAACTCAGCCGGGAGTCGTTGATCATGTCCCGTTTGCAAAACGGGAGTCGGACACCACAATTTAATGTCCATGCAGGCATCGACTATCAGTTGACACATAGAATATGCCTTTCGGACCAGTTTCTAGATTCCTTCGTGTGGTGAAAACTCACAGAATTTTCCATCATCATTACCTTGTGTCCTGTGAAAGTGATAGAAACATCATAACAACAACAGTCAAATAATGAAAAAGCCCATAAAATATTTTAAATATGTGGAATTTGATTGTTCTGCTCTAAAAAATGCAGATTTATTTTCGCGCCGGTAAATTTAGGTAGATGTTGATTAGTGTCAAGAATCTGTTGACAGAAAAAATGGCTGGCGATATATATATAAAAGTCGTTGGTAACATATCAATACTTTTGTATATTATCAAATATTTTTGATAATTTGCAAATTATCGATTTTTGCACCGACTTACTTCTACATGATACTCCATGCATGGGTGTTCTCCCAAATCGTATGAACAGAACATCCATCTTAAGAACGCAGGATACAAACTTCCAATCTTTGATATGGTCAATCATAGGGTCAAGTATATGGAGTGAATTCGACCAAAAAAAAAAAAAAAAAAGTACATGGTGTGAAGGTTTCGCTTGCCAAAGAAGCATTGCAGCATCCTTTTCAGCTGAGGAAATACGAAGAAGAAAACTGAAGTGTGAAATTAAAACTTAGTATTAAATCCACAATATCAACCTTTTCCGATCGAATAAGAGACACACCGTCCATAGGTAAACAAATACTAAATAGATAGGAACTGTTATCTCCACAGGCCTTGAGCTTTTTATATTCAACTGCTCCATATGATGACATCGAGACAATGAAAGCAATAGAAATGCGTAAGCCCGTTGGCTTCAGTAGTTATTAGATAGACGAGACGACTAAGTCACGATCGTTTCAACAACTCCCCCACAAATCACTGCATTTTCTGCGCTTCACAATCACGGTTAGCAAAACAAAGAAATTTCTCAGACCGCTCTAGAAAACTTTCATGCTGGCATATCGAACAAATTGACTAGCATTGATGTGTAGAATATATGTACGAACTTGAAGACCTATCGACCGATGAACTCTAGTAAATCTTGGTCAGTTTATTTCATTACGGCATACATGCACAATGGACAAAATCAATCACAATACAAAATTCCTCTGTGGTTAGCATGCAATGCAGTTGAAGTAAAATATGTTTATCGCCTATAAATGATGTTGATCAAATGTTTCTGTCAAACCAGACATTTTTGAACCGGCATATAGTAGATGAAAAGATATGATTTCACATAGTTGGAACGTTGTGGATGGATGCAAGCTGGTGAACAAACGGTACTTTACAAAAGGTCAAGCGCTTCCATCCGGTAGTACAAGTACTGCAAGGGACACTCCATATCGGTACAAGGGGGAAGAGGCCTTCTTTCCCTTTTTCCGTCCTTATCTCACATATATATCTCATTAATCCGAATAATTAGTCATTTATATAAACAAGGTCAGTCGTTGAAATAGGTAATTGAATATATTAACAATTCACGGATGGAGACATATTGTGAGGGGGAGGTTATCGTCCAGTGCGAGGAACTTGAGAAGTGATTCTTTTTGTAGCACATAGTGGACACATAATAAGTTTCCATGGTATCATGTAGGGGAGAGTGGTTCTAAGGTTGGGCCGATGCAACCCTGGAACCTAGGCCCTACCTACACAAGTATATATAGATAGAACTAACCACGAAGGAAAACTTCAAAAAATTTATATAGATACAACTTGAAACTATACTTAGATAAAACATAAATCCTAACATTTACTCTAGACTTTAGAAGGAAACTATGATGCATATGACTCAATGAACACAAAGAATGACTGAAAAATCACATCTCGATTTTTCTTATGGTCATTTAATATTTTGTGCATAACCATCTTTAGAAAACTTTGAATTACATAAAATTTGAAGCTTTTACTCATGGAGCTATCCAACCATATATGTCATATGACTATATAAAAGCACGCTAAGCCTCCTAAAAATATAAAGAATTGACACAATATTGATAAGGATCAAAACTCTTAGAGGATCCTTCGTCAATATTGACCATTATTATGTAACAATTTATTTATCTATGCTTTGATCTATATTAGGCATCTCTTTTAGAAAGTGAAGTTGTAAAAGAATGAGTATACGGCCGTTAAGTTCGAAGTAATTTGAGTTGGCAAAAGCTGTACATTGACCTAGGGTTAGAAGTGATATTCGATTTCCCCATCCCACGAATAATTAAATTCTTTCATGTGTAGACCACAAGACATTATCATCGATGGCTCTCATTTATGGATCCCCACTTCTGGACAAAAGATTAGAACTACCCACGGAGACCTTTGACAAAATATTCACCAACTCCACTTAGAATTATTGCATCCTTTGGCAGTGTCCACATCAGTTTTCAAGAAAAACCGCGTTTCTCCTACTTCATCAGACTCGTTCCGTATCTTTTTTTTGGTAAGGATTCGTTCCATATCTTCATCTCTTGATTATTTCATCTTTTTCCTCTTTCCGAACATAGAATTGCCATGCACTTTCTTAAGTCTTCGTGTCAGGTCACCTGCTAAATCGCTTGTCACCTTGAGAACCCGCTCTCTATATAATCGCGCCCATATCGAGTCATTCCTTCATCAGACACACCACAATTCGTTAGTAGTGTGTGCAGAAAAAAATGGCCTCGTCTTCTTCGTTTTCAAAGGCCGTTTTGGCTTTGGCTTGTGTCGTGCTCCTTGTCGGTGGCACGAGTGCCCAACTTTCGATTTACTACTATGCCGAAACTTGCCCCCTACTCTGCCCGACGGTGAAGTCAATCGTGCAGGCAGAGATCGCCAAGGAGGCCCGCATGGGTGCCTCGCTCCTCCGCTTGTTCTTCCACGATTGCTTTGTCAATGTAGCTTCTCTTTCTCATCCACTTTAAATTCTCAACATTCATTGCCGCTATTTAAGACCTATTCATACATGTTTCTTTCGCCATTTGTATGTGCGTCCTACGAATTTTGTGGTCCATTGATTCGTCAACAGAGGTGTAATTTATTGCATTGGTGAAGCCTAGACGACACTCTCTCCATTTCTTCGTCGTCTAGTAATTGGCTGAATCCTTCTTGTCCTCATCTATTGCGGGAGTTCGACATAGTCAGAGAAGAATAAGTAAAACAAAGGTTGGGCGTCGGTTTGTCTTGTCCGTGGTCCAATGCAAATACGCAAAAAGAAACGCTTGACTTAGTATGTCATTTGTAAGGTACGAATCCCATGCAAAAACAAAAGAAAGCACTTTGACCTTGTAAGCCATCATGAAGAAAGATACCGTGCTGAAGTTAAGTTCCCATTTGCTAAATTTAAAAGCATAGTTTTATTGGCTGGGGATTGTAATATATCATTTGAAAAATTCGTCGATGCTCATAGCTAAGAAAGAGTTCGGTTTACTAAACAACACATCAAAGTCATTGCATTTTCGATATTAATGGTTTATTTATCAGGGTTGTGATGGATCGAACCTCTTGGATGACACACCTACTTTCACCGGAGAGAAAAAAGCAGCCCCGAACGTAAATTCCTTGCGAGGGTTCGAAGTGGTGGACAAGATTAAGGCCGCAGTGGAGAATGTGTGCCCCGGCATCGTCTCCTGTGCTGATTTGTTGGCTATTATCGCCCGAGATGCCGTTGAGATAGTAAGTCACTGGAACTCGACTAGCAATGGAATAGTAGAGACGAAAGCTTCTGATTATTTTGCGTGGGTAATAATTTGTTGAGTATGAATTGGGCAGCTGGGAGGGCCAGGGTGGGATGTGAAGCTGGGAAGGAGAGATGCAAGGACTGCGAGCCAGGCAGCAGCTAACAATAGCATTCCTCCTCCTACTAATAACCTCAATGCTCTCATTTCCAGCTTCCAGAATCACGGCCTTTCTCAAAAGGACCTCGTCGCTCTATACGGTGAACTCTCTCTCTCTCTCTCTCTCTCTCTATCTCTCCACCAGAAGATATGTATATAGCTTGCATTTTACGAGGTTTACTAAGGTGTGCTTTTGGGCATTCGTTAAGCGATGTTATAAATTGAATTTTTATAACACTTGATAAGTATACGGAATCCTCATAAAATTGAAAAAATCGGTACATACAAAATTACAGCATTTCTTTAGTTGCAAAAATCTTTGAAGATATGATTTTGTACGAGCAAGTACTATAGAGATTGCATATATTAGATCAAATCTGTCACACATCAAGAATCTATGAGATCCACACCGGGTCCCCCTAAAAAACCAAACTTTTCATGTAATTTCTGCATTTTAATTGGATTTGTCCATCTTATCACCTACAGATCGAGTCTATATAGTATTCTTAAATACTTATTTGTATGCCCTCCTACTCTTAAATATTCAGGAGCACATACAATTGGGCAAGCAAGATGCACAAACTTTCGGGCCAGAATCTACAACGAGAGCAACATCGACGGCTCATTTGCCCAGGCGATGAAGAGCAACTGCCCGAGCGTCACCGGCGTCGGCGACAACAACCTGGGCGGGCTCGACTTCCAGAGCGCGACATCATTCGACAACACCTATTACATCAACCTCATGAGGAAAAGAGGCCTCCTCCACTCTGACCAACAGCTCTTCAACGGCGGGTCCACCGACTCGCTCATCAGGGCTTACGCCCAGAGCCAAGAGACCTTCTTCAAAGACTTTGTGGCCTCCATGATCAATATGGGCGACATCAAGCCCCTTACCGGATCCAACGGCGAGATCAGGAAGCAATGTAGGAGGGTTAATTAAATATTGATGAATTTAGGGACTACGTGTACTCCATCATATGGAGTTTCGGTAATAAATTGATGGAGCTCTATTTCGCTTGTGTTTGTCCGCTTTGGAAGCTTTTGTTGTCGTGTGAGCGTTGGAGAAGGAATTGTAAGAATCAAATGTTGTAATAAAAGTCCTGTCGAGATTTCGTCAGCTGTTACCCATACCTTTGTTCGAAAAATAAAAATTGTTAGGAACTGCATCACGATGTTTACTGATAGACACTACTCCTTAACAGGTTGCACTATAAATATTAACTTCTCTATCATCTCGTGGGAATCTAGCATGTACATCGACAAGAGGGAGATCAAAGAATTTAGGGGTTTGTGAGCAAATCGAAGCCAAAGCCTTCGAAATTTCTCCTCTGCGGTCGGGTGTATGAAAGATGTTCAATTACAGTGGTCCACAAGATGAAATCACCAAGGATTGTGTCATCATACTTCTGGAAGAGGAGTGATTATCCGGCTATGCTGTAGCTGAAACATATAGCATTAATTATCCACCAATCAAGTTAATACATTCTGCTCAAAAAGAGGAGGAAAAGAACGTAAAAAGAAAACAATTTCCTCTAGCTTTCCTCTATTTTTGAAAAATACAGTGGTGATATGCCACATAGAATTACTCGCAACAACTGCCACATCAGTAATTTTTTATGTAAATTAATCGAAATGTCTATGTTAAAATTTTGCACAAAAATTCAAATTAAAGTGGTAAATTTTTTTTTTTTAAAAGGATTGAATGAGCCTCCACACAGTAGTTTAGAACTAAGGTAATTTTCCCTTAAAAAAGTAGCATGGGACTAAGGTAATTTTCCCCTTGAAAAAGTAGCATAGTTCTCTCTCTACCTTCCTCGATTAAGAAATAATTGTCGGTCGAGGGAGCCTCCATCTTCTCAATTCGAGTTGAGATTATCTCTCTCACTTTGTTCCAAGTATATTTTATTGTTTTCATCTAATTTTTTAATCTTTTTCTTTGCTCACTATTGAGGCTCTTCTTCGCTGACTTGGTGTATTTGCTTCTTCCATCGTTAGGAAAGAGTTCCTAAAGTTCTAGAAGTGGTTATACGATTTTTCTTACTTTTGAATGCTATCATCTCTCAATCTAAATCTAGATCCGATAGCTCTTTTCTCCCAATCTAAATCAAAATGTAGGAGTTCTTTAGCAATGTTTCTATGCTCGTCCAATTTCTCATAATTTAAATCTAGATTTGGGAGCTCGTTAAATTTTTTTTTGGTCTCTTTGTACGATGATGATGTTGAAGTTGCTGAACTTAGGTGTGCATCATCCAACAAACTATCGCTATTGAAAAATGGGATTACGATTTTTGTGCTTATTACTAATGTCGCGATTTACCCTCGGCGGGAGGGAACGGGTTTAGGGATATTGCCTAAAGGACAAGCCTAAAGCCCATCCTTAGGCGTGGGCTCTCCCAAGCTCATACCCCACGTGACATTACGATATTTTTTAGGAATTTTGCATAAAAGGAGTCGCCACTAGCCTATTGGGGTTGGCTAGAAACCAAGTGTGGCACGGGAGTATGCCGCACTTCCTACGCAACCAGAAAATCTAAGGTTGGGGACTTGATTACACTAATTGACCAATTAGTGCCCTTTCAGTACCTAATCTTGCTCATTTTAGCAAAAAAGTAATAATTTTTGCAGATAGTTTGGATTGATTTTATACATATCCACTAACATGTGAGGTAATCATGCAGGTGTGCAATCATTAAAGTAACAATCATAATTACCTAAATCCTAATTGCAATAAAATTTAACACGTGTAATCGTTCGGTTCAGTTAGGAGCGGGTGGGCCCGAATCGTGGCCCCAACGCAAGAGGTCTCCCTCCTCTCTTTTTAAAACAAACCTGGCCCACAAGCCCAAACTAAATCAGCCTAAGCCCACAAGCCCAAAAGTCAGATGGCCCACTACGACGGGCCCATGTGGATAGAAAACCTACTCGAGAAATTGCACTCGGCCCAGCTCTTTTGACCCGGTTTGGGCCTTCTTCTCTAGGGCTACTTTGCGACGCCGGAGGGGATAGCGAGGACGTCAGCGACTCGGTAGCGGCGATGCGGTGGGCAGTGGCCGTGAGTAGCGAGGGGCGATAGCGTCATCGAGGTCTGCGAGGATGGGCGGCTGCTGCGTCGGGGGCGAACGGAAACAAGGGCAGCCGTTGCGGCGAACGACAAGGGTGGTTGGTCGCCGGTGTTGTTCGAAGCTCCAGCGAGGGCAGCAAGCACATGACCAAGGGCGAACCAGCAGTGAGCAAGGGGATGCAGGTGCGAGTGTCGCTCGGAGAGGAAGCTCGAGTGGACCAACAAGGTGGCAGGCGGACCAGCGAAGGGTGGACCAGCAGCAAGCAAGGGTGGACGAGGGCGCTACTAGCGTCGCAAGGCTGGCGGAGCGCTGCAGCGACTTGGCAGAGGGCTTGGACAGCAAGGGACGCCGAGGCGGAGGTACAAGACTTGTCAGCTGATGAACTCTAGCAAATCTTGGTCAATTTATTTCATTACGGCATACATGCACAATAGACAGAATCAATCACAATACAAAATTCCTCGAGTTTGGGACACCTGGAGTGCCATAACTTGGCACGGGGGGACACTTAAGTGCCATAACTTTTTTTCGGTACACTTAAGTGCCACTTTTTTTCAAATGGGACACTTAAGTGCCACCTCCGGCGACCTTGCCGGAAATCCTACGTGGCACGTGTTTATTATTTTTAATGCTTGCGTGACTCGCCGGAGAGCTGAGTCGGCGCGCCGACTCAGCAGAAACGACGCCATTTACATAATAAAAAAATTAATTAAATTAAATTAAAACTTAATTTTAATTAAAAATACTCTAAAATTTAAAAAAAAAAAAAAAAAAAAAAAAAAGGTGGGGACGAAGGGGCGGGCAGGCGAGGGCTGAGCCCTCGCCGCCGCCGCCTCCCCCCGCCGTCGCCGGGAAGGGCGGGCGACGGAGGGGGAGGGTCGGCCGCCCGCCCCTTCGTCCCCCACCCTTTTTTTTTTTTTTTTTTTTTTTTTTTAATTTTTAATTTTTAGAGTATTTTTAATTAAAATTAGTTTTAATTTAATTTAATTAATTTTTTATTATTTTTACACATCAGACGCGAAACGGCGTCGTTTTTGCATTTTTTTGCCACGTCAGCATGCAAAAACGACACCGTTTTGGACCTCCATCGCTGGAAAATTGCCACGTCAGCCGTTTGGCCGGATTTTCGCCGGAGTGACATTTAAGTGTTCCATTTTACTCCAATATTGGCACTTAAGTATTCCATTTGAAAAAAAAGTGGCACTTAAGTGTACCGAAAAAAAGTTATGGCACTTAAGTATCCCCCCGTGCCAAGTTATGGCACTCCAGGTGTTCTTTACTCAAAATTCCTCTATGGTTAGCATGCAATGCGGTTGAAGTCTATCGCGACCTAAAAATTCCAGTGCACCACCTAGACTTTAGCTTAATGGACTACTAAGTTTTAAACTTAGCTCGGGCCTTCCCAAGTCTATACCAATTCGCGACTTAAGGTTCAAGTTTTTTTTAAACATGCAGATGAATTTTATCTAGGAGTCGCCACTAATCAGTTTTCGATAGGTCGATTAGACACCTAAATAAAATAATGGAAAAAATATTTTACTTCTACGAACCAGATATTATGGGTACGGGGACTTGATTACACTAGATTTTTCTAATACCCTTTTGGTACAATTTCATTTTGCTTAATTTTAACTTAAGCTAACTAACATGCAAATGGTGATCATGCGAGTACACAATCAATGAAATAACAATCAATAAATCGAAATGTTAGATTTGTAAGAAATTATAAACTATAACTTTATTAAGGTCTATCCTCTAAAAGAAACATTTACAAAAATGCTAATAGAAACGCATGCCCTAAACATGATTTTCTAAATGACATGATATCTAATTTTTTTCTTTTTTTATATTAATTAAATGTAATCTTAATTTAACTCAACATGCATGAATTTATTTTAATGACATGCGAGATGCAATTCACTATTTGGCATGACTTAAACTTATCACTATATGTATGCAATCTAATTTATATAATCCTAAATATGCATGAATTTTCATGGTACTTCTATATGCATATTCTTTTTATGATTTTTTTAATGATGATTCATTTTTTAATACATATATGCAACCTATACTAAATAATGATGACATAAAATAGGATTAATTATGAACTAACCTATTAAGCAACAAAGTAAATGACCTTTGTATTTTTTTTAAATGACTTAATAATTCTTATTAAAAAGAAATTAACATAATGATACAATTAAACAAAGCTACATGATGGGGATTATAAAACATTAAACTATGATTCACTAATTAAAGCGCAACATGTGGTGTGCATATTATGAAACCTATATGACCTAAATAACATTTTTTGTTCCTTTTTTAGTTTTGGTTTTATTAAAGGAAAATTATCTTAATTTTATATGAATCTTAAAAATCAAAATGCATTGTTTTAAACATGAAATGTGTATGGACCTAAGTACCTAAGTTCTAGGTATGACGTAATTTTATTAATAAATAAATTCTAATTAAATAAACCTATTATGCAAATTAATTAACATGTACCTAATATTTTTGATTGATTTTTTTATTGAAATTAGGAATTAATAAAAAAATCTAATTAAACTATCTAAAGTGAATAATTTTCTCGTTTATTTTAGGAATCAATTTAATTTATCCTATCTTAGAAAACTATTTTTTTTTTTTTTAAATTATCAAGACGTGCCAACATTATTTAAAAAATATTCCTAACAAAAATCATCAATTTAAAAATGCAATCTAAAAATTGTAATCCTAAGAATGCAATTCTAATTTACTAAACCTAAAAATGCAGTCCTAATTTACTAAACCTAAATGCTCTAATGCAATATTTAGATTTTTATGTACTTTTTGATTTTTATTTTGTTAGTTTTTTTTATCTTTCCAAAACAAATAATTATTTTAAAAAATCAAGATAAGAATTAAAATAACCGAAAAAATAATCCGTCATCTCACGAATTAAATTAACAATTATTTTGACTCTAAACATCACAACATGCATTAATAATTATAATGATTTAATAATACCTAAAAATTAAAGTAATTAAAAAAATGATACGATGTCTTACGGATCAAATTAATAATTACAATAATTTTGGGTAAAACACACAAGTTAATGCCTAAACTATACAAATAATTAACATCGATATATCATATTCTAACTTAGTCACTAACACAATTTAAAATAAATAAATAAATGGATAAAAATAGAATAAAAATGAACCACCGAGGGGAAATACAACGGCCTCGACAGAGGGCAGGCGCAGGTGAAGGAGGCGATCTGCTACGGGCGTCGATGAGGAAACGTCAGGGGGGTCGGTCGCTGGTCGGAACAGAGGCGGAGCTACGCGGATAGGCGATGGCAACTGCTAGCGTCACAACGGCGAGGGGCGGAACGGCGAAGTAGCAAGGCGAAATCGCAGTGAGCTTCGGCTCCGGACTACGTCGGTAAGGGGGCTGGCAGGTGTGAAGAAGGTGGTGAGCAGCGGCAGTGAGGTGGCGAGCAGCGACGTCGTAAGCAGAGGCGTCAGGCTACTGGAACTGGTTAGGGCTACTGTGGAAGGAGCGGTGGCGGCTCGACTTGCGCTGGTCGCAAGCATTGGGCTGGAAGGAAGTACGGCTACTGATTGCTGGTGCGGCGGCGTCGATGAACACAACAATGAGCGAGTTGGCAGAGGTGTTACTCAGAGGACAGAGGCTAGCAGGCGCGAAGGCGTGGTTCATAGAGAGGGGGTCGTTGGGTGCTGTCTCATGGGCGAAGGCACAATGATGTCGATGGCGGGGGGATCGCGGAGGCGCAGGGGTGCAGGAGCAGTGGCAACCCGTGGCTATGGCTGGCAAGGTGGCGGCGGTGAAGGCGCGATGGCCGGTCCGGCGCGGATGGGCAAGTAGCAACCATGAAGGAGACGATCGGTTGCTGTTCTTCTTTTTTCCTTTTTCTCTCTCTCTCTCTCTCTCTCTCTCTCTCTCTCTCTCTCTGCTGAGCAGTGCCCTCACGTCTTCTCCCTTTGCTCTCTGCCTTGTACTTTTTTTTTTACACCCAAAATCGAAACCCCTTTCTCCTTTCCTTTCTCTCTTCTTTTTCTAACTTTTGACTCTTGTGTTCTTTTTCAACTAAGTAAGAGTCTTGTGTTCTTTTCAACGAAGAGAAACTCCCCCGAGAACCGAGCCTCACACTCTCTATTTATCGGGAGAAAACTTCAGTAAACAAATGAAGATTTCCCAAAATTCACTCAACCACCCAACAACACCAAAAAATATGGCTCCAAAATCACACATTTGTATTTTGAATTTTGAAATGTGCTTAACAAGAAATCAAAAATTTTCAAAGTCTCCCTCCATAATCAAATGTTTTGTTTTCTTTATTATCTTCTATTTCTAAAAGATAAATTTAATCCTAAATTAGGTATTAATAGCTGTCCCTCTTTGAAGGGAAGCTCATAGAGGTTTCCTTCAAAGATAAATGGCACCTAAATTTAAGCCATGCAAAATGAATATGAATATGCAAATGACTTTTTTTTTTTAAATGGACTCAACAAAATTTAATCTCTTTTGAAATGCAAGGTCATGCAAAAAATGATGCAATGTAAATGCAATGATCTGGTCAGGAACATGGATCTCAAAGTGTCTATGCCTAATTAAATGCAAATGCAAAGAAGAAAACGTACCTGTCGTACTTGTCTGGAGATTTAGAAGAGTATTATTAGGTGTGAAATGATTCCTATGAGACCTGACAAACATCTAGAACTCCCTTCAGATAATTGAAAGGCTCAAAGTCTTCAAGAATCTGGAACTCTCATCAGATTCTAAGCACCTGGAAATTACACCAAGTACTTGAAATTTCAAAAATCTGATTCTTTTGTCAAACATTTGAAAGCATTTACTAAACATCTGGAAATCACATCAGATGTTTAAAAAGACAAACACTTGGAAGTTACATCAAGCGTTTGAAGATTCAAATATCTGGAATTCACTCTAGACATTTGAAAACATTTTATAAATGGGTACTTGGAATTTTCATCAAGTATTCAAAGATGACTGAATAAACTCAGAGCTTCAAAGACAAATCTTTTGGTCTTTGAGGAAAAATTCAATGAAAGTCCATGCATGATGGCTGTATTAAACTTCCACCGGAAAAAATTATCATTAGGACAATTTTCACTTATAGTGTGAATCTCTTGAACATGCTAAATGAGACACTTTTGGTGTGAAAAGGCTTTTCACTCGTGCTCATTTAGGAGGGGTTATTTGTCCCGACCATTGATGCGGGAATATATCACTCAATTTTATCATCATCTTGTCGACAAGAGTTCAAATTTTCTTGCAAGCGGTACGACCTTACCAATCTGAAAGGTCTTTGACAGGGACTGTAATGTGGGCTTAGTCAACGGCTTAACAAAGGGACTCTTCAAGTCAAGGAAATTGAAAGGATAATTCTGTAATCATATCCGGGTTTACAAGTCAAGAACCTTGCAAAATGAGAAAGAAATAATCTTGCTCGCACTTCTTCGAGCAATGCTTAAAACATGTGAACCCCTATGTTAATTCAAGTGCCCTAATTTGAAGAGACTCCATAAGGGATGTAAAATAGGCTGGGTTCATGGGTTGAGAAACGAAAGGATCATTAGGCTCAAAATGTGTGTAAATGTGAGAGTTGATGATCATCTTGACATTGTCACCGGTTTTCTTTTTCACCATCGGGAATTGTCTTCATGAAGTGCCCCATTGATTGTAAAAACTCAGCATTTGAATTCTTTGAGTATTGCTCTATTGGAATCAATTTTTGCAATCGATAGTCATTTATCTTGACTTTTTTTTCATCTATGGGTATCAGCCTTACTTTTACTAGGCACACTGCTTTTTCATGCTCCTTGTTCTCATTCATTTTACTTCACTTCTTTTTTCATGGGCATTGGCCTTACTTTTACCAGACACACCACTTTTTCATGCCCCTTGATTTTATTTTGAGTGCTCATATGGTGCTTTTAACTTTTGGAATTTTTGGGAAGTTTTAGTCTTCTATCAACACTCTAGACCATACTGTTTCAACAATTGCTTTTTGCCTTGCCCTAGTGTGGGGGATGATCACCAACTAGGTTTAAAGAAATGAAATTGTAGGCTCAAATGGGCTATGCAAATGATATAACTGTATAAAATAGAGAAAGAAATGTTTATCATCATCCTAAGGCATTTAAATTACCACATAAATTCAATGTAATAGCACGACTTGAAGATTGATGCAAATGAGAGCAAGAAAAATTCTTTTCATTTTCCTTACCTCATAATGCTGTCTTACCTCCAATTTGCCCAGAATGTGGGGTGGTTCTTGACAGGGATAATATGAAAGAAATTCTTCAAGTTTTTGGGCTCAAAGAATGGTTAAACAAGGGTTCATTAGTAGAGAAATGAACTATCTCTCGTCATTTTAACTATTGTACTTTTTGCAAGAAAACTCTTTACCTTGAAAAATAAAATGTTTCCATACTCACCTCAGTAATGTATAGACAGGGGACTATGTATGGGATAAGGCTTGCCTTTCATGTCTCATTTAGCATGCTCAAGTAACTCGACATCTTTCACTGAATTATCCATTTTGATAAATTTCAAGTGGATTGACAAATTGTACAATATCATGTGAAAGTATTCTATAATGACAAAAAGGCCATGCTCTATTCTTACACCTCAGATCATAAAGTCAAAGTTATTAGCTGTCATGTCTTGCCCTTGTAAGGGAGCTCATAGAGGTTCCTTACAAAGATATAGGACACCATCATTCACGTCCGTTCTTTGCCCCTGCAAAAAATAAACATGCATCATTACACACTAGAGATTTGACCAACTTTGAGCGAGAGAAAGGCTTTTACGAGCCTTTTTATTCATGGATAGTATTTCTTTACAGCATCAGAATTTATAGGATTCATGAATTCCCGTCCATCCATTTCCGCTAAGATTAAAGCACCTCTAGGAAGTACTTTCTTCACGACGTGTGGCCCCATGTAATTTGGAGTGAAATTGCTGCAGGGATCAAGGTTAATTGGTAGCATCTTGCGTAGCACCAAATCATGGACCTTGAAATGTCTTGGGCGAACCTTCCAATTGAAAGACTTGGCCACATGCCGTTGATAACACTAACCATGACATATGGCCTTCAACCGCTTTTCATCAATCATGTTGAGTTGGTCATAACTCTGTAGTGCCCATTCAACTTCCGTCAGCTTAGACTGAGACAATACTCTTAAAGAATGGATTTCTACTTCAACTAGTAGGACTACCTCCATGCCATACACCAGAGAAAAAGGAGTTGCCCCAAATCTGTTTTTTTTCATTACAAGTACGCTCTAAGCATGTTGATCACAAGTCAAGTTTATGATTATTGAATCTCGATACGCTATTTTCAGATGTCTCTTATCATAACAAGTTATAGAATTATGCTCTGAGACAAGAAATAAATGAGTTAGACAAACAAACAGGTTTAATTTGCTACAAGCTTTGGGAAATTTTTTTTTTTAACAACAAAATGTTTCTGATTTCGAAAAAGCTTTTAAGATAAAGCATGAAAAAAGTCCAATCCTAAAGATTTCTCCGTGCATGATATTTTCTTTTCATTGTTGGATATCATCATTGAACTAGTTTGGTGTACCCCGTCATGCCCTCAAAATTAGAAATAAAATTGTAATTTCATTGAATATAATCAAATGAATTACATTATTGGAATATGTGATTCCTAATCCCTAGAGAGTAAAAGGAAAAATTGAAAACAACTCCTAGAAAGCAAAAACGATTACTAGAAAGCGATAAAAATTCCCGTGTAGGGGAATGTGCAACAGTAACAAGTTACTCTTGCAGGCTAACGCCCATTTCTTCTGGAGGTCCTTTGTCAATAGCTCCTATGAAGACGTCATTGAACAGGCTTGTGATTCCTTCCAATGCATCATTAGGGTTCTCTGTTTCCGGGGGTGTCGGATCATCCATGCGACCCCATCCATCTGGGACCATGTTGCGAGGGTTGATGTAAAAGCTGGGAGGAGTTGAATACTTCACCAGATAGTCGAATTTGCCGCTTAGATGCCCCAGGGTGTCTATCACTTCCGCCTCATCTTACATCATTATCGAATGACCAGGGAATGCCTCGCGCATGCTTGGGGGTAATGAGTTTTGCCTCCCTTGTCTTCGATTAGGTGTCGAGTTCTGCCCTTCTTGTCTTCGTCCTACTATCTCAGGGAGAACAGGTGCAAGATTCAAATCCGCTCGAATGGATTGGATTTGAGTTGTCGTGAGTTGCATAGAGTTGAGCAACTGTCAGACTTCGTCTTCCATAGCGGAGATACAATCACACATTTCAGTTGGTCGATCATTTTAGCTCTCGATCGTGTTATAATAGGCAAATGTGGAGGATCCGTTATCACCTAATGTAATAAAAGTAATGTAAGAATAAATGACAGGATAGGAAAATGGCCTATAACAATGGTTTAATCGCTTGATTTTATTTGAAATCTGAACCAAATTCCCTAATAATGAACTAAGAATTGAAATCAAAGTCTCTAAACATTGAATCTAAAAATTGAGAACATTAAACTAGAATTTGAAATCAAAGTCCCTAAACATTGAACTGGGAATCAAAATTTAAAACATCTTATTTTATATGCTTTCGGGATCCCAACACCTTGCGAAGCTTCTTATTTTCAGCTTCAATCATTTTCACTTTCCATTTAAGATGCTCAATTTGTGCTAGCTAAGTAGGCTTCTCAGTCACATCAGAGATTACTAGACGCAAGGTGGCAGGAATCTGGTGTTGTTGGATGTAGAATGCCGAAGCATGGTGAATCTCCTCCTCGCCTTTCAGTCTCTTGGGCACTAAAATCTTTTCTAGATAGCAATCGTTCCATGCAATAATGATCATCTGGACCTCGTTGAAATAATCATAGTCTATATGAACAAAACGAACTTGGAATAATTCTTTCTTGAGGGGCAGAGGAATTTCTTGAAGAGCTCTGTACTGACGGGCCACCCTATATGAGTAATAAGAAGTAGCACTGGAAAGGCCCAGCAACAGAATTGGCCCATCATACTTGTGAGAGAAGCGAGCTTTCTCAACATGGAGCCATTTAGTATGCCATAAGAATGCCTTATTAGGGTTTTTTTAAAAATTAATCCAACAAGCGTACTATTTATTTGGGGAAAATGTTCCAAGACCGCAAATTTTTGTATGGGATGCCGTAAATCATCAATCTTAAATTGTTTCATGCAATGCCCAAAACCTCTTATATGTGAGAAAAACCATATTTGTAAGAGTTTAGGGAGGGCTAGCATGCTCCTTTCTTCATTTTGTTTGAAACGGTTCAATGACAAAAATGTTTCAACTAAAACCATATTGACATAATTTAACCCATCACAAACACGATTAACTACCCATGAAATTGAAGGATTGATGGCATTTCTTCAATAAGGAAAAATAATTAGCCCGAAAAACGCTAACATGAAGATCCTAGCTTTTGAAATCATTGATTGATTTACAAAACATTCTTCCAAAAATGAAAATGGGCATGCAAAATAGTTGGCTTTGACAACTTTCCTTACTCTTTCGGTTTCGATTTCTAAAAACTGTGATAATTCAAAAACAGAATCTATACCGATAAGTGGTCTAACAGGTTCTTTTTCTAGGGGTATTCCAATGGCAATACTATATTCTTCAAGTGTTAGAGCTAGTTCGTACTCATCAAATATGAAAGTGGAAGTTTGTGGACACCAAAAGTGAGGAAGTGCCTGTATCATACTAGAGTGGATGTTGATCTCTAATAGTGGGAGAAGTTAGGCGATCCTAGCTTTCACATATCTCCAGCCATCTTGATCTAACTGGTCCAACTACCTCTTAAGCTCTTTTTTGAGAGTGGAAATGAATTGTACGTCGATTTTCCCCATTGCATATAAAATAAGACTGATGACGAAACCCATTGTCATGGACCAACAAAATTATAATAAAGTAAGTAAATTGGGAAGAATTTAGACAACTTACTTTCACCGGAAAGGGATGACAATCACATAGACACACACATGAAATGTGAGGCTCGATTTCTATCTAGATGGCTTAACAAAGTATAGTTAAGAGGATAATCTGACCGCCGGAGTCTCGCGTAACGTGTCAAGTCCCCCTAAATCTAGCTCGGTCGAATGGAATGTCCTATAATCACACAGTCTCGTGGATATGGACAAACACATTCGACACCATGAAGAATTTTAAGGGAAGAGAAGGTCAACCTCTACATAGCAATCTCGCTTTAGAGGGAGTATCCTTCTCAACACCATCCTAAGAATCCTATTGCAGCCCAGGTCTGGCAGCAGGTTGTGTGTGCAATAGTGTAGTGCTAAAAACAATAAAACATGCCCAACAGTTTAATTGTAAACAATACTTCTATAGTTTAAATTCAAACATTCATCGAGCTGCGGACCATTGGAGTGCCATAACTTTGCAGAAAGAGACACTTAAGTGCCATAACTTTCAAAATGTATACTTAAGTGCCAAAATCGGAGTAAAGTGGATCACTTGAGTGCCAATCCGACCAAATTGCTGTTGACATCTAAATTTTGACAACCTAATTAGTCATTTATTGCATTAAAAAATTAGGGGGTAATTTCATCCCTAAAAAAAATTAATTAATTAATTGCATAACACATAGTTTTAGGTGCATTTATTTTTAATTTGCATTTTCATTGGGTTGGTGACAGATGGGTTCGAATTAGTGGTTCTAAGATTTAATTTGGCAGATCGGATTAAGCCCATGAAGCAAATAAATTGGCCCGAGCCATTTTTCTTTTAATGACAAAAATTACCTAAATGGAGATTTGAAATGATATTACGGTGGATTTTTGGAATTTAAGAAAATTGGGTTGCAATCTTATCTTTAGGCAATAAAATTAAGAGATGTGGAAAATAAAAAGTGATATTGCGTTTAGAAAAAGAATCTTCGTGGATATCGATTTGGAAAAAATTGAAAACCTAATCGGTGGCCTATAAATAGGTTTGTTCATTTAGGGTTTTCAAAAAAAAAAAGAGGCCACACACATTGACATACGGCCATCAAGAGAAAAACGAGAGGGGGAGACTTTTGAATACACGACACGCAGAGAGAGGTCGAGAGACTTTTTTCTCGAGAACACAAGAGAGAAATCACGTGAAGGGAGGGGCTGGCTTTCTCTTTACAATGGTCTTTACATTTACATGACACATGCCGCATGTTGTGATCCATGTGTTTAGTCAAGCTTTGACTCTACTTGCGCCGTTTTGTTTTGTTTTTTTTTTTTTTTTTTTTTTTTTTTTTTTTGCTTTTGTCGTTGAGTATCTCGGTGCAACTTCGAGCAATTCTCAGCTAGCCTCCGATCCAGACCCGCTGCACTTCACCAGCCGTGGCCACCAATTACTTCGAACCAGCAACATCGACCACGAGTTGTCCCCGCCCCGAGAGGAGTTCTAACTCGTCGCCCATTATTTAGAGATTCATCGACTTGTGCGACGTCACCTTCCTGCAGCTATCTGCTCCAACGTGTCCAAGATCACTTGTCCCGAAATATTACTTTCATACACTAGAATTTTTCTGGTTGCAGGGAGAAGGAAAGAAGCCATCAATTGGAGCTACATGTGTGACCTTGCATGGGAGACAAAAAGAAAGGTGCTGAGTCCTGTGGAAATTCTAATCTCCCCTCCGTGAGTCCACCATCTCGGCTGCTGTTCGAGCAGCGAATCACCACCACGACCCACTGCTAGTTGCCGTCCAACACCCTGTTGCCCGCCAATTGTGATCCCGGTCCGATTGCGCAAAGTCCAAATTTGGAAATCAATATTCGGATTAGGTAAAAATTTCGTTTTATTTGATTTCCGAATATTTCTTTTCCTCATTTGAAGTACCCATTGATGCACATGATGGAAATTGCCGATACGCTATGATGTCCTATAATTTCAAGTGGCCTTTCAAATTAGGAAATTTTCCTAATTCCGCAACGTACATATGATTGATAGTCCGATTTCACGCTCGAAATACGACCCGCAATCGTACGGAAAAATCACCAATCCGCTCTCACGCTCGAGAGACGATTCATAATTTTATTTAAAATTGGCCAATCCGATCTCATGCGCGAGATATGATTCGTCAATTTATTTCCCAAAATTAAATGGACATGGATGATATCTTGCTTGATTTGGTGCCATGTTGTTCTCATTTGATTGCTCCCGTAAAGGAAAAACCCGAAAAAATATATATTTGAGTTAGATTAGATGCATGTTAGGATATTACTTGTTTTAGGTTATTTTGCATGTCTAGAATAGGAAATTTATTTATTTCGAATTTCTTAAATAAAAAATACCAAAAACATAAATTTAGGATGTTAGACTTTCATCTCATTGATTTAAATTGCATGTTAATTATTTGTCAATTTTAAATTTCGAATTTTATTAAAAAAAAAACATAAAAATATCATGCATATGTCATGTAGAATTTAGGGCATTCTTTGCACGCAATTGCATGTTAGGATTGCATATTATAGGTTTAGATAAATTCCCCTAAATAGATTGCATTTTTTTTAGAAAAATAAAAAATGTCATATGCATGTCATCTAGAATTAGGTTTATGAAATGCACGTTATTTAGTGATTGTTGTTAGGTTCATTTAATTAGAAATTGTCAATCATTAGAATTAGGTCATTTAGATTAACATTTAATTAATGCATTTCTTTAGAATTTACTCTACTCATGTCATATAGTTTAAATCATATTGCCATGTCATTTAGGTCATGTTGCCATGTCACATGCATTGCATATAGAATTAAGTTCCCATCAAATAAGTGAAAACAAAAAAGAGAAATTGCGTGTTAATTAGAAATCATATCTAGGGTTGATGATGTGAATTATGATCTAACAACGCAAATGCTTTCGTTGCTACGAGATAAGTCCCGTGATTTTACTCATTACTTTATTGGGTGTTAAATTGGTAGTCTGTGCACCCGCATGATCATCCCATATATTAGGGAGATAATTAAAATCAATTCAAGCTGCCTGCTAAACATTTTTTCAAAAATAAAAAGAAAATGTACCGAAAGGGCGTTAGATAAATCTAGCGTAACCAAGTCCCCGTATCTAGAATCTCGATTCGCGGGAGTAAAGTAAATCTCCCATTACTTTACTTGGGTTTCTAATTGATCCACCAAAAATAGATTAGTGGCGACTTTCAATTGAAAATTATTTGCATGTTAAGAATTCAAACCTAAGTTGCGAATTGGTATGAACTTGGGAGAGCCCGAGTTAAGTCTAGGCTTAACAATCCATTAACCAAACCCTAGGTGGTTCACACCCGAAAATTTGGTCGCGACAATTGCATATGTGGCATTTTCTGGCGAAACGAGTACAGAACAACGCCATTTTGCACGCTAACCAAATAATGCAAAAACGACGTCGTTTTGGGCTGACGTGATAAAAAAATATATTAATTAATTTTAAATATTAATTTAAGTTAAAATAGTTAAAAATAATAATTTTAATATTAAAAAAAAGATATGGTTTTAGATAGTAGGAACGTTGATGTGGCCAAATATGTTTATCGCCTATAAATGACGTTGATCAAATGTTTCTGTCAAACCAGACATTTTTGAACCGGCATATAGTAGATGAAAAGATATGGTTTCACATAGTTGGAACGTTGTGGATGGATGCAAGCTAGTGAACAAACGGTACTTTACAAAAGGTCAAACGCTTCCATCCGGTAGTACAAGTAACGCAAGGGACACCCCATATCGGTACAAGGGGGAAGAGACATTCTTTCCCCTTTCCCGTCCTTATCTCACATATATATCTCATTAATTCGAATAATTAGTCATTTATATAAATAAGGGCAGTTGTTGAAATAGGTGATTGAATATATTAACGATTCACATTTTGTGGGATACCGATGGAGACATATTGTGAGGGGGAGGTTATCCTCCGGTGTGAGGAACTTGAGAAGTGATTCTTTTTGTAGCACGTAGTGCACACATAATAACTTTCCATAGTATCATGTAGGGAGAGTGATGCTAAGGTTGGGCCGGTGCAACCCTGGAACCTAGGCCCTACCTACACAAGTATATCTAGATAGAACTAACCGTGAAGGAAAACTTCAAAAAATTTATATAGATACAACTTGAAACTATATTTAGATAAAACATAAATCCTAACATTTACTCTGGACTTTAGAAGGAAACTATGATGCATATGACTCAATGAACACAAAAAATGACCGAAAAATCTCATCTCGATTTTTCTTATGGTCATTTAGTATTTTGTGCATAACCATCTTTAGAAAACTTTGAATTGCATAAAATTTGAAGCTTTTGCTCATGGAGCTATCCAACCATATATGTCATAAGACTATATAAAAGCACGCTAAGCCTTCTAAAAATATAAAGAATTGACACAAAATTGTGCGAGTAGAGATGAACACTTTCAGCCAAAAAAAGAATTACCCCTAACTATTTTGATAAGGATCAAAACTCTTAGAGGATCCTTCGTCAATATTGACCATTATTATGTGACAATTTATTTATCTATGCTTTGATTATATTAGGCATCTCTTTTAGAAAGTGAAGTTATAAAAGAATGAGTATACGGCCGTTAAGTTTGAAGTAATTTGAGTTGGCAAAAGCTGTACATTGACCTAGGATTAGAAGTGATATTCGATTTCCCTATCCCACGAATAATTAAATTCTTTCGTGTGTAGACCACAAGGCATTATCATCGATGTCTCTCATTTATGGATCCCCACTTCTGGACAAAAGATTAGAACTACCCACGGAGACCTTTGACAAAATATTCACCAACTCCACTTAGAATTATCGCATCCTTTGGCAGTGTCCACATCAGTTTTCAAAGAAAGCCGCGTTTCTCCTACTTCATCAGAGACTCGTTCCATATCTTTTTTTTTTATTTTTTTTTTTTGTAAGGATTCGTTCCATATCTTCATCTCTTGATTATTTCATCTTTTTACCTCTTTCCGAACATAAAATCGCCATGCACTTTCTTAAGTCTTCGTGTTAGGTCACCTGCTAAATCGGTTGTCACCTTGAGAACCCGCTCTCTATATAATCGCGCTCATATCGAGTCATTCCTTCATCAGACACACCACAATTCGTTAGTAGTGTGTGCAGAAAAATGGCCTCGCCTTCTTCGTTTTCAAAGGCCGTTTTGGCTTTGGCTTGTGTCGTGCTCCTTGTCGGTGGCACGAGTGCCCAACTTTCGATTTACTACTATGCCGAAACTTGCCCCCTACTCTGCCCGACGGTGAAGTCAATCGTGCAGGCAGAGATCGCCAAGGAGGCCCGCATGGGTGCCTCGCTCCTCCGCTTGTTCTTCCACGATTGCTTTGTCAATGTAGCTTCTCTTTCTCATCCACTTTAAATTCTCAACATTCATTGCCGCTATTTAAGACCTATTCATACATGTTTCTTTCGCCATTTGTATGTGCGTCCTACGAATTTTGTGGTCCATTGATTCGTCAACAGAGATGTAATTTATTGCATTGGTGAAGCCTAGACGACACTCTCTCCATTTCTTCGTCGTCTAGTAATTGGCTGAATCCTTCTTGTCCTCATCTATAGCGGGAGTTCGACATAGTCAGAGAAGAATAAATAAAACAAAGGTTGGGCGTCGGTTTGTCTTGTCCGTGGTCCAATGCAAATACGCAAAAAGAAACGCTTGACTTAGTATGTCATTTGTAAGGTACGAATCCCATGCAAAAACAAAAGAAAGCACTTTGACCTTGTAAGCCATCATGAAGAAAGATACCGTGCTGAAGTTAAGTTCCCATTTGCTAAATTTAAAAGCATAGTTTTATTGGCTGGGGATTGTAATATATCATTTGAAAAATTCGTCGATGCTCATAGCTAAGAAAGAGTTCGGTTTACTAAAAAATACATCAAAGTCATTGCATTTTCGATATTAATGGTTTATTTATCAGGGCTGCGATGGATCGAACCTCTTGGATGACACACCTACTTTCACCGGAGAGAAAAAAGCAGCCCCGAACGTAAATTCCTTGCGAGGGTTCGAAGTGGTGGACAAGATTAAGGCCGCAGTGGAGAATGTGTGCCCCGGCATCGTCTCCTGTGCTGATTTGTTGGCTATTATCGCCCGAGATGCCGTTGAGATAGTAAGTCACTGGAACTCGACTAGCAATGGAATAGTAGAGACGAAAGCTTCTGATTATTTTGCGTGGGTAATAATTTGTTGAGTATGAATTGGGCAGCTGGGAGGGCCAGGGTGGGATGTGAAGCTGGGAAGGAGAGATGCAAGGACTGCGAGCCAGGCAGCAGCTAACAATAGCATTCCTCCTCCCACTAATAACCTCAATGCTCTCATTTCCAGCTTCCAGAATCACGGCCTTTCTCAAAAGGACCTCGTCGCTCTATACGGTGAACTCTCTCTCTCTCTCTATCTCTCCACCATAAGATATGTATATAGCTTGCATTTTACGAGGTTTATTAAGGTGTGCTTTTGGGCATTCGTTAAGCGATGTTATAAATTGAATTTTTATAACACTTGATAAGTATACGGAATCCTCATAAAATTGAAAAAATCGGTACATACAAAATTACAGCATTTCTTTAGTTGCAAAAATCTTTGAAGATATGATTTTGTACGAGCAAGTACTATAGAGACTGCATATATTAGATCAAGTTTATCACACATCAAGAATATATGAGATCCACACCGGGTCCCCCTAAAAAACCAAACTTTTAATGTAATTTCTGCATTTTAATTGGATTTGTCCATCTTATCACCTACAGATCGAGTCTATATAGTATTCTTAAATACTTATTTGTATGCCCTCCTACTCTTAAATATTCAGGAGCACATACGATTGGGCAAGCAAGATGCACAAACTTTCGGGCCAGAATCTACAACGAGAGCAACATCGACGGCTCATTTGCCCAGGCGATGAAGAGCAACTGCCCGAGCGTCACCGGCGTCGGCGACAACAACCTGGACGGGCTCGACTTCCAGAGCGCGACATCATTCGACAACACCTATTACATCAACCTCATGAGGAAAAGAGGCCTCCTCCACTCTGACCAACAGCTCTTCAACGGCGGGTCCACCGACTCGCTCATAAGGACTTACGCCCAGAGCCAAGAGACCTTCTTCAAAGACTTTGTGGCCTCCATGATCAATATGGGCGACATCAAGCCCCTCACCGGATCCAACGGCGAGATCAGGAAGCAATGTAGGAGGGTTAATTAATTATTGATGAATTTAGGGTCTACGTATACTCCATTATATGGAGTTTCGGTAATAAATTGATGGAGCTCTATTTCGCTTGTGTTTGTCCGCTTTGGAAGCTTTTGTTGTCGTGTGAGCGTTGGAGAAGGAATTGTAAAAATCAAATGTTGTAATAAAAGTCCTGTCGAGATTTTGTCAGCTGTTACCCATATCTTTGTTCGAAAAATACAAGATTTTGTCAGCTGTTACCCATATCTTTGTTCGAAAAATAAAAGTTGTTAGGAAATGCATCGCGATGTTGACTGATAGACACTACTCCTTAACAGGTTGCGCTATAAATATTAACTTCTCTATAATCTCGTGGGAATCTAGCAGGTACATCGACAAGAGGGAGATCAAAGAATTTAGAGGTTTGTGAGCAAATCGAAGCCAAAGCCTTCGAAATTTCTCCTCTGCGGTTGGGTGTAAAAGATGTTCAATTACAGTGGTCCACAAAATGAAATCACCAAGGATTGTGTCATCATACTTCTGGAAGAGGAGTGATTATCCAGCTTTACTGTAGCTGAAACATATAGTATTAATTTATCCACCGATCGAGTTAAATGCATCTTTTTCTCTAGATTTCCTCTCTTTTTGAAAAATACAGTGGTGATATGTCACGTAGAATTACTCGCAACAACTACCACATCAGTAATTTCTGATGTAAATTAATCAAAATGTCTATGTTAAAATTTTGCACAAAAATTTCAATTAAATTGATAAAATTAAAAAAAAAAAATAGGATTGAATGAGCATCCACACAAGTAGTTTAGGACTAACGTAATTTTCCCTTTAAAAAGTAGCATACCTCTCTCTCTCTCTCTCTCTCTCTCTCTCTCTCTCTCTCATCTTCCACTCTACCTTTAAGAAATAATTGTCGGTTGAGGAGGCTCCATCTTCTCAATTCGAGTTGAGATTATCTCTCTCACTCTGATTCATGTATATTTTATTGTTTTCATCTAATTTTTTAATCTTCTTCTTTGCTCACTATTGACGCTCTTCTTCGCTAACTTGGTGTATTTGCTTCTCCCACCGTTAGGAAAGAGTTCCCAATGCTCTAGAAGTGGTTACACAATTTTTCTTACTTTATCATCTTCAAATCTAAATCTAGATCCGATAGCTCTTTTCTCCCAATCTAAATCAAAATTTGGGAGTTCTTTAGCCATGTTTCTATGCTCGTCCAATTTCTCATAATTTAAATCTAGATTTGGGAGCTCGTTAAATTTGTTTTTGGTCTCTTTATACGGTGATGATGTTGAAGTTGCTGAACTTAGGTGTGCATCGTCCGGCAAACTGTCGCTATTGAAAAATGGGATTACGATTCTTGTGCTTATTACTAATAACAATGCAATATTCAATGATCAGACACCATTCTGATTTTGATCCTAAGATAGATTCGCTCTTTTAGGATAAGTACGTGCTTATTACAACAGTTTGTATTTTGTTGTTCTAATTTACTATTTGGGATTTGCTTTTTTTTTTTTTTTTTACAACTTACATATCATTTTGAGATATAAATAGATACTTTTGACCCAAAATTAAAAAGTTGTATGTATCAATATGGTAAAAGAAATTACAAAGAGAGATAAAGAAAGGATTTTTTTTTCAAGTCTTATTTTTTGTGTAATGTAAGATGGTAATTAAAAATCTCAACTTTTAATTTATTTTCCAATCCTCAATGCGTTTCTATTGCATATAATAACATTCAATAGTAGAAAATGACGGTCGGAAAGGTTCATCTTCCCCCGAAAGTTCTGTATTATTTGTTTACCTAATGAAAAATATTTTATTAGAAAAGTTGAAACCGGAGCCAGGCTGTCTTTAATAAGACTACCATTGGTCAACAATCCAACGAAGATCAAGGCGGACTCCAACTTGTGATCCCATGTGATCGATTTTAAATAATCATTTTAATGGGAACTGTTAAGGCACGCGTCGATTTGGGTCAAAATCATTAAAAAAATAATTGAAATAATTGAGTCTCACAATGTTTGTCGGTTACATAATTTTGTAATGCGCAAATCTAATGATACCACAGCAAGTTAGTCAACGAATTTCAGGAAAAAGTATACAAAAAATCTCAAATTTATTGCATTTATATCAATTCAATTCTGTTAATTAGGTTATAATCTTTTTGACAATTTACCAATATAGTCCATCCATTCAACTTTAACTGAAAATTGCTAATATGAACATTGATCATCTTATGTAACAAGGTCAATACTGATGACATAATTTTTAAATTTTTTCTTAATGTTTATTACTTTGTTTTGTTTTTTCTTTTTCTTTTTTTTTTTTGGGTAAAGAACATCATTTTGTTTTGTTTTGTTTTTTCTTTTCTTTTTTGTCTTTCTCCTTTTTCTTTCCTTTCTTCTTTTTTATCCCAACTATGGCCAGCAAGGATGTCAACATTTGCCTAGATCTTGGTGAGGGCTTGATGACCTCGCTTGTAGCTAGTAAGGGTTGCAATGCCTTTGTCTAGAGTCGGCGGCCTAGAGTTGTATAAAAAACAAATAAATAAAAGGAAAATTTATTTTAAAAATTCATAAAAAAATATTGAAATTATATACCTTGTCAATACCGGCGTCAATTGTGCTATGTAAGAAGACCGATATCTATGTCAACGATTTCCAATTAAAATTGGCCGAGTAGACTATAATAACAAATTATCAAAAGATTTATGATTCAACTGGTATAATTAAAAAGTTTAGAACTAAATTAGTACATGTGTAATAAATTTAGAACTTTTTGGTACTTTTCCTGTGAGTTTGATGATCAATGACCCTTAATATCAACCACCGCTTGCGGTGGCCGCGATGGTTTGAGCTCTCTCCCCCTAACGCAAGGGGAGGAGTTCAAATCTCCTCATGGTCGCTAGGGATTCTTAAGTGTGGCGTCGGGTGGTGGGTCCTTCGCTAGCGTCACTCCAGGGTTTACTTTCTGGCTGTCGGCCGTGCGGGGGTTCCCTGGGTCACCAAAAAAAAAAATGACCGCTAATATCCCATATTGACAGCCCCGCATTTAATTAAAAGTAGGTTATGATGCCCATCTACCATCAAATTGGATTTTGATTTAGAGCAAAAGAAAATTTAACATGCGGACGACTCTTTCTCTTACATGATAATAAGGAAGAGGCTGACGTATTACAAAAGAGACATCTCAATGTTTCTTGACATGGACGCAAAACATAAATTGAGGAAGTCAAATTGATGTCCAACAACCATACGATTTAAATATCGTTCCATGTGAGGACTCGAACCAACGCAGCGCTCGATTACAGGCATTGTTATATGTGCATGGTCAGACTTTCAATTGTTCTCATTACCTGAACATTTTGGCGCTTTTCCAAAACAAAGCCGCCAGGCATTAACTATTATTTGACGGTTGACACATAGAATATGCCTTTCGGACCGGTTTCTAGATGCCTTCACGCGGTGTAACTCACAAAGTTCTTCGTTCCCTTCTATCCTACGAAATATATATTTATACGTGTCAAAATCTGCTGGTAAAAAATGGCCGGTGACATTTACGTAAGTTATTTGCAACTTACCAATACTCTTGTGAATCACGTAATCTTTTTGATGGTTCGCAAGTTACCAATTTTTATACCAATGCACCAATATATCACTCCATGCATGATGTTCTTCCAAATTGTATGAATAGAACATCCATCTTATGAACGCAGGATTCAAACTTCCAATCTTTGATATAATCAAGTATATGGTGTGTTGGTTTTGCTTGCCCAAGAAGCATGCAGCATCATTTTCAGCTGAGCAGATACAAAGAAGAAAACTGAAGTGCGAAATCATAACTTAATACCAAGCCTACGAAGTCAACCTTTCCGATCGATGAGCACCTTCGAAGAGATTCGGTAAACAAATACTAGAAATATAAGAAGTGTTGTCACCACAAGGCTGGGGATTTTAAATTCAACTGCTCCACAATATGAATCGAGACAGCGAAAGCTTTAGGAAATGATCAGATGGATGAAGGCGTCGCAATCGTTTCCACAGCTCACCCACAAATCACTGTATTTTTTCTGCTCTTCACAATCACAGTCAGACAAAACGAAGAAGCTTCTCAGATGGCTTTCGAAAAGTTTCTTGCAGGCATATCGAACAAATTGACTCGCGATGATGTGTAGAAAATATTTGTAAAACAAGAGCGCGTGTCAGCCAATAAATTTTAGTGAATGTCGGTCAACTTATTTTGTTACGATATATGTAAATGATGGACAGAATCGATCGTGGCACAAGATTCACAAAGGATTAAAGTAATTTCTTAATTCCTTTTCTTTTACTTAATCGAAGCATGATTTTTTCACTTGTACTTTGAACATGCGATTAGCATCCGATGCGGCTGAAGTCAAACGTGTCCATCTTCTATAAATGACATCGATCATATTATTCCGTCATACCAGGCATTTTTGTACTGGATTATAGTAGATGAAAAGAGATGATCTCATATCGTTGTACATTATGGATGGATGCAATATGGTGGACAAACGGTACTGTACAAGAAGGTCAAAACACTTCTATCTAGGAGTACGAGTACTGCAAGGAACATACCATATCGGCACAAGGGAAAGACATATTCTTTCCTATTTTTCTAATCCAACCAAAGAATTGAATATTCATGTAAATGAGGGTGGTTGTTGAATTGGCAATTGAACATATTAATAGTTGAGATTTGGTGAGATACCAATGTATATAGGCACAACTAACCCTCAAGGAAACCTTCAAAGAATTTACGTAGACACAACTAAAAACAACCGTTCAATTAGATGGGAATATCAAGACATCAACCTTTGGAATTTCCAGACAAGGACCAACAATACCTAGGTAAAAACACAAATACCAACATTTACTCTTGACTTTAGAAGCAAAATACAATGTCTAAAACTTAGGTTCCATTTGTTTCACGAAAAATGAATGATTAGGAAGATATTTTCCTAAAAATAAGGGTTTGCATTGTTTGAAATAATTAGTTAATAAAAAAATTCATTATTAAAAATAAATACATGAATGGCTAAGAACTCACAACTACATTTTTCTTATTTTGTGCATAGCCTTTTAGATTACTTTGAATTTATACTTATGCATTTGAGACTAGACACACGGGACTATCCAGTTCTATATGTTATTTGACCATATTGAAGCACGCTCAGCCTCTTAAAAATCAAAGAAAATTTACCCTTGCAATCCTGTGAGTAGAGAATAGCTGAGTAGCTAAATAATTTAGCACTAATTATATGGATATGGACTTAACCTCTTGAGATGATTCTGTAAGCCGCGAAAATAGTACTCAAGATCTCCATAACTAAAATTGAAAACATATATAATCAAGTAAAAAAGATTTGTGCACCTGATTTGGGATATTCGAAGTTCAAGTGATTCTCTTGTGTTGCCTTCTGTCTCTTTACCTCAATGAAACTACCCTTCACTCTCAGCATTCAGTAAATACTTCTTATATGAGGATATATGTGCATTAGAGTTAGAGGAGAGATTTAAGCACTACTTATTAAATTTTTTGCTCTAAGCCCTCTCATCACAAGCGGACTTTACTTGATCCACACTAGCCAGCCTTATATTAGGCTAAGTAAGAATCTTTATATCTCATTTTATCAGACCAATCTCATAAAATGATCAATTATAATATCAATTAACATAATCCACATTAGAAAGAACCTTCATAGATCCTTCATCAATATTGACCATTACCATATAACAGTTTTTCCCATGGAAAAGGTAGACCTTACACATGAAAAGAAGATGGTCAAAGTGAGGGTTAATAACACAAATCAGAGAAATTGTCAATATTTGAACTTCATATTGATCTATGCTTTGATATATATTAGGCATCTACTTCTCTTAGAAATTGAGGTCATAAAAAAGAAAGCGTACACGGCTCTAAAGTTTGAAGTAATTTGAGCTGGCAAAAGCTTGTGCATTGACTCGGGGTTAGAAGTAAGCTTCGATTTCCCATTCCCACGAATAAATCAATCTCTTTTCATGCGTACACCACGAGACATTAGCATGGAAACGTTTGACTAATCATCTAACAACTCCATTTTAAACCAAGATTATATCAACATCCTTTGGCAGTGTAAACATCAGTTTTCAAAGAAAGCCGCGTTTCCCCTACCTTCTTCAAAGATTCGTCCCACACCATCATCCCTCGTATTATATTACTTGTCTGAAATTTGCCTCGCGCCATCTTATTCTTTTCTTTCTCATCCCTCCGGACGTTGAATGGCCATGCACTTTCGTCACTCTACGCGTTAGGCCACCTGCTGAACCCCATTGTCACCTTGAGAAACCGCTCTCTATATAATCCCACTCGAATTCGAGCCCTTTCTTCATCGGACACACAGCACAGTTCGTTATTAGCGTGCAGAAAATGGCCTCGCCTTCTTCATTTTCAAAGGCCATTTTTGCTTTGGCTTGCGTCGTGCTCCTCATCGGTGGCACGAGCGGTCAACTTTCGATTTTCTATTACACCAAAACTTGCCCCGACCTCTTCCCGACGGTGAAGTCAATCGTGCACGAAGCGATTGCGAAAGAGGCCCGCATGGGCGCCTCGCTCCTCCGCTTATTCTTCCACGACTGCTTCGTCAATGTAACTTTTTTTCCCCAATATTCAAGACCAATTCATACATGTTTCTTAGAATTGGAAAAGCTGTCAATGCTCTTAGCTAAGAAAGAGTTTGGCTCCTTGTCGCCTTTTCGATATTCATGGTTTATTTATCAGGGTTGCGACGGATCAAACCTCTTGGACGATACCCCTACTTTCACCGGAGAGAAGAATGCGGCCCCAAACCAAAATTCTTTGCGAGGGTTCGATGTGGTGGACCAGATTAAGTCCGCGGTGGAAAAAGTGTGCCCCGGCATCGTCTCCTGCGCCGATTTGTTGGCGATTATCGCCCGAGATGCGGTTGAGATAGTAAGTCCTTGGAACTAGACTAGCAATGGAGACGAAAGCCTTTGATTATTTTTGAATGAGTAATAATTTTGTTGCGAATGAATTGGACAGCTGGGAGGGCCAGGGTGGGACGTGAAGCTAGGGAGGAGAGATGCGAGAACCGCCAGCCAGGCCGCAGCTAACGTTAGCATTCCTCCTCCAACTAATAACCTCAACGCTCTCATTTCCAGCTTCCAAAATCACGGCCTTTCTCAACAAGACCTTGTCGCTCTATACGGTGAATTCTCTCTCTCTCTCTCTCAGCAATGTTCACTATCATACAAAATAATTTATTTGCGAAAGTCCAGGAAGATATCTTTTTTTTTCTTTTTATGAGCAAGAACTATACAAATTAAATCTCTTTGATCAAATCATTCACTTTTCAAGAATTTATGAGATCCACACTAAGCCCCACTAAAGAGCATGAGTTTTCGTGCAGTTTCTGCATTTTAGTTGGATTTTTTTATGAGCAAGACCTGCAGAGATTGTGTCTATTAGATCAAGTCAATCACACTCCTATAAGAGCCACATTTTTTTTTTTTTTTGATCAGAAAGCGAAATATATAGTAATGCTCTGAATTTACGCCACCGGTGGTTGATTACATTCAATGGCCAAAATCTCGAAAAGGGAAGGGGGAATTGAAAGAGTCCAATGGTTTGACAGCTGGCTTACACGGTGTCCCTACCCAGTCAAAATTAGCCAAAAAAAAACCAAACTTTTCATGCAGCTACTACATTTTAATCAAGGTTGTCAAAAAAAAAAAAAAATTGAGGTTGTCCACCTTATCACTCACGGATTGAATCTATGTAGTATTCTTAATTTTATTACAATAATCAAATTACTCAATTTAATACTTATTTATATGCCCTTCTACTCTTAAATACTCAGGAGCGCACACAATCGGGCAAGCGAGATGCACAAACTTCCGGGCCAGGATCTACAACGAGAGCAACATCGACAGTTCATTTGCCCAGGCGATGAAGAGCAACTGCCCGAGCGTCACCGGCGTCGGCGACAACAACCTGGACGGGCTCGACTTCCAGAGCGCGACATCGTTCGACAACACTTACTACGTCAACCTCATGAGGAAAAGAGGCCTCCTCCACTCCGACCAACAGCTCTTCAACGGCGGGTCCACCGACTCGCTCATCAGGACTTACGCCCAAAGCCAAGAGACCTTCTTCAAGGACTTTGTGGCCTCCATGATCAATATGGGCGACATCAAGCCCCTCACCGGATCCAACGGCGAGATCAGGAAGAACTGTAGGAGGATCAATTAATGTTTGATAAATTCAGTGGCCATGTAGACTCATTTGATGGAGTTCTATTCTGTTGGTTATTTTCCATTTGAAGTTTTTGCTGTTTTGTGAGCGTCGAGATGGAATTGTTTGAGTCAAATATCGTAATAACAATCCTATTGGGATTTCGTCCACTGTTCAATAATGAAATAAATCAAATACCAAATGAACGTAGTTTGATCGGTATGGCCTATATTCACAAGAGGAGCAGCGAGAAATTCCATCGTAGATCGAGCAACATGTCAAAGATAACAATCACACTCGAGTTATTCAAATATTTTCAAAGTTTGTCAACCCCAAAATGCATCACTAAATAATCTCTCAATCTTGCAAAAGAGTTAGAATAAATCTCAACACAAGATTTTCACAGCTTCAAACAGTCAGGATGTAATTCACGAGCACAAGCTCCTCTTAAATTTCTCTTCACAAAGATAATCCATAGACAAACATGTGATCCAAAACAATGAACCTACTCATAAACAAGGCAACCACTCAATTGGGAGACATTAAAATTAGGAAACCCTTTTTTTGGGACTTAAACTCGTGACGTATTTTCGACAATACTCCTTTACTACTCACATCTTTGTATGAAAAATTCAAGATGCTAGTACGGTTGCACCATTGATATGAACCTCTCTACCATTTACCTAGGTGGGAGAACTAGGGAGTTATTGCCTTCCTTTCTGAACCAAACATTGATTGGCTCCATGTCCATTCTTATGAATGTAGGTGGACTATTAGCTACAACAAGCACAGCCATCTCTTTCTTAGGTACAAAGTCTTGTATTCACTTTTTATAATCTTCAGAATTAATGTTGCCCGAATTAGGAACTTATTCTCGGGCCCCATCAGACGTTGCTGGAGCATCTTGTTGCTGCAGACAAGAAAGATTGACTCGGCTACAACAAGAAAAATTCTACGCGCACTAATTACAGAGGGTAGATGGCTTTGAGTGGTTCGCCAAATTGAATTCGAGGTGGCAAGAAAAAGCTGTAACTTTCGTCTAAGTTTAGAAGTAAATTTCTATTTTCGATTTACCTATGCAATGAATAATAGAGAAGTACCAAAAAGGTCTTAAGTCTATTATAATTACGCAAATTTCGTCATAAACATTTCAATAATACCAATTTAATCTTAAATCGTTCCACTATTTGCCAATTAAATATATCTGATCAATTTTGATTAAAAAAATCATTAATGTAAACATCAACCATCTTATGTGGTTTGACCACAAGGCCAATGTAGAATAATTGACATTGACGTGAACATCTTTTAATAAAATTTTATTTTTATTTTTATTTTTTTATACTTTTCATTTCTTTTCTATTCTTCACTTATTATATTTTTCTGATTTTGTTTATTCTTTCTTCTACTTCTTCTTCTTCTAACTTACATTTTGGCCTATAAGGGCCAATAAAACCTCATTGGCCCTTGGACGAGGGTCAAGGCCCTCACCAAATCTAGCGAAGGGCCTTCGCACCCTCACTTGTGGCCAACGAGGTCACGCCCTAAAATGAAAGGAAAAAAAGAAAAAGAAAAGAAATAAAAATATCAATTTTTTTTAAATTCTAAAAATTGTTTACATCAATGCCAGCTATTCTAGCCGTGTCATATAGGACAATTGGTATCTACATAAATAATTTCCAAACCAAATTAACCAGAATGACTCAATCGGCAAAATGTTTAGAACTCAATTAGTATAATTGAAATATTTAAAACTGAATTAGTACAAGTACAATAGAACATAAATAATGTTCTTTTGAATAGCCAATTATTGTGGAGGTCTCATTAAATTCGTAGGTCCCCTCCCGGAGACCTCCAACAAAGTATCTACCTACCTACTCCATAGTATTATGGCCTCATTTGGCGATACTTAACCAAAAGTTTTGCTTAAACGATCTACATTCACATTCTTTTCATGATCTATCGCTTCATCCATTCATTTATTAATAGGAGAAATTGGGCATGCACTATCATGAATCTACAGTATTCCTGTCTCGAAGATCATCTTTTCCTCGCTATAAAATTCCCAAGCCCACAAAGCGCACCTCACACCCGGTTCATCAGTTTGGTATCTCTCCAAGCGTTACCGGATGGCTTCTTCTACCGCTAGTTCTTCGTTTTCAATGGCCGTTTTGAGTTCCGCTTGCGTTTTGGTCTTGATCGGTGCGAGCACGAGCGCGCAGCTTTCCTTCGACTATTATTCCAGATCTTGCCCCGTCCTCTTCCCCACGGTGAGGCTGATCGTGGGAGCAGCTATAGCGAGGGAGGCTCGGATGGGCGCCTCACTGCTTCGCCTGTTCTTCCATGATTGCTTCGTCAATGTAACTTTCATCCCCCTCCAATCTTTTTTCGCCTTCTGGAATCTTTCCACGCACATTATTCTAACTCTGCACTCATCGCGCTCGTACGTGCAAGCAGCATCATGCGATATGGTTTATAACCAGTTCGCTTGGTGTAATTCTTTTCATGATCCAATACTATGCAATATGTTCACAGTTACTCAAATGGCTGTTCGTCGTTCAAAGTAGCAAGAGCTCAGCATCTAGTCCATTGTCCCAAGGTCATAAGGAATTGAATATGAAAGCCTGAGCTACCATTAATCTTAATGTAGCGCCTTTTAGCATACATACTGCGAACCTATAGCTGACAGAATACGTATTACTGTTGAAACGCATTTGATATCGCGTTGTATCAGGGCTGCGATGGATCGCTTCTTCTGGATGATACACCTACCTTCACTGGAGAGAAAAACGCCGCTCCAAATGTCAATTCAGTGCGAGGGTTCGAAGTGGTCGACCAAGTTAAGTCCGCCGTGGAGGGGGTGTGCCCAGGCATCGTCTCGTGCGCCGATCTGTTGGCGATTATCGCGCGAGACTCCGTCGTGATCGTGAGCTGTTTGAATTTGGCTAGCAATTAATATGCAATTAATAGAGATTTGGCGATGTTCTAATTTAGTTCCCTTGGACTATCATGCATGGCAGCTTGGAGGGCCATGCTGGCCAGTGAAGCTGGGAAGAAGAGATGCAAGAAGCGCAAGCCAAGCAGCTGCTAATGAGAGCATCCCCCGGCCGACGTCCGACCTCAACGAATTAATCTCCTCGTTCCGTAATGTCGGTCTCAACATCAGGGACCTCGTGGCTTTAGCAGGTAACTAGTTAAAAATTTATCTCGCATAATCGAATCGGAAATATGAGATCGAGAGTTCGTTCGATTCGTTCAATTTGATACATGTTTTTTTTTTTTTTTTTCGCGCCATTTCAAGGAGGCCACACGATCGGACTATCGAGATGCACGAACTTCAGGGACCGGGTCTACAACGAGACGGACATCGACGTGGTGTTGGCCCAAACGAGGAAGTTCAGCTGCCCTGGCATCGACGGCGTGGACGACGACAATCTGGCCCCGCTCGACTTCCAGAGCCCGATAACGTTCGACCACAGCTACTACTCCAACCTCGTCCAGAGGCGCGGCCTTCTCCACTCGGACCAGCAGCTCTTCAGCGGCGGGCCCACCGACTCGTTCGTGAGGCTATATAGCAGAAGCCCGCTGGCCTTCCAGGGGGACTTCGTGGCCTCCATCACGAGGATGGGCGACATCAAGCCCCTTACAGGATCCAACGGTGAGATTCGGAGGAACTGCAGGAGGGTTAATTGAGGCCCTTTGATCTGGACAGGCCCAATGTCTCGCCTGATGAAGGCTCTCTCTCTCTCTCTCTTCTTCTTGTTTTTCTTTTCTTCTCTCTTTTTTGGGTCTTTTTGGTTTGTGTGGTGGGTGCATCTGAAGCTGCTTTCATGTGGTAGTAATTACATTCCTGTTGTCATTTCGAATTCAATGACCGTTTCTAGTGTTCAGAGACAATTGTTACCACTTAAATTTGTGTGGGCTCAACACATTTGAGTGGATATTATTGTTTTTGTGACGTATATATAAATTCGGGATATGCCGAGTATCATCGATCAAGAAAAAACCTAATCTCAAAAGCACGACCAAGTAAAGCCTATCGGGCCATTTTGTTAATGGTATTGGGTTGGGTGTTCGAGTTTCTCGCGAGTCAACGACAACCGACTACTTCTCACCAGACGTTTGAGCGACAATTTGAACTAAGCATTTCGACTTACATCAAAGCGAACAGCAAAGTCAAACAAAGTAGCCCATGGTTCAATTTCCATCATGGGCCGAATATAGACAAGTACATATGCTGAGATCTCACGCTTGCTTTGTCGACTTTCATACACCACGGAAGGACACGAATAAAGATTTATTTTCTATTGTTCATCTTCTCTCTCTTCAAAATAGTGACAGTAAAAAACGAAGCCCTTTCACTCAAATTGAATGATTGTAATTACACTTCGAAATCCTCTATCGTAACTTTTCAAATATTTTTCGACATTCATACTTTCATATGATGGAGTTATCGTGCCATGATATGATTGAAATTGAGTCATCTTGTTATCATAGTCTTTGGAAAGGAAGCTAGGGTTTTAGTGAGGATGCTAGGAGATGTTCATCAATGTGTAAAAACTCGAAACATCATGCTGATGTGCTCCATCATGTTAGCTTTAAAATTAATCAAATTTAGACAACAAATTACATGGATTTCTAAATAAGAACGGCCTGCAGAGATAGGCAAATGGATGCTACCCCAGATGGCTCTGAGAGTAAGATTGTGCAACAGGACGCAGGCCCTTAGCTTATATATTGCCTCGACCTCGAGCTAATACTTATAATTTGACAGGAAAATAGATAAATACTCATGGAATCTCCTACGTGTAAACCCTTAATTGAGGAGCCAAACTAGGGTCTTCATCTAAACAATCTGCGTTAGTAATTTAAGTGCTGCATTAAAATCCCAAACCCTAATTCTATTTTTTATCATATAGTATGAGGTGACATAATGTTCTACCAGAGATTCTCTGAAGTTGTCAACCCTCATAATGCCAGCAGTCAAGGACACTAATAAATTCTCCGAAGGTTTTCCTAAGGTCACGTCTGCTTCGCATCATTCTTTAATATTTGTCTCGCAGCAAGAGGAAGCCTTCAAGCATGTCCATCATTCCCCAGAAGAATTTTAATATGCAAGTGGATGCTCTCCGAAGTAACTTGGAAAGCTGGAGACCTTTCTCTGCCCATCAGCGACATCGCATACTGATTTTGAAATAGTCATTCGGAAGAAAAATAAATGTTACGCCAAAATCATGATATTCAATTTGGGAGATAAAAGCTGAAGGGAAGGGTGGCGCAAATTAATGAAAATTATGTTAGACGTGATGTTAATACCTAATCATATGTGCATTCAAAAATGAATCGTTCTATCGATAGAACCGCACATAGATAATTAAGATCGATAGCATTATTTGTGGAGAGAGATTTTTCACTGGCAATGGTCATGAAATGTTCCTTAGCATAAGTTTGTCCCTCTACAAAGTGCACTTTTTACTTGAGCGACAGTACTCCAGTGGCATGTTTAGATTGAGAAAACTACCCATCATCCAGAAGTGCACATGGATCATAATGGCGTGTTTTGTGAATTTAACTAATTCCGTCGTTAATGTACAATATGATGTTATAAATATATACTTATATATTTATTTATTTATTTATTTATTGAGAGAGAGAGAGAGAGAGAGAGAGAGAGAGAGAGAGAGAGATGTGTGGAATCCAAGGAGGGTTGTACCCGGACTAGAAGATGCCACTAATTCAAGCAACCACGACTTAAGACCAAATACCATCACATCCCATTTGGATTTGAGAAACTTTGGCACGATAGAGACCATATGTGATATTCAATACGCTAGTCATATTAAAATTGATTGGAAGGACTTTATGTAATATTTGGACTGAGAAAGAAATGTTGAAGAGAATCAAAAGAAAAAATATGTGGAAGAGAGAGAGAGTGAATGAAGAGAATGAAGCTGGATCGATACCATATGTATCTTTAATTGCTTCACTCCTTCCCGCTAAGCTGGTTGATGTCCACACGCCAAGGAAACCACACCCATCATCATCAGAACTCGATGTACATATCATCTACCTTTTAGCTGGCACGACCATTGACTATTCAACCGTAAATCCATCTTGTATATTCTAATATATATGTGTACGTGACCTAAAAGTGTTTATGAATCAAGCGTAAGCAATGAACCCCCCAAGATTTTCATTTTTCTTTACTTAATATGATGATCATAGGTAGTTTTGAGTTGTACTAAATTGTACACATGAATGGTTCGCACCGATTGTGTCTCTTCGTATATTTCTATGGTTTGCCGACCACTTAATTTGATTTCTCTAAACAATTTCATTTTTTAAGTTATCAAATTAACAATTTCATACGTCTAAAGAATATGAAAGATCAACCAAGACAGTTTTTTGTTGGTCATGTTAAACCATGATGTGACTTAATTGGTAGACTTTGAAAAGTAGAGTATTGAAAAACTATACATATTCAAACTTGCGCATTAACATTCAAATTTCCGTAAAAGTGTACACTTTCAGAATGAGACATAAACATGAATATCTACAATATTCATCGACCCTGAATTGTGTCCAATTTATTCACCACAGCTCCTCTACCAAACTTACTTGGGTGGAGCTAAACCTAAAGAAAAATTAAATCATCATGAATTTGTCATTTAGCAAACCTATGCACATTGACCTCATATCAGTCTTTGACATAAATAAGGCCCCTGTTCTAGGTTCTTGATAGAGAGAGTTAGAGAAATAGTCAACTTCAGAATTTAGGCTTAACTGGAAATACGATTCCTCTTCCTAAAATTAAATTATGTTTACCACCTCTTTTATTTGAGGGGAAAATTTTGGAAAAAAAACTTTGGGAACAAATCCACTATCAAAGCTCATCTAATACTTAATTAATTATAGTATTCCACTAAGTCATCAAAACATGATTTGGAGTTAAAGAGATGATCTGTAAATAAAAAATGGTCAAGGAAAGGGGAAGGGCAATAGAGTGACGACATAGCTATAGGAATTTTTCTATTAAAAATATAAGAAAGATTAATGCTATATATGTGAAAGAAGCAAAAATTAGGAAGGAGATGTTGAATTTATCCAGCTAACGCACAGTTGTGTGAAAGCAATCAGTAAGTTTGACAAAGTGCAAAAAATTAGATGGCCTAAGTTTCAGGAACTGCTTTGAATCACAATGCCTTTTGTCTCCCTCAACTTGAAGTAATGTTCAGAGTCACTTCAGTGTGGCACAGAAGAGCATGTTGAAAAAGATTGCATGTGGTCAACTACTTTCCACACGTGCAACATCTAGACATTTGAGCCAAAACTCTTGCTCTCTTCTATAGAGGAGCTAACGGCTAAACTAGGTTACGCCATTTCTTTTTCTCTTTTCTCATTTTTTTTTTTTTTAATATCTTCAGCTCTTTTTTCCATTTGTTGTAGCTTCTTCTACCAGAGGAAAACGGAGATGTGGCAGAAACTTGACAACTATTCATGGTGCAATGAGAACTGAAATTTTTTCATATGTAAAGCAACACAGAGAGGACTCTCAGTATATAAGATACGAAATTGAGAAATGAGATACATGTTTAGAAGCAAATTACATACATGGCTAGAGGTGGAACAGGAAACCAACTATATAATAAACCGTGGCTCGAAACATAGTGATAACTCTATGGATGTCTAGAATCATGAAGAAGACTAAGTTGCCTATCCCAAAGCAAATCAGCTAACAATATAATCATGCTCTCGATTTTATTCCAAATAATTCGTGGGAAAGAAAAATAAAATCAGATCTTTCAGTAATAAGTTTAGAAGTTTTAACCAAAATAAGAGACATTCTCGCTGGAGATGCCGCCATAGTCAGTTGTGCCACCTGGCTGTGTAAACAAGGAAGGAGGCGAGGAGGCAGGCGGGAGAGGAGGCGGCAATGAGGTGGGAGCAGACTGTGGCGGTGGGGTGGGAGGCGGCGCGGCAATCGAGACTGTGCCCGGTGAAAGCAAAGTCACGTGAGAAGTGGGATTGATGATGCCTGCTTCTCTATACTTGTACTTGAGGATTTCGGACCTCACCGCGTTTAGCTCAGCTTGCAAGGACTGAATTTGCTGTTGTAAAGCCGAAATCGCACCCATGCATCCGTAAACTGGGTCTCGCAGCCTCACATTCGCTTCGTAGACGAGACTGTTCGCCGCGTCAGCTCTTTGGCTCTCAGGTACCTCCTAAATATACATGAGCCAAAGACTATCAGATTTCAATCTAAAAACAGAAACAAGAAGGCACATATACGTGAGATACTTCAGTTAATCACGAATTAGCAACTAGGGTTTCATAAATACCATGAGCATCTTGGAGACATTGCTGGCGCCGAAGACTTTATGAACAGAAGCGAATTTCTGGGGTTCATGGGGAGAGAAATAAGGAGAGAAAGGACATTCTTGAGCACACCTCCTTCTCAAGAGCTTGCAGGCTGCACAGGGAGTGATGGTGTTTAGGGTTCCTGGAGGACCCAGCATGTGTCTCCTTCCCATAAGATGATGATGCGAAGCATCTCCGTCTCTTTTGATCTTCTTGCCTATCTCATCAAATCTCTCCCTACTAAAATCAAAACAACCCAGTGAAAGATCGTTCCAAAGAGGAAGTAGCACTTGCTAGTCCTTAATGTGCTGTAGTGTAAGTGCTTATTGAATCGATGCAATTATTTAATTGATTGACCCAAGAAAAAGAGTGCTGCTTTTCCTGACAAGAAACTGATCAGGGTTCTTAAACAAGCTCCCAAAAGCCTCATAGGTGCCAAGAGATATGTTTTAGTCGCACGTCTTGACATGATTGCTAAAAAGAGAAAGAGGGAGGAGGGGGGAAAGAGAGAGAGAGAGAGAGAGAGAGTTGTGAAGTCATACCTTTCTCTGGACATTCAGGCATGCTCTCTCTGGGTATGGAGGTGGAGTTTTTGAGAGAGAGGGGGGAAGGAGGAAGGAGAAAGTAATATAAAGAGGGGGAGCGCAAAAAGAGAGAACTTTAAAGGCAAGATAGAACAGGGAAGGTGGTCCTGTGCTTAAAATAGAAAGAGACAAAAGGAATATGAGCAGGAGGCTGAAACAAGCGGGGGGTTTTAACAAGTTTGGTGATCTGGTTGACCTCCCCTTGCTCTCCTGGTTCAAAATACTGTACGTTGAGTTTCAGAAGCTGTGGTGGTTGCAGAGCTGTGAGCAAGAACGAATCTCTGCTGTCATGAGATTGGAGAGAGATCACAGCAGAGAAAGGGCATCAATGGAGAGAGAGGGCGGGGAGGGGGAGAGGGAGAGGGAGAGGGAGAGGGAGAGGGAGAGATGTATAGATGCCAGCTCCTTCACTGAATTGCTCACGTGTGAATCCTTAAATGTTTTTGACTTTTTAGAATCAGCCGGCCTCTTGGGTTTTGTTTTGCTTCCATTTCTTGCATTTGCTTTTTCCTTCTTGCATGTGGTCCTGCTCCTTCCCTTTGCACTGACTATATTTAAACCTTTTGCGACGTAGATTACATACGTTAGCAATTTTAAAGTTGAATTTTTCTAAAATTGAGTTTTTAAACTAATAACTAATCTTAAATAATTTCTCTGTGTATTAGTAAATCTTCAAACGAGGAAAATCTATGAGCAATATAGTTCATCCACTTACATAATTTTGAGATGTGTCCTAGTAACTAATCTTAAGTAAAATTCTATACTAACTACAGCATCACATCTATGGATCTCTGTTATCTATACTGCCTACATAAAGTTGAGCTTACACAAATTGGTTTTTTATGTACGTCCATGGGTATCATGCAATCTACCTTTAAAAGTGGGATTGGTTATTTTCAATACAAATGCATATATGGCATCCCTCTTATAGCATCCATTCAAAAATCTAAATCACATATGGTGTATGTCCTAGCAATCATATCATATGTAGCTGTGATGAGACAGAAGCTTACCTAATCACGCACATGCTTTTGTCATTGTAACTTCAAAGGCACCAATGGCTTTAAGGAAAAAAGTGATCCTCTCTTTGGAGGTTAATCCCGAGAATTGTGTATGCCTCCTTAGACAAAAGACTTGCAAGAAACAAAGGTCTCCTTATATAAAATACTACAACAATTAACTCTATGCATTGCCCAGTAGGCAAAATCACTCACGATGTACCATTATAAAATGTCTTTAGACTTTACCCTTTTTTTCCCTCAAATGAGATCGATTTCTTTCGATCCATTAAATTTCGGTGCAGGCAATAGTGACTTTGATCAAGTGGTGAGATAGAAGAAAAACGAGGATGTATGAAAATAGGACAAAAAAGAATTATTAGCATCTCCCTGACATTATTTACGCTTTAAGCCCTTACCATATAAAAGCTGTACTCTCTGTGGGGGGAGAGACACCGGGCATGTTAGTTTCTTGTCAAAATCAGGAACCCACCACTCTTTCATTGAAATGACCATATCTGGGGATCAAGTCCCGAAAACGAAATTTATTTCTACATCACCGTGTAGAAACCGCAATCGTGTCTATATTTTGAAAGGTTGGCTCAATTTTAATTGTAGACATCATCTATTCTACCTATTAGACGATCAGTCGGAGAAACCAAACACATGGAGAACCAGACACATGGCGGGGGGGCGGGGGCGGGGAAAGTGAGAGAGAGCTCATTAATAAAAGATCACCTTTGCAAGCACTCATTCCTTTGCTCTAACATCAGTAAAGAGACAGCTTGACCAGCGTCATTAGCTTTCGTAATTACTTCTCTTTAACTGTAATCTGACTGTTACGGTTGATCAATTTCATTGCCACTTGATCTTGTTCTGACTTCTGAGCAAGAGCTTGCAATTCTGAGTAAGTCCACAGAAAAAGATTGGACACCTTTCAAGATAAGGGTGAGTTTTCTTTTCTTGTTAAGGAACTCAACGCACCACAGCCTCATAAAGGAATGACTCAAAGGTACATGTGATGATATATGAGACATCTCACCTACAACATTATCTTATGCGGACAGCTCTGATGTTTGGGGAATGGCTGTCAGTGTCACTTTAACAGTGTTTAAGCCGGCAAAATTAGGTTTTATGCTTACATGTGTAGATCGGGTGTCGTCTTTAACAGATTAACTGCTCGGAGATAAGGAGGAACACCAAATTTCTTCTGGATTAAGTGCTGGTAACATTGTGCACCAGCAGGCTCAACATGTTGCAGACCATCTTGCATCAAACCTTAATAATTTTTGCATAACCATCATCCCTAAAGAAGATGAAATTTAAAATAAGAAAAATATTATATTATAATGATCACGTCAAGTACTAAATGGATGAAATGCACAAATAATTTTCGCTCCTAAAATCTCTATTCGATCAAGTACTATCCCACCGAACTGAATTTCGGACAAACCCTACAATTAATATGGCCAACGTGTGTTTTTGCATACCTGCTATATGTCCCACTGCAATAAGCGTATGATCACAAGAGAGTGTGGCGTAGATGAATTTATGTGTCCCATTCAAGAGTACAGCTTTATATTACTATGATTAGTCATGCCCACCACATCATTCATAAAGTAAATTAAGGGCTAATACGATCACATATTCCTTAAACGCATTTACATAATTAAGGGTTATGACATGATAATGGTTGTCTTTAGGGAGTATGCTAAATATCTTTGTCAAAACTATCATTAAGGACCATCTATAATCACGAATATCCTTAAATTAAACATAACCATATTAATATTGAATCATCTGCGATGTTGACCAAATAGGAAATGAGATGGGAAATTGTCTTGGCAGTGATATCTGAAGGATGTTTATATCAAGGGTGGGTGGTGAAAGGGAGGGAAAGGGTAGGAAAAGGGTAAAGAAAAGGAGGGAACTGGGTTTGATAACATTAAATTTATCTTCTACTTTCTTCTTTTTTCTCTTTTTTTCTTTTTTTTGCTTAGATTGCAAGAAATTGCCCACCACCTGTTCTTGTTTGACCCGTATTTTAAGCCTAACAAGTCGCCCCATTGTTCTCTCATCTCCAACCAAGGATTTCTTACCATTTCTTGATCTCTCTCTCTCTCTCCCCTGTCACACACGCATACACACGCACCACCTCCAGTCCTTTGCACCCAAGCCCAAAACCCAAAAAGAAAGGGAAAAGACAACTGTAAAGAGGCATCTCATGGCAGTCAATACCTTGACCTCCCTCTTGATTTTCAATTCAACACTTTCTTAATCTAATCAGAACGGTCATGGTCACCCAATGAGATCCGAGTCTTGGATCCGCAAGTCATGTCGCCCCCCTCTCTCTCTCGCCCCCCCTTCCTCCCTCCCTCTCCCTCTCTTTCAACTTTATAATACCAAACAAACATTCGTTTCAAACCCTCGGCTAATTTTGGTCAACACACATATACACGGGGAGAGCTAGCGCACATCTACGAACGAGCGAGCATGTGTTTTTCCTCCCTAGTTCATGAACTTGGCCCTGCGGTGTAGCTGTCAAGCCATCTATCATTTCAGAATCCACGTTCGTGTTTTATCTTTTTCTGGTCAACAAGAAAGAGAATCTGGTATTCTCTCGATGGCTGAATGTCAATGGTTAGATGCCGGTCGAGTCAGGAATTCCTATCCAATAACATCTCCACTCACGACTTTTTCTTCTTTAAGAATATTACTGTCACACGTTACTAGGTTATTATAATATCCTTTAATGAGGCCGTCTCGTCAATTTTTTTTTTTTTTCTTTTATTATGTATAGTACTCGCTGCGCTACTAACTCTTGCCTGCATTCTGTTTATCTCTGTTGAACTAGTCGTGTTAGACTGAAATTCGGCGATGTGGTTAATAACGATTCATCGAAAGTACAATGCTATACTTGTGTTAGAAAAGAAAACCTCAGTAGAAATTTAACATTTTCAAAAGAAAGCGCTCCGCAGCACGTTTCCGATCAAATCGAAAGTGCTGTAGTCAATGAAATCGTCTGACAAGGTGGTCCTCTGTGACGACCATTGCCATGTTCAATTAATGACTATAGCTAGCTTAAGGTAACCTTAAAAAATTGACGTAATAATACTTGATAGAAGATATAACCTTAATAGGTTTTCATATCATGCAATCCTTACAATTGAAGAGTTCACAGAGAAAATCAAATGTAGCTACCAACAATCGAAGTAAACCCCGATCGTGGTGCTGTTGGACAAATTAAAATTCTAAAAAATACCACAATTTAAAGCACATCAATTTTGCATTATTCTAAATGGTACATTATTTATTTTCGCTAAAAAAACTAAATAGATTATAAAATATTATGAAAATTCAAATTGCAGGAATCGCAAGATTGTTAACCGGTATTTCATGCAAGCAGAGAAGCTCATTTGGAGAATACAAGTTGCCTCTGCTGTCTTCCTATTGGGCTTTCAGGCCGTCAGTGGGCCAAGTGTCTCCCTAAATGGGTCATCTAATTTCGTAAAATCTTGACTATTCTTTGGGCCTAGGGCCCTAAGCTTTCTTGATTCAACCTCTCACGAAAGTCAATATGAACGATCAAAATCCAGTGGTGGGTACTAATGGCACCAAACCACACAAAATCCAAAATTATAATATGAAAATTTTCTTGGAGTATTCAGTTTAGATCCGCATGTTTATAAAAATGTTTCCTACCTAAAAATTTGTTCGGAAATAAATCTGTCGTTCTAATGAATTTGACCAACATCAAGGAACGAAATGTTTGATGCGCGTCTCATATTATGAACAAGAGTAGTTAGACCAATCTTGCATCAATTGTAGCGCGCAAAGTTAGGATCAATCCATTAAGCCAAAAAAAACAGAATGATTAGAATTAGATTAGGAAAAATAATGAATTAAAGTGATTTGGATTTCTGGACCGATCACTAGAAAATAGTCGATAATTCGTACTGTTGTATAGGTGAAAGCATAAGTCATGACTAAAAAAGGTCATGCCTAAAAAAAGCACAAGCAAAACTTTGTGACTATTGTTGATTGCACAACATGCATAAACAAAATCGAATGGGGTCTGCAAAGATTTATAGATATCCTTGTCTCAATATATGAATAGATTACATTATCCATTTGAGCAAAATGAAGGTATAAATCTACATAATTTAGTCCCTTTCAGATTTGCTTTCCAACAATGGGGTCCATCTGGTATTTGGCGGCCACTTCCATCATAGCAGTTGACTGAAGATTTGCGGGAAGTATAAAAAAATCTTAAATCTATCATATTAGTATCGATTTGATCTTAAATATTTCAATTGAACTAATTTAGCCTTTAATCTTCTTACATTTTGTCGGTTAAGTCCATTTGACTAATTTAGGTTAGAAATAACTTACATGAACACTGACCGTCCTATATGGCACAACTGACGCGAACGTGAATATTTTTTAATAATGTTTTCCTTTCCTTCTTTTTTATTGTTTATTTTCCTTCCTTTCCCTTCTCTTTTTGCCAATGGTTGGCACAAGCCATGGCTAGAGAGGGTGAGCACCAACAAGGCCACCCTCACCAGATCTGGTGAAGTGGACCCTCACCCAAGCGACACTCAACAAGGTTGCCCTGACCTAGGCAAGGGTTGGCCTTGTTAGCGCTCACCCTTGCTCAAGCGAAGCTGACACTTGCCAATTGGCCTATGCTAGCCATCGGTGGAAATAGAAGGGAAGGGAAAATAAAGGGGAAAAAAAAGAAAAAAAATTATTAAAAAAATGTTCAAGTCAATTATGGTCATATGCTAGCCGTGCCACGTTAAATGGCCAGCGTCCACGAAAGCAATTTCTGGTTTAAATTGGTCAAATGACTTAATTGGTAAAACGTAAAAATATTTAGGACTAAATTAATCCAATTAAAAAGTTAAGAATTGCATCTATTTAGGACTTTTTTGTTGTACTTTTCTCAAAGATTTGCCCATTCAATCATTTTATCCAAATGTCTTCTCCAACCAATGACTCGCGTGCACAATATACAAATTAGCAATTTAGCAACATTGTCCTTATATGTCACAAAAGGAATACAGAATCATGATCTTACTTTAGGTACTCTTGTGTTTATATTATGTTGATAAACGTACAACTATAACCTCTTCCTCGCCTTTACAACCGATTATCTTTTTTATGTTCGTGTTGGTCGGGAACAAAACCTGCCTTTGTGTTCAAGCGAGAGCGATTAGTCAATTTGAAATATTTTTGTTCGGGATTTTCGAGCTGCGATGTAATTAAATAAGAGTATTCACTAATAGAGAGTTAAAGAAAAACATAAAATGAAATATTATGTATATAAGTCAAAAACCTCAATTGACTCACTTTTTTTCCTTTATGTGTATCTCAAGTTATCTTCACATGCAACGATTCTACAAATTTGTCAAAGTATTAACTGCTCTCACACTCTTCCAAAATCACTTTTTTAAGCATGCTCTAAATTTATGCTTGCTGTTTTAATTTTTTGGTGTTATCGAAGATGACAATTCAAATCACTTAAAACAAAGAGTCGGCGTCCAGAAATGTGTAAATTAGCAGGCTACATAAGTATGGCTTTCTACATAAGTCTCATGTGAACAGAATTATTTAAATTGAAAATTGAATCCAACACAATAATTAATCAGCGCCAGAGCCACTACAAAACAGTTCCAACATGCTTAATATTTTACCACATTCGACCTATAAATTCGGAAGTTTCCGCTTGCCTCCCCCAAGATTAGTCGTTGTAGCTAATGCAATAAAATGCTACCCAATAATTTTCTATTCGGCCTCTCGGCCATTACTTATTTGCTTGGCCATGTTCGAGCAAACTAGAAGAGAAGTGCCCGACAAGATCGCTGACTACAGGACTGAGATCATCTTATGTTGAGTGATGAATTTTCCTTCTTCATTTTTCATTTTCTTCTTTTAGGATAAACGCTGAATGACAAAGCTTTGATATTGATGGTGTCATGTCAAAAGATAAGGGCGTCGGTGCAATTGCTTCATCACCTTGTTCAGGTGGACACATATATTTTAGCCCAAAAACAGAAAGGTATAGATGCAAATAAAATAAATTATTTCAGACTCGGATGAAAGTGGGCGGTAACGAATTCCCCAATTAATGCACCCATGTTCTGGAAACCACCCGCGGTACCGACGAAAAAAGGGGTGGAAGAGAAGAAGAAGAGTGTAACAAAATAGACAAGTTGGCATGGTATGTATAAACGACACAGCGAATATCCGTAACTTATTGCAAAACACTGTGGATTGGCGTCGTACATATCTGCTGAGTTGTAGCTGTCATAAAGAAGAAGAAGAAGAAGAGGAGGAGGAGGAGGAGGAGGAGGAGGAGGCTTAGATTCATGGTTGACAGTTTGAAGAAAAGAAAGAGAACGAGACGTTCCATGAGTTCCAACTGTCCATACCATCGTCAGATGCATAAAAATCCAAGAAGAAAATGCGCAAACTTGAACTCGCGCCAACGAACACCAATGCAGGATGATATTAACGGCTCGCGCTGACATAAAGGAAATCCTACGACTTCAATAAGTACCTTGCCTTTGCCCTAAGATGGACAAGAACCTCTTCTTCACGTTCCCCACTGAATAGCAACCCCTGAACTTGTCTGAGTATTTCCTCCTCTCCCCGAAGCTCAGCGTCAAATCCGGAGATCCGTAGCCATCTTCTTTCTCGTCGCCAGTCTCTTCATTGTCGTCGTTCGACCCATAAAGCATAGAAGATCCCGAGCAAGAGAAAAAATGGCGATGGATACGGAACCTCGAAGTGGATGGGGAAGAGTTATAAGATGACCAAGACGACGACGATGTCGACCCTGAAGAAACCGACGATGACGGTGATGCACGATGGGACCTTTTAGAGGTGAACCTTGAGAAAGCGGCGCTCATGGACAAGTTCCGCTTGCGACGATGGCCCTGCGAGGAGGACCTGGAACCGGTGAGCACAGGGGTGGAGATGGAAGGAGGAGGCGTGAGGGGACGGAGAGAGGTGTCGGACAAGGCGTGCTTCGGCGTCCCCGGCTGGGACTCCCAAGTGAAGGGCACCGAGCGGGCGGCCCCGCCATAGTAGAGGAGGCGGGAGGAGGTGTTCGCGGCGGAGCCTTCCCTAGACAAGAGCCTAGAGAAGAACTTGCCATCTTGCTTGATTTGGAAGGAGGTCTCTGGATGGTCCCTAGGGTTAAGGCTGCGATTCATCATTTTCTTGTTTTCCTTTTCGGGAAGGTGAAGAAGGGGCTCTTCTTCTCAGGTGTATCGGGGTGGGTCTCAGGCTCTTGCAAGATCTGAGGATTCAAGATCCGAAGAAGAAGCTGATCGGGAGAGAAAAGAATGGAATAGAATAGAATAAATCTTGATGAGAGTGTGGTCGAGGGTCGTGGGAATTTAGCAATTTGCGGCAATAATTTAAGCTGCTTCTCTCCCCTCAAAGGCTAATGTCATTAAATTGCTTCCCCTTTTTATGCCGCAATTAAATAAGGCGTTTTCATTGACTCTGCACGTTTTCATATGGGGATTTTTTTTCTCAAGTTGGAAGGTGGCAAAGTTTAGTGTTGATGCAGTATGCCCTTGCCCGATGAACATTTATTTGTGGACTGATTGATTATGTCATCACGAACTGTTAGAAAAAGACTATTTTATAGGCTTGCCATATGAATCGAGACATATAGATTGGTGCGACCATTAGTGCTGAAAAATTTTATGGCAGCGAACATAGGATCTGGACCACCGCTGGGAAATGAATGGTTGATGTATAGCATTTGAACCATCCAATTTGATTCTGTAGCGTGTGTGTGTGGCGGGGCGGGGGGAGAAGTTGGGAAGCAAAACAGATATATGAGAAGGCTGTGTAATCTCTTAGGTTGGGCTATGTATATATAGCATAACCTCAAAAGAAAACACTCTCCCTTCGACCAAAAAAAAAAAAAAAAAAAAAAAAATCTCCCTTCGAAACTTCCGCCTCTAAACTAAGCTTTTGTCTCGTATTTTGAATTTCTAATGATGATATAGTCAGGTAATTTCTATTTTATAGCATGTGCGTGTAAATTAAGATTAGGAAATAGATGGGTCCAACACTGTCACACAAACCCTCCTCATAGTTATGTGTTTGCTCAAAAAAGCAAAATCAAAATTACGCAATAGTTCCATATTCACTAAAATATTCGAGAGAATATAGAAGTTTCAATTTTTTCCTTTATTTAATAGAACTCGCAACGCATACATTAATTCAATTATATAAAATGGGATAATAGTCAATGCGAGGAATAAAACTTCAAGAAAATTACTAGTCAGGAATAAAAAAGCAAAAGAAATATATGAGAAATTTTTGTATTTTTGTATGTATATAATGAAGAATACATCAGCTTATTTATAAGTTTTATGAGATAACTATTGAAATTAAATTATATAAATCAAAATAGGCACAATCAAAAGGAGATATGTGCACAATATTAAAAAATACATAAAACTAATAAAATTATCAAATAAAATCCCCAATTATTTCTAACATCCCCTCTCAAACTCAATGTGACTACTGACCCAAAAAAAAACAAAAATCAATGTGGCTAAGTTAGTTTTAGTTTGAAATCAAGTCAAACAATGTTTAGTAGGTGTGAGGCAATGTGCAATTGCTATTCGTGGCTAAACTAAGCAATGAAAGGGGAAAGGTTGAGAGTCGGAGGGGAAACAACAAGCAGCAAATGCGACTAGCTTGCAAAATAGTAACTAAGCAACGCGGCCCATATGACTAGCGTTGTAGTATTAAGCGACCTATATGGCAAGCTAGGGAAAATAGTTATTAAGCAACGCTGCTTGTGCAATTGATATTGATAGAAAGGCTCAATTGGGTAACATGTTCAATGCGGTTGGTGTTGAAATATGACCATTATGGAATTGACTCCACTAAGAACTTCCTTATATGAGAGTTGTGCAATCTTCTGAAAACTTAAGAGAATGAATATAGCCCCATGATGGATTTAGTCATTATAGAAGCTACGTGTGTATATCTTTTCAGGGAAAAGTACTAAAAAAGTCATAAACCTATTGTATTTGTATGAATTCAGTCTTAAACTTTTCAATTGAACCAATTCAGTCTTAAACAATTGAATATTGGCACTAATTCAGTCCATCCGGCCAATTTTGATCAGCTGGTGTTGACGTGGATGTCGGCCGGTGGCCGGACGCCGACATGGCAATTTTTACGATTTTATTTTTATTTTTTCGAATTTTTATTGATTTTTTATTAATTTTTTTCTCTTTTTTCTTTTTTCTTTTCTTTTTGTCTTCTTCCTGACGGTGGCCGGCAAGCCTCCAGAAAGGCTCATCGGCCACTGGGCGAGGGCCACGAAGCCCTCGCCTTCCGCCGGCAAGGGTTACGGCCCTCGCCCGGCCTCTCCCAGGGCCACCGGCAAGGCGGCTTCGCTCGGATTTGGGCGAGGCCAGCCTTGCTCGCAACTGGCGAGGCCATGGCGGCCATCGCCAGGGCGGAGGTGAGGGCCGCGAAGCCCTTGGCGCCGCCGCCGAGGGTCGCGGCCCTCACTCGGCCTCACCTAGGGCCACCTCGGCCGCGGCTTAGCCCGCTCCCGACCTTGATTTCCTCTCGCTTCTTCGCCATCGGCTTTTGCTCTTCTTCCCCTTCCATGAGCATAAAGCCGCAAGTAATCCCAACAGTTTGCTCCAATGGCGAAGGTTGGCCTCGCCCGGATCCGGGCTAAGCCGCGGGCGAGGCCAAGCGAGGGCCGCGACCCTCGCCGGCGGCTGGCGAGGGCTTCGCGGCCCTTGCCTCTGCCCTGGCGATGGCCACCATGGCCTCGCCAGCCACGAGCGAGGCTGGCCTCGCCCAGATCCGGGCGAAGTCGCCTCGCCGGCGGCCCCGGGAGAGGCCGGGCGTGGGCCGCGACCCTCGCCGACGACGGGCGAGCTTCGCGGCCCTCGTCGGCCATTGCTAGGAAGAAGACGAAAAGAAAAGGAAAAAGAAAAAATTAATAAAAATTAATAAAAAAATTCGAAAAAAAAAATTATAAAAATTGCCACATCAGCGTCCGGCCATCAGCTAACGTCCACATCAGCGTCGGCGGACCAAAATTGGTCGGATGGACTGAATTGGTATCAATATTAAAAGGTTTAGAATTGAATTAGTCCAATTAAAAAGTTTATGACTAAATTGGTACCAATGCAATAAGTTTATGACTTTTTTTGTACTTTTCCCTATCTTCTCATATCATTTCGAGAACTATATAAAGGATTGTCGTTACTTATATTTATCATTCTGAAAAGATGTATGAATACTTCACTGTAATTTATGCGGTGCTATAAGTCTTTATATTTTCCCCTGGCCTTCCGAGTGAGTCGACACTAGTTTAAATATGTAAGATTTCCAATTAAATCTAGGGAAAATGAAATCCCCACTCCCTGGTAAACATAAAATTAAACTTCTGCATTTCAAGAATATATAAATATTAAATCACGCCTTTATTTGAAAATTTAAATTTTTAAGTTGAGCTTTTTTAATACTATATATGGTATTAGAGTTAGTATTATTTATTTCATGTATGTACATCTAGGCCCATCAGTCAAAGTCCATGTGCCGCTCCTAATCCGGCTTGCACATGAAAGGAGAGAGATGTTGAAATATTCTCAAATACTGCTTGACAATGGGTCATATATTATTTTTATATTCTTTTTGAATCGTTGATAGTGATATGATAGATTAAATTTTAATCTAAAGTTGGCGTGATAAGTATTGATACTCTTAGCTGTTCAAAAACAAAAGGAGAATACTATGATTCCTTCTTTCAGTTTAAGATTGACTGAGGAATGTCACTAGAGTAGCTCTTACTCCCTGAGCATTAGGTGTCACTTTATGCTGCAACGGGGATCCGCATTCAAGACTAATTCGTCACCCAACAGTACACGAGAATGAATCGATGAATCGTCTAACTAACCAATCAATTGCACCAGTTCCTGTGGGCACAGATTGGTAGCCCTAGTTTTAAATGCTTCGTCTGACTCCATCACGGCTGAATTATTTGTTCCTTTTATTTTATTCCTCTCGCATTAAATCGCACGAATAAGGTCATGCCTACCATGGTAGGTACCTGCACGATACTAGATCCCATGGTAGTTGCATTCGGTGCAGCGCCACGTTGGACTTCAGAAGTGAGAGAGGGTCCTTGATAAAACAGTCATTTTCTAATTGAATATATTGTATGGCATAAAAATACTTCCTAACTAATATAATTTCATGGATTTGTGCAGTTCTAAGCTACCGCGATTATATTGTAAGGTAGCAGAATCCTATTGTTCAGTCTTGAAAAATAGAAATTTCTTTTTCACGGTGATGAATTCGATAAGCATTTTTATAAGAGTGAAAAAATTTTCGATATGATAACTTTTGTCTAATGAATAGGTTGATAACTTATCGACATTTAAATGTAATTGACAATTTTTTTTTAATGATTTACTAATTACCAATTTCATGCTAAATTACTGACTTTTATTTGCATAACCCAACTAGCAAATGAAATCCCCGTAGGACGAGGTATATGATCCTTGCCCCACATTTGATCAACAGGATGTGTCGATCAAAAGCTTAAAGTCATCAAATGCTCCATCAGGATTTATTTCAGACTAAGAATAATTATCGGACTCATTAAATAACGATATAGCAATACGGTCTCCTCTAAAGCATTAATTAAAGCATGCCCGTAAAGTACGTACGTCTCATTAATGCTTTTAGCCAAGGCGTTGATCAAAGTCGTGGAGAGCATTTGAGCATTTAATTTTTGAGTGAGAAACAATTTAGTGGCCGTGTCTGCGTGCGGATTAGACGGGGCAACATGACTGCAGATCACGTGCAAGCTCCTCAAATCTCGATATCTCCTTCCTCTCGACTTAATTAATCACGATTAGGGTACGTGATTCTGGATTTACTTTCGCACGCTCGTACTTTCCTCATTTATAAAAGGATCCACGCGGAAAATAATATTAGGAATGAGGGGGAAGGTTCGGTTCTCTTTCTGCCTCCACTCCTCTTTATTATGGTCCCGTGTAAGGGTGAGCAACAATTTAGAGAGATCCTAAAATCAGAATGGACCAATCCTACCAAGCTGATTCTGGTTTCAAATTTTTGGAAGTGGCTATTATTGGTCTGGTCCTGCTGGACATGACCGGAGGACTGGCCCAGAAACGTCAATTCTCTCCTTTAAGTTTTATCTTGCATCTTATATTCTTGTTGTTGTGACTCTATTTTGTTATAGCTGCTATTTATCTTGATTGTAAATAAAAGGATGTTTTACTAGAGTTTGTCATTTCAAGGAATTAAAAAATGAGATAAAAAAAGAAAAGAAATTGGTTAGCTCTCATCTAGACCTTAAAACCGAATCGGACGAATAGAGTTGGTTTTAAAGTCGATTCTAGAGTTTACAAGATAGATTTCAAACAGTAAATGTATGCTTAACAGCTTTTTTTCCCCTTTTGGTCCAAGTCAGCATGCTAAATTGACTTAATTATGAATAAATATTAAACTACGGTCCATTTGGTAGGGTTTCCACCGACGTCATCAGATACAAGAAATAGACACGAGTCCTGGAGGTCTTGTTGCATAAGCTTGAGAGGATTGATTCAATCGGTCACATGGGACTTATGCTAGATGTTGGGAATACTCTCATAGCAATCTGTCGACTCTCAACTCAATTCATATTGATCGAAAGTTGAAGTTCACAAAATTTTCGTGACATTTTTGTATCCTAAACTAGTGGAGTGCGGACTTTGGAGTAGTCAATTTGGTTCGGATTATTTACATTAAAAAAAAGTCAAACCCGAATTGTATTGCTAATTTACTCTTTGATCATACGCCCTTTTGGTGAATCCCACCTCCATTGAGTTTAGGTATAATGGTCTAAAAAGTAAAATAAGATTCAAACCAACAAATACGGGGTCCTCAATTATGTAAGAATAGGCGATACTATACTGTACAACAAATAATAGTCTCTCTATTTCGTGATACATAAAAGTAGGTTATTTGCGTGTATGTATCACTTAGATAATGTGGCATACGAAATCAAGAGATGAGTATAATTGAAGTTTTAAAACTCGTCATGAAAATGCAATTAAGTATTAAAACTTTTAAAAAGTGAAATTAGATCCTAAAATTTGTCATTAAAGTACAATTAAGTTTTAAATATTTTAAAAATTGTCAATGTTAATGTCAATAATTTTTTATCAAAGTTGACAGAGAAGACTAAATTGTCAAATTGTCAAAAGTTTAAGACTTCACCAACACAATTGAAAATGTTTTGGATTGAATTGACACTAGGGTAAACCAAAATAGAGGTCCTCATCCTTGACAACTATAAAAAGTTCCTATTTCTAGTCGGCATCATTATGAATCCAATTACGTGAGCGACTCATTATTATCGAATCAACTAATTCTTTTCTTTCGCATTTAAAAGTTCAAAACGCAATTAAGAAGAGTTTGTATTTTTCAATTGGCACCATAATGGATCTAATTGAGCGGCTGGCCATCATTGAACCGACGGATTATTCTCATTCCCATCTAAAAGTTCAAAAAATGCAACTCAAAGCGGAAACTCCCCTCGCTCAAACAAGCTGAAATGTCATTTAGCGACGACAGATCGGGGGTGTCTCTGATTGAAAGCCCGGCCCATCATCATCGGGAAAAGAAAAAGGCGATAAAGTTTTTAAGCAAAGCTCCGGAATTTCTTACCGCAATCACCGTTATACGAAAAAGGGAAGGAAAAAAAGGAAAAGACTCGTCAACAACCTCCAACAACCAGAAAAGAAAAGCAAAAGAAAGATCCCGCAATCTCTCCCCCCTCTCTCTCTCTCGCTCCCGGCACGTTTCAAGAAATCGATTCTTGGAACATTCTCTCGTTTGACTTCGGGGCGTCATCGACCAATCCGGAACCGCGTACCCACATCGCCATCCAAGCTCACGGTCCTCGTCGCCCCCTCAAATCGCGCCCCCGCCGTGGCCTTTAATAAATCAGAAACCCGGAAAAAGTTCCCTCCTTTATCTTCTTTCCTTTTCCCCTGTTTGGCCCTGTTTCTCTCTTTAATCAGTGCACTCATCCCGTGTGGACCATCTTCTTTTGCCTCTCGAATTCTACACTCCCCACTCTGATTTTCACCTTTTCCTCTCTCTCTCTAACCCCCTCCCCCCCTCTCTCTCCAACGCCAGCAGCGGCACAATCATGACGGTCCATTATTGTTCTTGGTAATTCAAAAGTTGCTCCGCCAGAGATTGCTTTTTTCTGGTTTTTCGTTTCCATGATGGGTTCTTTTTCTTCGGGTTCTTTAAAGGGTCTTGATCCCGCGGGAGAAGATCCACCTCTGCTTCGGCAATGGCGGAGAACCCGGATGGTGTTCCGGACAACTGTTGCTCCAAGGAGTACTACCCGAGCCCGGAAGGCGATTACGGGCCCGGCGGCACCGAGATGGCGGGCGCGAAGAAGGTGAATTTGAGGGTCGAGATTGATACTTCGCCGCCGTTCGGGTCGGTGAAGGAGGCGGTGACCCATTTCGAAGGGAGCGGATCTTGGTTCGCGCTCCACGGCCTTGGACTTAGACATTCCTATGTAAGTTCGATTTGAGCGCGCTGTTTTCATGTAGTGACTGATTAATTCTTTGGTTAACTACGTATTTAGTCTATAGATTGCTTTGCTCAGTTGAAGTTAAATCAGTCTACTGTTTTTGTTTCTTTCTTGTGGGAAGTGTCTGCTTTGTTTCGAATTGGCATTAAATGCCAAAGAAGCTTCTCTGCTTTTCTTTGGAAATAAAGTTCCAAAAAAATTATTGTGCAATTGCTACATATGAAACAGAACCAGTGAGTTGCAGGTCCTGTAGTTGCTGGATACTTCAATTTCATGCATGTTCCGGTCGGTTATCTTTCTTAGGGAGTTGATGAGCAATGAGACCTTAATGACATAGTGGGGAGTAGGAAGTAAGTTGTGGTCTTTCTTCTTACAGATTAGTCCCATTAAATTATGCTTTTATGGACGTGGATAATGTGTTGTAAATGCATTATCGGAAGTGATTTGTCGTTTCATTTAATTAGATTTGCAATGCACAATTGTTTAAGAGGAATTTCTTGTGTGCATTTTGTTTTATTGAGCAGCAACTTCGTCGAGCAGAACTGGAATTCTTAAGATGACATATTAATGCAGACACCTTGATTATATTTATCTGTATCAGTCCATGCATATGGGGTTAGGAGGGGAAGCCAAGCCGAGCAGAGTGCTCTTCATTTCCGCATATGTTCGACTTCAACGGTTGCTTATAACTGAGAATTTTGTTGGCTCTTAAGTATGAGAGCCATTGCCATACATTAGTTACTTTTATGCTCATAGTGGGCCGCAAATGCTATAGGTGTTCTTACTAGAAAAGGAGATAATGACAAGACAATTGAATTTTAGGAGAAGATCAAGGACACAGGACTGTAGTTTCCCCACTTATAGTTAAGGACCCTGTATAAGAGCTAACTTGTCACTTAACTTGCATGTGAAGAGCTATATGAATCACTCGCTCTCTGCATTCTCGTACGTGAGAATCTTCTAATAATTATGAGCCTAAAGGACAGAATCAGCACCAGAATGAATTTAGTTCTTTCAGTTTTCAACCAAAGAAACACTGTTATAAGCAAGATAGCTGTGGGAGCCTCTGTATGTATGAGGCCTTTTGTAAGCTAAAATTTTCTTTTGGATGACAAATCTAAGTTTCTTTTCCTGCTGTCTGCAAGAGACCAGGCCTCCTATCTTTCATTTCATTGGCGAGCGAACACCCTTAGCATGAAAATCTGTCATAAGTGTATTCACTAGTGAGTCGGAGGTCTCACCTTCTAGTGCTATTAGCATTAAAGACTTATACATATTGGACTTGCTTTACCATTTAGAATAATTTTTCAGCATAATGGAGATCATGTTTGAAGTGCTTATGCCTGAAGTTGGTTGCTTATTGTGAAATTGTTTCTCGTAATGCTGAGACGGAGTGTGCCTGACACGTGCAAATAAGTTTTTTTTTTCATGTTAATTTTATGCTTGTAGTTATCTTCTCATGTTACTTTGAAATGACCAACACTGTGGATCTCCATGAAGGGGTAATAAACAGTTACATGATGACTCTAAAAGGTCATCTTTGTGGAAGTGAGGAGTAATCTTTTGGAACCTCTTAATGCAGTATGCCTTTTGGCATCTCCACTTCCTACACGAAAGAAAACCCATCACATTCAAGAGTCAATGTAATATTGACAAACCACTTTCTTTTGTTTTCTTATGAACACACATAATCCATTCAATGTTCACCATATAGAAAGAGAATCCAGTTTTCTTCATTTTCTTTCTGCTAACCCTACCCACTGCACGTGCTTTGCCTACACAGAGTTGTGCAGTGAAACGACAATACTGGACTTTCTGACTTTTCATTGTGTATTGCCTTTTCTCAGCTTCAGGGAATTGGAGAAGTTGACTTAAAGAAAGTGGAAGAACAGACGCTAGAATTGGAGAAGAATCTGATTGTGAAAGAACTGGAAACACTTGATGTGTTAGAAGAACTGGGAACAACCAAAAGGATTGTGGAAGATTTGAAGTGGCAACTCCAGCATGAAGCGCTGAAATCCATGACAGTCCCTGAACCACAAGAACGGATGCCAACTCCTATGAATGAGGACATAAAAAAAGAAACTCATAAGTATATTCTGAGCAATCACGAGCAAGCCGTGGGAACTTCCAGCCTGTGCCCTTCTCCATCTCCTGATTTGATCCTGATGGAGTTGAATCAAGCGAAGTTGAACCTGGGTAAAACCATACATGAGCTTGGTCTGATTCAAACATCCGTTGAGTCTCTCAATAAGAAAATTAAGAAAGAGAAAGACTTGCTTGAGAAAACCCGCCAGAGGCTGACATCAAAGCCCGCAGGCGCATCATATCCGAAGGAAGAACCAGAACGGCAAAGGACGAAGCCGCTATTGGTGGATGATGCTGACCTCTATGGGAACTGCAAAAACATCATGGAATTACTTCCAGATGGGAATTACAGGCCTGAGCAATATAGCGAGGTGGATGAAGCTAGAAACTTTGGAGTTTCTAGAGCTGTTCCGTCAGTCCAGCAGATGAATGCTAGCAAGAAGACTGCTGAGATGAGATTAATTGCAGCCAGAAAGATGGAGGAAGCAGCTAGGGCTGCAGAGGCAGTTGCACTTGCCGAGATAAAGGCTTTATCAAGCAATGAAGAGTCATTTAACTTCCTCCTTCCTGAGCCAGATAATGCAATCTCGTTCTTGGAAAGGCCTTCTCCTTTCAACTCTAAGACTCAGAACGGAGTGAAGGCGCAAAAGAAAAATTTAGGAGAGGCCCTGTCCCAAAATGATGCGGCCAATACTCCTAAGGTTTCTATTCTAAAGAAGTTAGAGGATGCAACAGAAGAAGTCAAATTCAGTCAGCAAGCCCTGGAAGAGGCTCTAAACAGAGTGGAGATTGCAAATAAGAAGCAACTCGCAGCTGGTGAGGCTCTGCGCAAATGGACACCGAAGCATGATCACAGGGGAGCGGGACCTGCTAAGAGAGTGAATCTCCCCAATCCATCTGATCATCCACTAAATTCACCGCTCGTAGATATGCGCAGGCCGGATCTTGCTGATGAGGAACAGAAACCTGTTTTGAGGCCCACGGTTTCGATGCGGGACGTGCTGAGCAGGAAGCAAGCGCTGCCAGAAGAATATGTGGCAAGAAGACAGACCGAAGGTCGACGGGTTGCTCTAAGTCAGATGCTTAATGAACTGAGAGAAGATCTAACATTCCCAGCCAAGGCTGAAGGGAACCGTCAAAAGCAGTTCCTAGCGCAGCGCAAGAAGTTCGGTTTCATACACATCTCGCTGCCCTTGACAAAACAAAATAAGAAAAACGTGCAACCTTCGGACTTACGATGATTTCCTTAGCTGGTCCATAGATTCTGCTCTCTGCTCCGTGTGTTCTAGTGTGCATTTGTCCTCCTTCTGGACGCATGGTCCTTTGCCATGTTTGTTAGTGTTGATTGTTTGAATCCGGGGTCTTAATTCGTCATTCGGATTTCTTGAATGTGTTGGGATGATTTTTCATTGATGTGTTGGGCTTTCAGAGAGGACTACATATAGTGTGTAATCTTATTATCAGATTCAGTATAGTGAAGATTAAGCTTTATTTTTTCGGTGAAGTGTAGTGCTGTAGCTGCCTGAGAAGATGCTTGGGGCCAGTTTTAACCGATATGAAACTGTCGCTCTGTTTTTCCCAAAACAAAAGGGTCGTCTCGTAGTGTATCTTGGCATCAATTCGCAAACTAGATGACGAAATATCATTTTTTAACAAAACCTTGCCACAAGAAAAAGCAATAATAATACAAATGATCCATAAACTTTGAATTAATGTTAAATGTGATCATTGAATTTTTAATTTGTTCAATATGGTTCTAAACTTTATTCTAATGTGTAATGTGATTATTAAATTTTTAATTCATTCAATATTATCCCTGAACTTTTGATATACGTTAAATTTAGTCTCCGAACTACACGAAAATGTTTAATGTTGTCTTTTTATTAATTCAAATTCGGGGATAATATTGAATATTTCCGTATAATCTATATACTAAATTTATTGAACAATATAAAAGTTAGGGGATCACATTGAATAATTTAAAAATTAATGAATTATATTGCAAATTAAGTTAAAGTTTAGAGATCATATTGAATAGATTAAATATTCAATGATTAATTGTAAAGTTAATGAAGAATTCATATTTAAAAAAAGGGAAAATAACACAAAAAACCCTAAATTTTGCATAAAGTGACAAATTTACCCCAATTTTTTTTTTTTGTAACATGAAAACTCTCGAATTTTTCCAATCGTGACGCATTTATCCCACTAAAAGCATTTTCGTCTTACTTTTTATTTTTTTCTTATTTTTCTCTCTTCCCTTAGCTAACCATGGCAGAGGGAAGCCGGTGTCGAGCGAGGGTCGCTCTCACCTAGGCTGGCTAGGGCCACCCCTGTCGGCGTCGGGTGAGGGCGACCCTCGGCTAGGTCAAGCAAGGGTCGACCTTGCCTGCGTCAGGCGAGGATGGCCCTCACCAAATTTGACGAGGGCACCCTTGCTGGACTTGGGCAAGGGGTGCCCTCGCTAGCGTCAGGTGAGGAAGGCTCTTGCCTAACCTAGCCGAGGGCTATCCTCATTAGATGTTGGCAAGGGCGGCCTTAGCCAGCTCAAGCGAGGGCGACTCTTGCTAAATGCTGGCTTCCTTATGGTCGGCAAAGGGAAGAGAGAAGAAGAAGGAAAAAAGAAAAAAAATTTAAAATATAAAAAGACCAAAATACTTTATAATTTAAGGTAAATGTGTTATACTAATAAAAGTTTGGGATAAGTGCATTGGAAGTACTAAAATTTGTCATGAAAATATAATTAAGTCCTAAAACTTTTAAAAAGTGCAACTAAGTCCTAAAACTTTCAAAAAGTGCAATCAAGTCCTAAAACTTATCAAAATGGTTTAATCAAAATCCTTCCATGGAATGCACTTTTTGAAAATCTTAGGATTCGGTTGTACTTTCAAGACAAGTTTTAGGACTTTATTGAACCTTTTGAAAATTTTAGGACTTGATTGAACTTTCATGATAAGTTTTAGGACTTAATTGCACTTTTTGAAAGTTTTAGAACTCAATTGCATTTTCATGATAAGTTTTAGGACTTTTAATACACATATCCCTAAAAGTTTAGAGTTTTTTGTGTCATGAAAAAAAAATTAAATGTATATATGTTAAGGTTGGCAAAGTTCAAAAATTTTCATAGAAAAAAATTAGAATAAATTTATTACTTTAGACAAAGTTTTGAATTTTTTGTGATTTTTTTCCCTAAAAACAAAAGGAGAAAGAATAAATCCAAACCAAAATTGCCATCGTTTCCTCAAACTCTTGATAACGAGCCTTATTTTCCCCAGCAAATGCAGAAGCGCCACGCATCGACCACTCGCTCCCATGGCGCTTACGTGTCCCGTGCTGGTTAGCCAGGTGGAACTTCGCCAAAAGTAAGCAAGAGAACATCCCACCGCGCGAAAAACATTTTCACTCTTTTCAAATTGACCTTTTTGCAGTCCCGCGCAAGACTGTAGCTCGCGAGTTTCTATTCTTTGGCCATTTTCTTTGGAATTTTGCCCATTCGCTTCGGCTGGCTGGGGAGAACAGAGATTTTGTCCGTGGCCCACGGAATAATATAAATTAATTTGATCATTCCTTTGTTTAGATCATCGTTTCGTCGAGACCCATTTGTTGGGATCAGCGCTAAGTGCCGCTATTGATCATAAAGAAAAGCAAGAGTTCGGAAAGGCTTTTCGGCAGAGGAGCACCAAGAAAAGCTCGATTGAGCACGTCAATGGCGAGGGCCAGGAAAAGGGTTCGCGCGACTCGTCGTGCTGCAGATGGAAGCGCATTCCAGAAATGGTATTTGCAGAGCCCGAGTCATTCTGGGCGTACATTATTTTTTTACTCTTTCTTTCTTTCTATTTTGTGTTGTTTGAGCGTCTGTGTGTTGATGCAGCGATACTTGTGGGGAATCGGTGGCAATCGCTTTGGCCGACATGCACGAGTGCGAAGAACCCAAGAAGGAAGTGAAGAGATTCAGAGGGTTCTGTGGCGTTCTAAAGAGTAACTACGTCGGGGAAGAGAGCGCCGCCGATCAGCCCAGATCGGCCTTTTGCTTCTTCATGTAATGTCTCAGGCCTCTGTTTGCTTCCACGCTCTGTGTTCTTAAGCAATGCCTGTGTTCTTAGTTTGGGCTATCGAATGTTTTACTTTGAGCGTCTTGTTACCTTGCTGAAGTTATTCAGGACGATTGAAGAGGGCATGAGCATTTATGGTTTTGCCTTCTGCTCTATTTGCACGTGGATTCTAGGCATATCTGCTTCCAATTTATTAGGGCCGGACGCAGATGTTTGTCGAACATACAAATTCATATTTTTTAGGTGTGATGGTTCTTCAGGGAGAGCTTTCTTCGGAACAGAGAGGGTGTACATTCGATTGATGTCGAAAGAGAGGGATTTGAAACATGGAAGAACATGTCCATCGAGGTAGCTGCAAACGATACCTTCTTTTAGTCCTATCAATTGGTCTGCATTTTTGATAACTGGGTTTATGTTTTTGATTCAGGAGAGGCAACCGTACATCATTCAGGAGCGAAAGATAGACTCAGTTTACCGGGAAGCTTTGCTTCGAGAGATAAATGATGCATCTGAGGTAATGTATGATTCTTGATCGATTCTGTTCATCGCTACATCATTTGGCTTCTGCTTTGCTGGTCGACATTTTATCCTCCACATGGTTTTGCACCTATTGGTGATAAGTCGTAATATTCAGCTGAAAGATTAAGATTCTTAGTTCTCGGAGTAAATGGTATTGTAGAGGAAGAAGTACGGTGTAGTTCCGAGTCATTTTTTTAGAGAGACGGTGCAATTTTAAGGCAACTTGATTTTCCCAAAGTTTAGTGAACTGTTGTCTTTCTTTACAACTCCAACAAACGCGAGGAAGTGTTATCACGACCGGCATGTCGTGCTTTTCGGCGTCGGTGGACTTACCTGATCCTTGAGATGATGAGACATTGTGACTGGTCACTCTAGAATCTCCACTTCCATGATTAATATACACTTATTGAGGTTTCTACGAGCTCCCAAATACTGCTTAAATGTTCTGCAGATGGAAGATGAGGCGGACTCTGCTATGGTTGGGAAATTCGATCTGGTTCGTGAATTTTCTTATGCTAACTTGCGCACAGAACTCCTCTTCTTTCCCAAGCTTGTGCCTTTACAACATCCTCTTTGTAATCAGTCGCAGTTCTATGAAGACTATGAAGATGGTGGCGACGACGACGACGACTCTGGTTGCTTTGAGGCATTCCCTAGCTTTGACACCTATGAATGGTAATTCTTCACTATGTTCACTGGCATGAAGCCAACGCGTGTTTATCTTCAGATTTCTCCCCACGGGCACTACGCACATTCTCTTTAATCAGCTACTAACTTCATGATACTCTCTTCAACACTAGGCGAATGGTCCGCTCGTGGGTCGTTAAGAAACCTGAAGCTGAAGGTTGATGGCTGTTTCAAAGGTTATCGATCTGGTCGACTTACAAATGACGGCGCTATGAAATGTGGACGCTGCGGAATTTTGGTGAACTCGCTGTGTTCAGAGAAGGACTAGTCATATTGGCTATTGTAAAGAAACATGGATGTGCATGAGTTTTGTCAGTCAGGAAATTCTTCCGCTCAAACTTGAAGTCGCTGATCCAATCCTAGAATGATCGAGCTCAGTGCTAAATCCGTGCTTTATCCCATATCCTGCTGTCAAAGTTTGCAGATAAGGTGCACCTTAGTGGATGAGATTCATTGTGTTTCGGTTCGGGTTACAAACCCGAGTAGAATCGTCACAATACCTAATTTTTTAGCTATTACCCGAACCAGAATAAGGCCTAATCTGAAAAGACTCGGGATTTTCGGTGATGTTCGGATCCGATTGGCTCGTTCGGGGCCAGGTGTTTTTTCGACAGCCCTACATATTACGAAAGAGAACGTGTTCATGCATTTTCGAAGCTAGTTTATGAAAACTGATCTGCGTGTTTGGACCGAAAGCATCATTGGACCACAGATGCTGAGCCAAATGATTATCCATAACGAGACGAGCTTCAGCTCAGTGAGATGCATATTCAGTTACGTGTTCATTTTCTTTTGTCCTTCGTCCATCAAGTTAGAGTTCAACTTAGAATTTGCCAGAGAAAAAGTGTTCAATGCACCAATTGACAACGCATAATGTGTTGATTATAATGCCTGCATGATATGCATCTCATTTAATTTTACATGTAGTGTGATCGCTATAAAGCCTATAATTAATATATATATTCTTATCATGCACTATCATCACTAAAACTTGAATGGGTTATTGCTTGTATGATGTGTATTCAAATTTTCACTTGCATTGTTTAAGAAAGAAAAAAATGACGTAAATATCTTATGAATTTTGATTCAATGTATAATATCATTCTCGAATTTTTAATTTAGATAGAATTATCCTTTATTTATAATTCAATATACAATATCATTCTTAAAAATTTAGTACATATTCGATTTAGTTCATGTACTATATGAAAGTGTTCGGTTATATTCATGAACTTGAATTAATGTAACATTTGATATTTTTATGTAGTTCTAGGATTAAATTGAATATTGCGTATTAAGCTAAAGATCATAAATCAAATTAAAAGCTCATGAACGATATTATATATCGGATTAAAATTTAAAGATCATTTTAGTAAATATCTCTTGGAAGAAATTTCCGTTATAGCTTAATTGCGTGTTCTTTTTGCGCTACCCATTCACAAAAATATCTGAAAGGGAAGAAAACAAGGAACAAAAATGATGAAAGAGGGAGCCGCATCACGTGAGCGGCGAGTGACCGGGCCGCGAAAAGAAGAAAATCAAACCCGTCACGTCACGTGTTATCCACACGTACGGTCGCAGTTAAATACAATCCAACCTACTTTCTTTCTCTCCCTCTTTCTTTTTTCTTTTTTTTTTTTTTAGCTTTTCCTTTTCAAGGAAAAATAGAGAAAGAAAAATATTCGAAGCATCGGGCATCAGCACGTAGAGCAAGAGAGAGCCTCCTCCTCCTCCTCCTCCGATGATGAAATCCTGAAACTCGCTCGCTCGCTCGCTCCGCCGCCGCCACCACCACCACCGCCATCGCCGCCGCCGCCCCTCGCGATCGCCAATGGAGTCGTGCTCCTGCAATCTCGCGAGCTCTTCTTCCCTGTTGCTCCCTCCGAAGCTCCCGCAGCGCAAGCCGCCCCCGTTCGAGCTCAATCTATCCGTGCGCGTTCCCCCCTTCCCTTCCTTCTCCTTTTACGAAGCAGAATCGCGTCTTGTCGAGTCCGATTTCTTCTGCTCCGTCCGTATTTCGATTCGTTCGTTCGTTCGTTCGTCAGTTTTTGCTCCTCGTTTTGTTCGCGGCAGAAATGGAAGCCGAAGGGCCGGTGTCGGCGGCACCGCCCGGGGATTCGCAGCGCCTGCGGCGGCTCTGAAGATAGCGCCTCCGTCAATGGATTCCCGATCACGCCTCACAAGTTCTTCATGCAGGAGGTGAGCTAGTTGGTTTAATTTGTTTGCGCTTTTCGAACTGCGTCCGTTCTTGAGCTGCGCGATTTGTTTCAATGGAGAAACTGAGCTCGTTCTCGTCATTTGGAAAGAAGAAAGACTCTTGAGGTCGTACTCTGCTGCGCTTACGGTTCTGATATATTTTATTCCTAATAATGAGAAGGAAATAGAAAGAAAGATTCTGAGGCTGCTTCCGTGTTATGCTTATGATGGTTCAGTGTTTGTTTTGTTTGGGGAAAATTCACACAATAGGTCGTGCTTTTATGTGCTTGGATTAGCTTGTGATGAGTTCATGGTTAACTTGAATAATCTTAGTTCTTCATTGTTAGTGCTCATGGGCTTAGAGAAATTTTATTGGTCAGCACAAAATTGGTGGTTTTTTAGGTGCTCAGAGTACTGTTCTTGATTTCGGTATGCAGACGCGCTGGTTAATGTGTTTTGATTTGTTTGTTTGATTGATTTTGGGATTGTCAGGCAATTGGAGCGGAATATGGGGAGGGTTTCGAGACATTTAGAGCAGATGGCCCTCTAAAGATGGATGTGGTAGCATTCTCTTGCTTCTTGTGTAAATTTGTGTCTCTATTTTGTGACTGTTTTGGGTTTTGATGTGCTTTCTCTATGTTTTATAAACTGTCTTCCTGTGATAGGATTTTCTGAACGACAGACTACAAGAAGGGTTTCTTCAACGTATACGATATGCAATGAAACCAGACGAAGCTTATGGGCTTATTTTCTCCTGGGACAATGTGGTGGTAACGCCTTTGACTCCAGCCTCGTACATCTATTATATTGTTGAGATGCTAAATTGATTTGACTAGGGGTGTGATTGGTCAGAATCAGATATGTGGAGCTTTTCAGTTCATCATTGACTCCTGAATGAATGCTTACTGGTTACTTTCAAACTACTGAATTCTGTATTGGCAATTCTTCTTTATGATAAAGGTCCCAAAGTTGAAGGTAAACAGATGGAGTCTATATCAAACATTAAAAACTGAGGAGTTCATGTATTTGCATTCCTTAGGTGATTAACATCTCAATAGTTAAGGTTGTAAGTTATAATTTTCTCCAATACTTGTTCAAGTTCTCACGTATTAAACTTCAATATCAGGTAGATACCCAGTCTCTGAAGTTGAAAGCATTGAAGCAGCTGGCCATTGAAGAGGGTATATAATACTTCCCCACCAGTATGCCTAAATATTGTTGGTAGAATAACTCCAGTGTAGGCATTAAGCATCTCTTGGTCATAAATTTGGAGTACCATTGGTTAATCATGAGGACTTATGCCTCATGCCTGAAATGGAAGTTCTTAACAAGTTTAAGCAGCAAGTTTGAGGACCATGGTCTAACTTCATGAAAATTCTCTTTCCTTATGTATGTATCGAGAAATATGCGTAAGTAAGGCTTTGGGATGGATTCTGTTAGATTGCCAACCTGTCAGTGAGAACTTTCACTGCTTCTAGAATCATGGAATTGGTATTTTTGGATGATAGGATTTACTGCAAAATCTGAGTGTGACATTTTTGTGGTATCTTTTACTCTTACAAGCCATCGATAGCAATCAAAGTCTTCAATTGACGATAAAAATAAAAATAAAAATAATTTTTTTTTCTAGAATGCAGGATGCTGCTTTTGAGAATTTTATGAAGCAGGTGAAATGAAAATTTCAAAATATAGTTCATTGGCCTTCGTTTTGCAGGCAAGGAATTACCTGAGGACATCCGGTTACAAAAGCTCATGCTTCATGCAGGTGCTGATCACCTTCTACATAAGGTTTGCAATCATGGTCTCCTTTGAAATTTTTTATTTTCTTGTTGCATTGGATGACGTGCATCGTTGCCTTCTATTTATCTACATTAGTATGGAACAAGAAGGAGAAAGGAGAACAAATATATCTTATGTGGTTGTGCTTGAAGAAATTGCTGAACTTTGCTCTTTTCTCCATGTATGGCCATGCCACTCATGGCAAAATGGAGCATCTATTCATCTAGTTAAAATAGGTTGAAACCTTGAAGGGACATTGTTGTAGCAGTCTGTTGAATTTTGTGATCACACGAGATAAATGATTGAACATGTTGAAATATGCCAGCTCCCTTTATAAATGTGATGCCATTTGGATTTGGAAACTTTCCACTTTTTAGCAAGTGCAATCTTTGATCAAATCATGATTGCCTTTGACAACTCCCGTGCAAAGTCCTTCTTTGCTTTTGAAGCTGATGTTTATAGAGGAATTTTATGTTTTATATTCCAAGATGGTGGTGCATAACAAGCCTTGACAAATTTTCAGGTTTTGCTGTGGGATGGAGAAAGAGAGGAAGATAGATTAAAGTCGAGGCTTGCCCAGTTATATTATGATAATCTTCTTGAAGTGAGAGCAAGCTATTGATTTTATTGACACATTTGTCTCTATGATCATGAGTTAATTGCGATATGATTGATATGTTTTGGCATCCAGCTCACAGAACCCATGGAGGGACTGAAAGAATGGATGGATGCAGTACATACGGCTCGTGTCCCTTGTGCTGTTGTTTCTAGTCTGGATCGGAAAACTATGATTGAGGCGCTTGACCACTTGAAGCTTACCAAGTATTTTCAGGTAGGCAATGGCCTTGCAGCATTTGTTTCTTTTCATGGTGCCATAAGTGTGATAATCATGAACTTGAGCTTGAACTACAAAATTGTCATTTTTCTCATGAGCTTCAAAGGCTGAGCAACATTCGATTGCTTTCACTAGCTTCTTTATTATCTATCTGCTGAAAGCCCCAGTACAGGAGCACTATAGAAAAGGTGAAAAAGAAGAAGGAAAGAGCAACATTCTCATTCCAAAGCAGGAAAACTCAATGCTGGATTTATCATTGTTACAGCAATTATTATCTGTGTCATCTACAGGCAGTAGTTTCAGAAGAAGATGGCATGGAGTCAATAGCTCATAGATTTCTTTCAGCTGCTTTGAAGGTGCGTTAAGACATCTGCAGTCTACTTTTACAGCATTTGGTTGATTCCAGCTATATAACTCGTGGTGTTTTCAGCTTTGGGTGAGCTGTTGAGATTGTTGCATTACTCATCCGAATTGTTAAAAAGCCAACTAAAAAGTTTAAATTAATAGATTGGGGAGAAACAACATAAATTTAAGATCCCACCTCTTTGGCGTGCAAACCCGATTAAGAGCTGTGCAAAAGGGAGGCTGCACTCTCTGATGCCTAATTGGAACATGCAATGTAAAAGCTTAAACCAACAGGTGGAGGGGACTCCATGAGTATGAGACCCATCAAAATCTATAAACAAAAAGAATGGGATATTTTAAAGATAACAATGGACTTCTAAATGGGTTTCCGCAGAACTTTAGGAAGTAAATCTTCCTTATAATCCATTTTATTTGTTGCAGCTGGACCGCAAACCATCAAAGTGTATAGTATTCGAAGATGACCCCAGAGGTGTAACCGCCGCTCACAACTGTACGATGATGGCCATTGCCTTAATAGGCTCTCACCCAGCGTATGTATCTATTCTATTTCCTAGCCATTTCTCCACTTCATTCCTCTTCCCGGTTCCATCTTTGGATTGGACATAACATAAACAGAACAGTGAGTTTCGGAAGTTGATAGCTGTGAGGCTGTGCAGGTATGATTTGGAGCAGGCCGATCTTACTGTCGCAAGCTTCAATGAGCTTTCAGTGATTAACCTCCGCAGATTATTCGCCAACAAGGGGTCCACTTTCATGGACTTACAAAAGCAAATTGCAGAGAGAGAACATCCCAAACGGAAACTCACCGTGGAGGATCCAATTTTTTGATTCATGAGTCCAGACAATTTTCTGTAATTAGGCTACGTATATCCTTTATTTGCCCATTTCAACGTTGAAATTTCTTTAATTTTTGTCAGATGAAAAAATATGTAGCCTCTACTCTTTCTGGTTCATGTATTTCAAAGTTCAGCCAACAGTTGCAGCGCATTTGCTTCTGTAACAGTATAGGGATTCTCATCAGTGTATGTAGATCAAATTTGGGTTACGATTCCTCTTGGTTGATTCAAACTCAAACCATAGAAGTGAAGAGCATTCTTGATATCATGGTGTTGGTGGGATTGACTTTTCTCCAGGTCTGTGGATTTCATATTCGCTGATAATCCTTGTCTGAGCAGCATTACGAAATAAGTTCGATTGCCGTAGACTCTTCGATAACTTTTCTGGTGAGGCAGATTGAGGAAAGCTTGAAAATGACCTCGAGATTGTCCTGTTTTACTTTACGAAATCAATTGGTAAATCAATGTGAGTAGAAATTTGAAAATTTCAAGGGGACCGTGTCTTCCTTGACAGATGGAGTGGTTAACTTATCAAGGTGTTTTTTTTATTGGTAAAATGAAGATGAGTAGGGCAAACGGTGCCAGCTATCCCTCTAAGCGTTACTATAAGGCTGCCACATTTGCTAATTACTCTGCATCATCCTCGATCTATAAGGCCCAGATTGGCGAACACCATGCTTACTAAGAAAATGCAACTTTAGTTAATAAACTTTAAGTGAAGATAATTTGCTCAAAAGACTTCATCACATGGTCATTAGTAGTCATCAGTTTGATTCATGTCGTGCGCAAATCTCTAAACAAATCATGCCACCTTAATTATACAATATTGAGTGTGGTGAGACTTTCTAATTGCTAAATCTTGATAAGGCTGTAAATAATGGGTCTATGAGGGGTCTGCAAAAACTACTTCCCTCTCTTGATTCTTTTTTTCAAGCGCAAACAAATGGTCATTATTTTATACATATATTTTAATGTATGTAAGTAAATTTAACTATGATTTTCTTAAGTTTAACTGTGATTTTATCTATGATATAAAAAATACTCTTATTCTAATGTAATAATCGAAAAAGCTAAAAAGATCATATAAAATATTTCTCTCTTACACATCAAGTAATCGAAACTTCGATTATTAAGAAATTGCCATAGAAATCTATGGATACTTCTGAGACAATGTTGGCTTCATGCCTGATTAGTCTATAGCAGATATTTTGCCTAATTATTCAACTATTAACTTCTAAATGGACAAGAGCCGAGGAAGTCCATGCATCCTCTCGGTTAAAACGCACTTTCCGATCTCCCCAAAGAAGGAGACAATTGCTTCTTTTCTGAGGCGAGAAGAGGAAGCTAGTGGGACCCACCCCGAAGATGTTCGAAAGCTGACATGGCAACGAACGAGGATGCACGCCCGCTGGGATGATCTATCGATCGAAATTACGCTCCCGGATATGCCCCCCTTATCTTATCGTCCTCGAATCCCTCCATTCCATTCCCGACGAAGCTGACGATGATGATGGCGGCGGCGGCGGCAATGAACTCCGCACTCGGGTCCTGCTGATTCTTCTGCGCGGTCAAACATGTCTTCCTCCCATTGCTACAGCTCCTCAACCATGGCTTCTTTGTCGGCCGTCTCCACCGCCCAGGCAAGATCCTCATCTCCTTCCTTCGCCTTCGTCCCCAATTCAAAACGCAGGAGCAGAGTCGCCTGCGCTCTCGGAGGTAACACCCCTTTGATTTCATCTCTCTCTCTCTCTCTCTCTCTCTCTCTTTCCATAATTGCGCTGTAATTCAGATGGAACTCTTCTTTTGATGTGATGGCCGAAACCTATCTGTGAGATATGAAGATGAAGAAGAAGAAGCGAAATTTCGAGTCTTTTCGTCTTTCCCGAGATCCCCAGCTCTGATCTTGGTGGCTGAAATCTAAAACCTCCTTTTGGGTCGCCGGTGAGCTGATAAAGATTGATTTTGGGTAATGTGATGTCAATGCCAGACGTGGGACGCTTTTAAGAAAGTCAATGGATGGATGCCTATTCGGATAACTCAGTTTGCATTTTATGGCACCTGCGGAGATGATTTTACGGGAATGGGATTTGTGGATTGGATTTTAGTACACTGGTAGATTCTTCTAGGTTGAGATAGAAATGCTAGATGCCTGAGCATTTTAATGATTCTTGGGAATAGTTATGTCTGATGCGCAACGATATGGAATTACTTGCAGGGGTTGTGGCGGAACCAACGGCAGCTACATGCGTTTCCGAGCCGTTGTTGCTTAATGCTGTTCGCGGAAAAGAGGTGGAAAGACCTCCGGTTTGGCTTATGAGACAAGCAGGGAGGTATATGAAGGCAGGTCTATCTTTACTCGAATTTCTGTTTCTGCAGCAGTTTTGTTTTTTGGAGTCTACTGATTCTGTCTCCGTTTGTGACTTTTGGGGTTCACTCTAGTTTCATTTCTTGGTATTTCGAGCCTTTAGTTAGTGAAATTTGCCTGAGTAGCATTCGGCAGTAGCAACCTAAATTTTATCAAACTTCTGACCAAGAAATGCTGATTAATTCTCAGAGGAGAATGAGATAGTCATAAAACTGTATGCTTCGACCGAGTGAACAGTTGTAATGACTTCGGTGTCTCTTTGTTCTGCTCAGAGTTGCATCACTGGATGTGTTATCAGAGAGCACTGCTAAGCAGTGTGTTTACTTTAATATGGTTTTCTCTGTCACCGTTGGCAATTCTCTTGGATTGCTGGTTCTCTTGTATGTATCAGATATTTGCTCCTACCAGTTCTATATTTTTTCCTAGTTTCTAACTTGTTTCACTTTGTTGAAAATTTCTTGTTACAGAGTTACCAAGATATCTGTGAGAGGTATCCTTCCTTTCGTGAAAGATCTGAGAATGTTGACCTTGTAGTGGAAATATCCTTGCAGCCATGGAATGTCTTTAAGCCTGACGGGGTAAGTATCTCCAAAGAATTTTTCCCTACATTTTCTACATAGTATTATTCAGGTCACAAGTGTGTATGCGACGTTTTTCCTCTGGTCAAAAACGTCCTTCTTAAGTACCGTTTGGCTATTGAGCTTAGATTAGATGAGCTCTATCAGAAAGGGATACTTTCATGCTTGGCCATGCTAGTGAAATTTAAGCCACATATATGTAATTTGGTCAAGATAACCTTGAAAATGAGATGCAACCACATTGAACTGTAAATGACAATATTTTCAGTGAATCACAATCCTTCGACTCAAAAGGAAAGTTGTGATGCGCTTAAGTTGACAACTTAGCCCAATGCAAAGCTAACTATCAGCATTAAAATTGTCTTTCATAACAAGAACTTATACTGTCTTGTGATGTCTTGTTTCTCTATCTTCCTATACTGGCATACTGATGTATATTCATTTGTGCAGGTTATTTTGTTCTCAGACATCCTCACCCCTCTTACAGGAATGAATATACCATTTGACATTGTCAAGGGTAAGGGTCCTGTCATCTTCAATCCGGTACAGACAATTGCTGATGTTGATCAAGTGAGAGAATTTACTCCTGAAGATTCAGTGCCATATGTGGGAGAAGCATTGAAGATTTTGCGAAAAGAGGTCTTTCTCTGCATATCTTAGAATTTATCCGCATCTTTGTGATCTATCTTTGTGCTTATTTACCTATTTGAAGATTGTCACTCCATTATGGTGCTATGCATCAGATATAGTTGCCCCATGTTTTATGCATGAGACCTAATTGTTCGCCAGTTATGCAAGAGTTAGTTTTAAAAAGTTCAATCTTTAACAAAGACTTTGCTATTCTTGCCATGAATACTTAGTCATACTATTTACTACCAAAATAATCACGGTAACCAAAGAGATATTCCTAACTGTGTATACACATATCGAGGGAAAAAAGCCTTCAGCAAAATGCCAGTAGAATTATTGGTGTTGCCTGTTAAGTTTGCTCCAACTGTTTCATTTGAGATACCATTTCTCTTCATGATAAATTCTATGTGCATGTGACAACCGAACTACAGACTATAATGTAACAAATATATGTGTTAGACTAAACTGATTCACCAATCTGCAATGGAATTGTTGGGCTATGGTAACAAAGTGTATGATTTACAGGTGGATAATGAAGCGGCAGTCTTGGGTTTTGTCGGTGCTCCTTTTACTTTAGCATCTTATGTGATTGAAGGTGGTTCATCAAAGAACTTCACAAAGATAAAGAAAATAGCTTTCTCGCAACCCAAGGTAGTCACGGGATACTTCTTTTATCTTTATAATTTACCTTAGCTTCGTGCTTCGCAAGACGGCTGCATTTGCAATACCACCACACTCAGTTTATGAGATCCCTGGCACTGGTGATCAGATTGACAGAATTTTGTGTCAGGTACTACATGCATTGCTCGACAAATTCGCAACCTCCATGGCAAAGTACATTAAGTACCAAGCTGACAGTGGAGCTCAGGTTGTTCAGATCTTTGATTCATGGGCCACAGAGCTCAGTCCCGAAGATTTTGAGGTGTTCAGCTTGCCTTATCTGAAGCAAATTGTGGATTCTGTGAAGCAAAGCCATCCAAATCTCCCTCTAATTCTTTATGCTAGTGGATCTGGTGGCTTGCTCGAGAGGTTAGCCTTGACAGGCGTTGACGTTGTCAGCTTGGATTGGACAGTCGACATGGCAGAAGGTAGGAGGCGACTGGGAGCTGACGTGGCCGTCCAAGGTAACGTGGACCCAGGGGTCCTTTTTGGCTCAAAGGAGTTCATTACCAAGCGGATACATGATACTGTGAGGAAAGCTGGTAAAGCGAAACATATTTTGAATCTTGGTCATGGCATTAAAGTAGGTACACCGGAGGAAAACGTTGCTCATTTTTTTGAAGTTGCAAAAGATATTCGATATTAGCAGCCAGTGTCAAATAGCAAACCTTCTTACTGATCATGGTGATGTTCTGCTTTTCATTTTCAACCTTCTTTCTTTGGTGTGGTCTGTAATCTCTAGCTGTCCATTTAGGGAAACGATAATTATATTGAGGATGAATGCAATTTGCACAGTTCTTTTTGAGGGAAAAAGTAGATGAATTGCATAAGTAAGATCCCATCTACCACAAGAACTTATTTTTGCGAACAATTGTTTTAACGCTTGAGCTTTGAAAGAGCTTCCAAAAGACATTCAGGTCAGTCGAGTGGTTGTATGAAGATGGCCTTCTTGCCTTCTTGCCTTCTTGTGTGAATATATGTTTTGCCTTCGATGTCCGGCTGAAAGTGCATGTGCATGCCTACGGTCCAAAAATCCCCTTCATTATTTCTTTCTGGATTATTTCATTCCAAAAGTTCTATATATATGTATGAACTCGCCTCTCGAGATTCGAGAACACATGCACGACCGTGTTAACCGCTGGCCATTTCTTTTAACTCTCTTTTGACAATGTTTCCTAGTGTGCACTAGTCCATGCGAGAAACTGGTGGAGTTGATTAGCATATAACAGAGGGTATTTCTTACACAACATATACCATCCCAACCTCAAGGAGAGACACTGGAGGCACTTTCAGTGCCACATCTTGTCCCCTACAATTTCTCCTCAGAAAGTTGTAGCCGAAATTGAGGGCCAGTCTTTTCAGAACGGATGATCCTTGTTTCGCTCGTACATGCGACTTTCCAAGTATGAATGCAGTCCCTGCTTGCTGAGCTGCTATCAGATCGCTCAGTTCTTCTCGCATCTGCTTCTCTGTCTCGGTCCTTGAATCGGCCTCGGATACATCATCCGGGGCAAACCTCACTGTCTTTTTCACAGCACCCGCGGGTTCCATTTCTATGACATCAGCTAGACTTTCTATGCTTGAAAAGCCAAGAGATACACTTACATGCCCCGGGCTTTCTCCAATCTCATAAGCCGGGGATCCAGTGATTGAGACTCTCCTTATCACTGTCAATCTACGCTCGCTTGGCGTAGATCCAGTGGAACTGGGACAATCATCATCGACACAAGAACCGATTGCGTCTCTTTGGGTCCAGTTCAAGTGTATGAACTCAGCAAGTCTGTCGACTAGCTCGGCTTCAAAAGAATCCACATCCTGGTGGACATCTCGGTAGCCATACCGAATGATGCACCGGTACGAACGGTGCGACGAGGGCCCCACACGGCCCACGAGATACCGCTCTTCAGGTGGCACATGAGGCACAGGGACTGACTTTAGGCACACGAAGACGAGAATGCGGTGGAATGCGGGGAGGTTGGTGACAAAGCGGGAGAAGTTGGCGGGAATTCCTGAGATGAGATCGGTCAAAACTACACCTATTCCAGGGACCCGAATGATTCCCAAGCTTGGACCCAAGTCTAGAAGCCACTCCAGTGAAACCTTGTTGTGGAGGTCAAATTCATACTTTTTAATGGAGGCATAATGCCAAACAAACATGATGGTCATGAGGAAGAGTGCTAAGAGGATGGGAAACCATGCACCCTCGGCAAACTTGGTCAGTGATGCTGAGAAGTAGAGCAGCTCGATTGAGCCGAAAAAGAGCAGAAAGCAGAGAGACAGAATAGGAGGCTTGTGCCAACAGAGAATTATGACCAAGGATGTGAGGCATGTGGTTACCAGCATTACTGTCATTACTGCCAGACCTGCATCGTGGAGATAGTTCAACACAATTTGAACCGAGGAATTAGCTCGTGTCAGGTTTACTTTTGGCAGGGCCTAAACAATATGATGAAGTGATTTTTGGTACGGATGGAGGCATACAACCCATGATTTACCTGAAGCATTTCCCATGTGTTTTATGTCTCTGAATCCAATGGTCACAGCAATGCAGAGGATCATGAGCATCCAGTTGATCTCAGGGATATAAATCTGCCCATGGATCTTGTCCGAAGTGTGGACGACTTTGACTCTCGGAAAACAACTGAGTGATTGACTTTGGTTTATTATGGAGAATGTCCCACTGATGATCGCTTGGCTTCCCACCACGGAGGCAAGAATGGCTACTATAAGAACGGGCCATCTCACAACATCTGCAAATAAAATTGTGTCATTTAATCTATACATCTTTTAACAGTAGAATGGATGGTCTAAATTGATCAATACAGCAAGCGTTCACGCCGGTTTCCCAACAGAATCATGACTAGTTTGATAACAAATGAAAAATATGTTTGTTCAAATCAAGTATCTGTATATGAGCACAGTCTACATTCTGGTAAATAATGGACGGTGATTTGATTTCTTGCATCAAACTCTAGTTTGGAACAAGAGGGAGGGCTATACGTGGAACTGAGAGGTAGAAACTGATTTGGTTTCGGTTGTGATGATGCTTGGAGAGGTAAGCAGCCTGACCCATGTATGCCAATATGAGAGCTGGATAAACTAGAAAGGTGAAAGCAATCTGCGGCCAGAATAAACATGAACTGTGACTTCATTGGCAAATCAAACATTTCCCCAAGCAAAAGATTGATATGGACTGATAATAGCTGAGGAGAACCTGAATTGCTGTGCATGAGAAGTGGCCAAGATCGGCAAACATAGCTTCAGATCCTGCATAAAATGAACCAATTTCTGTCATCTGATGGCTATGAACATGAAGTGAATTGAGCATTTTAGTCCCTAGATACTAGATAACCAGGAGTTCAATGTCAACTACGAGGAACATCAAATCAAACAGTCCAGAGATTGACAACTGAGGATGCCAATATCATGAAATAACTATTAAGAATCGAAACTGTTTTCTTACCAGTGAAATCACATGTTCTATCTGGGCCAAAAAAATTAAAATAAATACCTGTTATGCACAGTAGGACTCCTCCCAGAGACATCCACCCGCCCATCCTGGTCTTCCTCAAGAACTTGAACATATAATAAGGAGAAAGCGCCTTATAGACGTGTGGGTTCCAGTGCAGTATGTTGTACAAGCCAAGGGCACTGATGCATAGCAACCAGGTCAACACGACCGGTGCAAATAAGAATCCAATTCGATGCGTGCCATAGTGTTGAAGAGCAAATAGACAGACCAGTATGAAACACGTAATAGGAACAACGGCATCTGCAATAAGGGGAAACTGAATTACAAAACCAGACACAAAAATGTAGCCAACAAATCCTCTTCCTAAAGTATACAGCATCAGCTGACGATCAAAAGAGGAGAGAGAATGGAACAATTGAGAATTATCTGCAGATGCTTGCTCCACTAAAAGGATTATTTGTAAGGGAAGTTTTCTCAGATCAGAATCCAGAATATGAAAACTGGAGAAGAACTTGCCATGGAATCATTAAGAAACAAAAATTGCATTTCCATGGAAAGAGGTTTCATTGTTTTTCAGCGGAGAACTCATGCAGACAAGCCAAGAACGTGTGTGGTCAAAACAATGCTGGGGGTGTTCATATCATAAAAACTACGAGTATACTTTTACAAATTCCCCCAAATATGTACGTTCTGCTTAATTAATGTTTGAGGAAGACGTTGTATTCTGATGCTTGCACATGTTATGTAGCTTGTAATATGCATATCCATTTTATTATGGCATACCATAAGTTTAAATTTCCTTTGGCCTCCTACTAGAGATGAAAATTCATTAAGGATCTTCTGGACTGAGGATTAAGACAGACGACTAAACAGAGGAGAGAATATGAGCAGTCTGGTCCCCAACTTGGGAACGGTCCCAACCGTTCATACCAGATAGGCCTTTATCCCCTCATCATCTAGGATAGAGCAACATGATCCAGTCATCACCTTCAAGAATCAGAGATACAAACTCTATTGCTTATAATATATTATCCACGAAAGCTACAGAAAGATGCGATGAAAATTCATAGACTCAAACTAGATGACTTGACCCCAATCAAACACTCAATTTTCAGCGACTATCATCAAGCTGGCTTTTGCTCATTACAAACAATTAATCGGACATCTCGGTAAAAAAAAAATACAAGCTGAGAATGCCTTACACTGGTGGTGCTCCTTGGACATGGATAACTCAAGGCCAGAAACAGCAGAGAAGACTACACCGAAAAGCAAAATGGTAAGAAAAGAGGAAAGGATTCAAGGCTTATGTTCATGTGTCGAGAATGAAATTTTATCAACAGAAATAAGAAATAGCTGACCGGAGATGGCCGGAGTGAGTAACCCGTCTCCAATGACCATACAAGTTCCAAGGAGGACCACGATCAATAAAGCTGTGTGTAAGCGTCTGTGCCTCTCCAGCAAAGTTTTCAATATCGAGCTGTTCTTATTCTCTGGAGGATGCTCTAGTTTATAAGTGGAGAGCTCTTCATCAGCAACCTGTCTGTTTGGCAGAAGGCTCACCTTGGCATGTCTACATATCAGTGAATACAGTGCAAAAGTACCACCTAGAAAACACACCATTGCCAACACAACATATAAGAAATCCGGAAAGATTGGCTGATTGCGACTTATTGCAATGTCCTAAGTGCTTACCCTCGCCATTATCATCAGCTTGAAGAACTATGAACACGTACTTGAACAAGGGAACTAAAGTGAGCGTCCAGAAGACGAAAGAAAGAACGCCGTATATCTCTTCATTGGTATCCGAGTGCTGAATGTCTTCTGCAAACGTGCTCTCGTAGACATACAATGGGGATATGCTCAGGTCGCCATACACCACACCAAGACTTTGATAAGCTAACAGCATAACTGTCTTCCAGGACTCCTGAAATTTCACTCAGAAAGCAGCAATATCAGAACTCTCCAACCAATATTCATGATAAAATAAAGAACTTAAGAGCTCTTACTGTACTTTGCAAGTTTCACTGAATCAACATGGCATTACAGCATTCGAAATTAATAGTCGACCTCCCGTGTTATTTGCAAGAAAGAAGCGAACTGACCAACCTTAGAAGATTTCCAGCATCTCCCATTACCAAGATCCATGCTTTTCAAGCTCGAGCTTTTCAATCTTCAGTTTGCAATGCTTTGTGTGGACCAGGAAACTTAGCAGCAGATCTGCAATAGATCTTCCTGGAGGATGATGCGCTCATCCAGAATGCGAGCTTCTCAGAGTAAGACCCTGCGGATGAAATGCAGAAGCCATTCATATCTCGCCCATCTTTCCTCTCACAGTAGAGGCCAAAAATGCAGAGGCAGATCAAATTCGTTCACCTATAAAGAGACCCACACAAAGCTCATAAAGAGCGCAAATTAAAAAAACCAACCCAACCCACCTGTCACTGAACGATGTTAAACTGAAAAACCCATAAAATAAACAGAAAAAACGAGTCTCACCTGCATTAGAAACACTCAGTCAAGTCTCATAAATGCAATAGGGGCCTCCCAAAGCTCATGGAAACCGACGCGACCCATCTAGACCCATCCACATGAGCGACCCCTTGTGGGACAAGAAAGGCGAAGGTTAGAAGGAAAATGAAAGCAAGGTTAAAATTTTGACAGTCCAGTGAATGCTTCTTTCATTGTTTTTTTTTTCTTGTCCTTTTCGCTGAGTCAAACTGTTCACGGGCTCAGCAGGACGATTTGGATGAAACTGAAGGGGGAATGAACCCAGAAACACAGTATCACATAGTGATGTGATTTTAAACTACAACTCCATTTTTAAGAAGTACAATCAATCACCGGCCTGCCCACCCCACTTTCTCACTCCGTGCACATTGTTATTTTTGGTTATCTTGTTTCATATTTACTTTATTGACTTTCCATATATTCTTGCCGGCCGATTATCGAGATCTTCCTCTTTTCTGTAAGCACGCATGATCACTCAATCCCCACCAACCGATAGGCCATTTTCATTTTCATTTTCGGTTTGCCAAAAACGAGTTACGGGTGACTGTTGACTGGCGGTTTTCGGTAGCGGGGGTTGGTCAATCACTTGAGCAGGAGCAAAGCAAACGCGGCCAAAATAAAAAAAAGATGAAAGCGAGAGCAAAATTTGATTTCAGGCTAAGCAAAAGATCAAAGATCACAGCTTTGAGGGCATAGCAAGACGAGTGTCCGAGGGAAAGCAGACCCCAGTACGGATTAAAGCTCCTGAAGCAAAGAATTAGGCAGAATAATTGGGAATTTTCAATTGATGGGTACTGTTACATGGACAGAACCATGTGATTTGGAGGGCAATTCAGAAAGCTCGTGACCACAGAACATGATGTTTATTCCGCCAAAAGTTGTAGGCGACATCCTTCTTTCAAGTCCTTTGGACGTGGACATTGCTTCTGTTCCCGGGCCTGTTGATAAGCTGTCTTTTCATTGCCTCGTCTTCCATCACATGGCCTTGATCTCCAAGATGGCGACATTCGTTCCGATCCCATTTGCTACTTTGTCCAGGAATTCAATACCATGATGAGCCAAAGAGACTAATGAAAAGGATTTTAAGTTCTATCCATCTGATTTATAGTAAGCTAATGAATGATGTTGAGGTGTAAAACACTAGTTGTGCCATTCTTCAGCCGCTCAAGAGTTAGATCTGCACCGCGGTGACAGCTTTCACCGAGTTCATCAAGCTAAAATATATGTAAAAGATTCCATAATCTCCTGCACATTGGATGCTATTAACCTCTTGAATTTTATAGTATTGCTCTTTTCAACAGGGTACTGTGAGAAGATAAATCAGGAGGATGTCGCGGTGACACGAATCTTGTTGCTTCTACTTCGATTTGCGCGAGATATCGAATCGAGCACTAGGTATTTTACAGGGATCTAAAAAGATTCCAAGATCCCGTCGCGGATCTTCACGCAACATGTGTCGGCTTGTACTCGCTTCTCGGAAAACAGACTGGAATAAAGAAATGTTATGGGCGGCATCAAAGCTTGAGCACAAAGGAAAGGAGATTTCTCTGGATGAACTTCGAGATGAAAAGAATGATCGAGAGAAGCGCACCAGACACGCGTACTTATATATTATCTTGTGGGTAGTGTACATCTCTCTCTTGAAAAGAGGAGAAAAAGCTGAGAATTTGTGGCTGCAGAAGAGAACGTGGGGAAGATCCCGATTTGGATTCGAGCGGAGCAGGAGGATGATTCGGCGGGGTGACGGGAGCTTGATCGAGCAAGACTTTAGCCTTTTTCTTTAGTCGTAAGTATAATATTGTAGGATTGATTCTGGCAAAGCAGATTCAGAGGAATAATGGAGTTATAAAATAAGGCGCTGATGCGCGGTATAGCTTTCTGATCCTGACATTGCTTTCCTTGTCAGCTTATATACGTGGATGTGATTATCTCCCTCTTAAAGAAGGGGGAAAATATGGTTTGACCTAATGATATGTAATTTGATGCTTCACATCATTTTCTAGCTAAGGTGACCTGTAAAACTTGAGCTTGCATCCTTTCTACATCAAATACTCATTTTATTGGCCGGAATTTGATATACTTAGCAATTACTCTTGTATCTTACTATTGGATCCTCGCAACCTTGGACCAAGATATTGTGCTTAACACTTGACATAATATAAATATCCTGCAAATTCAGAATACCATGCTCAAGGATAAATTGTTTAAAATGTGATCTCATTTTTTTTTTCTTTCTTCTTTTGTAATCACGAGATATAAACGGTTCACATAGAACTACAAACTCATGGAAACCAGCCAGACTATCTGTGTAGCCTATCCCAAACCACACCGACCGAGTTTGGCAGAACACACTGTGATGAGGAATCGAACCTTGCACTTGATGAATCAACGTTAGAGCGACTTCCATACCGCTCAAAGTAGCTTTTCATATATGAAAGTGCTCTTTGTCCAAATGCTTCTGCAAATGGAAATTAGCCTCCATCGAACGAGGGCTATAAAACGCGGATCAAGTGGGCCTTTTATATTGGGCCTGGTCCAATTAAGTCGCGGCCCATGATTTTTGGGAAGTCTAAGACCCTCATACATTGGGTGAACCACGAGAACCGTTTGAGTGGCGGGGGTGATAGTCTGACGTCAGCGAATACGAGTCCCTCTTTTGATGAAATTTGGAACGGGGTTTCCAAATTCAAGTATCATTTTCACATGTTTATGAAGTTTGTAATACCTATGAAATTACCTAGGAACAAAATTATGCTAATGCGCACAATGTTTAATATGGTCATGCCATGGCAGTAACGTAGATTCAAGTAGTAATCATTTGAATACTTGTGAGGTATGAACTAATTATTTAATGCCTAATTGAATGACTTTTTGATTACTTATTCCATCTAAGCGGCGAAAATTTTATAAAATTCTTTACACCTATGTAAGAAAGGTTTCAATGTACACATATGGCGACATGCGTCAATAGAATGAATAATTTGTAGAAAATTATTCACATGAATAACTAATCATTTAAGAAGAAACGGATCCATATATAACTGTAAAATACCGATATCAATAAACACAGTGGAATTAAAGCGTACCTGTTTGAGCCATTACTTCACTTGAAAAAAAGTAGATCACTCTGATGATAAGGGATTTATTGGAATAACAGATATTCCTCTCAATGACCTATTTCAATATAGTAGTTTTCAATGGGATTAAAGCAAATAATAGGTATAACCTATCTTTTTATAGGTTAGAGAGGGAACCTAACAAACCCTAATTAATAACATACCAATTGGACTCTTCTCATTACGGACTTCAATTAAATACAATTGCTTACAATTTGCTGCTCAACTAAGCCCATTATCAATAGATGCTAATACATAATTTAATCAAATTATTGTAGAGTTTAACAAATATTGGAATATTTATAAATCCGATTATTTAAAATAGGAAATTAATTAATTAATATAAGCCCATATTATAGGAAATTTCCAATACAATTTTCATAGACTTTTTGATCCTTGAATAATTGCTCTAATAGGGTGAAAATGGTTTTCCATTGGGAAGGGATCAATCTGGTCTTGATATTTATCGTTTACTAACCACACTCTTCTCCAACAGCATCCGAAAAAATTAAAATGGGCCAAGATGTCTATTTTTTTAATAAGTATAGATTAGGTCTTTGAAATTTTATATTTTCAGCTAATCAAATTCTCTCCCTCACCACTTTCTTCTTGACACCAATTATTATTCTTACCTAACTTACTAAATTCTTCATATAATCATAATTTGCAATTGTTTTTTCACTTTCTTGATCTTGCTTTCTCACCCAAAATTAGAGCAAAATTATCTTTCCCAATTAAGACTCGATTTTGCTTGCAAGAACCACGTATAACCTCTCCCTTATTGTGCCCATCGTTCTATAACGTAAGTACTCCATTACATCATTTAATGCAAATGTGAACATGAAATCATTGTAGCATAAGATCCATTCATCGATCACTAAGAAATTAAAATATTTAAATTTTATAAATCAAGTTACATTAAAGTAATGAGAATATGGGCATTTTGTTTTTAAAAGGACCTTTTCTTCTCTACTAGTAGTAATGATAAAGATGGCTCCTCCCTCTAAGTGAGTGATGAGTGACCTCAACGCAACGTACTCCTTCCATTTTATTAACGAGGGTAAATTAGCCTATGAAAATAAACAAAAGAAGGAATGGACCGGTCAATGCTAGTGGTTAAAAACAGCCAGGAAAAAAGGACGGGCCATGTTCTCCTTCAGTCCGGGTTTGAATCCCAATAAATCTTAATTCGTTGAAAAATTTATCTAACAAGTACTTAATGTATTATACAACGGACAATTCAACTCAAAACCTTTTAATTTTATCAACTCAATTCTCAATCTTTTGATAATTTGTTAATTTAATAAAATTTTCAATTGTGCCAATACGATTTACCAATTTAGTTACAAATCTTTTAACAAATTATCAATATGGTCATTTTGTCTAATTTTGATAGAAAATCACCAATGTAACAGTCTAATGGAGATAGTTGTTCTACGTAGCGTAATTGGCATTGACGTAGATAATTTTTTGATTTTTTTAAAGGCGAGTTTATTATTATTTTTTCTTTTCTTTTCTTCTTGGTTGAGTAACAAGGCTGCTAGCCACTAACGGAGGGTTGACACTGGGCGAGGGCTCGTGACGCCTTCATCAACCACAATGAGGACTCATGAGCTCTTGCCTAGATCCGGCTAGGGTTTTGTGGCCCTACCGGCTCAATGAAGAAGAAAAGAACCAAAGAACAAAAAATTAAAAAAAAAAAAATCCACATTAATATTGGCTATGTCATGTAAGACAACACAATTATAAAGTTTATAATTGAATTGGCAAATTATCAAAAAATTTGGTACTAGATTAATCAAATTAAAATACTTAGAACTAAATTGACCGTTGTACAATAAGTTTAAGATTTTTTTCATAAATTTTCCTTGGCCTGGATGAGACTCTGGGTTTGAATATTTCGACATCACAATAAGACCATAGTAGCAAGCTTCCCGTCATTTTTGAACAAGCAAAAAACAAAATGTGAAAGGACGAGAGAAAGCAACCTAGGTCGTTACCTATTCGGGCATTTAACATAAGTGGCTGTTACGTATACGAAATGTTCGATTCGAGTCATAGTCACTCAAATCGTCCTATACATGCGTGTCTAAGACTGAGGCGCTCGCCGTCACCACACCTTCCTGAAGTACAAGTTAGTTAGATATTCATTCGTGATGTGATTTGAAATGGCGATTTGGAAAAACAAAAACAAACAAACAAGAAAAGGGTCATTTTCTCTTCCGATCGCTAATATCCCGGGGGCCAATGGGCACGTTGATGAATGAGTGGTGGGGTTGTGCTTGACCTGGTTTGGCGCGGAGGTCCGCAGCGCTGGCGCCGTTCGGTGGTGCGAGTCCAACGTGGGCTCCGCCCCCACGCCGCCCGTCCGCATCCTTCGGAAGAGTCAAATTTCTTGACGCCTTACGCCTCTCTTCCTATATTCCCCCACTCCCGCTCCTCCCACGCGCCCTCTTTTCAGTTTCCACCTTTTTTTTCTTTTTTCTTTTTTTGATCGAAAGACAGCCGAAGATCACCTTTCAGATATCACGTTTCCACCTTCTTCTTTGACCTCTTCTCAATTTTGAAAAATGCAATCAAAGTTCTAAAAATCAAGTGATATGTTCTTCAAAATGTAAGGCATATGTTACGACTTTCGATGCTTTTATAATGTGTAAAAACGTATTGTGCTCATCCCCCGTATCTTGTAAATGCATGATAATGAGGGTCTTAGTATCGCTTCATGAGGATATCTTTTAATAACATTCAATTGAGTGATAATTTGGGATTCTTCCTTATTCATGTCTATATTAGTGAACTACACATAATTCTTTCTACATTTAGTGGTCCATATTTGAACTCGGATAGGATAACATATTATCCTCGGACACATCAAACACCAAATAGGATAATATGTCATCCTATCCGGTATTTAGACACGTTTCCTAGACTAGACGAAATGCTCACGACCACTATGTAGAGCGTCCATTGTGACTCACGAAAAAAAAAAACCCGCTTAAGGAGAGACTCACCATCCTTGACATTTCTCACCATGCGGTACCCCACCACCACTTTGGCAGGCATCCATTTCGACTGTCCCTTACTCTAGCATTCTTGACTATCCTTGCTGATGCCCTTGCTCACGGCTCATTTGGAGTGCTGAGGCTTTCATATGTGACTCCCCCTCTTTCTCATATTTTCAAGCTTTTCCACGATTACTTAATCATATCTAGGTTCATCTCTCTACTTCACATCCGATTACCCATTATTATTGGCCTTCATTGTTCCACAATTTCTCTCATGATCGACTTTGAACTGGGTACTTACCAAATATTTGACGAAGCGCCAGAGATATCCTCCTGGCCTTCAGTTCATTTTTTTTTTTTTTAATTAAATGGAAAAGATGGTCCTCCTCCATTTCCTCGGTAGCTCACCTTCCTCCATCACCTCCCCTAGTAGCACTAGCTCCACCTTGAAGTCCACTTGGTTCGACAATTTTCTTGAGAGATAGAGAACTGAGCATTTGAACTGTTGTCGGGAAAACAACTGCTGAGGATAGACTCAACGATTGTGGGAGCTTGAGAAGGCTTGTTGAAGATGATGGGATATCTCTTATGTTGAAGATTTTCAAATATTTCAAATCTCATATTAAATTACACCAAATATATGATAGGATATTCCTATAATCCAAAAGATATTTGGAGAATTTTAAATTTCCTTCATCCTATTTCATCTCAATTTCAATTCAGACAACCGAATACAAGATGATTAGGCAATGTCTTAAAGTCAAAATAAAACCACAGTACCCACTAAAATCAAAAGATGAATAAAACGTTAATCCCACACTTATAATTCTCTTCTAGAAGGCCGCGATTCATACAAATAATCAAAAAATTTGAGGCTTCAATGTTTAATAAGAACTCGAATTTCAAAATCAAACGTTAAAAAAAGAGTCGGAAAATATGACGTGAAAATGACACGAGAGGCATCATTAAGATCGACGAAAAATCATCCGCACATTTCTATCGCCACACGGGGGTCCCTGGTCCTACGCGCAATTTGCTTAGGTCCCCGCGCCACCGCCGAGAGCGCGTGAGATCGCGCATGTGTCCCGTCCACCGTCGGCATCTTCCTCTTCTTCTTCCGAGGGCGGTTTCTCGCTCTCTCCTGCTTTAAAAAAGACCAAACCTTCTTCCTCTGAGCAAAGCAAACACTCCCCCCATCTTCATCAGATCTCTCTCTCTCTCTCTCAGATTTCACTTCTTCGTGCATGTGCAAACCAAGAGCTTTACAATGGCGGTCTCATGCAAACCCCACATCCTCCTCATCATCGTGCTCGCCCTGTGGCAACACCTTTCCGTTGCATCCGCCGCCAGGCCTTTGACCCGCGTCGTTCAGCTGCCGCCGACGTCTTCATCCGATCGCGAGCCCGCCTCTGCCTTGAACCTCGCTCTCCCCCGCCGCGGCGACACGGTCGAGGTCGTCGTGATCCCTGCCGACCGCGCGACTGAGCTCGGCACGGTCGTCTCTTGCGAGGAGACGGGTTTGAGGTCGAGGTCCGGTTCCACAGCTTCGTTTCGTTCAAGAAGAGGAAGGCGGTCGAGAACATTGGGACCATTGATCTTGAACTTCCTTCCTAAAGGGTCTGCGCCGCCTTCCGGACCCAGTAAAGGAACCAACAGGGTCCACAACTAGCGCTCCCTCTGTTACAGAACACCACCCTCAAATAAATTGATTTTTTCTTCTTTCTTTCCTCTTTTTTTTGCTTTCCATTTAAATTGTACATAATGACGCGAGCAGAGATAGATGGTTTTGCAGATGTAGAGGTTGGCTTGTGTGTCTTGGTCGATGCAGTAGAATGGTTATAGAATAAAGCAGCTTGTTCGGGCGATTATCAGTTTTTAGCTTTGCTTCTCGGGTGTTCTTCTCAGTACTGATTCTTTCCTTGTGCCTCTATGGTTTCGGTCTTGTCTCCCTCTGAAGAGTAGACATGACATGTTCAATTCTCGACGACTAACGAGGCGAGGCGTGTTGTTTTCTTGCAAGGACTTTTGCTTCTGCATGACGCTCCTCGCTTTTGAAAGATTTCGGTCTTGCAGTTAATGTCTTGCGATAGCTCTGACATGTCAAAAGGCAAATCGGCCCGTCATGTCCGGAAATTGGTTTTTTTTTCTACTGGAGGGCCCTTTTCATTTCTTGGACTATATCTCAAAATGATCGAGAAGGAATCACATGATCTATATATCATGGGATGGGACTGATATCGACCAAACCGTGAATTAGATGGATTCACCTAGAGGGCCTACATGACCAATCGTCTACATGGACTTAGTCTATATGAACAATGGATCACTATGATATCTATAAATACATTCATACTAAGTTATTGGTGATTTGAAAAATTGATGTCCCTAATGAAATTTACAATCGCAGTCACTTTTAAGTCCAAGATTCATATTACAGGTTTTGTGGCGTTGCTAAATTGATTTATTGAGTAAAAATGCATTGATGACAGTTTGGATGATGTTAAAAATATGAACTTTTTTTAACTGTATCATTTGTTAAAAGGCTCTCTTATGCCCAAGATCAGGTTACAAGTTTTACGGTTTTTCTAAGCCGATCTATTAAAAAAAAGAAAAAACGCATACATTGATAACAATTTGGATATTTTGAAAATAAAATATTTTTAACTACCTCATCCAATAAATATGAAATTTACCGATTCAAAGCTCTCTTAAGCCCGAGATTCAGATCATGAGTTTTACGAATTTGCTATAAATATGAAATCTATCAATCAAGGGCTCTCTTAAGTCCAAGATTTGAGTCAAAAGTCTTGTGATGATGCCGATTCAATCTATCGAAAGAAAAAAGACATATATCGATGACAATTTAGGTCATGCCAAAAATAGACTTTTTAATTGTCATATATGACAAATGAGGTTAGCATAATAGCCCACGAATTTAGAGCTTATGTCGTAAAAGAAATTCAAACGAGCAATAGTAAGATCATCGAAGCATGTAAACAAGATCGATATAGAGCAAATTACTTCAAATATGTTGATATATGATAGATCATGCACAGTGAGGTGATCTTAGTTATTATTCTACGGGCAAGGATACCATTGAACTTACTATATATACTAAACACAATCCAGGCCACCGGAAGACCCACATGGAACCTACCATCATGAATGATTTATATTAGGTTTAATAGACCATGCAACTCGCATACGATAATTTCGCATCATCTTATGGCTATGTACATTAGGTAGCTCTCAGGATTTTCTACGATTATCAGTCGGTCTAATTGAAGAAAAATCATTTGGGTTGACTATATAGCGAGCTCAGATTTTTTTTTTCTCCCCATGTGGCGTGCCAATGTAGAATGAGAGGGACATGGTTGGTAGCATTTATTCTCGCTTTCAATGTTTTCTAGCTCGTGAAGGTTGAGAAATCGATCCGATTCCGTCTTATCTCAGCTGCCGAACTCTTGACTTTTGAGTCTTGACTTGAGCACAAGATCAATTTCTCGTGCATAGAGGGACCGCGATAGGACCTGAGTAGGTCCTTAAAAAGCTCAAGAAGGAAATAAGTGGGAGAATCGCCCTGGGACGGGAGACCCCGCGTTATATTCCATATTCTCCCTCTATCGGGAAGACAAAAATAAACTGGAAATTGGAGAATCTCACGGTGGGGAAAGTAGACTTAATATCGGGATATGCTTGTATACTCAGCTACCGTTGGGTAGGCTTGTACAATAGCCACTCGCGCCTGGAATGAGTGAGGATAGGTGAAAGGCCTACTACAGAGTTAGCACGCTTTACGGCATTGTATGAAACCACAAGCTAGCTTTGTACCCTTAGTTCCTTGCGGTGCCATTAAAGGTGCATTTTTTTCGAGAAAAATTTCATGACAAAGAAGAATGTTTTTCAAAAATTATTTTCTAGAAAATTTTGTTCTCATTTTCAAGTTAGGAAATTCAGTTTCATAACTTTGAGCATGCATAATTCCATTGATTTTACATGAAATTTCGGTTGACCGATCATTTTTAACAAATAAAATGCATGAAAGTCCAGCAAATTAATTTATGAGAATTTTATTCACTCAAACAAACACACCATAAATCTAATATGTTATGAAACTTTATATAGATGTATGGTTAATCTCCCAATTCAAGTATCTAGGCAATAAAAGGAGAATCTTGGAGGGAGGTGAGTCGTTTAAAGTTAACTTCCTTACGTAAAGATTCAATAAGGAATACACATGATCCTTATTGCTTCCGTGTTAAAACGAACTTTTGGATTGCGAAGGGAATTGCCACCACTGATCATTCTTTTGCGTCCGTTAACATCCAAAATTGACAAAGTTTTGGATATAATTGACAGGTGATAAATTTAGTCAATTGTAGCAAAATTTGGTGAATGGCATAAGTCATCGATGGAAAGAATAGTCAGACAACTTAGATAGCATCGACAACCAAAGAAGTTATTGACCACAAAAATAAGTTATATCGTGGTAAGTACCAATAGTTTTAGATTTATAAGCTCTTTGGAGAACTTGAAGAGCATTGACCACTAGCCAAGGAAGTTATCGACGGGCATATATTAGTTATCCGGGTGAAGTTATTGATATTGACTTGTAATTGTTGAAATAGTTTCAGATATTTAAGCTCTTTTAGATAAATGTTGCTCGACAACAAGAAATTACGGAGCAACTTCTTGTGAATAATGTAATACTTTGTAATTACTGGGAAGTTATTTATTTATTTGATTTTGTGTAACCTTAGCTTTTAACCGCTGAGTGTAGGCTTTAAAATAGCCATATCGTCCTCTTTGAAAACCCATGACATTCATGACAAAAATCCGTTATCTTTTACCATTGTTATCTTTCAATTTTGGTACATCTGAGCCCCTCTCTATCCATCGTTGATAGCTTTCCCTTCCTCCCTTGCACAAAACCCTAATCTTCCTGCAATGGCCTTCTCCGATCCTTCCCCTCCCGATTAGTACGCCTCTTTTCGCAGAAGATGGTGTGCTGCTCAAGTTACAGGGCAAAACCCTAGTTTTTTTCTTCCTTTTCAATCATCGGACCTCGTCTTCCACGATCTTAGCCTCCCTTCCCAACCTCAGCTCGCCTCTGCCCCAGCTTCTCTGTCCCGCGGCTTCCCTCCTCTTTTGCTGTTTTCTTTTTCCGAGTTCCCTTCATTCCAAGCCATAGCGGCACCGGATCTACGTCCTTTGATACAAAGTATGGCGGAAAACGGGGAAAACCAACTTCGAGTAGCAGCTCTCTGCTAGGAAACTGGGAGATCTATGGTCCGAAGATGATTATATTGACTTGGGGGATGAGGTACCCGAACACCTAAACAAAGACACGGTGAGCGCACTCTATATGGCAAGCTATATTCGAAACCAAACGTCAATTTCCAGGCATTTATCACTACCATGAAAAAGTCTTGGCGAGTTGCTGCAGTCCATTGTGAACAGATCGAACCTGGTTTTTTCTCCTTTACCTTTCAGTCTATGGCAGATAAATCTAGGGTGCTTCAAACTGGGCCTTGGTCTTTCTCAAGCAATCTCCTAGTTCTAAAGGAAGGAGATCCGAACATACCTGAACATTGCTATGATTTTACCCACTGTGCTTTCTGGGTTCATTTCATCGGTCTTCCTTGGGCTCGGGTAAATGAAGAAACAATACGCCTCCTTGCTGCAAAATTGGGGGCCGTTGAAGAAATCAAAATAGAACCACGAAATCTCTATGCAGCAAAAACAGGCAAGGCAAAAGTAAGATTCAACCTGTCTAATCCTCTCAAAACAGGTAGTATAATTTCTTGTGGGGTTAAACAGTGGTGGATTGATTATAAATATGAACGAGTGCCCTATTACTGTTACTCGTGTGGTCGCATGGGGCACTACCCAGCGGCTTGCCTTGAAGTTCCTTATGACGAATCTGGCCTACAAGAGGGCAAACCAGGACGTTTTGGGTCTTGGCTCAAGGCTAAAGTCAAGGATTTGAGTCCCTACTGGAAGACTTTCTATGGCGACCTTGACCTTTTGGATCTAGATGAGGAGATTGTCATGGAGACTCAGACTGAGGTTCTTGAGACGCAGGTAGCTCAAACACCTACTGACCCCCAAGCTTTAGCTATCATGCCTGTTATACCGGGCAAAACAAGTAATTGGAACCCAACCGATTTGTTCCTCACCGGAAAACTCACCTCTACCTCTCGTCCCCGCTGGTGGTGAATCATCATTGAAGAATGCAAAGAAAGGGAAGGCGACTTACAAAGCCCCTGCGGCAAAGAAACAAAAGCGAGTCAATCCCTATGAAAAGAAAAATCTGCAGGAGTATACCTTGAATGAAAATCTCCTCCTCAACACCTCGGTCCAGTCATGGGAGGGGGCTACCTCAAGGGCTTTAGTGGCTGGCCCAAAACAGCCACTCCAGCACAAATGAAACTTCTCAGCTGGAACTGTCAAGGGCTGGGCAATCCCTTGACAGTCCAGCATCTCAGAGCCCTTGTGGCTCTTGAAAGGCCCAACCTGGTGTTCATAATGGAAACAAAAAATCAGTCTCATGTTGTGGAGCGAGTTTGGAGAAAAACCCGTCTAAATAAGTCATATGTCATAGAACCTATGGGAACTGCAGGAGGCTTGGCATTACTGTGGGATGAAGAAACTCAGGTGACTATTACAGGGGGTTACCAGTATCTTATCAATCTCACTTGCCGAGATGTCCAGAGTGGCTGCCTCATGCGCATATCCTTTCTTCACGCCCCTACAAACTTTCAGGAAAGACTCAGATTCTGGCGGTTTGTGAGAGAAAGCAATCCCCATACTCAACTTCTGTGGTTATGCATTGGAGATTTTAATGACATACTGTTTCACTGGGAAAAAATGGGGGGCAGGGATGTAGATCGGTACCGAATTGCTGCTTTCTGGGAATTTTTAGATGAAGCCTCCTTGATGGATGTTGAAAGCAAGGGGTGTACCTATACTTGGTCAAATAATCGAGAAGGAGACGCGTTAGTTAAAAAACGTCTTGACAGAGTTCTCTGCACTATGGAATGGAGAGTACAATTTCCAGATGCACATGCTTTTGTGTTACCTGCTATTGGATCGGACCATAGCCCTATTATCCTATCCCTCTACCAATCAGGTAATAAACCACAGAAACTCTTTAGGTTCCAACCCTTCTGGCTTGAAGACCCTGACTTTGAGGAGCAATTCCAGCAAGCATGGACATCTTCAGACCCAGTGACTCCCACTTTTCTGCAGAAATTGCAATGCCTAAGAGAAAACCTTCAGAAATGGAGCAAGGGGAAATTTCAAAATGCCTATAAACAGATAAGATCTCTCCAAGTGTCGTCTCACGGAATTAACAAACAAAGGCACGAAAAGAACACAAGATAGAATGGAAATCAATGCCATCAACAGAAAAATTGAAGAGTTGTGGCGTCAAGAAGAAATCTACTGGTGCACAAAATCAAGGATAGCATGGCTGAAATGGGGAGATCAAAACACGAAGTTCTTCCATGCAACTACTATTCAGCGTCGCCAACGAAATCGTATCACTATGCTCAAAGTAGATGACCATACCTGTGTAGAGACCCGGACACCATCGGCGACCACATCAACGGCTTTTACCAATCCCTTTTCACTTCATTGGCGACCGTAATTATAATCTGTTTTAGACCAATGTCAAATGATCATTCGAGGAGATGAACGAAGAACTAATCAAGCCGAGTCACAAAAGAAGAAGTCAAAGCGGCTGTTTTTCAGCTAGGGGCGTTAAAAGCACTGGGATCGGATGGGCTAACAGGCCTATTTTATCAACGCCAATGGCCGTCTATTCGGGATGATCTTTTCAGCATGGTTCATTCCTTTCTTAGCCGGGGGACCTTTGATCCAAAGAATAAACCGCACACATATCACCCTTATCCCTAAAGTCTCCAACCCAAAAGCATATCCCAATTCGGACCTATCGGTTTATGTAATTTCAACTATAAAATCATAGCCAAAGTCTTGGCAAACCAACTCAAACCCCGGCTGCCTATGCTTATCGCGAAGAGCAAACGGCTTTCATGAGTAACCGGCAAATTCAAGATAACATAATCATCGTGCAAGAGGTGATCCATCATTTGAGGGTGAGGAAGAGGTCACGCAAACACCATGCTATCCTGAAACTCGACATGCAAAAGGCCTACGATAGAGTGGAATGGGATTTCCTAAGCGATTATATGCTAAAACTGGGGTTTCATGCAAAGTGGGTCAACTGGATCAAGGTATGCATCTCGACGGTGTCTTTTCACATTCTTATTAATGGAAAGCTGTCAGTTGAAATTGTTCCAACTAGAGGAATTAGACAAGGAGATCCCCTATCGCCCTATCTATTTATTATCATGTCCAATATCCTTTCAACCCTAATGAAAAAAAGCTGTTCAAGATGGATTTATCAAAGGCATTCGCCTGAACCCCACTTGCCCCACCCTTTCCCACCTCCTATTTGCGAGACGATGCCATTTTTTTCATGCAAGGCAATCTTAGAGAAGCCCGAATGTATCTTCATTCTAAACCGATCTTGTTATGTGACGGGCCAAGCAATAAACCTAAACAAATCTTGCCTTTTGTCGGCAAAAGCTGCCCTCTCCCCCTCAAACTAAACCTGGCTGCAGAATTGAGAGTGGCTGATGGTGAAAACTTTGGGGAATATCTGGGTACCCCAACTGATTGGGGAAAGACCGAAAAACATCTCTTTAATGGGATCTTGACTAAGGTAGACAACAAATTGGCAGGCTGGAAGGAGAAGTTTATTTCTAAAGCGGGCAAAGAAATCCATGTTAAAACAGTCATACAGGCTATTCCCCAGTATGTGATGTCCATATTTAAACTCCCTACCTCCTTATACCGAGCAATTGAGTCACGGGTGGCATCTTTTTGGTGGAACCACCAGGCTGGAAAACGTGGAATCCACTGGAAAAAGTGGGAAGACATGAAAGTCAGAAAGGATAAAGGGGGTATGGGCTTCAGAGATCTAAAGTTATTTAACCTAGCCATGTTGGGCAAACAAGCGTGGAGGTTCGTCACAAGACCAAACGATCTATGGTGCAGAGTTTTGAAAAGTGTCTATTTTCCTCATAAGGAATTCTGGTCAGCGGCAAAAGGCAATCGCCCCTCATGGGGTTGGCAGAGCATTATACAAGGAGAGATGCTATAGAAAAAAACACTCATTGGGAGATCGGGGATGGGAAATCGATACGAATTCGCGAAGACTTATGGCTGCCCATCAGTAAACTTCCCGGACCAGCTAATAGAGAAGACCCTACTTTGTTGTGGCGACTTCATTGACAATACTAGCAGCACATGGAATGTCCGAGTTACTACTATGTTCCGGGCGAAATAGCTCAACAAATACTATCCCACCCCTACCCTTACACCCCAATCCCGATAAACTAATCTGGACAGCCAACAAGGAAGGCACATACACCATGTTAAAAGCTGTTATAATCGCATCCAAAACTCTTCCTCCACCCCCCCCAATCAAAACCCGTCCTCCTCATACCAACCCCCAAAAGCTCTCTGGCTCTCAATCTGGAAAATCCCCATATCCCCCAAAATCAGAATATTTCTCTGGAACATATGCCATCATTCTCTTCCTACCACAGAAAATCTATACCACAGGAAACTCTTACTTGATCCACTTCGCAGACTTTGCGGCCAAGCACCTGAGACAGTTGAACACCTGTTCATACTCTGTGGAGGGGTCAAAGACGTCTGGTTAACACCTGAGATCTCAATTTCCATAAACCCTGAACAAATTACCCAGATTGATGAATGGATCTATCAAACCCTTACCTCTTTAGTCGAGCCAAGAGCAAAATCCCTATTTGCTGCCACCCTATGGAACGTCTGGCTTGCTCGGAACGGCGTCATCTTCAGGGGAAGAGAGCCGGACCCTGTTCACGCGATGCAAAACGCTCGCCTCTCGGCTGATCTTTTCTGGAAATACAATAAACAGGATCGGGAGGCCTCTGTACACCACGATGCAACATCAAATCTCAGTAAAGAGTGGAAACCCCCTGACCTGAATTCCTTGAAGTTGAACGTCGACGCTGCATGGAACAGAGAAACCCATAGGGGTTCGGTGGCTGGTGTGTGCAGGGACGCCTCTAGCCGCCTCGTCGCTGGCTTCGCCGAGTCCATCGCCGCTCCTTCCGCGCTGATTGCAGAAACCCTAGCCGTGCGGTGTGCCCTAAAGTGGCTTCGGGAGAACAGGAACCCCTGTCGGACACGAACTGAAGAAGTAGAAGTCGAAGTCCCTTCTGTTTTAGATCTCCCCGTGCACATCTCCACTGACAACCTTGCACTTGCCGATTTCCTCTTGGGCCGTGCAGACCCTCCTTGGCCGGCCCACTCCCTTGTGGTTGACTGCCGCACAATTGCAGCCCAATTGGAAGCCATCAGCTTTGAGTTCTCTCACCGAGAGTCAAATGCAGTAGCCGATTGGGTGGCGCGGTCTCATCTCGCGAACAAGCTCCCTTCCCATTGGGTTATTTATCCTCCTATGTTTTTAATTTCCCTGCTTTGTTTAGACTCATCTTATTCGGGCGCCTTTTCTTTGGGCTAATCAGTGAATACCTCCCTTTTTCTTCATCCAAAAAAAAAAAAAAAAATTATCTTTCATTCTTGTACTTTAGTTGTAATTTCATACATTTGGTCGTTGATTAAATTACAACATGTATCTCAATTGCACTTTTCAGATATTCGTCATCAGTTAAATTTTGTCTTTATACCTTTGTCAGGACATAGATTGTTTAAATTTTGACATTGTATTTTTGTTATCACACCTTATCGTCGATTAAATTCAGGCATAACTTTTTTATGTCACTGGGCTTTATCATAGATTAAATTCCGTTGAAGTATATTTCGTCCTTATGCTCCATTGATAAGATTTTTGTCTGGAAACCCCACTAAACTCGTCCTTTCTTAATAAAAACAAAAAAAATGAATTTCGATAAAATGTTTTTTATTATCAATTAAATTCTGGCGAAACCAATACGTTTGGAAAAGTGAGATGTAAGGGTAGTAAACAAAAGCTAAAATTGAGATGTAATCAATTATCAAACCACAATTCATCTTATGTCCCATGTGGGTGTGGTAGGTTCCAAGAATGGGCCAATTTTCTGCTTTCACGTGTGTTTCCTTGAGTTTGGATTATGCTTTGCTGTCTTTGTCCTATTGGCGGGTCGGCCTTTTCTTAATCTCGTGGGACCTACCATACCCATCACTCATAGCCCTAATCTCAACAATTAGTCACCAATTAGCGGGGCTTAATCCCCTCCCCCATCTGCATCATCCTTGTCAAATGGTGTGCAATAAGCAAAAGCAGAAAAAGAATTGGTCATTTGACAAAGTGAGGCCACGTCGATATCGTTTACCTAACCTTTGGATTTTAATCTCAATACCTCTTTTTTTTAACCTGCTAGTCAAAAGACAAAAAAGTAGTGTCTGACCACCAAAAAAAAAAAAAAAAAAATTTTAAAACAATAAAAGTGGTGGCGAAATCACTATTTCTACATCAGCACTTTCCTCGGCACCTCCATTAAATATTTATGAAATTCGATTAAATTACGCTCTTGCTTGCACCGTAAGGTTTGCTTTCCCTTAAACTTCATATTAAATTTACCTTTCTTTAGGTGTTAAATTTTAAATCTCAAGCAAACTTTAAATTTATGACGTTTTATATCGGGAGATTTTATGAGATCTTAAGCCAATCTTAAATTTACGATATTGTATTTTGGGAAGTTTTACCAACCTTCACATTCATATTATTAAATCCATTCCACTTAATCGAAAAAAGAAGTTATCATAATTGAGCATGTTAAAAATAATATCCAAATTCAAAATATGTCGATTCTCATGCATGGCGTGTGAAAATTATTTCCTTTCTCAATAGAAATAAATAAATAAAAATATAGCGTCCTACTAATTTCAGGGACATGTTTTCAAATTTCAGAAATCACAATCAAGAATATTAAATAAATTATGGCCATGCAACTGGATTTGGGATAATCATGATCCGGTCATTTAAGACAAAATGACGAGAAAAACGACGCTGCTGACCTGTCGATTAGGAAACCGGATAACTTTGAAAACAAACCTTTGCTTTATCATCTTCTGGCACGGCACTTTGCTCCTTACATAAGTTTGATGATCCTCGTTGATAAAAAATAAAGATAAAAACAGTAGAAGTTTCAGGAGCTTGAGCACAGAGCATCAATGGCGAGGAGTGGCACGCTGTCCGTACACCTCCTCCTGGTCATCTCCCTATCGGCGATCGTCGTCGCCGCGGCCGGCGGGAGAGCGCTGCCTCTGAATCTGCTGCGGGGATTCGAGAGAGCAGGGTTCAGCAGGTCGTTTCATCGGATTTACGACACTTCCAAGTACGGAATTTTCCAGCTCAACAATGGCCTGGCCCGGACTCCTCAGATGGGGCAAGTCTCTTTTCCCCTTTGGTCCTTTTCTATCCTAGGATCCATCGATCGGGGTGTTCTGTAAGATTCGTTAGTAATCCGTTTTGCTGATGTGTGGGAAATTGTTGTGTCCGGGCAGGTGGAATAGCTGGAATTTTTTCGCCTGCAATATCAGCGAAAAGGTCATCAAGGAAACTGGTATTGCTCGCCGCTCTTTTCGAATCTTTTGTTTAGTTGGGCAATCCTCGATGCGTTGCATGTAATGACTGGCAGGGCGTTACCATTAAAGAACAAAGAAGAAACATTTTGTTGAGGGATAGAGGTTCAGGAAATGTTTGAGTGTATTTGAGAAAAGGCAGGGATTGAATTTACGTGTTTGATGGACTTAGAAGTGACTAGTTATATGAATTTCTCGAGCTTACATGCCGAATGAGTCAACTGCGGGAATGACAGATTGAGAATAAGTAGGAATGTGTGATCCGGCGAAGTGCATATGGAGATATATCTTTATGTCAGTGGGACACGCATGCATTTATCATGAGGATCGTATTCGCAATGTTGTGGTTGATGGGAATGATACTTAAGGTGTGGTTTGAGTGAAGACCGTGGAATGGAATGAGTAGTGCGCATATATTTCATTGTTAAGAGAGGTGAAGTTCTTATTTAATTCACTCTTCTGTCATTTGGGTACTGATGAGTGTTTCTCCCATTTGCAGCTGACGCACTTGTTTCGACTGGGCTGGCTAAATTAGGTTATGTGTACGTCAATATAGGTATGCTTCTACAATATCTTAAATCTCAGAATAGCATTTCACGTTACTGGTTTATGCACTTATTTATTCCAATGGACTACAGATGACTGCTGGTCTACTCCCAAACGAAATGCTAAGGTTAGTTTTAGTTCCTTTGGTTTTGCTCAGTTCCCAATACCATCTCAAGTTTTCAGAGTGCAGAACTTTACTTTTGCAATCTTTAATTTTTGAAGTGAGCATGACACAATTAGTTAACAGGCTCAACTTTTCTCCTTTGTAAAAATTTTTTGTCATCTTTTAGTGAGTTACGTAATTGGCACATTAACATTGTATCTTGGTCTCACACTTTTCCGCTAGACATCTGTACTATTCTGAGCAATTATAATCATTTCATTCATCTCGGGGAGACAATTTATATTGTTTTAGTATGCCATACAGTTCTTGCACTGTTGCTTCTCTCTTCTTGATTTTGCATTGATGGCTGTGCAGGGAGAATTGGTAGCTGATCCGAAAACCTTTCCATCAGGAATTAAAGCCCTTGCAGACTACGTCCATAAGCAGGGCCTCAAGCTTGGTATATATTCTGATGCTGGGTAGGATGTTTATCCTCTGAAACTGTACTGGTAATAACATTCTTTCTATACTTTTGACTGCATACTAACTCCAGTGGTTCCTTGTCCACTTGACCATCTCTTTCAGAATATATACATGTCAAGTTCGACCAGGATCACTTTACCATGAAGAAAATGATGCAAAACAGTTCGCTTCTTGGGTGAGTCTTTAATTTCTTCAAGGGAATTAACTAGTGTTTCCCCATGAATCACTAAGTTGGTATGCTAGCATTGATAAGAATATTTGTTCCTCTTTTGTGCTTCTTATGGCATACAAATAGTTGGTTTTAGCTTTGCCAAAAACAGCTGAAACCCTTTTGATCGGTTATTTATGTTAAATGTTTCAACATTAATGTGAAGCACTCTCAGAATTTTTCTTCCATCACTTAGATTAGTCTGGTAATTTACCATTTGCAGTTGCAGCAGCCTTTCTCCTGGCTAGACTTTCCTCTAATAGTTTCATCTGTTGGTGTCTCAGGGTGTCGATTATTTGAAATATGACAACTGCTATAATCTGGGCATCAAACCAAAAGACAGGTCTTGCTCACTCTAAATTCTGTTTAAGCTGTGAAGAGACTTATGTAGATATTTAATCTGACCTTGATTGGTTCCATTACAGGTATCCACCAATGCTCAAGGCGCTAAATGCGACGGGACGACAAATTCTGTACTCTATGTGTGAATGGTAGTTCACCTTTTTCAGATCATCTCTGTCAATTTCCAATACTCATTTGTTTGATGAGACTTGAGAGTGATACTTGATCTTCTGGTTTTGTGGGCAGGGGGGTTGATGATCCTGCCTTGTGGGCAGGCAAGATTGGGAATAGTTGGCGTACGACTGATGATATTAATGATACATGGGCAAGGTAACCTTCTTTTCTTTCTAGGTCAGATAAACACAATACCATGCTACTAGAGAAAGAGAGCAAAGCACTTATCTCTCTCTGCAATATCCTGGAATTTACAGTCTTCAAGTGCATAGCCGGAATCCTTTGCCCTCTCGACCTTATCCTGGAAGATGTTTATTTAGTACAACCTTATCCTCACTCCATAACCGTTGCATCATATTTAAAATTCATTTATGCAATAAAGTCCATGCCTTTAGGTTTACCAGAACACTTTACCAGTAGAAATTACGTTCTTGTGAATTTGTTTGTGGGACATTCACTTTGCCATTAGTATGAATGCAATCGTGAACATGCCCTATCTTAATGGTGAGTTTGGGTTTGGATACTGGATCATGTCTAAGTCAGTTTACGTTGCTGTCCATGAAGTGGGGCCTATTTCAAGAGCTGCTATTAGCAAGTACTATGTTGACTATGGGAAAAGTATTCTCGATGCTATTTATGTCTATGCTAATGCTACACTTAAAGAGTCTAGTGGGTTGTTATTTGAACGAAGTTAGAAACTGAGTGCAGCATGACCTGCCTCTAATTCGATTACTAATTCTTATGGTGACTTGCAGCATCTGAAGCATTGGCTAGCTGCATTTATTTGCATCGAATCAAATCAGTTTGAATGCAAGTTTTGATCCGCATAGAGCATAAAACATCTATATTTACTTTTCCTGTAGTTTATCTGACTCTGATCTCCTCCTTTTTGCATCAGCATGACTACAATTGCAGATCTGAATGACAAGTGGGCAGCCTATGCAGGACCCGGAGGATGGAATGGTAGCCATCAAACTCGTGCCTTGTAGCATTAGTGCTTCTTACACTTCTGACACTCAACTTCATGTCTCTGACAGATCCAGACATGTTGGAAGTTGGGAACGGAGGCATGACTTACCAAGAATACCGTGCGCATTTCAGCATATGGGCTTTGATGAAGGTTTCCCTCTCATTCTGAATAGTTTGTTATTTTTCAGCAATTTTTTTCTCGTTTTATTTGTTCTTCTTTAAAATATAGCAGTTATATTTTGTTAAAAAATTCAAAAAATAGTTTCAATGACAAGGATTTTGAGAGCTTAGAGACGTAACTCCTTATGTCTTTTGTAAGTTTTAGAAGTTTTAGCCATGAAATTATATTGCATTGGCTCGAAATTAAATACAACTTAAAATGTGAGGACATATAATTGCCGTTCCATGTTTGCTGTCCCCTTCAAACCAGTCGGTACAGTTCCTTACTGCAGCGTGTGCTTGAATAACAGAGTGAGCCATTTATGCTTCTGCAGTCCTGAGCATGGGCAAAAATCTCTACTATTTTTCTCCGGGTTCCTTTTTAATTCTTTTACTCACCTATTCCCATTTGCCCTGCTAGAATTTTGAGTTGGAAATTCACAGCTCATGTTTATGATCTCTAACATCAATCATTTAAGCCAAGCGTAGATTCCATTGGTTGTTGTAGAAAGGATAGGGAGTAAATGTTGGCTGTACCTTTATTGTTGGTGACATTTGATCACATTGATACTCTTTACTAACCTGCTTAATCATGCAGGCTCCTCTTTTAATTGGTTGCGATGTTAGAAATATGACTGCAGAAACTTATCAGCTAGTGAGCAATGAAGAGGTCATTGCTGTCAACCAAGGTGATTTCTGATGTGGATGGATATATGCTTTTACATGTTTGTTGGTAGCCATAATCTTTGGTGATTACATACTTTGATGCACTAAATATGCAAGCTTTTCTGCCTGTTGCAGATTTTCTTGGGGTTCAGGGAAGGAAGGTTAATGTCTCAGGAACTGGTGGTTGCTCTCAGGTTTATACCTTATTGCTGTATCATATACTTTACCCAGTCTTTTTGTGCTAATCATGACTCATGAGCTTTATATACGACCTCCAAGGTTATTGCTTTAACCTCTGGTGTTCACCTACCAGCAAGGATTTTTTAGGCTTCTGATGGGGTGAATTTTCACCAGAGAAACTTACATTTCAATATCTCATTTTAATGTAATACCTGGAAACAGAAAAACCAATCTTTTGCAGTTAAATAGCAAATTTTCTGAGTTACTTATTTTATGGTGTATTTTAAGCAAATGGGTTAATTAACTGGTAGAAGTTTGAGTGAAAAAGATTAAGTAGACTTGTTTGCTTTCATGTCTTATCATGATTTTTACAATGGTACTGGCAATCGCTTGGTTATGACATATTATGCATTGAAAAGTTATCGGATTTCGAGTGTATGACGTTCATGCACTTAAATCGGCAAACCTGATTCGTTTCTGTTTTCAGAAGCTGGTAAATTATTTTGCATGGTTCTATCTCACATCTTTGGAGTTGAAGAGATCATTTTTTTTTTTTTTTTTGGACGAAGAAGAGATCATTTAGTTAGATCAAATATTGAAATATTCTGCTAATTTGGGTAGTTGTGGATGCTTTCCAGGTTTGGGCTGGACCGTTGTCACGACGGCGCCTGGTTGTTGCTCTCTGGAATCGATGCTCAAAAGCTGTGAGTATAACAGCCGCATGGGAAGCACTGGGGCTTGACTCCAGCACAAGTGTGTCTATAAGAGACTTGTGGCAGGTAAGAATGTAAAAAAAAGAATTAGTAATTTACTTCTACACCAATAAGGTCGGCACCCTACCATGTTACGGCAGTTTTTAATGTTATATGCGACATCGATCTGCCTTTATGAAGCTATAGTCGAACATTCTGGAGTTTTTGGCAATGCATTTACGGAGATTACTGGAGATGAAGGTCGAAAATGATCAAATTCTCTTGGCGAGCAATGTATTCTGATGGCCAGTTCGCAGAACAAAATTCATATAGCTAAACTGTGTCTGATATGTCCCTGATTATTGTTGTCCTACTTTCTTGCAGCACAAGGATGTTGCAGAAGATGTTGCGTCCTCATTCTCTGCACAGGTAGATGCGCACGACTGTCATATGTATATACTCACGCCTCAGACAGGATCACGTGCCGAGATATAGCTCGTCGCTGGTCACGCGGTTCCACTGAATGGTCGCCTTTTTATGCAACCGGTTGGATCCCCCTCAAAGACATCGAAGTTGTTGCATACATTTCTAGAGGCATGGCCTTCACCGTCTAGAAATTGTATGGCTGCTGCTTTTCTTTCCATTGGAGACTCTGTACATTGGTGTTATGTATATCAGATGGACTGTAAACTGAAGCGTAAAGTGTCAATGTTCTATGTCGTCGGTGTGGTTTGGGACCATAGTTTGTTGGTGAATTCATGCGCGAAAGCGGCTGATCTATCAGATCATAGTTTACATAATATTCAAATAATTATCGTCTAATAAATTAAAGGGTTAATATTACGAAAAACTTCAAATTGTGAAAAATTTACTCTATATTAATTTTCATTAAATTAGATTAATATTATAAAAAATTGCAAATTTGTTTATCTATAATAAATGGAGAGTAAAATCTTTAATCGGTACAAGTGTTAATTGCCGGTGTGTTATTCAATTCAACAATTTAAAGGTGAAATTTAACAGAGTTCAAAAGGGAAAGATTTATACAAGTGAGACTTTCGTCACCACTTTGTGGAAAATTGTTAGTTATAAATATGTTAGATATTCGTGACTTGATTGGTGAAATAGTATTTTCCTCAAAGAAGCATATTTTTTTAATTGCCGCATAAAGACAATATTTTGTTTCGAATGAATAAGATATTGAGGAAGTATTCATATGTAAAATCATAATTATTGATATGAGCCCTTTTCACATAAAAGGGGAATTTTTTGTTATAATAAAAGTAGAAATGATGTGAATTATTCAAGAATTGAAGTCGATTTGCTTTATAAAAAGAAGATGTCAATGAACTTCTATGAAATAGTTTCATGGGATTCAACCAATTATCTTGATCGTGGGATATCGTTGAAAAATAGGAATCCATGTTATTAAAAGATTTTTTGCGATTACTTTTAGTATGTAATGAGTCACTCATCCGCATTGGTATCTTTTGGAAAAAAATAGTAAATTTATTATAGATATATTAATTTGGGATTTTTGGAAGTTAGAATATTAGTTTGGATAAATTTGTCATATATTTACTAGTTTGAGGTTCTTCGTAATATTAATCCTATATAAATCAAATGAAAATCGTAACAAAATCTGCTTTTAGGATTTTTTTTTTTTTAATGAAGGTCCAATGTTTTTATAAGAAAAATTATAAAGACGCAGATTGGGCAAAGCAGACTGTGTTGCTTTGGCTGATCGTATTACTGCCAGGGTTCAATCTTGAGCGCAACGCTTTGTCCTTTGCTGGGAGGCTGCAACGTATAAGGTCAGTACTCTTTTCAATTCAAACATATTGGACTAGTGTCTTTAGCCTTCCGTCCACGGTTATAGACAATATTGAGCGCATTTTGAGACAATTTTTATGGAAGGGCACAACCCTTGGCCGGGGTGGGGCCAAAGTCTCCTGGGACGATGTCTGTCTCCCGAAGGTTGAGGGCGGTCTAGGCATTCGGAAACTTAAAGATTACAACAAAGCTTCCATGCTTAAATTTATTTGGATTCTTTTCACCGATAAAGAATTGTTGTGGTGTCGATGGGTACACTCTAACTTCTTAAAGAGAAAAAACTTTTGGATTTCTTCCCAGCCTCGTTGTTTCTCTTGGCCATGGAAAAAAATCCTTCAACTGAGGAATTACTTTCGCTTATCCTTTGTATGGAATATTGGAAATGGCCTATCAGTGTCTCTTTGGCATGATCACTGGCTTTCTTGTGACCCGCTTGATGCCTTTATCCCTTGCTCATTTCGTGAAGGCTTATGTCTCCCTGACAATGCTGTTATTGCGGATCTACTTACCCCTATGGGTTGTTTATTTAAATCCTTTTTAGAAAGATGGGGGATCTCTCTCCCGGTCCTCTCTTCGGCTCGTGATAGGTTTACCTGGTGTTATGACGCTTCTGGATCCTACTCTGTATCTTCAGCATGGAATTCCATTGAGTCAAGAAGGATCGTGTTGATTGGGCGTCTTTTGTTTGGGACAATGCTATTGCCCCGCGGTTCCAGTTTAATTTATGGCTTATAACCAAAAATCGCCCGCCGACTCGAATCTTGCTTCTTTCTTATGGTAGGATCGACTATAATGTTTGTGCCTTCTGCAATGATGTACCAGATTCTGTCGAATATTTATTCTTCGGGTGTCGCACCTCAGCTTCTCTGGCCTACTTTTGAGCTGCCAGGTGTAACCTCCCGTGGCGGAATAGATGTTGGAAAGATATCCTTAGTTGGGCCTTAAAGTTCTTATCCGGTAAGAACTTCTTCCACTGCATTGCGCGGTTCTCGTTTGGAGCTATGTGTCACCTTATTTGGAAAAAGAGGAATGCTATTATATTTCGGGGCAAATCCTTAGTTGTCTCGGCTTTAAAAAACCATCTTATTAAGGTGGTGAGGGATAAAGTTATAACATTCAAAGATGTTCCTCCTAACCCCCGGAATAAAAGGCTTCAGCGTGGATGGGGGTTCGACCCTGCGGTATTCTCTCGTCTGCCTAGTGCTCCTTAGTTGTTATTTTGCGCAAGTTGCTCCTATCTTTCTTGGCTCTCCGTTTTTAGCCGCTTCCTTTGGTGGGCTGAGAGTTGGTCAGCCTTGTTGTTATCTTTTTCTCGCTTGTTGTTTTGTTGCTGTGCCCTTGTGGCTTTCTTGTTTGCCTATGTGGCTTCTTATATTGGCTCCCCTACACTCTGTCTCGTTTTGAGTATTGAGTATAGGTTTTTGGTGCCGATTTTTGTATATTCCCTTAACTTTATCATATAAATATATATCTTACCTTTTACCAAAAAAAAAAAAATTATAAAGACGCTTTGAAAAAAATTCGATTACATAAAAAGACGGATTGAGTTCGAGACCTCCAGCAGCTTCCCGCCATGTTAATCCTATCCCGTCCTCCTCTTCCTCCTCCTCCATCTCCTCTCTCCAACTTCTCTCCAAACCCTAGAATCGCATCCCCCGCCTTCCGCCGTCTCTCGTCCCCGCGCTCCGACCTCCTCCCGCCGCGCTGCGCCGCCGAGGGCCGAGCCGCCGAGCGCGGCCACGAGTTCGAGACCGGCGGCACCTTCTACCGCCGCGAGAGCGCCGTCGGCCGCGACCTCGGCGTCCTCGCCGCCTCCCTGCAGAGGCGGTCCGGCCACCAGCTCCGCTTCCTCGACGCCATGTGCGGCTGCGGGATCCGGTCCCTCCGGTACCTCGTCGAAGCCGGGGCCGATTTCGTGCTGGCGAACGACGCGAACGACGATAACCGCGGTGTGATCGCGAGGAACCTGGCGAGGGTGAGCGGCGAGGGGAGGTGGGCGGTCTCCAGCAATGAAGCGAATCGCGTCATGGCGGAGTGTTATCTGAAGAGGGATTTCTATGACTTGGTGGACGTGGACTCCTTTGGGAGCGAATCGTCGTACTTGAGGTCGGCGATGAACTGCTTGAAGCTGGGAGGGTTGCTGTACGTCACGTCGACGGATGGCTACACCTCTGGTGGTCATAGGCCTCACCAGTGAGTGCCTTCTCTTGTTTTCTTCGCTTCTTTCTTTCGTTCCTCCTTTCTTCGTTGTTAGTGCGTTGTGATTGTGATCATGAGTGCTGGAAAATGGAAACCAGTGCCTCCTCTTAGTATCTGCGAGATTACTTCATTTTCGTCGTTTCAATATGTAGTACTGCTGACTAGTGCTAGTACTTCTGGGCAAAACCGCTTGACACATTGCGGTTCAGTCATTTAGTCCTCTCTGTCAAGTTTTGATGCCATATCTGGTTCTTTTGAATGCTTTGGGTTGCCTGTTATATTTGGTAGCATCAAAAGTCTCGGTTTTTTAAAGTCAATTGAACTTCTCTTAGCCGATGGTCTTTTGTGGAGATACGTTTTTGTGCACCTAGTGAGACGTACTTGTTGCTGATTCTTGCTCTAGTTCGTTAGCTGCATATGGAGCATATGTGCGCCCTATGCCATATTCAAATGAGGTTGGTTTGCGGATGCTTATAGGTGGTGCAATGCGTGAAGCTTCTGTTCTGGGATATTGTGTTACTCCACTATTTTCTTATTATTCGTACCATGGACCTGTCTTCCGCGTTATGTTGAGGCTAAACAGAGGAAAACTTCTTACTAACAGGTAAATTTATTTTTAGTCTGCTCGGTTGCTTTTCCCACAAGATGAAGCTTTCTTTCTAGGTTGCTAATTATTGTTACTGTCATCTTTTGGCACTGCAGGCATTATGAATTTATCAGTTACTGCACCAAGTGTGGACATTCCCAATCACATTCGTGGGATGAACTTAGTAAATTAAGTTGCACCTGCAATAAGGTGAAGGCATCATTTTATTCTTTTTAACAAGATTCTGTTCGCATGCTCTTTCATGTTCCTACGGTTAAGGAATGGTTATGTGGGCTAAAACACCATCATGCTTTTCATCTGGATAGAATTGTGTGAAACTCATTTCCACATCTTTTTATTGATACCATGACTAAAGCCCCATTACGTGAATGTTTATTGTTCCTTAAGTGCGGTAGCGATTAGCAGTCTCTGAGTCGAAGTCCACCAGCTAACCACACTGTTCTCTATGAGAAAGGGAAGGTGAGGGGTTCAAACCCTAACTCGGGTGTGTTTTGGGGTAGGGACATCCTTCAGTTTTACTGACCATAAAATAAAAAAGGGGATGTGCCCCAGCCAAAGCAAGCTACTCCTTCCTCTCAACTGTCTTATACAAATGCTATTACTCTGTTTTAAAAGGCAGATTTCATCAAATTGCACCAAATCTCTTTTTTTCCAATGCTCGTGGTCAAGTCAGCTTGAGTTATCATCCACCTTGTGACCAGTTTCTATCCAGTGTCTTGTCTTGTAAGTGCATTTTGTTTTTTCACCTTTCCATTATTTCTCAAGTTTAGACTTTTCATTGGAAGTGCGACTATCTGTGTCTAGTGGGGGAACTACCATTTGTGATTTTGGGGCCACCAACAGTGCTTTTGGCCTTCCTATGCGCTGAAGATGAAATATATTTCTTATTGTAGTGCTCTATTTTCTTCAATGATATATTCTGGTTAACATCTTCATTCTCTGTCGGTTTTGGACTAACTCTGTGTGGTGTGTGTCATCTGTGTATGCACATGCCTGTGTGTGTACATTATTAGCTTGGGTGTAACACTAGGATTATGGTATCTTGAGTTGCATACAGCATGTCTTTTCTAGGCGATCATTTGGGACTTGTCAAGACCTATTATTTGCAAAAACTAGTTAGAAAAATATCGACCAATGTATAAACAAATCGAGTTGGTAATAAGTATAAGCTGAATGAATTGGGTTAATTATACGAGCTTAGTTTAATGCTGCGTGGTAGTGACCGACATGGTTAAATGAGTATTGCAACCATATTGAAATGCCCATGCCTACATATTTTCCCCCTTAGTGGAGTTTAGGAACAACTCATTTTTTTATGCATTTGGGATATCAAACAAATATCTTGTACTTCTTTTCAGGAGGGAAGGTCGCTTGTTGTGTCCGGGCCTCTCTGGACTGGACCTCTGCACAGCACATCCTACCTCACAGAAATGTTAAATATGGCTGAGCAATTGGGATGGATGGGCAATGGCTCAGGAGCTGACCTTCAAAAACTTTTGCAGCTGATGGTGGATGAGAGTGACCCAAAGCTACCATTTGGTTACATCAAACTGGATGAGGTCTCTTTCAGTTATGTTCTTCACATATGTACGTACGTGCATACGTTTGTGTGTGTGTGTGTGTGTATATATATGTATGTATGTATGTATGTTTATTCCTTCGGTCTTTGGTAGATGTTTGGATCATCAAATATTAGAATGCGAGGTGCCTAGGAGATAACGATATGCTCTTGGGAATATCTTAGGTTGCCAGCCGTGCCAAAATCAACTCCCCTCCACTTAGGACCATGATGAGTGCCTTGCAGAAGGTAACTTTGATCCTCTTGAACATAGCATTTAAGTCTCGCATGTTGCCTATCAGGTAAATGTCCTGTTTATTATATGAAGGTTATTTAGAGGAAAGGGCTTTTTGTTTCTGTGAGCAACGAAAATGGTTAGCAGTAAATTTACAAAAGAAAGGCAATGCCGTTTTTGTGAGTCAGAATACTGTCATTCCATACTTTTCTGGAGAAGATACTGTTGTGAATGAAGAACCTGCCTCTTCTTTTTTTTTTTTTCAAATTTCTCTATCGGAATTCATTGACCTGTATGCTTCAGCGGGGCATTCTTCATTTGCCTCTTTTAAAATGTAGCTGAAAATAGGGCGACATTTGGTGGCATCTCACTATTTCCCGTATGGGCTTTTCTGTTTGGTTGCAGGAGGGATATGCAGTTAGTAGGTCACACATTGCAACCAATGCCATTAAGACAGACTGTCCTATGGCTACATGCATTAGAATTGCCAAGGAGGTTTAGCACTGTTACCTCATCATGGTGCAAAGCTGCAGTGTCATCGACGCTTAAAGTGCGCCCGTATTGGATGCATCAGTGGAGGAGCAACCTGTACTTCCGGGGTAAAGCGACTTTTTTTATATGAAAGCGGAAATGTGCGTTACGAGTTTGGCAAGTGCGATTTTTTAATGCATGCAGATCGAATAGGCCATGGAAAGCAGACCCTCAAAGTGCATACCGAGCAGTCCCCTGATCTGGCAGCTGGTAGCATTAATTTGGAGCCATCACACGAGAAACCCTGCCTAAATTTTAGTGTTCACATGAGCCTTCTCGTATCTTTCGTAGTACCAACTTAAGAGAAATTTAGCAGTTGCGGAACAGTGATAATTTTCCATGCCCGATCCTTGCGTATAGGGCGGGTTTACTGTTTTGTTCGAGTAGTTGCTAGAAATGTGTTTGGACTGCTTCAAATACCCAAGAGCCTTCTACCGTTACTAGTTGAGAAATGCGTTTGAGCAATCGTTTGTAATGTTCCTCACCAGTTAGAAAATGGAAAATTTAATGATCAAATCTTTAATTGACGAGTAAATAGTAACTTAGGCGAATAGCTTAGCGGGTTGATGTCTATTAGGATTCCGCCTCGATGCTGGCAGAAGTAGCATGGGTACAAATATGGGCCATAATATCTGGCCCATGAGCGCGACCTTTTATTGCGCATTTAGAGGCCCGGGGCCTTTCTACTTGGAGGTGGATCTTAATGCGCGAAGGCTCACGTGGAAGGGCCATGGGTGGGTTATCTAGGTCCTAACCTTGATGGGCCGAAGAAACACGTCATTTAAGCTCATTCTGAGGGCTATTCGTCAGTTACTTTAGGCTTAAATTGGGCCCACCAAGGCTACTCAGGGTGCATCCACAATGGGCCGAAAGGGAACATTTTAAGTCCACATCCAGGGGATTTTGGGCCGAATTTACCCACGAAGTCCAGAAGAGGCCCATCTTATGGGCCAAAAGGCATTTTAAAGCCCAGGTAGAGGCCAATTTTAAGCCCATGGGCCAATATTGTTCCTAAATTGGGCCCACCTAGGCTAAACAGGCCCCATTCATGCTGGGAAGAAAAACGATATTTGCCCATGGGCCGGAATTGGTCCCACAAAGTCCAAAACAGTGCCCTTTATGGGCAGCAAGGCCCAAACAGGGACAATCCTTAATGGTCCGAGAAAGGCTGCAGCTTAGTCAGTTCGATTCCCATTTAAGGCCACCGGCCGTAATTGGACCCAAGAAGCCCAAAACAGAGCACTTTATGGGCCGTAAAATAGGCCCATGGGCCAATTATTTAATTTAGGCCCAAACAGTGACAAACCCTATGGGCCGAAAATGCCGTGGACCCATTTAAGGCCCATGGGAAGGAATCGAGCCCTTCAGAACAGAGCCCTTTATGGGCCAAATGGCACATAGAGGACCATGGGCCCATATTTGAATCTAGGCCCAAACAGGGACAATCCTTATGGCCCAAAAGTCTTCAGTCCAGCCGGTTCGAGACCCATCTAGGGCCCATGGGCCGATCTGGTCTAGAGTGGCCCATGTAGATCTAAAAGGGGTAATCCTCGGCCAAAAGGTAAATCAAACATGTTTGGTTCCGAGCCATCTAAGGCCTAGGAACCGATTATTTTAGGCCTCAATGGACCGATTAATTTGGGCCTGACTGAGGCCCACGAAGGTTGGAAGCAAGATCAGTGTAATGGGCAGAAAAGTTACCCAACTCAAGCCCAGTTCAAGCCCCACCACAAGCCCATGGACCAAAAGTACAATGGCATGGGTATACCGTCAACGCAATTTTTGGCGGCGGTGTCAAGGCTGAAATCATGCTTTACCCATAAGTGTCAGCAGCGTCGCGTTGCAGATTTAAATTATCATAGGAAGGGTGCGAATCGCGATACTTAGCCTGGCCAAAGCTAACTTAACGGTATCCAACACCCGACAGTTGCAGGGACTCCAGGCTAAGTTAACCCAATAATCTTTGATGCTTCATTCTACCGCATCATCTTCCACCCCGCATACACAAGTACATTCCCTGGACACTAGGTCCTGTTCAAGGCTCTGTCATGCATGCCCCCAATTCAGAAGCTCCTCAAATTTCCATGTAGGGCAAACTTATAGTCGCCTATACCATGTATTTTAGACTAATCCCCTGGTCTAGATGCTCACATTGATTAAATAAGGTATCTAGCATCTGAACAATGACTTTGAAAGAAGAGACATATAATCCTTATGCAGTACAGACGGGCAGCCGCAATCAAACATCAAAACTTTCAAACGAAAAAAAATTGGTCCTACAAAGTCATCCGTGCAATCAAGAGCACTTGGGATGATGCGATAGTAGGTTCGGTTTGCCTCAGGGCCGAGCAGGAGGGCCTCCAACACGAGGTGCCTGACCAGGCTGACCAGGCTGACCAGGCTTCGGCAAATCATCCTGCAAAAGACAAAATCTCATAAATGAAAAAACCCAGCATACCAGAAGCATCACTATAGGCAAAAACAAAATACCAAATCAGTCCAATAGGTATACTTTATTTGCCAAAAAAGAATAATCAAGCAAGGAAGAGAAAACTGTCGAGTTAACAAATTTTCATTTACAATTTTGGCCAAATCATGCAAACGCTGTTGGTGTACAGAAAATCATTTACAATTGAAGAGTTGATGGAGATCAATTTATCAAAACCAGAAACATACTACAATATCATCTTACGCTAAAGGCCTATTATCTACCAAGCTTAAAACTAAAGAACACTCCATAGGATGATAATTACCAAAAAATACTTTCATGCTAGGGCATAAGCACCAGAAAACATCATCGCCATCAGCAAAAATATCAATAGCTGGTGCTTATAAACCAATCAAAAGCTATAAAACCTTTGATCAGAAACAAAATACATTGCGCCCAAAATATCGCACTATAAAAACTCCTTCAAGCAATAATTTAACAAACAGATAAGACATATGGATCAGAAACAAAATACATTGCGCCCAAAATATCGCACGATGAAAACTCCATCAAGCAATAATTTAACAAACAGATAAGACATATCGGTTAGATATTTCCAAGGAAAAAGCTATTGGCATGGCTTTGTTTGAACGCTAAACAACAGGTCCATGTTAAAAAATTTGATGTTCTGATGAAGAGAAAGGGCAAGAGCTAAATCTATTCAAAACTCAATATTATTAGAGGACAAGATCATTTCCTCCTACCAGCCAACAGACTAAGCTCTTTTCTGTGTTGTCCTATTTTATCAGACATCACACTAAACCATCAGTCAACAGACTAAACAACAGAAAAGCAAAATAAAAGCTAGCAGTACTTGCAAGGTACAGGAAAGGAACAATGTAAGAGATGAAGGCAAAGCAAATGACATTCAAACTAAAATTAGGAAAACAGCATGAGACACACAACGCACAAGAAAAAGAATAGGTCGACAAGAATAGCAGTAAACAGTATTGGAGAGCATACACGACGTCTGATGTAGCGCGGCGGAGGCTGACGGTTCCTCCTATTCGTGCGAGATCGAACCCTCACAACATGGGAGTGGATGGCACAGGACACGCAATACTGCATCTTGGCATACAGCTTTGGAAGAGTATAATCTACAAGAGAATGCCGCATTTTATTCATGGAAAACTATACATAAAAAATGACAAATCCTGACAGAATTTCAACAAGCGGCAAGAGAAGCATGTGCTTACTGTCATAGACACAAGCTTCTTGGACATCTCTGACAGCAGCTTGCTCGACAATGTTCCTCACGAGAAACCTCTTGATTGCCTTATCCTAGATTGCAACGATCCAGAAACACAAGTGAATAACCACGAAGTCGAGAAACAACACATCCTTCACACTTCATTACCAAAACCACCTACGGATCTAAGCGAAACCATCCAATTGACACTTTTGACGTATCGTCGCTACATCAGAACGAACGATAATACGAAGAAACACCTGACGCAAACTCCGCAAACAGAAGCGCAATCAAAATACGACAGAGCTATTCCATCCCGACAATGATTCGGCCACGGACTTGTACGAGATCGCACCGATTGAGGTACTCGAACAAGCAAAAACTAGCGAGCGAACGGACAGATTCATGCACCCCGAAGCGGAAGAAGCACCGGCGGCAGAGACAGACCGAACGCATCGCAGTGAACGGGGCGGGCGATTACCTTGGGGCAGCACTTGCCGCAGTTGGAGCAGCGGATGAACTTGACGTGGCCACGGCCGTGCTTGTTGCGACCGCCGTTCCTGCGCTTGAAAGTCTGCGTTCACAGAGAGGGAATCGTCAGCCAAAAAAGCACACGGCGGAGTACCAGCACCTTCGGATGCCGGAGACGGCGGCGGACTGTGGATCGTACCATTTTGGGAGTGGCGGTCGCTCCGGCGGATGATCTCGAAGCTCTGGCTTCGCCGGCTCGGTGTCGCTAGGGTTTGTGTTTGTTATCCCAGCGAAGCGCCTGGACCGACGGAGGGTTTTCGCTTTTATATGGACGCGAGGGCGAAACCCTACGCCGTTGTGAATTGTCAGATTTGCCCTCCGTAGGAAAAGAAGGGAAAAACGGAAATTAGAGAGAAAACCAAAGCTAGCAATTCCCCCAAAAATTGAAGTAAAATGTAGAATATAGAGAAGGAAGAAAAATATATATGCCCACAATTTGAGATTTTGGTGATACTAGATTTAATTTATTTTGTCAAAAATGAGCGATTTAAATTTTTTAAAAATTATCATTTATATTGCTTAAAATAATAAATTAACAAAAATATTTTCATTATTAATAACAAACATGATAAAAAATATTTTTTGTTCAACAATTTTTATAAGAGATATGAACGATTGTTTTTAAAAGAAAATTTTAAACCAAATTCACATGTAATTAACGATTTCAATTCTTTTTGGGGAAATTAATGGATAGTCCGGAGTTTGTTTTCACCCAAAAGTAAGATGTTATGCAATTGCAACTGCCAAAGCCATGTGGAACAGCCAAAACTTCTTCATAAATCAAGAGACCAGATGAACGCAGAGGCTTTCTGTGACCTTTATAAGAAGAGGGGGGAAATACAAGGTTCCAAAACAGACTCAGAGAATTGACATCAGTTCAACTTATTCCATGGTTAAGGGTACATATTTGCAAACGAAAACACCTTCCCGGTCCTAACATCGTGTCATATTATTTCTTTGCCGAAACAACGGGAAAACTAAGCAAGCTCTTTCCCAGATTTCCATCAACACTTCTCAAGGGCATTCTTTCTCATACACTTCGCTGGCATATTTCCAGTTGATGACTTTCCATATGTTCTTCAGGTAATCTGGTCTCACATTCTTGTACTGCAGAAAGAGACAAAGGAGGGATCAGGAATGTCTGATTAATGCCCCTGGTCAAATCGAGTACAGGTTCCATGAAAGGAGAGACCCCAAGAAAAAGTGCACTATCACTGGCACAAACAAGCATCAGAGATCCGACTACACTGAATTTGCAATTTCCAACCCAATGGGGTCCAAAAATGTTCCACATGACTACAAGTGACATGTAAATACAAAGTTTCATCTTGACATCTATAACTGCTATCAAGCATGCTTTCATTCAATTCTCAAACCCTGTATCTCAGGTGAAGACCCAGCTGTCCAATAAGCTGAAACCCACCGCCCCCCCCCCCCCCCCCAAAAAAAAAAAAAAGTTTCTCCCTTCCTCTCCCCTTTTCTAACGTGTAGCTGCATCGGAGATATGTGTAGATATATCACTTGCTATAGTCATAAACAACTTAGTGAATCCCTCATATGGTCATGCACACGTTTCTATCCAATAAAATTCCCAACTTCAGCTTTCTCATGCTCAGTAAATGCTTACAACTAATGACAAGTCATAATAAAGTTTGATATTTCACGGAAGCATGAAGAGTAGTATGATAATTAAACAGGCTAAAATGTCCAAACAAATGAAAGTGTTCCATGTTAATGAAATGAGTAAATCCAGAGCAACCAGAAGTGAAGACATACCTGCAAATAATATGCATGCTCCCACACATCTATGCCAATCAAAGGAACCAAACTTGGTCCCTTGGTCACCAAGGGATCCTGTTAAAACATAGTAAATGCTTTATTCTTCTGAAGGTCGGACAAAAGATAAAACTTTATTAAAAAAAACCGGAGTTTAACACATTATCATCGATAGAAGAGATTTGACTCAAAACGGCACCCCAAGGGGGGCCTACCTGCATACACTGTTATATAAACAAGATGAGTATTAATCTAGTAAGTCATCTACATCAAGACTAGGGTGTCTAGACCATCACGATTTCATAACAGAATCCAAGTGACTTCTCTTCAAAAAAATCTCATATTTTCTCCCTCCCAATAAGCCAACAAAATGCTTGAGGGATCATATTTAACTTCCTCATACCTTGTTATTAGACATTTGCAATCATAGCATTATTAGATAAATCATAGCAAGTGAATGACTGCAGATCTAACAATGTCCAGCATTTTAGTGGGCAGTTGTGTCACTATAATCTCATGTTACAGAGTTCAGGAAGGAAAAACAAATCATCATTCTCCATGGAATCTACCATTAGAAGACTAGAAGTTTGTGTTGATTAATGATTTAACCTATTATAGCACATTCCCTCTATTTAACAGTATTCAAAACATGGCTTGCACAAAAATAAAATAAATTGTCTACAAGCTGGTAATGTTGATGCAGACGCCATTGCTCCATAGTCTGGGAAAGCCATACATTCATAGTGAACCTCATTTTACAAGAACTCAGTGATGAGAAAACAACCATAGACATCCGGGACCCACACAAATCTTTCGATGCTAGGGAGAAGATGAATCCATAAAAATCAAGTAGCTTCTAATAACATTGACAAAACATTTGTAAATTAAAAAGTGATGGAGCTAACCTGATTGGATGTGGTTTCAATAACCAACTTCTTCAGCTCTTTGTCCACACCAAGCCACTGCATAGATAAGAAAGTGCCAAAGAAGTGACTTAGCTTGGCAAACGGGACATAAATTGGATTAGTAAGTACTAAAAGAACATGCAAAGCAAATATGGCAGGATTTACAACTACAAGATGAGAACCTTACCACCCATCCAGAGCCCTGTAAAGTGGCACCTTCAGCATTCATTTTCTGCACAAGTGCATCTAAAGAGCCAAAATCATTGTCAATGGCCCAACCTAGGGAACCTTTTGGTGGCTCACCACCTCCTGCCTGCATTACCCACCATATGAGGTCAGAGAGTCCTAAAGCAAACGCATGGATCAATTTGTTAAACATGCATTTACCTGAATTGGAGCAAGATTTTTCCAGAATATGGAGTGATTAACATGACCTGAACAAAGGTTACATCCACAAAATCATAAGAGAAGCAAAATCAAAAGGATAATAACAGGCTAAAAGGCAAAAGCTAATCTTTAATAGTTGAATATGTACATGGAGGAAATAAAAAGAGAATTTAAGATTGTTGAATTATTTTTTTTTTTTGGGTAAAGAAGATTGTTGAATTATTTATAAAACAAGAAGAGGCAATAGAAGGGCCGGCATAGCCATCAGTGCTCTTTTAAAAAATACAAAATTTCTGCAAATTGTTTTCAAACAGTAGACTTAAATGAAGCATGTTTCAAATGTGATAAGTTCTGTAAGAAAGTTCAATCACAGGCGTTCATCAACATGCCTTCTGCGTGAAGTGCCACCACAATGCCTACGAAGCTCACTTAAATGAGCTGATTGTATCTGATACGAGATTTCACGCCTGTTCCTCACAGGCTGTAAATTATCCATACGAAACAAAAAGAAACTCAGAAACCCTAATTCCACCTCTTTTCCCCTTTCATTTAACTGGTAGCAACTGCAATAAGAATGTGATAACAAATAAAACCTAACAATGCAGTGACTAATTTAAGCAACTGCCTTCAGGATGGAAAGATAACTCTCAACTGCCTTCAGAATGTGCTAAGCTAGCAGGTCTGCCTAGTCCCCATCATTTCTAGGGTAAACACTTTAAATCACTAAGCGTTGACTCCAAATGAGAAGTCAAGCGCCTCCTCAACAAATTTGACTCTGGCGATTCATCAGGGTCCTTTTCCTATGCAACGGCAGGCGACATTTAAGAACAATCTAAACACTAACCGAGTCCGTGTTAGACAAGAGAGTGCCCGATCAAACTCACTCCGACAAATATCCCGCTCATTTCCACATCGAACCGAAGTTCGATTCTCAGAAACCAAACAACAAGAAACTAATCCCAGGCAGAAACGAACCGGGAAAAAAGAAGAAGCGCAAAACAGAAAGAATCGAACCTCCGCCATTGAACTTGATGGCGCTCTGCAGCTTAACGACGGCCGGGGCGTCGCCCTTGCTCATGGCGTCGTCGAGCTGCTCGAGCGCCTTGTTGTAGTTGGTGACGTAGGCCTGGTGGTGCTTCTGGTGGTGCAGCTGCATGATCTCGCCGCTGATCGCCGGCTGGAGGGCGCCGTAGTCGTAGGGCAGATCGGGGAGGGAGAACGTCTGGAGGCCGCGGAAGCCGGTGGCGACGCCGCCATTGGCGCCGAGGCCCGAGGCGGCGGCTAGGGTTTTCCTGGTCAGCAGCGCGCGGAAAGCCATCGGAGCTGATTTTGCAGAGCGAAGATGAAATGAGGGCGGACGACTCCCAGAGGGTTGGGCGCTGGAAGATGGGGGAACTCGGGGCCACTCAGCGAGTGACTCAGTGAGGAGGACACGTGTCGCCTAAGCCAAGCCCAAACATGAAATGGGTTTTTTCTTTCACATTGGATTTCAAGTACATACTTATTGAGCAATCCTTTGATAAGATTTTGAAGATTGAGCAGGCAGATTATTACATGTGAAATCAAGGTTTTGAAGCTTGATTATTGCAAATTAAGCATATGAGAGAAATCTTATTAACACGATTAAGTAAAAAATAATTTAATAAACAAGAGAGTTATACAGTTGTCTCACATTATCATTCTTTATAATAATAAAAAAGCATTATCAATGCGGTGTTGTTACCCACCTTCTTTTCTTTCTATTTTCTCTCACATTTCGACATCCGATACTTTCATTATGTCACTTTAATGATATATCATTAATCATTATAAAAATTTTAATTCACGCCGTTATTACCACTAGCGAAAGGATTTTTATATCATCATTTAAAGTGAGACCGGAATTCCTAAACTTATCTCGTATCAATTCAAAAGGTCTTCCACTTCACCTTAACATAGACTCAATCATGGGCAGCTAAGGAACTTATCTTGCAGACAAGAAGTACATCATCATCTATCATCTCCATCATTTTTGCAATCAATATTCCAAAAAATGAGAGAGAAACAATCTCAATTTGCCTCCTCGAGCGGGATATTTCGGCACGTGACACTTTCACGTTAGCTTGGACAATCCAATCTAGAGAAATGATGGCGCACTTATTAGCCAACTAGTTAAAAAGACCACAGCTTTATATCAATTCAACTGAATCACGCATTCGACACCGTGCACTCAAATTTCCTTCATTTCGCCATCATCTCCACGCAATCTTTCGGCGTCTGCAACGAAATTCTGGGCTAGAAAAGGAAGATCAGGATGCGATAGTAAATGAAGATTCCATCTTCACCAGAATTCAAACACAACAATCGATCATATACCATAAAAAAGTTGTCCAAATCCAAACCCAACTTTGGGAATTACAATCTGCAGAACCTCAGAGTGGTATCCATGGCCTTCCACTCAATCCAAAGGCAACTAAGAATACCCCACTGTTCTTTTCTCGATTGTGATAACCCTTCTTCCCTATATCTATCTATATATAAAAATCATTACATATAAGTAAAGTAAAATGCCTAGCGGGTGCACAATGCACCTCAGCAATAGACGGCCAAAAGTGGCCAAAACGTTGAATTTCTTCTCCTAACCCTGCTCTTGGCTCCACCATGTTCCCATCCGGATGCCAAGTTTATCTCGGTTCTCAGAACTGGCCCCCTTCGAAAGTCTGGCCGAATTGCCAGTTGGAGGGCACGACGTTGTAGCTGGTGATGGTCCTGCCATCGCTGGTGGTGACCTGGAAGGAGAGGGACTGGCCGTTGAGGTAGGAGTTGCTCTGCCAGTTCTGGCCCCAGTTCCGGGACATGGTCTGCCACCCGGTCTTCGAGCCCTTGATCGACACCGAGTGCACGTCTCCCGCCCCGGCCACGTTCGTGATCAGCACCAGGTTGAAGTAGGAGTGGCCGTTGACCGTGAACCTAACGCCCCCTTTCTTCACACAGGGGACCCTGCAGCGTCAACGCCCATGACCATATATATAAATCAGCAAATCTAACTTCTAAAACTTTCGCGATTGGTTGATTGACTTTGGAGGGAAGGGAAGGGCTCGGGTTCGAGTCGTGTTACCTCCTGAAGGAGATGGGGACGATCCCGGCTTTGTATTGGGCGATTTGGAGGAATGCGGGCTCGGCCATATCGAAGTGCTGGAGCGGGGGGTTGCACCAGCCGCCGTTGTCGTTGGCGAGGGCGTAGTTGGGAGGGCAGAAGTTGGTGGCGGTGACGGTGATGCTGCCGGGGAGGCACCACTTGGGGTCGTCGTTGCACTTCATCTCGTAGCAGGACCCGCAGCTCAGGCCGTCGTTGAACAGGGCGGTGCTGAGGGCCGCGTTGTTGGTGCCGTAGCCTTGGCTGTACAAGTTGCCGTACCCACAAGCGCCCCCTGCATAAAAAGTAGAATAAAGAGAATTAATTTAGTGGATTGAAATGCAAAAATTCCTTGCTTTGGCATGCAAAAGTCAATTCAGAAGAGGTGAGGGTACAATCGTAAATTCATCGTAACCACTCCTTAGACAATTATCTTCCTTAATCAGTGGATTCTTGGGGAGGGCGGCAAATTTGGCACATTAGGGGAGCTCTTCCGTAAGGACAAGCGGGGAATATTGAGCGATGATAAGTGAAGGGCATATGGGCTTGTAAGATAGACGTACCCATGGTGCCGGATGCATCGCCACCGCCGTAGAAGGTGGCGTGAGCGCTTTGCCACCCGCCGGAGTCGGCATAAGCACCTCGGAGGCACAAACCGATCACCACCGACATGAGGAGAGAGAATGCCGAGAGCGCCGCAACCGCCATTGCCTCTCTTCGCTACTCAAAACTAGAATCGTAAGGAGGGAGGGAGGGAGAGAAAAGGAGAGGGAGAGAGGCTTCTTTGTTGGTTGGAGGCTTGGTGGGTGCTTTGGTACACAAAGCAGCCCCGCTTTATATAGGACTTCATGCAGGTGCGCGACTATTGCAGATTCGACAATTAAAAAGAAAAAAGAAAGAAAGAGATATTGCCATACATGGAATGGAATGCCCCAAAATTCCAAGAGAAAGAAAATAAGAAAATACGTAGATAAATCAAAACGAGAAGAAGAAGAGACAAAGGGGGTCGTTTGTAGGTGGTCTGCAACTTCGCGTTGGATGGAAGAGCACATGCAAATGTTTCCAACTGCCGAACCCCGTTGGGACCTACCTGCACATGCTCTCCCCCGTCAACCGTTTCCATTTCGTCATCCTCCTCTTCTTCTCTTTGTATTTTCCCTTTATTTTTTCTTGCGTCATTCACGTTGGATGGCTCCTTCTTCTTGTCATGAGTTCAAACCTTTGTTTATTAGTCTTCTTAAGTCTTTGGTTTTTTTTGTCTGAGACTTGCCGCAAATGAGCAACGATTTTAGGCGTCCATTCGGGGCGGCTTGTCTTTCCTTGAAGTCCAACTTTTGTGCTATGTAATATTTACGGCCATGGCGCAGCCTATGCTCCAAGGCAAGGGAGAAAACTTCACCTTGCGCATCGACATTGGAGCATGTAGAAACTCAGCTCCATCCTCAAGACTAAACGAGTCTTGGCACGGCTGTTGTCTGTCGGTATGTCCTCGAGAATTCTAAGGCGCTAGCAAACTAGTCGATGGGTTGCCAATAAGAGAAAGGATGCTAATCCTTTTGTTTCACGAACTTTGACCGGTTCATCGGATCACCGATTGAAAAGTAATTATATCTCGTACTTGGGTCCAAATTTTTAGTAGGTTACCATCCTTTTTGGTACATAAGGAAGAAAGTTTGATGCAAATGTACCGCCAGGCACGGTTTCGCATTTGGAATTGTCCACCTAAACCTTTGACCATCTACACATGGGGAGACCCAAGACTCCCTTATGCTACAAAGTCCAATGCTCAACGGCTAAATTGTCAAATTCAGCCAACCAACGTACGGTACTCGGAAGCGGGAAACAAGGTAGATGGCAATCAAACAACACTGTTCTTGATTTTGTCGTGTTACTTTTGTAGAATTCTTAGATCCGATGTATGAACAGCTTCAATGTTGTTGTTACTATTGCCAGTCAAAAGTTTAGACAGTGAGAATCTGAAGTCAAATTTATTGAAATTGCCACTCCCTTTTCCCTTTTCTCGGTTCTATCTGGGTGTACAATTTTAAACAAATGGACAAGATCAGCTTGATGTGCCCACCATAACTGCTGGCGGAACCAACCTCAGCGTCAACACCGATATCAAATATTCAATAATCTCTCCTTTACCAACCAGATTTGGGAATTAGAGATTAGACATACAGACCCCCACGAAGGAAAAGAGAAAAAGCAAAATGAAGAAGAGACAAGAGCCGCGGATACAGTTGATTGCGACGTCAAGAATTGATCCTCAATCTATTTTAATCAATCACGCTTTCATCGGGCTTATTTGATAATCATTCTCAACGACTTAATGACCACCCTAAGTATAAAGAACAAATTCTAACTTGCAAATTTACGCAAGATCCATTTGCGTCACACCTGTCATCATAATTATAGAGAGACACGTGGTTGCGTCTAATGATACTAAATAATAAATTTTGATTCTAATTTAAAAGAGATTTGACAAAGGAGATTAGTAGCCATGATTGGCTTCGTGCGGGCGGTCTAATCATATAACCCGAGACCAAACATTTTTCTTGGAATTATTTAGTCAAATTATTTATATAATTTTTGAGTGTCGTGTGCAGAAAATAGTTGATCGGGAGGGTCCAGTGGACAAGAGAAGGAAATTTGGGCAATGGGCCTACCACGTTCGGGAGCACATGCACGTCCCGGTCTTTGCGGTTCCTCAAATTTCTTGCATCGTTTTCGTACATACGTATAGGAGGCCCTCCGGCCAGACAAAATACAAATAAGAAAAAAATATATACATAAACTAATTACAAAGTATGCTAAGAAATTGACCTGATGCAATAAATAAATATCAGAATCTACCGCTGAAAGCTAGCTCTTTTGTTTGTTCTGTAGTCATTTTTGTGTCTTTTTTGTTTAATAGACTTTGTACGTTCTTTAGTTCGTATAAGTTCGTATAAGATCGTTTTTATTATTATTATTTTTTTGTCCTTTTGTTTGGTTCTTTCAAGAAAATGTTTAATTTAATTATATTCCAAGGAGGAGGTGTGTTTCCTGTGTTTCCTCAAGTGAATTTGACTTTTAGTGCCATATGTTTTTCTATGCTTTTTGATTAGTTCGTGCATGTCCTATACATTTGAGCCGACCAACGTGATCAGCATGCACCGAATCGGCATCCTAAGTCAGAAGTTGTGGCTCTACGTTAACCATTCCATTATCTTGTCTTTCCTCTTGCCCCTTCAGACAAGGAAATGCTCGCGGTAAGTAGTTGCTCAGCTGATCGGAATTCTTCTCTCGTGAAAAGCCCCAGCTTTGACTCTTGCCTTGAGAAAGAACTTGGGGGATAAAGACAGGGAAAATGATAAAAATAATTCATGAATTTTAGCTCAATAAACAATATGGCCATTGAACTTTAACTCCATGTGCAATATAATCACTAAACTTTTGATCCATTTAATGAAGTCCCTGAATTTTTGTACATATTCTATTTAGTCTATGGACTATATAAAAATATTCATTGTCTTCCCTAAACTTAAATTAATAGAATAATTATTTTGAACATTTTCATATAATTCAGGAGTTACATTGAACATGTATCAAAAATCTGTTGAATATATTGAACGAATTGAAAGTTCATGGACCGCATTAAACATTATACTAAAGCTTATAGATCATATTACATATTGGATCAAAGTTAAAAGCTATTTATATCATTATCCCATTAAAAAAAAAAGATTATATAGGAAGGCTGAAAGTTATAAATAGAATCATATAGTGTAAAAGCACGAAGCTAAGAAAAAGACCGAAAAGAGATAATACTCATTTGATTTATATGAATGTGTCAAGTATTACAATCAAGTGAGGAGGATGGAGAGAGAAAAGGATAGAAGCGCGGCTCTCTCTCTCTTGGATCGTCAAACGGAGCAACATTTGCGAGCACCCCGCTCATGTGAACTTAACGACATGCGAGCCATCAGATCGTCGTCATAGGCGTCTCGTGGGGCCTATAAAGATGTAACGATTCGCGTGCATTTGACTCACATGGGTTCCAAGTACTCGCTTGTCACCGTTCTCGATCAATGGAATTTCGGTAGGGTGATGGGGGTATCATGCAAAAATGCGCATGGCAAAGATGATGTGACTTGAAAGTAACGACAAGGATCCTCCCTCGCAAGATGATAAACGGTGCGGTATCTGACGAGGGGGCATCTTCGTCCGAACCCACATGGGGGCAGATATCATCCTTTCTGAAATCAAGTGCGGCTGTCTCAGCCCTTTACGTTCCTGGCTCCTATCTTCCCTCGCCGAAAAGGAACAGAAGTACAAGATTTCATACCTAAATAACCAAAAAAATAAACATATTATCCGTGACGGAAAGGGGTGTTTCAGACCAGAGACCAGATCCACAAAGGGGCATGTGGGTTCTTTCCGAATCCTTGCTGGTCGGCAACGAGCGTGAGAAAAGTGCGAAAGAGAGAGCGCCGCTTGGAACTTTTGCCTGGCGGTAGCCCCACATCTCGTGCGAGACTCGTTCGCAGGAGGAGGAGCGGACACCCAACATGGGAATGGACCCTCACCTCAGGAACAGGGTCTCATGCGTGAGTTTACTTTCTCTCTCTCTCTTTCAAGCGGGCAGCTATAGTTCTGGTAGACCACTTGGCAAATTTGCCATCAGCTCGAAACAGTCTCGCGTGAGTTCTTGAACTGAGGCGAGCATGCACCCGAAACGGTAGAGGATCCAAAACAAAGCTCCTTCTTCTCATGTGCACATTAAATGTTGGTGGGGGTGTTCAGGAAAATTGGTGATTCTTGATCCTTTATGAGGTGACAAGGGAGAAGGCATGTTTTGGAGACCTTACGTTGTTCGGGTTTGATTATAACTGGTTAAAACATGGGGTTTGCGAGGTCAAGAGGGTCGCCCCATCGGCATGAGGGTGTTTTAGCAATTTTTGCAGACGTGAAGCCGAGCGCTTTAACACGACTTCTTGCGTTTGGGTAGGTGTTGCAGGATAAGATGATTGACAATCGAGGTTTCTCTGGACAAAAATATTAGGTTTAGCGTTTCATTTCCCATGAAAGGATCGACAATTTTTAGTTGAATCGGCAAGAAGATTGATAGCGTTAAGGTAATACAAGACACAAAAATGATATTTTGAAAAGGCCTCGTCAAAAGATTTAGGGAGGATGTATATGATATCGGATGGTAATAAATCTGCATATTTGGCCTTTACTAGCACTTAATTATAGTTTTAAACCAAATATTATTTATATGATTCTATTCTTTTCGATTGCATAGTCCTATTTTCATTCAATATGCACTGCATTATCTTTTCTATTTTCATTTTATTTACACAACGTCGTCTTTCGATCATTAATGTCACTTTCTCTATCGAGATTGTAACATGGCATTCCGTCTTGTATTGCCAACGTGGCTATTCATGTATTTCTTGGGGCATATGACTTAAAAAGTCATCTGAACGTTGGGGGTGGTTTATATTTGCCTCTAAACTTTCAACCGACTTTATATTTTTCGTTAGCATGTACCAAAGCTAATTATTTTCAACGGGTAAAGGAGTATTTTCATCTCATCTTTGGAAGAAAATATCTCTTTTACCCACTTATTTCTGAAAAAAAAAATGAAAAGGTGAGGTTGCTTGATGCTGCCAGAGACTTTCTTCTCATATGTACTTGTCGCTTAACATTGGAGCAACTGTAACTTATTCTAGAACCATGCTATGTTTAATAGTAGATGCAAGAAGGAATATAACGAGAGATATGCAAGAATGAATGCAATGCAATTTCAAAACCATCATTTGTTTAAGAAAGCAAAAGCAGCCTAACTTCAAGATGAACTGATTAGCTAATACGCAAGTTCATTCAATGTCTAACATGGGGTGCAATGATCACATACCAAGACTTTTAAATGTATCCAAATATACAGGAGAGATAGAGAGCTATCGTTAGAACAGCACAAGAAATGTCATTAATACAAAGTATAGGGATGTTCTGCAGTGAAATGAGTGAATATAGTAACCTGACATATTGAATGTCGAGGTATTGGCATCCCTACATAAAGGAATTGGGAAAGAATTTGTATCTGACACTTGAAAAGGGAAAAGAAAGGTAAGAGACAGTCGATTGGGAGCTTTTAAGTGGTGAAGAAGATCGCTGTTGCATTGCCTCTGAGAGAGAGGAGAGACGGACAGTAGAGACAGAAAGTACAACTAAAATCAAGCATGGAGCCTTTCTCTTCCACCCAACAGATATAATTCAAAAAGAATACTTGAGTCACGAGTTAGTACACGGAGGGAAGACACCAATAACCTAGCTTTTGAACAAAGTTTCTTCTGAAAGCATCATCAGCTCCTGAACATAAATCTAGACTGAAAATAGACAGGTCACAAAAAATTACAGCAATGGAACAGATGAAGCTACATGAAACCAAAAACTCCAATCAAATCAAAAGAATTGGATAACAACAAACAATACCTTCTGGCAGTCAACAAGTTAGTCTATTAACAATCCAACAAAAGCGGGGTGGTCATTAGTGGGTTGGCAGGGGTTGCATTAAAATGTGCTGCTGCTTTCACTGGCTGAAATGGAGGGGGCTTCGGATTTTACTATTTGAGAGCCTTTGTTACTAATATCTAATCCTTGGAATCGACCGAGAGACTCTTGCTGCATCATATCAGAAAAGGCATTAGAATGGGTTGCACCAACCAGAGGTTGATGAGCCATATTAGGCTGAAACATATGGAACTGTGTCATCTGCAAGTTCTGGGGATCGACGTGGCCAGATTGTGGCTGGTGTGGGAAGTAGGAAGGTTTGGCGTATGGAAAGTGGTGCAGCCCCAAATTGTAGGTATCTGATGGGGTGATTGCTTCTCCAGTAGCAACTTTGAGCCTCTCTACTTCCTTCTTTAGTGCTTCGTTCAGTGCTAACAAACAATCATGACACAAAAATTAGCTAAAAATCTTGATGAATTGATACAAACACGCACCCAAAAGAAAATGATGCAGGGTTACACATGTTTGAGTGGCTTCACTGATGAACTGGTAGACCAGAAAAGTGGTTCCCAATGATAAGTACCCTAATGTGAGATTGTGGTTACCCAAATACGTTCATAGTTTGGGGAATACTCCAAATGGAATGCTATGTTTTCCAGAATGGCTCCCAAAGATAGGTTCTTTGAGACAATTACAATGAGAAAGTGCTTGATAATGAATGCTCATATGCCACAAACCAAAGAATATGAAACTTTACTCATCCTTTTTCTCTTTGTGGGCTAAACGAATACCAGAAAGTACTTAACGTACTTCCACTAGCCCAAATAAAATGATAGATTGAGATATACCGTCACGTAGCTGAGCTTGTTGTTCCATAGCCTGTAACCGCAGCTTAAGCTCTGTATTTTCAGCTGTCAGACCAGTTGTATCTCTCTGAAGTAAAACGATATGTAAATGCCAGTGTCACAGACTACCAGTAGGTACTAGGTATAAATGAAAAGAAAGAAAAATACTCATGCTATTCTTAGAGATAGAGATTGCAAAAGAAGCATGTACCAGCAAATGTTTAATGCAAAATTGCTATAAAGAAAGAACATGGAACCACTAAACTCTCCAAACCAAAAGTTTGTATTGGACCACAACATAATCTAAAGCGGTAGTGGATGCCAAAATGCTTAACTTTGGATAGTGGACCTTGTCCAGCTCTCTCCTTCCAAGCAAAAAATCAAAGGATGAAAATTTTTTTTGTCATCATTTTGTTGGTGGGATCAGAAAGCAAAAATAAGTTGAGGACCGCATTTTCTTGAAATTATGAGATAATCTTGGATCATAAGTAGTTGTGTGATCTAACATTTTTAGTAGACATAGAATAACATCCGCAAATCTCTTTCTCCTTGCTATTCAGAAGTTGCAGAACTAAAGGCGCATATCAAGCTAGGAATCTTAGAAAGTTAATTAAAATCAAGCTTTGCGTAAATCCTTCAAAGGCAATGTGATGAGCTCTTAAGTAAATAACTGGCATGGTAACACTCCCGGAAGAAGAATTTCTATTCTTTGGTTCCCGGGAATAAAAAAAGAATAGAAACCTGCATGGTAACTGCAAGTTAGTTTTTGTTCCCGGAATAGAAATGAGAAGTAAAAAAAAGTTGCTTCGGTTCCGGGAACAAGTTTAAGAAATAAGTGAATTTTTTTTTCTTTTATTCTTTTCTTGCGCATAGCCCATTGACCGCCGCTCGCCGCCGCCGCTCGCCGGAGGCCGATCGACCGCCACCGGCCGCCTGCCGCCGCGGCTGCCGGCTGACCGCCACCACCACCGCATGTTCCCGCCGTGGACGCCGCCGGCCAACCTCCGCCCGCCACCGCATGTCGCCGCCGGCCGACCACCGGCCACCGACCGCCGCCGCCGCCACCGGTCACGGCGGCCTGGTGGCCGCGGGAGGTGGCGGCCGATGGGCCGTGCGACCGGCAGCGGCGGCGGTCGGTCGGTGGCTGGCGGTCGGCCGGCAACGACATGCGGCAGCGGGCGGAGGTCGGCCGGCGGCATCCGGCGCGATCGGCCAACAAAAATAAAAAACAAATAAATATAAAAAAGAAATTATTTTTTACCAAACGCATTTCTATTCTTTTTCTATTTCTAGAGTAGAAATTTTGTGTAGTTACCAAACGGGTTTTTTTACACAGAAATTATCCCCAGAATAGAAATAGAAAAGAAGCATTTCTCAAAAAAACTACTCCCCAGCCAAGAAGCGTTGCCATGCGCAGCCTAAGTGGTAAGAATATCATGAAATAAGAAGACAGATATAAAGTCTGCAAAGAGTCAATCACTAATTTCTTAAGAAGGCACAACACAAATGCTTCAGTTATAGAGGAGCGAAGTTCACTAATAAGGGCCCTCAGCAATTAAAAGACAAAAATGGAAGAAAAGAACAGCAAATTTATATTCCAACCAGGATTGGTAGCCTATCAAACACAATCTACCCATAAGCTGCTAATGTGGGTAAAGACTCATCCAGAACTGGTCCTGTGTTGGACTTGGGAACTTAATGTGCCTTAGGTCAAGTCCAAATTCCCGGAACCGGGATTCAGACCAACCAGGCTGCTTCTAGTCAAACCGACCCGATTGCCCACACATACATCCTATGTGAGAAATGGAAGTGGAGAATGCAATTTGCAAAAACACATGCAAAGGCAACATGAATTTTTGTTACATTGGATGGGTGGGATGGACAGGCTCCCTACCGCCTTGATGATTGTAAATGTTGGAACTATCCTGGTGCACAAGATAAGATCCAAATTCTCTATCGGCTTTCTGGATTCTACCATTCCAAGATGCAGAATATGGCATCTACGTTCATGTTTCAAAGCTCTCATTAGGTGGTCAAGATAGCAAGCTCCAATTAGAGTGGGACCTACACTAACTGCTCATGCTATGAAGGATCATGCATACCAAGAAGATCAAACAGATAGGTAAGTCTGAAGCTGGCTTTCCCATAAGTAATTTGCTAGTACTGTCCATACCTGGAAAAGTGTGAGCTGTGCAGAGAGTGTAGTTGCTTCTGTTTGAAGGGTCTGCACTTTTCTCTCAAGTTCTGAAATATATCGGGCTTTTCTCTCTTTTGATCGCGCAGCAGACTGCCGGTTCGCAAGAATCCTGCATAATGAATAAATTGTGAGGTATGAAGATAGAAAGAGCCAAAGCCATCACTTGTACGTCTATAAAAGCAATTTAAACATGTCCATTTATCAAAGCACCTATAGAGAGATGCAGCCAATAAAAGCCCTCAAATCAGTCAAAAGCATGAATCTAAAGAGGAGAAAATAATTAATTAATAAATGAAGCACCTTTTGGGAAGATTTTAAAAGAATGAGATGATATACAATTACTCTGTCAAGAGCTCAGATAAATTAATAGAAAGTTGGTCAAACACAAAAGGGCAGTGGCAGCGGTTTACAGTCCATTTCTAGCTTTATCAATTGGAAGATATCCAATGGATGGAACTTAGTGATCACAGCTTCATGCATACATGAGGTGTTCGCATGTTGAACCCCCTTCAAGGACAACAAAGTCAGAAATGCTAAGTTTACAAAGTCTTGTTTGATATATGACTGAAGCAAGGACAGGCATGAACAATTTCATGCGGAACATCGTCTTTGGGAAGAAGCTAGTTTTAATACAATGTCAAGTCAGTCACAAGCTCAGCATATGAAGGTAACGGTGATAATGCTTAACTGGTAATTCCACCAAGTGACCCAAAGTTTTGTGTCTCATCCGGTCATGCCCCTAAAGGAAGAATGTGATGTTGACAATGAAGTAGGTCTTGACTAACAAATCACATATTATTCATTGGTGAACTGATTTGCAACCTAAAAATGAAGCCAACGTGTATGCACTTCCAATTCTCAGGACTACTAGCGTGACCTATGTGAGCAAAGTCATGGCAGCTACTACCTACATGAAGACCATGTACGCACATTCCTCATGCCCTGGCTCAAGAATGCAATTCTCATGAGCCCTTCACAAAGCTGCTTCTTGAGCCTTGTGAATTACAATCTCTCTTTTGCAAGTGCAAAAGCAATGGCATGGTCACCTCATGAAACTCCCCAAATTTTACACCTCGCACGTTGGAACATGAACATGAAACTGATATAGCACATAAGTGGCAGCCAACGCCATGTCCAAATCAAAATGAGGAACCTTTACAGAGAAGACCCCAATATGCCCTCAAATATCAGTTGACTCACGCATCACTCCATTGCCAAAAACTCTCATGATTGCGATCACTAAGCAACCTAACAACTCTTAGAAGCACAACCTCAAATGCTTAATCCGCTGAAATCTTGGCCTAAATGGAAGCAACCAGACAAATCACTTTCTCTTGCGAACGCCCATTTGCACAGACCAAATCACAACATTTAGCCACGAGAACTAACAGAAAAAACCAGACCAGCACACTCCATTTCGCACTAAGTAACACCAGCTAGCAAATAAATCACTAAATATTGCATATCAAATCCAGACAATGCGAGACCAGGGAATAAAAAAAGAAGAACCTTTTAGCTCTCTTCGGATCAATCGTCCACAGCTCCGCCAGCTTATCAGGAGCCATGGCCTTCTTCGCCTCTATACTCTCCAAAATGGAAGAACTGTCCACCGAGTTACTATACCGATGCCTCGGCCTCGCGCTCTTCTCCCCGACGTCGCCTCCTCCGCCCGCGTTCTCGGGCTTCGGATCGGACGGCCCCTGCCCGTCGTCGAGCTTGGATCCGAATTTCTCGATGTCCATGTAGGTGCTGAGCAGATCATCCTCCGATCCGAAGTCCTCGAAGCTCCCGGAGGGCCCGTTGTCGAAGGGATCCGGCCCCAGATCCAGGTCCTCCGGGATCCGGAAATTGACCTCGGAGTGCGCCCGCCGGTGGTGGCCGCCGCGCGGGGTGGCGGCGAGCGGCGGGGCGGGGGCGGGTGCGGCGCGGGGGTTCTGGGGAGAGGAAATGTGGGGGCTGTGGCTAGGGTTCGGGGGCGGATCTCGCATCTCCATGGCTCGTCCGTGGGCGTGAGCTTTCTCTGCGCGTCGAGGTGGTTTTCAGTTTCGTTCGTTATTGGAGATGGTGTGCGGAGTGTCTGAATCTGTTCTTTTTTTTAGTTTTCTTTTTCTTTTTATTGGGTTTTTGTGAGGTTGCGAGAAGCATGAAAACGACGTCGCAGTGGTGGAGTTTTTAGTTTCTGGCTTTGTTTTGATCGGCTCCCTTCATTTCACGTAAAATTTAGTAGCACATGATATATCTTTCGTGCCAAGATCTTCTTTGTCGTAGTCACAACCAAACCTCGGGTGAACCACTTAGATTTGGCTAATAGGTTACTAAACCTAAATTTAGTTCGGACTCTCCCAAACTCATATCAATTCACTACTTAGGTTCAAGTTCTTAACATGCCATTAATTTTCAACTAGGAGTCGTCATTAATCTATTTTTGATTGGTCAATTAAAAACCCAAGTAAAGTAACATGAGATTTATTTTACTCCTTCGAACTAAAGATTTGTGTTCGGGGGCTTACACTAATCTTTGCTAGTGCTCTTTCGGTACCTTTTTTTTTTTTTTTTTTTTTGGTAAGGATTATGCAATATTTTTTGACCTTGTCAAAATCTCAAAAATTATAATATGAGTCCTTTGCTTTGCAAGTCTTCTACGGAAAACTCAAAACACATGAATCTTGGTCCTTTGCTTTACGAGTCTTCCACTCAACATGCCAAGAGTAGAATTGCGAGTGAAATGACCATGTTTCAATCATCGATCAAGCCTATGTGGCCATGTTGAGCATCTTAAAAGTCGAAATGAATCGTGGGAGCAAGCAATTGAAGTGCATGTAATTTTTCTATTGCTTTGATTCATAGATCTTTCAAAATCCCTTGGCCCAAAAGCAATCCCAATAGCAAGACTTGGGCACCAAAAGCACCTCTGAGTAATAAGTAAAAAAAGAAAAAGAAAAAAAAAGAGTTAATATTATGAAAAATCCTAAACACTCAACTAATTTTTTAACAATGAAAAACATCAAATCGGTTCATTTGTGAAAAATTTACTCTCTATTAAATTAGATTAATACTATAAAAATAAATCATAAATCAGTATCTATAATAAACGAAGGATAAAAATGGGTACTTCAATCAACTGCCATATGTCAGTGATATAACGAAAAACAAGCTAATGGTACTTTTGTCAGTGATATACTAATTTAAGATTTTTCATGATCAAAAAATTAATTTTAGGTGAATTTATCACAAGTAAATTTGTTTGGGGTTTTTCATGATATCTAACCCAAAAATTAATAGAAATCACTCAAATAGCAACTGCCCACATATTGCATCAAGCCTGGCCTGCTCGGTTGGGCTTGTTCTACTCTTTAATTGGACCCAAGTTCACTATCACGGGCCGGGCGAGCTTGTAATGCTCTTCAACTATGTCCAATGGGGAAATTCAACATTTCGCCAAATTTATAGACGACAGTGAGCACTTACTCGAGCTCGCATCCGTCTTCTCCACTGGCCAAGGTTTCATGGCTCGATCTTTTGCTTGCTCCTTGAAACTTCGTACTGGGCCTCCATCTTCTCTACCCTCTTTCTCCATTTCTCTCCCTAATTTTGGATGGCCCAAGTCTCTCCTCTCTACTTTGTTATGACGCTTTTTCGGAAGGCCACCACCTGTTTGATTAAATGAACTTGAGGAAAAAGATCCTTCTAAAGTGTTAGACCATCGAAGATGATGGTTTATGAAGGGTTCGAGGACATTCTCAAGATCTAGAAGTTCAGGAGGTTCGTGGGGTACTCCGTGCTCTATTGCTTCACTGCTGTCTTGAGCTATGCTTATTCCAACAACACGTGAGTCTTTGTTGTTTTCTTCCAACTCGGTTGAATAATTTTCTCCATTGATATTTAGATTCTGAGGCTAATTCTTATATTTTCGCCATCGTTTTTGCAGTACTAGAGCTGGATATTTCAGGGGAGACCAGTATTATGCGGCTTACCCGGCCGGAACCTAGTTATTTGGCGATTCTGATAAGGTCTGTCGGTTTTGTGTTCATGTGGCACTTTCTACCTTGGGCTGCATTTTCCTTGGTTATTTATGATTTAAGACTTATGTCTGATTAATAAATTTAGGCATAGTTGTTCGAAGCTGCTCTTGGCAATTGCTTCGAAGCAGAAAAGTGGGGTCCCATCATGTCCAAGCACTTCGAGTGCCAAGGTATAGCGTCGTATGCATATCATGCTATAAGTGACTGACTTCCCAAATGTCAATGTACTCGTTTGGTTTTGCATTCCTCTTGTTTAAGGTTACTCCTGTCACGATGAATGTGCTGTTATCGATGGTGAGGACAATTCGAGGGTGCCTTGTTCTATTATGGACCACAGTGAAACCACAATGGTTGACAATTACAATTGAAAGTCGGAAATTTTTTTTCTTTCCCCTTTTGTATTGTTGTTTATGTTATGACTAAAACTATCAGCTAGAGGAGGATGAAAATGTGATTTTGCAGAAATAAAAATATTTTAAGTAAAATTGCAACGAAACACCACTGGCGATAGAAAGAGATGATCAAATCTTATTGGTGTGCAATTCTATCACAAAAATTAAAGAGAGTTAGAGATAGAGAATTGCACACATAAAGTTAAAATGGTTTGGCTTTTGCAAACCTACGTCCACTCTCCCGCACTACAATCTATTAGCTAGAATCCACTAAAGAAAACCAATCAAAAGTTACAAGATCTAAGCTATCTAAACTCAAGCTCATGCGTATCACCCCTCACACACTCTCAACCTTTAAATGACTACACAATGATGTTTATAGAGACAAATAGATTCGATCACATAATACTCTTCAGACTTTGGAATTGCAAGTTTTGATCTAAAAGCAATGGTTCTCTCAACTTCGAGACCTCCTCTTATATTCCTTCTAGTCTAAGCTAACCGTTTCAAAAGGATAATAAATCTAATCTATTCGTTGGTCTGGATCTCGTCAAGAAAGTCTAATGGTTTCAAGATCGTTGACGATGACGCTTCCCATAGAGTTTGCCACCCATACAACAGTTGGGGTTTCCATAAGTCAAGTGCTTCAACTTGGAAAGAATAAAGCGTCTCCATAAGATTGTTCCAGGACGGTTTAATCTCCGATGGATAGTTTGAAGACTTTTCTTTTGGAACACCTTATAAAAATGGCAGAAAATCCAGCCAATTGTTACTAGCTGTTGCATGAGAATATCGTGTCCTTCCTAGCCATTTGAAAGAATCCGTAAGGAAGGAAATTGTAGCCACGACTCTGGATCTAATTGAAATTATCCGATCATATCCTACCAGACTTTCAACCTGAAAATGCTTGTCATTAGAAACAAAGTATTTACCACAGATAAGTTTTGTCAGTCTTCAAAATCTCTTCGGGAATGTCTTCTCAATAATTTATGTATGGATTAGAAAAGACCAAGCATTTGGAGATGGAGAAAACAATTATTTTCCCTTTCTTTGCTAATTTAAAACAATTGGTTTTCGTTTCTCATCTTAGTTGTCCTCACCATGCGGACCTTTGTTTTGTGGCCTGGTGGCTTGACTAATGTTCAAGGAAAAAAACAGTTGCCCCCAGCGAAATGCTTTGACATCACCGTGATTAGCGAAATGCTTTGACATCACTGTGATTGCCAAACTAAGATCATATTAGAAGTCAAGAACTAAGAGGAAAAGAATAATTGTTCATTCATTACTAGGCGTTCTCTGTCATCTTCTCTTATCCTAATGGTGCAATAAAACTCTTAGCAACCTTCATGAAAGACTTGATATTGAAATTGCATATTGACGTTACACATTTAAGCTACTGGTGCGTGGCAGGGTTGCGCAGATCAGGATCCTTAGTTGGTTCTGATTCTTTGGTCTGCAAAGATAGGACTCTAGTACGGATCAAGGATCTAAGATCTTGAAAATTTGTATTACTAAAGCTTGTGATGCCAATAAACTTTGTTATACATTATTACCTACATATAAACCTTTAAAAGAAGGAATGGAGATCAAAGAGTGTGTTCTCATTCGAGAGGTCAAGGTATAAATCCCTGTATTTGCAAATCCCAACTTAAGCACACTCTTGCATTTGTAGTGTTGATTTCGTAATGCAAACTTTGTTGCTTCTCATATTTGACCTCTGTTTTTCTTTGCTGCAGTAATATGTGGCACACCATCTGTCCCTCGGATAACTAGATGGATCTGGATAGAGGGAAAATGCTGATACTGCGAGATTTAATTGTTGGACTGTGCAAAGATGGAAATTGCTGGACAGAGGGAACATCTCCTGTTTGGATTTGTTAAAATTTGCGAAACCAAGAGCCCATGGCTAATTTTTATGATTAATATGCTGTATGGTATTAGTTTTATCATATACTAGCTCCGAAAATTAATTTTTAAATAAAAAGTATGATTTGTTCAGGGATTTTAGCGTTGCTTCTGATCAATTTATGTTGCGCTGTTTTGGATTGGTATTCATTCCGCATCTTGTTTTCTCTTATTTGCTTTCATTGTGCATCCAAAGGTATAGTATAAATTTCAGTGGTGGTCATTATTCATTTTTTGAGTAGTTTACTGAACTTTGATTGGAAAATTTTTTAATCTGTTGAACTGTAATGATGCTGACAAAATGACCCAGGCAGAGTACCGGGTCAAGGCTTGAACTCACTCGCCTAGCCATGGCAAGGCTCGCCCTCATCGATGGCTGGTGAGGTCCTTTGCTTCTAGCCTCAGCAACCAATGAGAGGAAGAAGGGATAAGAGAGAGAGAGAAAGAAAAGGGAAAAAAAAAAAAAATAAGATAAAAATATGAAAAAATATGAAAATATTATTAAAAATTGTATAAGTCAGTGTTGGACAAGCTAAGTACAACAGCTAGCATTCATGTTAACGATTTCTAATCAAAATTAATCAGATGGACTAAATCAAAAATTTTTTTTTTTTTTTTTTTGGTAAAGACTAAATCAGAAATTTATGGCTCAATTGGCCCAAAAAAAAATTAGACATAAATTAGCGCAATTATAATAGGTTTGGGATTTTTTTGACAATTCTCCCCGTATTAAATATATGTGTATCGTGTTTCTTTGTTACAAGTCACCTTAATTGTTTCCAATCCAATTCAAATGGCACGGCATGTCCGTGTGCTATCAACATGTGACTTTTTCTAACATGGTCAGGACATGACTCGTTTTTCTCTAATTTAGATACACAACTTTCTTTTTTATTGAGGGAATTTTTCACGAGGAATTGCAAATGGTGCTTTTAGATTCTCCATGAAAACGGGGATGATGTTCATCATGCGCAACGGACCTGCTTTCTGTTGGAGCTGATTGACCCCCAAAGGCACGTCACCTGGAGAAGCATGGCCATTAAGATCAAGATGAACGTGCACCCGCGTGGATGTCGCTGCGTATGGTCGGAGCCTAGCTTGCTAGTGTGCTCCTGAATTTCTTGGTGCTCTAGCCTCTCTCTAGGGATCCAGCACTGATATGGCGAGGGCCGACCGGGAGCTATTCTCCACTGAAATCGTGAACCGGGGCATCGAGGACTCCGGTCCTTACGCCGGGTCTGTCGACTTCTCCGTGAGGGTGAGGAGAGCGCTGCCAGATTTCCTCAGCTCCGTGGACTTGAAGTATGTGAAACTCGGATATCATTACCTTATCAGCAGCGGCTTCTATTATGTAGCAGCTCCTGTTTTGTGCGGCATTCTGGGTGTGGAGATTGGGAAGGTGATAGTATGGAAGGATTCGAGTCCCGAAAGTTGCTTGTTCGACACGGTTTCGATCGGGGTTATGCTGGGACTAGTCTTATATGTCTATCTCGGACTCGTACCCCATTCGACCTACCTGGTTGATTTCGCTTGTTTTCGTCCCCCAGATGAGTTCAAGGTACACGTTTTATTCCTAAAATCAATTAATCTAGTTCTCCAATAACATCGATTTGGCAATAACTGGGTACTTAATTAATGTACTGTTACTGTGCAGATATCGAAAGAAGAATTCATAGAGCTTGCCAGAAAATCGGGTAAGTACAGCGACGGAGCAATCGTTTTTCAGGAGGGGGTTCTGAAGAGATCAGGCATTGGAGATGAGACATACTTGCCGAGAGCGGTCTTTCGTCCTGAGCCTAAAATAACACTGAAGGACGGGCGAGACGAGGCTTCCATGGTGATTCATGGCGTTGTGGATGAGCTACTTAGTGCTACTAAAGTGCAGCCACAGGACATCGGCATCCTTGTAGTGAATTGCGGGTTCCTAAGTCCAACTCCGTCGCTCTCCGCCATGCTCATCAACCATTACAAGCTCAGGCAGGACATCCACAGCTTTAACCTGGGCGGGATGGGTTGTGCTGCAGGAGTCATAGCAGTGGATCTGGCTAGGGACCTTCTGGCTGCCCATCCTGGCCGGCATGCGCTCGTGGTCAGCACTGAAGCGGTGAGCTACACCTGGTACGACGGCAATGACTTCGACATGCTCCTTCCGAATTGCTTCTTTCGGATGGGTGCTGCTGCCATGTTGCTTTCTAGCCGCCACCTCGATAGATGGCGCTCCAAGTATGAACTCAAGCAGGTCTTCCCTACTTCTCCACTAGTACTCACAAACAGATAGCTTAACAAGAGCTGATCTCCTTCTCATGTAACAAAAGGAGTTCTTTATGCAGTTCCTTCACTTGTTTGCAGCTTGTTCGTACCCATAAAGGCGCAGAAGAAAGGAGCTTCAGATGCATACATATGAAGGAAGACACCCGAGGTGCCCGAGGACTTTCCGTGAGAAAGGACGTGATTGGAATAGGAGGGAATGCGCTCAAGGACAACATCACGACACTTGGCCCCCTCGTGCTCCCCGTTTCCGAACAGCTTCACTTCTTCAACAACTTCCTCTTCAAGAAGGAGACCTCCAAGCCTTACCTTCCCAACTATAAGCTCGCCTTTGAGCATGTCTGCATCCTGGCGACCAGCAGAAAGGTCCTCGACGAGATACAGAAGAACCTCGACCTCACCGATGAATACATGGAAGCATCGTGGAGGACATTGGAGCGATTCGGCAACACGTCGAGCAGCAGCATCTGGTATGAACTCGCTTACCTGGAAGCGAACTCTAGGATAAGGAAAGGTGACCGGGTTTGGCAGATAGCATTTGGCTCCGGATTCAAATGCAATAGCGTTGTCTGGAAGGCTCTCAAGAGCACGAGGCAGCCCTCCCATAACCCTTGGATCGACCCTCTTCGTGTAGAGGCTCGAATCTAAACAGAGGGACTGCCAAGAAGACAGCTCCAAAGATGCACACAAGGACACTGCTATTCTATTAGTAAACCCAAGGTTGTTGTTTTCAGTCTGTTCGCAGAATAAACTGATTTTGGCATGAGATTCCTAGTTGATATGTTAACGAATTGTTCCCTTGCTATATAGCGTAGAAACTTATTAATAACATCTCCAGCACATGAGGAGAATACAATCAATTCCCAAACTTGAAGTGTGACGTCTACATGTTAGATCAAGGCGGGTGCTTGACCATATGATCTGCCTGAACGGCCTGACAGGCACTTGATCGAGTGTCCTGCAAAGAGAAGCTTGTGGGAATCCTTCCACAAATCCGTTGATTCCCTAACCCATGCAAAATATCATCGTGAAATGGTGCAGTCCATTCATCGATGGTGGATTTGTAGGATTTCCAAGCTTCCAAAGAAGGAGCAATATGAGCTGAACTGGCCTAAAGCGAATGTAGGCCAAGGCAAAAACAGGGGAAACAAAGATGGCACGATTCGAACTTGAAGTCTCACTTCAGTTTTTCAGCAGGAGCATAGTCATTTATTACATAAACCCATTGCTAATACAAATCCAGCAAATATCTCTCTCTCTCTCTCTCTCTCTCTCTCTCTCTCATTTGGACAACTTCTCCGAGAGGGTGTTGGCAAGACTGGTGATGGTGCTCTCAGACACCCCTCTGGTCCCTCCCAAGTACCACTTCTTGATCATGTGGGCCACGTTCCCGTTATCCACCACCATCTTCGAGTCCTCCTTCCCTTCGGTGCTGAAGGTAATCTGTTCATAAGCACACATGCACCACAAAAGCGCATATCAGTCGGCCAAGCATGAATGGCTTTGGAGATAGGCTAATGACTCAATTTCATCGCAGTGTGTACCTCAGCAGTATTGGAAGTTGCTGGGAAGTGGAATGTGATGACCGATTTACTCTTGCAGTACTTGGACTGGAAGAACTCACTACTTTCTCGAGGGCCGCTTCCTCCTCCTCCTCATACTTGTCTTCAGCCGCGAGCCTGTCCCTGACGGCGCTCTCCAAAAGTCCCCCGTACTGAGAGCCTTTGATCTCTTTGATCACGACAATTCTGAAGAATTTCTCCACAGGGGCTGCATAATTTGATGGTCAACAAATCAGCGAGAAATATGAACTAACAACAGTCAAGATCGTGTAAATTGCACTTGCTTCAGCAGGAAGCAATCACAACGTCAATGACCAAATTCTCGTGCAGGGTTCTGCCGCTGATGAGTCAATCATCAAGCATCTATGAACCATATAATGCTAAGAGGCACAAATTCCATCCACATTACCAGAAGCTACAGCATCGAAGAAGTCGTCATCCTCAGCCAACACGTTTCCTGGCTTTCCCTTCCATTGCTTTAGATGTCCGACAATTTCAGGATCCAAGTACACTCCAATAGCAGTGAATTTGATTTGTAGGAAATGTATCTCCATATCCGTGATTCCTGTCGCAGCACAAAGATCCAATGATTGGTGAAACACAAACTTTAGCCCTTGGCACTACAGAACAATAGGATATGATTCATTAGTCAAACTAAGGCAGTACTGCTCCAGCTTTAGATGAAATACTTGTTCAGCTGCTTTGTTTTATTTTTTTCGATCAGCAAGATTTTATTGATGGCACAGGCGAGCAACCCGTTACAAGCTCAACCCATGACAAATCAAATGTGTCCCCAGTTATTACACAAATCCTTCTGCCTACCGGATGCAATCTGTCTACCAACACCAGGGAAATGAACGAGTCTACCCTGTACAGACCTCTTAATTCTTGAAACAAGAGGATCAACAGGAACAGCATTGGAAGCACCTAATCAAGCATTTTTAGCATTCCACATGATGTAAATAGAAGCCCACCGTGACCATTTAAAAACCAGTTGGTGCAAAGCTTCCCTTTTAAGCGTGCTATGGCCTAAGCGACCTCCACATTCCTATCACCAATTGCTAATCCAATGCAGTCGAAGCAACCTATTGAACACATACATATTGAAAATGACAGAATATTGCTTATAGGCCTCACTGATATTGTGATTTCCTCACCATCAAACGATATGAATGTCTGCACGCTCTGATGTAACTTGGACAAAATTAAGTGAGCTTGGGGGTCCATATCATGTAAAATATACGATGCATATTACCGATTATCATCCAATCTCAATTCCAAGACTTTAACTCTAAAAGGAACAGGTCACTTTAGTCTATTGCAACTCACGATCGCTCTACCAAGTAGCCCTTGATACATATGCTTCATGGAGAAAATGAAGTCATCGCATCAAAACCATTTTTTCACCCATCGCTACATCACTCGTCCGCACTCTTCACCCCTCTAATTCCTAAAATATTTGACATCAGCTTCAAAACATGAGGGAAGTGCTAGCCAGGAAAATCCAGAGACAAAACATAGGAGGAGCAAGGACAACACAGCTGACAACAATCTGAAAAGTACTGGGACGAAGATACTTCAATCGGAAGCGGTAAAATAGCAGTTCATCTACCGTGGAGACATGAGAAAAGAAAGGAAAGCTCACCATGACCCGTCAGTGAGAGAGGCTTGGTAGTGGTGATCTGCGAAGGAAAAGGGAATTCGTCCACCATAACCATTTCAGACGCCACTGCACCCACAGAGGCAAGACAACAATCTCTTCAGCCACACAGAAACTTACAAATCAAGAAAGAGAACCATAAAGAAGAGACCCTTGACATGAATTAAGGTTCCAGGAGCACTTGCAAGAACCAAGAACATGCTGGACTCAACTAAATCAGCACGAAGCGAAGCCCACGCATGAACCAAGAACAAGGCGCACTTACTGGGAGATGTTGCAGGCGTTTTCCCAGGAAGGAATCTGTGGCAGAGAGCCTGAGGAGAACGAAGCAGAGGAGGAAATGGAGCTGTTCGGAGTGGAAGAAAGACACTTGAACGCTTGAGATTAGCACAGCCATGTGCAAGAATTTATTGGGGTGTCAGCTGTGGTAGCTACCACCCCACGCCCCCCTCTTTCTCGTCCCCATCACCGTTACATCGCAATTGGTGGTAGGTGGCGGAAGCTGTTAGCTCCGTGATTTCACCGCACTTTCGGTCTTGCCTTACTGAACTTCAAGAGGCCTTTTGTATAGGCATGTACCTATCTACTATGGAAAGTGGGTGAATTCTATGTTGCATGTCACGTCAGGATCATGGGCGCGACTCCGTTAGGAAAATTACCCTTTGAATGACCAAGAATTTTGGCGTAGGTTCGATGTAGTTAGTTCAGTTGTAAAGTAAACTCCATGAAGGGATTTTAAATGCGGTTTATCTTTATTTAGTATCTAATGAGATAGGTGATCAAATTCACTTTGTCCGTCTAATACACACTAACTATCGTTTCTCATTCATTAGACAAACGCCCGACATGGCAAAGCAAGTACTCTCCCCCGGGCACTATAACAAAAAACTGTGCCTACCCTAGCGGGTTAGGAAATCGAGTTTTGGCTTCTTGCAGATTGTCAAATCGATCTTAAAATTAGGTATTCTTGCACGGAGCGAAGTTGGATGGATATAAATGGATAGCTAATTGAGTCACGAGAAGATGAAACGCAATTACTTTATCTATTACATACACGTTTCAATTGCATGCTGCTTGGCTACTTTGGATCATAATAATTCATGATGATAGACCTAAATATAGGTAAAATGGGAAGTTTAATGTTTAATATTATTTTTTCTTTTTAATTTCTGTTTTTTTTGGGCATTTAAGATATAGAGTAGAGAAAATAATGGTGGGGGGGTAGTGGCTAACTAATGCGGGAGAGGAGGGCACTTTGCGTTCAGCTACCCACGAGGCCACGTGCGTGCAATTCTCTACCCACCACGCATTCCCACCTAACCTCGTCCCCTCCCTAATTTCGACCCCCGCCTCTGCGGGTTTGTTGGTGTAGTGTAGTCCTCGCATGGTCGGAACCGCTTAAAAGAGCGCCCGCCCTACGTGGAATCGGAAAATATCTAACCCCTAATGAACAACTTGTACTGTTAGAACCAAAAGAAAAAAAGAAAATGAATTGATTGCAAGTGAGAGGGGAGGTTCTGATTTCATCATCAGAATCCGGGACGATTTATATTCGATTGGGACAGAGAGTGATGATCGAGATGAGAATGTCAAGGCGGGCCTAGACAATTAATGACTCTCATCGCGGATTTGGGATGACAAAAGACACATGAATAAATCGTGTCGGCTGATCCCATGGTGTCGTCAAGCCTACCGCTTTTTCAATCGGCAATTGTAGTATTTTCTTCCTCAAAGCCTTAGGGGGAAGGTGGTCCCAGTATATGGCTACACTTTGCAATCGAATTCTCGAGTCTTAAGTTGGGGGAGCATGGTCCGGATTAGATCGATCCAACTCCTAACTCTAGGACTAACCTATACAATACGGGTCCTTAATTTTTGAGACTGAGGACCGACCCTATTAAGCTTGGGACTGAGGAATGAATCGACCCAATGGGTTCGGTTTAGAACCAACCGATAATTTTTTATTTCATTTTTTTTAAAGCTATTGAGAACTGAACTAATCCAATGGATTCGGTCCGGTTTCAAGGTCAACCTATAATTAATCAATAATTTTTTATTTCATTTTTGGTACTCCTTGAAAAGGCAACCGAGGACTGTACTGGCCCAATGAGTTCGATGATAAGCGAGGTCAGCTAAGAAAAGTAAGCGGTGAGAGTCAAATGAGGTGAGCGTCGAACAGAATAAGTATCGAATATTGAGCAGGGAGTAACAAGCCAAGCGAGCGACACGAGTGACCCAAAGCGAGCGAGACGAGTGACGAGTGACGAGTGAAGAAGTTGTTTATTTCGATTTTGGCAAATTGAAGACTAAGAGGACAAATAAGATAAAAGAGAACGAATACTGGAGAAAGATGCCATAAGGAGTTGTTTATACATTTTTGGATGCCGTGAGGACTCCTTACAGAAACATTTTTTTGCTTTATATATTATGACTATTGACACCGTAAAAGATATTGAAAATCTAAATTATTAAAATAATGTAAAATTACTTGAACTCATCACCAAAGAGTTGTTTAATATTGTTGACGCCATTTATTTTAAGGTTTTTCTATATAAAAAATTATAAATAATATTATATATATATATATATATATAAATATATAATTGGTCCAGATTATACCGACCCAATCTCCTTCGAATCGATCTAGGATCGGCAGGGTTGAGCCGATCCAGGGTCAGTCCAAGGTTGACCCTGGACAAATGCTCACTCCTAGTTCCAAGGATTGTAGACCTTGAAAGCGAAAATCAGGCATGTTTGAGGTCACCGTTTGGGCTCCGGCCCGGCCTTTTTCTCGCACTCTTGGGCCTGATGGGTCGGACTTGGTCTGCGCCGACCAATGTTTTGGGCTGCAACAACGCTCCATCGCGATGTACGAGATGGGCCCCCGTTCATGACAGGCTTGACAGCATCGTGCACGTTCTTTCTTCCCGGCTTCGGGCCACCCACACTAGGAATCTTGCACCGGAAAGATTCCTTGAATAATATAATAGAAGTCAGGCCAGCTCGATTCTCTAATTTAATTCATCTTTCTCTTTGGAATTGACGCGACTTTTGGTTGTCACATAGAATCTCTCATGTCACCGTACATCCCATCAATGCCAATAGTCCAATTTGTACCGACATGTCGAATGGAAAACAGCATTTCTATCTCATGCCTATAAAAGAAATGTCAAAGTGTCTCTCTCTCTCTCTTTTATTTATTTTTTTTGGTGAGAGATTACTCGTAAGTTGTAATCTATAGCAATTATGTTGAATTTACAAGGCACGAAATTGTCTCGATAACAAATTCTTATTTGAATTTAAGCGAAAATTTTTCTAAATAAACAACACCAACTGAAATTTAGGACAAAAAAAGCACAAAAATCATTAGTAGTAATTCCCAAAAGAAAAAATTGAGAAGATAAAATTTTGAATCGACAATTGTAAAAAGGATAGGCACATTTGAAGTTTTGAAATTTATTATGAAATTATAATTAAATTCTAAAACTTTCAAAAAATTCAATCAAGTCAACAAACTTTCATAAAGCACAATCAAATCCTAAAACATATCACCAAGGCACAATCGAATTGTAAACTTGCAATAAATTGAAGAACTTAAATGAATCAATTTAATAACTTTTAAAACTTGATTACACTTTCTCAATAAATTTTAAGATTCGATTATACTTTCTCGATAAGTTTTAAGATTTAATTATAATTTCACGATAAGTTTTAGGATTTTTAATATCCACTTAAGGAAGAAAGAATGAGGACGTCATTTGAGACATGGTGGTTTTTTTTTAATTTCCGGGGGGCGGCTGGCATGTTTGGTTGTTTCGATACGCGAGAAAAGAAGGCATGGCGTTAATCCCACTCCAACGTCGCGGCCTTTGCAAAGACGGGGGGCGTTACACAAAGGCGGCCAAACAACTCTCCTCTCTCTCTCTCTTCTCTCTCTGTCTCTTCAGCATTGACTGACGAATTCTCAATTCGATCCAAGACCCATAAGTCTCCTCCGCGTGAACTTTGATGGGTCCGTCATGATTTTCTGTCCTGAGCTCTTGCCTCCCTCTGATCTCCCCAGATCGAGACGTCCCCGAGAATGTCGAAAAATCGAGTCTTTCTGATCCTCCTCCTGCTTTCGATCCCGTGTCGCCACCGCCAATCCTGCGCGTTCCCCTTTTGGGAGTACGCGAAGCCCTCTCGGCTCCTGGACGCGACGAAATCTAAAGAGGTAATCCCCGTTGTTGTTGTTGTTTCTTTTTTGGTGAATTTTCGTGGTGTCGGCTTGTTTGATTCGATCGGCGGTGGTTCGTGGTTGTAGGGCTCGCCCGCACCCAGTCCGGGTTTGGAGTCGGGCCAGAAAAGCCAGAACAAATCGGGCCCCGGAAGCTCTCCGGATCCGGCCGTCGCTTCCGGCGGCGGCGAGGGCGAGGGCGATGGCAAGTGTTCGATTACGGCCGAGACGTGCCAAGCTGGGCACAGTCTGACTGCTTGCCTGCACCATCCTAAGAATGGTAAAGCTTTTCTCTTTTTCTCTGTTTTATTATCTGTTTTGATGGAGGTACGATTGGTTAGAGGTTTTGTGTTCCTCCTTCTCGAGACTGGACGAATTGGTTTATATGCTGCTTTCGTATACTTCGATTTTATGAAGATGGAATAGCAGCTTTCGTTTTGAATAGTCGATATCTATAATGTCGAATCGTTGTGATTGCTGTGGTATTCCTATTGACTGGCCACCTATGGAATTGACTTAGTGCTCATCTCGCGGTTTTGGGATGGTAGTAGACTAAGTGAATAAATTTTATCGTTGAGCGTAGACCCACCCGAGTTCACCCAAGTTTGAGCTTTTTTCATTTTTCTTTTGCTGAGAAGCACACTTCATTAATTTGAGTGAGGCTGTGAGAACAAGTGTGTCCATGACGCAATACTTACTGGTGAGCTGGCAGCTTGGCACTGGTGTGAGAGTTTCCTGTGTCATAGTTAGTTGAATGTTGTAGCATATCGATACTAGTTTAGTCATTCTGCCCGAGTTGGTGGGAGAATCAGATTTTTTGCATATGGCAAGTGCCACTCATCACCTGGGGTTGACACTCTTCCTTTGCAAGATTTGGCTCGTCTTGCAGGTTCTTGATCATTCATTTAATTGCTTTCCATACATGCTTCATTACCAAACTTGAATGGCAATCTTCACTTTCAAGATTTTGTTCCCCTCAGAGGTTCTTATTCACCATCTAATTGCTTTTTATTTATGCTTCATTTGCGAAATTGACGAGAGGATTTATAGAGTTTGGCTAATTTTTCTAATTTAAGGTAATTACATGAATTGCAATCTTAGGAGTCAGTCTTTAAGGGGTAAAATACAGAAGTGAGGACTATGAGTGCTACAACTGGTGCCTTGCTCGGATTTGTGAGATGTCTACTGGGGAAGGAGGTGACATTCATAGATGAATTTTGTGTTGGAATGAGGTGTGATGATAGAAGTGAAGATAGCGATCTTGAATCTATGGGGGTGTTCGTGAAATAATGATTCCTTTTAGGGACATGAGGATGAGAAGGTTTGGATGCTATCCTGTACAGTGACAGATCTTTTGGTCACCAGAGGATTCTACCGCCATTTGAGATCAGGATTGGGTACATGCACGAGATAATACAGCATTGAACGGGCCTTATGTATTCCCGATCTTTGGGGATGACTGGAGAACACATGGATAGAAAGTGGACATTCAGCATTTATTTAGGAACTTCATATCGAGATAATTAAAAACTACGTGACATGCTCATTCTAGACTTCCATTTTAGTCATGTAATATTCTTCAGAAAGGCTTAGGAACCTGTCAGAAACTACAAACAAGCAGCACCATGAGGATGCTGAAGACTGAAGAGGAAGTTAGGAAAATGATAAGAAGCAGGTTGTGAATGCCGAACAAGACATTCACCTTAATAAGATGGCAGAGAAAGCTGTCTTAAGACCGTTGTAGATGACAACCTAGAGGCTTTACATTTGATGGTAGAAGCCTCCTCATTATATGCCTGGAATCAATTTTAGATGGTCCTTTTTCGTTTTTAACATTAAGCCCCAAAACTAACACTAACATCTGTCTTACATTTCTCATTCCACACCAATTCCATAATTGCAGATTAAATTGCTGTGAAGCTCTCTCTCTCTCTCTCTCTCTCTCTCTCTCTCGGAGAGTTTTACTATGTGCATCATAGAAAGCTCGACATATTAACTGTACTCTCTTCTCATTGATAAAAGATGTGAGAATTCTGTCATATGCGGTCACTTTGGCAATCATCTAGTCATGATATTCTCTAGTCTAGTGTACATTTGAAAGGCTCCAGAAAGTTGGGAAAGTGTAGGCAGAGAACCTAAGACAGAAGATTATTACGAAACAAGTAACAACTTAAAATTTTTTATTAGCATCTATAGAATCTCAAATGCAAGAGTAGCAGAAAAAGATTTCGACAATAATATCTTCAAGAATAAAGAGTATCTTTACTTAAAGAGTTTTTTTTTTTTTTTTTTTAAACTTAAAGAGTTTGATCTCCTTGAATTGTAGCACTTTTCATCTTGAATGGAATGTTGGTCTCTAAGTGCCAGACTGTTTTTATAGCCAAAAATTTGGTAGACTGTTTCATCTCCTTGAACTTTTGAAGTACATTGTGTAATGATGTAAGACTGTTTCTCGAGCTAGGAAATATTCACCATTGCTCAATGTAAGGATTAGGGCCGTTAGACTAAGAAAGGTGAAAAATGCCAAGAGGAACCTGGTGACCAGGGAAATTTAATCTTCTTATTCACCTACAAAGCACCTACTTAGACTGGCCATTCCAGTTTTTAATTTTTTTTTAACTCAATACTATCAGCTGTGTCAGTATGAGCAGCTAGACTTATGAATAATATCTTTGAAGAAGCCTCACTAGACTATGGCCAAATGAAGAATCTTGAAACCTTAATAGACCCTCATGGTGTCTCCATTTTGCTGGAGAACCTTGCAAAGAGTTCAATATCGTGAACCTGCAGGTTAAAGGGAAAAAGGCCATCAAGAATCCTAAACTATATCCATTGTGACACATTTACCCTAAACCTTTTTCATGACCAAAAAAAAAATCTTACACTTGTGCTTGGGTGACACATTTATCGTTCGTCAAGGATTTGTTAAAGAGCACTTTAAAAAATTTGCCTACAAGGACAACAGAAAATGAACGATGTTGACACAGTGCCCACATGGCTTAGGTGAAATAAAAATGATATCGTTTTGATTGAAAAATTATTTAATGGAACTCTAATGGAGGATAAATGTGTCACATGGGTACAATTTTGGAGTTACTTATAGGGCCTAAGGCTTCTTCTTCGAGTCCTTGCTTTTATCTCAAGAGTAGTCAAAGGAAGGGTCAAAGCAGTCGACGCAGGAAATCCAGTCACAATAGGAAGCCAGTCTTTACTTAAGTCGTCCTTTCCTTTCGAGACAGAGAAAGAAAGGGGATTTGGGGTAAATGCATTGCAGCGGGCATAGTTGAGAGTTTTTGATGCCACAAAAAAATGTCCAAGGTAAATTTGTCACAGTGGACATAGTTTAGGTTTGGGGTGGCTTTTTCCCTATGTTAAATATGCATCATACACCTCAGAAAGGCAAAGTTATGTTTCTGTCCATCTCATAGTATGGGATCTGTATAACCTATCCGTGCACCTCTAGTGAGTAAATGCGCTCATCACCTTATCCAACTTTTGATGGCAGTCTATGATTTAATTTGGAGCCTCTTAGTCTAAGATCCATCTACTTTGATTCTTTCTTGCTGGTTTTGGTCTTTTACAGTAGCTTTTACTGTTTTCGATTGCTTTTAACACTTTGTCTGTAAAGGTAAAACGGTGCAGTTTTCTTTGGGCCTACATCCTTGGTGGGTTGAGAATTTATTAGATTTTTGCACGATTGAATTATCGTTACTTTTGCCTTTGGTATGAAAGAACTGTTGTCTTTTCCTGTAGACTCCAAGTGGACATTTGTTCTTGTCAAGAATGGTGCGGAGGTTCCTCTCGAAGTGAAGATTATTTGCTTACCTAAAAAGATCACCCAAAAGTTTCAACTAACAAAACAGAAAACCAAAGTGGTGAGCCCACTATTCTCTATTGTTCCGGAACTTTTTATAATTACCATAAAGAAAGGAGGATCTTTATATTAAAGTTTTGAGGAACGAGCCGAAAATGAGAATTTTCAAAACAGTTCAAGCTTGGTCGAACCATATAATTCGTGCCTAAATTTGAGAGCTAAAAGGTTGCTACTTTAATTAGATTTAGATTGGCTTGGGCTCAACTTTATTGCCTCTCATAGCAATGGTGTTTTTCAGGTTAACATGACAGCTGAAGTCGGAGTATGTTCGTCCATAACAGTAGATGCTGGAAATGAGCACTGCACCATTCCTATTGTTGTGAAAGTACCAGCATCAGCAGGTAACTTTTTCAAACAATTTCCTTATGACACTCAGGTCACCCCCATTCATGGACTCTACCTTCTATTGGGAATGGTTGTTACAATTGGAGGGGTGTGGGCGTGCTGCAAATTTGGGAAACCAGAAAGACGGGTCGATGGGATTCCATATCAAGAGCTCGAAATGGGGCAAGCAGATTCAACTTCGGTTAATGTTGTGGAAGCAGCAGAAGGTTGGGATGAAAATTGGGATGATGACTGGGGTGATGAGATTAGGGAAGTTAAATCACCGAGCCGAGGGCCAGAGGGTAATGCAGCTAAGGCAAATGGATTCGCATCTCGGTCTTCTGATAGAAATGGCTGGGAAGACAACTGGGATGATTAGGAACTGGATAGAGTCTATGGTCCCTTTATATGTCTTGGAATCGGTGGAAAAATCAAGAACCTCGAGAATAGAGGAAGAGATTATACATGTAGAAAATTAGGTTTAGCATTGTGAAAAGGCAGGAAATGTGCTGCCTTTTCTGTTTTTGGCTTTCCAGTACTTGTGAATTTTTACTTTTTTCACAATTTTGGCCCTTAATTTCTGTCCTTAGAAATCATTTGGGGTAAGTTTTGGTTTGTAATTTTATTTTATTTTTGGGCCTTTCCTCCTGTAAGTAACTGTCAACAGAAATCCAAGTTACTTGAAGATCCACTTGTTAGTAGTTTTTGTTCTGTCTGTGTTTTGGAAACTATTATCTGGTTGAAACATGTGGTGGTTACTGTTGTATGAGGAGATTACTGCTTCAATTTCTTGCATTAGGAGCCTCTCATAGTCTTTGCGTGCTGGAGAATCAGCGACTTGGGATTATACTTTACATGCTTTTAAATTCCAGGCCAAACTCTTGCAATTGTTCATTCAGAACACCGATGATTCACGACCTTGAAAGTGACTGAGAAGCCTTCGAAACATACCTGAAGAGGTCGCAGTCTCAAAGTACTTCCAGTTAAAAAAAAGGCACTCGAGAGATCATTATTCACTTCAATCACTCTATACCATGCTAATTACATTGTAATCCTCGAACCCCCAGGGAAAAAAAAAGTACATTGTAATCCCAAAAAGAAACTAATAATGCTGAGTAGGTGGGTGATGTTGCCGTTGCAGCAACACTCCCGAATGCTCAACAGTAAATACTCAAATAATGAATATTGAGAGGTACATCATAAAAGGTTAGTTTTCCCAATCTTTACGTGCACAACAAAAGCTGAAAAAAGTATTATTTTGTCTCACAACAGGAGCAAAGGAAAGATCGGAAGTGCAAGTTCTCTCCGCAAATGACTTAAAAAGAAGAATGCGGCCATTTCTGCTTATTTTATCTTTTCTTGCTTTTTTCTTTTCTTTTGAGAAAAAGATGAGGCCGGACTCTACCAAATTCAAATAACATTTTTTTTTATATTATTACAAAATACAAGGACCATCGATCATTGACAAAGAAAAGAAGGTATTCTAAGTGGGAATTCCCAGTGGACCGTGCAGAGTGACTGGAATGCTACAAAAAAGTAGGTAGCTTCCTCTGTCAATTCCAGAGACCAGAAATTTTTAATATTTAATATTATTACAAAAAATAACGAAGCTAATCTTAGGAGCCATGTGCTGTTCATGATGAGATTGACACAGCCAAATCCATTAGGTGACATTGGGCCCAACAGCATTTATCTTAATTTATAGGCTAAAGGCTAGGGACACCTCATTTCTTGTAATCTATGCACATGCTTCATGGACATATAATTACATGTCCTTTTGACTCCCCATTGAACTTGGCCACACAGCTTTGGGAAGAGTGCTTGACGAAGAAAATACTGGGAAAAGATGCCAAATAAAGAATGGACCAAGCGTCAATTTTGGAAACAGAATAACAGGGAAAGCAAGAGTTATTATATCAGAAACTGATAACTTTCAAGACCTAACTCATTGAAGAACTTTTACCTCGCTACAAGAAACTCGTGGACTCTTCGGAGTTCTCAAGTACCTCTGGGTTGGAAGCAAATGAGGTGTCCTAAATAAGCAGAACATTAATATTGAGCTAAGCAGCAATAATTGTGCATGATGGACAGGCAAAGTTTCTCTCCATGATTGAGAGGGACTTCCTTTGCACATCATAACAGCTAATGCATAATAGAATTCTTGGTGAGGCGCATCATATCCACTACTCCTCCAAATGAGTCAGATCCAAGCCAAAAGCTTCAGTCAATGCAATATGACCATTTTACTTGCCCAAATACCAGATGTACATTAGAAATTATATTGGTACTCGAGCCAAAAACAAAGGGACAAAGAAGTAAGAAAAATACATTCGGTGGGGTGACTGGGCTTCTATTCTATTCCGACAGCTGTACGCATGAGACTGCGTGAGATCCTGTTTCCATACTTTCACTTTTGACATTTGTTTCTCTCTAGGCCATTAACCCATGCTTTTTTTCTACGACCTTTCTCTTCTGCCGATGAGTCCTCAGTGGACAATTTTCACTTTCCCGCTATTTTATTCGCCACTTATGTTTCATATACTTTGTTTACTTCGAAGTGGGTGCAAGAATCTTGAGACTACAAAATAGGCTCACTTTTTGACTTGTACAAACACTAGTTTAATGCCAAAATCATCGAGACAGGATTCTGTTTTACAGCACCATGATTACTATATTATTGGAAGCTAAGACATGCCCTCCTTGGTCCATACTACGAGCAGGCTCGGCACTAAAAGCTGATTCAATTTCTTGCATTATTCATGGCTTGTCCTGTGTTTATGCTTCCACTGTTGGCTTAGCAAACATTAGCTACAATTTGCAAGATATCCATTCATACATCCTCCAAGGTTGGCAATGTAAATTTTGTAAATTTGATGGAGGCAAACGAAAGGCTCAGTTACCATTAGCTCATTCATTACAAGCAAAATCACCAGACAAAGATGAATTCCCGATAGATCAGTAACTTAAGAAACAATATCCTTAGCAGGGGTCCCAAATACGAACCCGGTGAAAAGGAATCCGGTACCGTAATTGAACATTGAGAAGAAACTAAAATGATGATCAAGAAAACACATACAACAACAAGAAAAGACATCAGAATTCCCAAGGATCTGATTGTTCTTCTCCCAGATTAGACAAACAGTCCCGGATTCCACTTCGCCGGCAAAGTAAATATCCCCACAATTTTTTTTTTTTTTCCCTTGAAGTATCAGTTAAGCTCACGAGGATTCATCTTGGCCTTCTGAAGGGCATCTGATTAGCTCCAATATGTTAACTACCTCTGCCATGTCCGGACGGTTTGATGGAACTTGCGACGTGCATATCAAACCCAGTTTCATCACCGGGATCGCCTCTTCTGACGGGAAGTTCCCTTGTAGCCTCCCATCAATACATTCCTCGACCCTGCCTTCCTCAAGTGCCCCTCTCACCATATCACAAAGAACCACCACATCATCTTCCATGTACTCAACAGGCCTTTTCCCCGTGACAATTTCAAGAGCTAAAACCCCGAAACCATAAACATCACATTTCTCTGTTATTTTCACGGTCCTACAAGCAAACTCTGGTGCCATGTAACCAAGCGCACTCTGAATCTTGCTGCTTAAGACGTAACGGTCCAGCATTGGCAAAAGTCTTGCCAGCCCAAAATCCGCCACTTTCGGCTCACCGGAACTCTCTATCAGAATGTTGCTCGATTTTATGTTGTAGTGAATGATGCTCATTTGGTGCAAATGAGCCAAGCCTCTTGCCGTCCCAAGTATAATATTAAAGCGCTCATTCCATGAGAGTAAGTTCCCACCTGATCCTTCATGGAGATGCTTATACAAATTCCCACCAGATACAAATTCGGATATCAGGAGTTGCAAAGATGGAGTCCAGTAGTAACCTTCAAGTGCCACGAGGTTAGAGTGCCTGATCTTTCCAAGCTGCTTCACTTCTTTTTCAAACTCGTCTTGCGACTTCACCAGGCTTGAGACAGTGAGCTTCTTAATGGCAACCGCTCGCCCATCTCGAAGCACGGTTCTATAGACAGCTCCAAACCCACCACGTCCAAGTTCACAATCCTTGCTGAGAAGAGCATGTGTCCCCGTGCTGAAGTCAGGGTCGCCAGAGAACATGACAAGCTTCCCAGAATTGGCATCAGTACTAGGCGACTGGCTGAAGTCATCCCCAGCAGATAATGCGAGGGCTGCAGCAGATCTGGAGGTGGAAGCTCGGACTTGAAGATTAAGGACGGTGATGGCAATGACACCAATAACAATCACTGCAGCAGCACCAATAGCAATGAGCGCGGATATACTGAGGATTATTCGTTTATGACCAGGAGTCACAGGTAAGGAATCAGAAGGGGAGTCGGAGGAGTTTGGATTGAGGACGATGGGCTTTGGAAGGACAGCAGGGCATGACTTGTTTACAGCTGCACCGCAAAGAGCCGGGTTATCAGACACAGAGGATGGTAATATTGTGTTGAAAAAGCCACCGAGAGGGAGTTCCCCTTGAAAATGGTTATGGGAAATGTTAAACAAGAGGAGGTGGGGGAGATTGGCTAGTTGCTTGGGTAGTGTTCCCGTAAAATTGTTAAATGACAGGTCCACCATCTGTAAGTTTGCAAGCTTTGACAAGGAGGCAGGTATCAGACCATTTAAGTTGTTCTGTGATAGGATCCTGCACCATTTCAAACATAACTCGTGATAATTCATCCGCATAGTTCTAAATATTCAATCATAGTTAAATTTTCTGTTCGTGCTTGCGTCTATAGAACCACAATGGTATTTTGCATTGAAAGCAATTAAAATCGCATAAGCCAAGATTTTACAAGAGAAATGCATTGAACAGAGATGCTACAGTTACACCTTACATGGCTAAAAACATGCGAGCGATGTAGTGGACACTATCATGCTCACAATAAGTCAGTAAAGTGAAGTTTCTGGTAACTAAATAGCTTTTATTTTCAAGTAGAAGGGTGGTCTAAGAGACTGATACTCTAAAAGAAGTCCAAAACTATTTACCTGAATCCACAGATTATGATTTTAATTTGGAGAATCAACTAAAGGAAAAGAAAATTCGCATCTTTTGATGACAAAAGTTGGAAAACTTACTGGTCTCAGCCACCTATATCAACTTTAGTGCATGCAGAAATGAGAGTCAGGAGATAGACACAAAGGACGACTTACAGAGTCGTTAGAGCAGAACACTTCCCAATTGAATCCGGAATAATCCCCACGAGCTTATTCCCTCCGAGCCTCAGTTCTTTCAAAGAATTGGCGTCACCAATTTCAGAAGGAATACTGCCGCTCAGCTCATTTGCAGTCAAATCAAGAACATCCAATGCCTTGAGTTTTCCAATGGTCGCTGGAATAAAACCTTTGAGGGAGTTATTTGACAAATTCAAGGACTGCAAGCCAGTAAGATCCCCCATATCAGATGATATTTCGCCTGCAAATGAATTGGAGGACAAATCCAAGATTTGAAGCTTTTGAAGTGAGCCCTCTGCCGATGAAGCAATGGGACTCGCATATTTGGCAGCGACTTCTTCTTTATCTAACAGTGAACTTTTCAACGAGTTAGGCCCCATAATCCAACTTGGAATATGTCCCGAATATGCATTGTTGCTTAAATCCAAAGATTGAAGATTCTTGCAACTGGACAGAGCCTGAGGAAGTGCCCCTGTAAACCCATTTCTTGAAAAATTTGCCACTTGCAGTGACTGCAAATTTCCCAATGAAATTGGAAGCTCCCCAGAAAGCCCATTACCTGAAAGATCCAATCTTTCAAGAGCTTCAATTTTTCCAATCCAATCTCCAACAACCCCTGTCAACAAATTCCCATGTAAATCGAGAGAAGTACACAATGTAAGCTTCTGCAATGTGTCCGGTATGCTCCCAGAAAGAGCATTTTCACTCAAATCAATCGACCTCAAAAGCAAACAGCTGCCTATGCCATCTGGAATCAAACCAGAGAACCGATTCTTTCTCAAGCTGACACCTCTGAGATTCTTCATTCCTGCAATGCCCTCCGGAATCCCACCCTCCAACAGGTTATAAGACAAATCCAGAGATCTAAGTCCACTCAAGGTCCAAATATTGTCAGGCAAAACACCAGAAAGCATATTTGAAGAGAGATCAATCGATGCAAGCATAGAACAAGAACCTAAAGTTTCTGGTATCTTGCCAGAAAACTTATTGCTAGCCAAAGAAACTGACCTCAAAGACCCACATTGCCTGAAAAATTCATCAGGAATAGTCCCTGAGAGACTGTTCTCACTCAAATCAAGGACTCTCAAGTTATCAATACTAGCGATGCTGGAGCTTATGCTACCGGTAAGATTGTTCTTAGCCAAGGACAATTTCCTCAGGAACTGCAACTGCAAAAGCCCACGGCCTAAGTGACCCGACAATGAAAACCCATCAAGATTGAGCTCTACGACCCGATTGGATCTGGGGTTGCATTTGCAACCGTTCCAGTTGCAGGGATTGTCATCTTCTTCATCCCAAGATGCAAGCTTTCCTTTTGGATCTTGGACGTCGGCTTTGAAGACAATCAGCCCCAAAACGTCATCATTCAGAGAAGGGTTCACTGATGTCACCAAAACCAGTTGTAATGACAACACCATTAAGCATAAAATTAGCAACATTCTCATCATTTTCGGCACTTCCTGTTCTCAACTCTGTGGCGACGAGAAAAGTGTGAAAGCAACTACAGACTCATTCCAAATTTTAGAACAAGCAAAAAGAAAAAGGAGCAAACTGAAGCTCTCTGAGGTGCGTTTGCAAGAACAAGAAGGCCAGGCACCAAACTTTCGCCCCTCGCCAACCAAAGGAATTCGAAAGAAATAAGAGATGAGTATGGAAACAACAATGTCGAAGGAGGGCAAGACACTTGAATTAGCTGAAGGGGGAAAGAAGAGGCTAAACTTTTCAGGCGCTCAAAAGCTTGGAGCTGAGAAAAGCAGAACTCTTCAGAGCAGAAAGCGAGGAGTTCCGGAACAGTGGTTTCGCGCTTTGAAGCCAGAGGGTGGAAGAAAACGCGAAGCTTCGAGTTTGAAACGACCGATACGGGAGTCACGGAGTACAGAGCGCATCGTCTTGCGGGACATTGTACGAGCAGAAACTCAACGAGACTCGCCGGCCCAAAAGAAAAAGATGGAGGACTCCACGCAGCCGCCGCCGCCGGCGGAGGTAGCTAGGGTTCCGGCGAGATCCTCCGGGGGAAATGCGGCGTTGCAGAGACAGAGGTGGTCTCAGCAGACAGAGAGAGAGAGAGAGAGAAGGAGGGAGGGAGACACTGCTTTCTTGGTTGTCTGAAAGCGCTTTGTCCTGAGGGGGTCTCTCTTTCTTTTGCTTTTTAACGGCATAAAGATAAAGAAAGGAAAAAAAGGGGGGCTCAGCAAGAGGACCAATTCGTTAGGTGGGGCAATTTATTATTCGCCCCGGGACACGTGTCCTCACGCTGTAGGGCGGCTCGCCTCCGACGTGGCAGAAACGCAGTCGCTGTCGGGCGGAGCTGTGTCGACGTGGACGCGGAACTGGCGCCGTTCCTCCGCGCCGAGCGCTCGGGCCGGGGCTCTGGGGGAATTTCAGTTTTGCCAAATCGCCCCCGTGATTACGCGTAATTACGATTGGGCCACTGCACAGTGAACGTTTGTTCCTTCTTTTGGGCGTCGAGGCCCGAGGGTCGGACTCCTTTTCTTTTTTCTTTTTTCTTTTTCTTTTTTTTTCTTTTTGGGCTTTTGACGTTACTGATGTTGGCTTGCTCTTGAGCGGATTATCGAGAAAAGGTTAAAAAGAATGGTACGTTATGCAGATGATTAGATCGCGCATGACTTTCCTTTCGATCCTATTGCTCCATAAATCATCTTTCGGCTTTATTCGTATTCATGAAATTGGAGATAACGACAAAAGAGGACGGCAAACGCTGCAGGCACGCTGTCCAAAAGCACTTGTTTTGCGCGAGTGAGATATTTGTTCGAAAACCTTTAAATTTATCATACATGAGTCAAGAGACAATTTGTCAGTATATCTCCCTAGTAAATTTTTGCTGAAAATCATCGGCCAGTCACCTTATATGGTACGATTAACACTAAAATGAACCAATTTTATTTTTTTCTTAATTGTTCGATCTTTTTTCCTTTTGTTTTCTATCTATTTTCTTTTCTTTCTTTTTTTCCCATTTCCCTTAAAAAAATCCTGTAAAATTTATCGACATCGATAATTTTCGATCAAAATTGATTATAATGATTATATGGACAAATCATCAAAAGGTTTAAATTAAATTAGTTTAATTAAATATTTATGATTATATTCGTCGTCATACGATAGGTTTAATAACTCTTTGACAATTTTCCCAAATTAACATAGAAAATAATATTGTGATGGGAGAACCGCACATTTTCTCATTTTCGTATAAGTCTTATTGACGAGTGCGTTTGAGGATTTGTTAAACATATTTTACTTGGAATAGTTTGATTTTAATGGTCACAAATACACAATTATGCATGACATGAGAGTAATCAGCATATCGAAAACTATAAAAATTTCTTGATTAGTTGCCTAACAAATGCCCTTGAGATACTTTTTAACAATATATCTTTCATATTTCACTGAAGTTTGCACAGTGATAATAAAATTATTGAGTTATTTGCTAGAATTTGTTGGCACGAGTGACTTGTCCATATGATCAAGTATCATGCAATCTTATTCAAAACAAGTGGATTTTTAATGACTCGACAGGATAAAATGTCAGCCAAAACAAAAGATGACTAACGTAGAATGAAGATGCACCATAACTCTAATTAAACATAATTATTCCAATGAGCTTAGAGGGTAATTGTGCTTTTTTATTAGAATAAAAGGTACAAACAAGTAGATTCAATGGAATAACATGCGGACCTCATAAATCGGTTAAGTTTATCATTTTCAACATGTAAAACTCATAAATTAACTAAGCCTGCGTCTTTTGATCTATGTCGATGGCCTTAATCCACAATAAGAATTTCCTCTGATTTCTTCAATTTGTAGCGAGTTATTTTTATTTTTTCTTTTTTGGTCGCTATTGTAAGAGAATTGATCTTAATTGCGGGGTTTTCCCAGGATAGAATTTCTGATATTCTTCCACTCAAACAGAAGCATAACCAGTAATGGAACTGCGTCAGCATTGATTAACCCCAACTTGTCTTTAACAGTTTCCTTTTGCGTCGAGATAGGAATTCCGAGTCAAAGCACTCCCTTTGACGACAGAAGGATTAGGCAGGCGATGGCCTTAATTAGCAATGATCAGCGGGTTCTTTGCCATCTGGCTTATTATTATATGCAGACCAAGAATCGAGATTTGAATTTTCGCATTTTTCTTGGACGTGAGAAATTCTACATAAGTACAAAAATAGAGGCAGAAAAACACCGGACTTTGTAGAATTACAGGAAAAAGGGGCACGGACAGCTAACTTGGGGATGATCTAGAGAGTAGACAGGACGAAAGTGAAAGGGCGATGAAGGCCATAAAGGCAAAGTAGGTGGGTGGGTGGTGCAATAAAGCGAAAGGTCTGATAAAAAGACTTGCAGAGAGAGAGAGAGGTGCAGAACAGCAGTGAGAGGGACACCTCCATCCCTCTTTTTCACCTTCTCTTTCTGGATCTCTGTTTTTCCAAAAGCACCTGTTAAAAACCCCTAAAACCGATCATTAAAGCACGTCAGTACGCTTTGAGAATTTACACGCTTCGGATAGAAATACATGTCTGTCCAAATTACAATCGATGACCCTTTAACGAGCGCCTTCCCTTGGCCCCTCTGCTTCTTGAATTCCGACTGAATTGAACCCAGAATTCGAAAAAAAACCAAAAAAAGGAAAGAGCACAGGAGCAGGAGGAGGAGGAGGAGGTCTCCTTCCTGGATTCTCGGTTGCTCCAAGAATTCAAATTGAATGCAACCTCCTCCTCTGCGACTTCGCATTAAATGCAATGGCAGACAGGGGAGTTAAATCCCAGGCCACCCTCTGTCTCCGGGCCTCGGTAATTAATGGGATGAGAATCTTCTCTTCTGTTCACTTGTGGCCTTGTGGGGGTCGAGAAACGGTACTGGTAATTGCCGATGGGTGCATTATTAAAGTAGTACTTGCTGGTTGAGACCACAAAAATGGCGACCTCAAAAAGAAATAGAGTAAATTCAGAACCACAATTGAGAATAGTCAAAAATATTTTAAACCTATCATATAAATATCAATTTAATTATAAATATTTTATTTAAATCAATTTAATCATAATCATCGCTAGTGTGGATATCGACTATTTTACGTGACATAACTAGTATTGATGTCGATTTTTTTTTTTTTTTGCATTTTTTGTGATTTTCATTTTTTTTTTAATTTTTTCATCTTCCTCCACTAGCCTCTAGCGAGGCTCAATCTTGCTAGATTCGGTAAGGTTTGTCCTTGCTTGTGGCCAATCACTAGGAAGAAAAAAAAAAAGAAAAAATATATAAAATTTCAGAAAATTTGTAGAAAATGGCAAAAATTATCTATATTTATATCAGTCATTCACGTAGTACAATATTGTCCACATCAACGATTGTGAGCAAAAAATGATTTAGAACTTTTTTGATAAACTTACCATTGAAAGTCTTTCCATTGTTAGGGGGGAGTAAGGTGAGATGTACATGTGTCCATATAAGGATCGGAATATTTTATCAACTATCGAGTTTATTTATGAGAAAGCTTGTTCTTTTATAGTAACTTTTCTCATTTCAAGAGTAAAACAAGTTCATTCATTAGTAAAGCTCCACATTATTTGATGAGCTACGTTCGTTTTGGATAAATAAATAGATTCCTAATCAATGTTGCACTTATGTTAGAAATCTTCACGTTTCAAGCGTAAGTTGATCCGAGAACTAATCAGTCGTTAGCTCCTACCATAGACTTTTACATAACAAATCACGCTTTTTGCTGTCGGTCGTAACACTTCTAAAAGACTATATCATGAGAAAATGATGTGCATCATTTTCAAGTAAACCCTACAATGTTGCATTAAATGTTTCGTTTGGCGGGAAAAAGATCAATATGAGAAAGATGACTTCCCGGGTTAGGAGAAGGGATTAAATTGTTGATCAATACAGAAATCTGGTGGCTAAACGTGATAGCCGTTATTGAAAAAAAAAAGGCGATAGCAACTTGTGCATGAACAGGACACAACGCTAGCTGAGACTAGACATTCCCCACCATCATTTTGTAGACTTGGCTCTTGACCTGTGTTTGTCCTATTTCTGTTTTTCTCCAAACCTCATTGGCACTGCTTTGCTTTGCTTTGCTCGGTGCTGACTTTTGATTTGATTTGCCGTTACTGATTTTCAAATGCACGTAGACAAATGGAGCCAAGTTCTCTCGTCGATGATGTGAAACTTAGCTACCTTTCAAACTCCATACCCTTCTTCCCCCCATTTTTCCTTCGCCCTTCTTTATTTCGGATGTATAGGTTTTGTCAAATCTTACATAGTCCTTTGGTGGGTCTGGCCCGATATCTTTTGCTGTCCGCATTTTGGAATGGGGACGGGGATGGGGATGGTGAGGCCCGTGAGCTTCAGAGTCAAAGCAACATGTCGTGGTTGTCTCCTTACGCAATTCTAAGAATCTTTCTCTCTCTCTCTCTCTCTCGAGTCTCCGGGCGAATTTATCTACATTCTTTCATAGGATTCTTGGTAGAAATGAAGATGGCGATGACTGTCTATGGATATGGGAGTTGCTGACGTCTTGTCTGGCGAGTTTGGTAGTGCCCGAACATGTCCGGAGGCTCTCTCTTTCTTGGCTTAGAACTCACTCCATTCGGGTACATAGAAGAAATTAAGAATGAACCAAAGCAACGACGGTAAGTAACCACCCCCACCACAACCATCAACGGAAGCTTTTCAACTCTCCATGCTCACGTGCTCCATATTTACACATCCTCTCAAAAAGTCAACATTTTTAATTTGGGATAATAAACTTCATGATTCATGTACTCTGATTCAATATCTAATATGACCCATGAATTTTATTTCAATGTGCAAAGTCATGCTTAGACTTTGATTTATTCAACGTGGCCCACAACTTTTGATTTTTTTTAATCTAGTCCCTGAAATATATGAAAATATTCAATTTTGTCCCTCAACTTAAATTAATGATAATAAAACATTAAATATTATCATAGGATTTATAAATTAAATTGAATCTATACAAAAATTCAGGATTACATTAAACAAATTTAAAATTTGAGGATGATATTTAATTTTAGGATAAAATTCAAAGGCTGCATTGAATAAATTAAATTTCAAAAACAACATTGTATATGGGAAAATTACCAAAAAATAGTGCTAAATCAATTATAATTGTGCCGATTTAGTTCCAAACTTATTTTTTTGCTAGTTGAATCATAAACCTTTTTGTAATCTTTCTAATTTGGTCCATCCAACCAAATTTAGTTAGCTAGCATTGACGTGGATGCCGAATAATAATTTTTGAATATTATTTTATTTTATTCAAAGTTTTTATTAAATTTTTAATCTTTTATCTATTTTTTTCCTCTCTCTCTCTCTCCTTCTAGGGACCGGCCAAAGGAGGGTTGGTCATCGGACTAAGGCAAGGGTTCATCTCATCATCGCTAGGTGAGCTCACCCATGCCCAATGACCTTGAGCTCACTAATCTAGTAGCAAATGTCACCCTTGCTAAATATGATGAGGGCTTGCCTTGCCAGTGGTTGGGTGGCCCTCACCCGATGATAGTGAGGTGAGCTCGCCCTCAATTTGACCTAGCCATTCACCTTAGTCCAATGACCAGTCCTCCCATGTGGTTAGTAGTTTCAAGAAGGAGAGAGGAGAGAAAAGAAAAGAAAATAAATAAAATTAATAAAAATTCGAAAAAATAAAATAATATTAAAAAACGATTCGCCGACGTCTAGATCAATGTTGCTTAACTAAATTTAGTCGAATGAATTGAATTGATACAATTGCAAAAAGTTTAAGACTCAATTAACCAAAAAAATAAATTTATGAATTGGTATAATTATAATAAATTTAAGACCTTTTTGGTAATTTTCCTCATTCTATATATAGATACAAGATTCACATATCATTTAGGTCGTTTTCTTCATATTTTTATGATAATTAATCACCGTACAGATAATTTTTATTCTAAAAAAGGGATTAAAAAAAGGGAGCGAGATCTCGTGCAGAGAGATTTCTCGGGTTCCCATGCAGCGCAAGCGAAAGAGCCAGACCAGACAACATGACGACAAGCGGTCGTTGCTCCTTTTGTTTTTGTCTTGTTTAAACTTTAGGTCACGTTTCCGATGGCGCTCTCTCCGTGTCCAATTTCTCCTTTCTCGATGCTTTTCTTCGTCAAACAAAGAGCATCATCTTCCATGTCACAGCTGGCAACTATATTGACCAAAGAGTATTCTGAGACAAACTTATAAACGTCAAATTCAACAGGTAATTTACAAGTAAGGCCATATCGAAAATAATCTTATCCAAATTGATTAATTTAATCCATTTGAATTGCATAAAACAAATTTGTGACTCATATTCGCCCCAACATATATTTTGACCAAAATCATATTGCGAAAACACTATCATAATTAATCAAATCTAAGAAAATTTATACTCAAATTAAAGTGAGAGTTCGGAGTAAAAGAGCTTGAGATTGAGTGAAGATGAAATGAGTTATAGATGTGAGTTAGATCTAGGTAATTTGTGAACTCATTAAACACATATTATTTTGGGTTTTACCGTTCTAAACTAACATATAACTCATTTACTGAATATAGTTAATCTATATAACAACTACACCCATCAAATATAGGTTAAGAAATTGGTCTATGACCATTTAGATAGGTCTAATCAGGGCTTACATTTCATGAATTATTCTCAATCGCATCATTATAAATCTCGACGCCCCATGCGAAACGATAAAGCAATACATTCAGCAATTGGCTTCTTGCTTATTAACGTCGGATTTTGATCATTCATTTGGATCTGATGCATGCAAAAGGACGTCCTTCTTGGGCTTACCCGTAAAGCGCGACGTTGCGAAGCTTGGAGAATGAACTCTGGATTTAATTTGGGCTCAGCCCCAAAAACACTGCACGAGAGCCCATTTAGAAAGGCCCAAGCCCAGATCCAGAGAGACATGGTTCGAAAGACGGCATTAAATGCCCATAATTGCCACTGCCATCCCCCTTCGGAACCCCACCCCCACAAGATCAGAATCTTACGAAGATCGCGAAACATTGAATGCAATGAATTTAGGGTCGCTTTACATCCATTAATGCACGTTCGGCTTGTCGTCCTGGAAGTTTTTCGGTACCAGAATCGTGCCTTCCCAGACTAGTATCCATCAATGGCTCACGAAAATCATTTTGCCCTTTCTTGAAAGATAGACCATAACCGTACGCCTGCATAAACGATCTAAGTAAAATCGGACCGAAGATGATTCCGAGAACGTTGCCTCAAAAAAATGGCTAAGCAAATTCTTCAGAGAAACTAATTCAAATCAGAGAAGTGCCGATCCGATTGAACGAGGTGCTTATGAAATGAACACACAAAATCATGTCATTCTCGGCGGTGAGATGTATGCGCTCGATAACGTGAAAAGCATGAGATGGTTGGTACGATATTTTCGTCATAGCTCCGTCTAAATCTAGCCTCGGACCTCTTCTTTAGGGGTGGGGATATGGATATGGATGAGGGAGCAGGAGATTTGACGTCTCCCAACCGGTTTTTGGCTTTTGCTCAATTCCCGATATTAGTCACATTGACCGAATCAAGAACGTGAAATTGGATCCGAGGAGTTAGAAATTCGGTCGCAAGATGACACGGGATCGCTAGAGTCCAGTTTCTCGCACCAACTCACATGAGAGAGGGGGAGAAAGCGAAGATCTCTCCGGTTTCTCCAAACCACGTGTCGTGTTCCGGAGAGAAAGAAGCCATCTTGAAGTTAGAGAAGATCTCCGAATCCGATTCTTTCGAGTCATGTCAAGATCTTCCGGGGCCGAAAGACAGTTTGGAGCTGCTAAACCGAACCTCGGATTTGTAATTTAGCAGTCCGATGGTGCTCTGGGCCCGATGGTGTTCCGTGCATTGCATCAGTAGCAAAGCACGACCCCTCGACAGGGAGAGGAGATCTGCACGGTTGGCAAAAATCCAAGACAGGGAAACTGATGAGTCCTACACGTAACGAAATGTCGATTCTCGTTAGCACCATGCGTATGGAATTTGGCTACTGGTGTTCACTGTTTCACACGGAAAACATGCCGAGCGACCGAGACCTTCTCGTTTCGATGTTCTTATTATGCTTCGGCCGAATGATATCGGGTTGATGCAGGGGACTGAATGCCTCGCGAATTCGTAGATAAGATTGACGAGAAGGTTATGCCGAATGCATGCGCAAAATCCTGTCTTTAATTTCTAAAAATGGTGGGTGTGCGAAGCGTAGTTCCGTAACAAAGAGAATAACTTTTGATTTGAAAAAAGAGCGGTGCTCCTGAGGAGAAAGAACCAGAGAAGGGAGGGAGTTCGAATAATTAAAATGAAAGGAGGTGGTCCTAAAAACCACACACATAGCAGTGGCTGCCTGCAGCAGCAGCAGCAGCAGCAGCGGCAGAGCATCAGCTCAAATGAGGATCTTTGCCCAGACAGCAAGCACAAATGCCATGCTGATTCTGATTCTCTCTAGATCTCTAGAGAGAGAGAGGGAGAGGGAGAGGACATGATATGGTGAGGACGAAAAAGAGAGAGAGGGAGAGAGAAAGGACTGAATCAAATCAAAGATACAGCCCCCAAAAGGATCACGATGTATCTGTGACTTCCTTCATTCATCTTCATTCATATCAACCCTTTCTCTCTCTGTCTCTCTGTCTGTCTCTCTGTGCCTGCGCGTGTATAAATACCGAGGAGTAACTAATGACGGTACCCTCATGCAAATCCTGTGAGCAATGTTCTTGTGTGTTGTTCACGTCGCCTCCTTCCCGCTCATTTATTGCCATTCCTGGTCAGAGGAAAACCTTCATTGGATCTCTTGCATTTATTGTTCTCCGCAAACCTCACTCCTTTAATACCTCCCCTCATTCCTTCTCAATCTTTCATCCCCTCCCCTGTTTTCGTTTCCCGTAAAAGATACTTCCTTCTCTTTCTCCTTCGTCTTCTTCTTCGATGGCGGACTACGGAGACGAACCCCACGTCCTGGCCGTGGATGACAACCTCGTCGACCGCAAGATGATCGAGGCCTTGCTCAAGAACTCATCCTGCAGAGGTACTGTCATTTCAAGTCGTTTCAGAACAATGCACTCTCTCTTTTGACCTTTCCTCGTTCGATCAGATAACTTTTCTAAGGAAAAGAAAAAATGCCAACTTCTTTTTCCTGTCTTCCATTTGATATGGACTTGTGTTTTTTGGTTTCCCCTCACGCATCGTTATCTGTGATTTCATGAATGGATTTCATAACATTTCTTGATTTTGTAATAGCTGTCCTTATTTTGTGAATGGTCTTCTTCAGCAGTAACTCCTCCTTTGTCAAACTTGCAAAATCATAGAAATGGTCTTTTTTGATAGTCTGGAGATTGCCCTCTGTTTCGCTAGAGTTTGACACCTATGTTTCAAGAATCTACAACAGGCTCCGACATTCGAAAATGGAGTCAGTAGACTTCGCATAAATTAATAGAATCCCTCTTATTGAGAACATCTGCAAAAACTTTGTTAAAAAATTTCAAGTGAGATGTACTTCTACTGATTTTCTTCTATCGTTTTGGCTTTACATTACAAGGGATCGATATCTTAATTGAATTTGGAAGACCCTCACTTTTGAAACCACAAGGTAGACAGTTAGCGAGTTGAAAGTGAAAATATTCAAAAGGTTTATTATCCTTGCGAAGTGCATGAACGGGAATAAGTCAACGTACAACAGAATAGGACAATTATGCGATTGTCCTTGCGAGCTTTGTTCATGCAACACAAAACTTCAAGAGCATTGATGGTTGAAGAGTACTTTTACAGCTCCTCCACGTACCCAGATTTTATTCCAGATAGAGAATCTTTACTTACTTCATAGCATGCAAGTGCACTGTAAAACTGAAACAATAGAATTCAAAAGATCCCTTTTGTTTGTGGGTCCTAGGGGGTTGATTTTCCTTTGTCTTTTACCGTCGGCTCTCTGCATTAACTGACACTGTAAGTGCTCAACCTAGACTAACAGCTGCACTCACTTCCTTGGAAGCTTGACACTTCGACTGGACATTGAATTCCGAAAGATACTTCTTGTAGCTTAACCTCTTCAGATTTGGTATCCGTGAAGAGCTTGTTTCGTGCCCTCTTGTGAATGGCTTTTGGCACCTCTTTGCACAGTGACAACGTACAAGATCCTATTGGGCGAGACATTTGAAATATAAAGAGTTCTGGTATCCTGTAGATTAATTGAGTGATGATAACTGATAAACTGATTATGTATGGTTCTGACAATATGGCGAGCAGCCACAGTGAATCTGACTGACGGCTTCAAAAAGGGGCAGTGCAAGTGCATTTAGATAGACTTAACTTAAGGCTTAATTGATCTTTGGCCAATGTATGTTATTTAAGCCATTGTGCATGCTGAAGGATCTACCTGGTTGCTAATGGTTTACGCATGGGTGCAGTGACAACTGCAGAAAATGGGATGCGAGCCTTGGAATATCTGGGTATAAGAGATGATCAGCCAGGCGAATCTTCAGTCTCTGCAACTGTAAGTAGCTCGTTTTGTTGGGCATGAAAAAAAAAAACAGTACAGCTAAGGAGGCAGAAATAATTATGCAAGTTACTAGTGCATGTAGTCGTGCATAATAACTAAAGGAAACTTAACAGTATTATCATTTAGTCATCTGATAGTTCTTGATGATGCTTTGCTGCAGACATCAAAGGTCAATCTGATAATTACAGATTATTGCATGCCAGGAATGACAGGGTTTGAGTTGCTGAAAAAAGTTAAGGTAAATTGGTTCACTCACAGATTAGGATAAGATTGTTTTTAAGTAAGTTTCACTTATATTTCTTATTCATGTTCTGTACGATATCATAGTAGGCTGACTGACATACATAAGTTCTACCTAGCAGGGATCGTCGATCTTGAAGGAAGTTCCTGTTGTAATCGTTTCGTCTGAGAATGTTCCAACTCGGATTAACAAGTGTTTGGCCGAAGGAGCTCAGATGTTCATGCTCAAGCCTCTCAAAGCGTCAGATGTAAAGAAACTCAGGTGTCATCTAATGAATTGCAGAACATAGACAGACAACGGGGAAATTTCTTTGACCTCGTTTTTGTGAGTTAGATTAGGGAAGAGAAAAATCTGACCCAAACCAAGATGTAAGCTCGTTGCGTACCAATCAGGCATTACGAAGTCAAATCGGATGCACCCAGTGTGCTTTGATCTTGTACTTCTCTGGAAAGTCATCCTCTGTGTTAGCTAGTTCCTTTCGAATGATAGTTTTGTCAGGATTCCAAGGAAAAGGAAGTTTTGGGAAATTAAATTCACTTTTGTCTTCTTTGTTTTGTTTGGAGAAGAATTGGAAATGAAATTTCTGAAATAGTTAAATTTAAGCCAAAATTAAAAGGTATAAGTAATAAAAGTAATCGTTCCTCAAGAATGAAAGCAGGGGATGATGAATTTTACACACAACCTGTCCAAAGAACTTTTTCCCTTTTGTCTTCTTTTGTGAACGAAAAGGGGACGACAGACTTACAAATAACGAACCAAGAAACGTCAGAAGTTCCATGCCAAGTCTAGAAAGAATTGGAAAAGCTCATCAGTAAAAGTGCCTGTGATGGTGATGGTGCCTTCTCTCATCCCATCCGAAGCACTGAATCACAGGATAACAAGTGACAAATAGACATCTCCCAAATCCCCTAGCCACAGAGGAAGCTGCAAGACAAGGGTAACCGCAACATGCCCTGATTCTGCCTTTGCCACCGCCTTGCGGGCTCTTCTTGCCGGAGCCATGCTTGCAGTGGTGGTGATTCTCGCCCTTCCTTTTCTTCACCATATTACCTGCTAGAAAGCAAGACCCAGAAAGAACTGATCAATACCTGGACAACACAAATGCTCAAAATCGAATCTTCAACTCATTCACATAGAGAGATATATATATAGAGAGAGAGAGAGAGAGAGAGAGAGAGAGAGAGAGAGAGGCTTCCAGATGATTGACAGGCTGTATTTTTTTCCCGCTACCTTGTGCTTTTCTGGGAACGAAGCTATTGCAGCTGAAAACAGAAGGGCATCAAGCTCACGGATGGAAAAAGTTGTCGGAATCGATACAATGAGGTTTGGTGGGTGTTGATGGATGGGTGGGAGATAGAATATTCCATCAAAAGGACGGACTCTTTCTGGTTGAGGAAGCAACGAATGAGAGCAAAATTTGGCCTTTTGGCCCGGTTGAACAAACAGTACGCGTCGAGTCATCGACAGCGTGCGGCCAGGATAATGTGTGTGTATATATATATATATATATGTATATATATTATTTCGTGTTACTTGTTCAGTTCGCAATCCAAACTATAATGGCAGTTGACAGAGCAAGGGACGGCACGTTATTCGTCTTCCCAGAGAAATGGAGAAAGTTTAAGGATAAAATATTACCTTTTCAGGCCATTCTCAGGTGGTATGCTGCATATTGCCCAAAATCAAAATTGACGTCGCCTTCTGGCTTCGCCAACTCTGACCATAATAATGTTAAAAATCATTACAGTTTGCGGGAAATTTGCGATCCTCTTATTTAGCTCAACACATCTCACGAGTCAATTTACTAGTCACCCCGATTCCACACTTTTAAATTTAATATGATATATTCTACGAATTTGAAATATTTAGTCCATCTTAATGTATACTGTCAATGCTTTCGTCTCTCAATAAATTTTCTCAAATCTCAATGTAGTTAAGCGGCCTTGATCCCCCATCCAGCCAATAAGATTTGAGTATTTCGACACTGATGACATGTAATTAATTGACATTATCAAGCAACATATGGTGTCTTTATAAACAATGCAAGATAAGAAATTATAGCCATACATTCTCGACTATCTACTGGGCAAATACTAAGATAGATAGATCAACAACTCAAAATTCCATAAGCGTACCTAAATCGATGAGCCAAGACACCGGTAAATAAACAAGGCAGGAATTTCCTCTCACCGCCAAGCAAGCCAGGCGCCAGTGTTGGATAAACCTAAAAAAAAAAAAAAAAAAAAAAAAAAATCGCACTGCAAGGATCAAGCCTCGCATGCCGCTTGCCACGTCTCTCTCTCTCTCTCTCTCTGCGTGAATGGCGGCGTTAATGGAGCCAGCCTCCTTGAACGGCTTCTACGCAACCTCCAACCCGTCTCCATCCTTCGGATTCCGGCGCACCCCACTGAAGCGGCGCTCGAGACCCACCGTCATTTTCCAATTTCACCCTCCCCCTAATCCCATCTACGCCTCCCGTTCTTGCTCTTCCGAGAGCACTTCGCCGCCGCCGTTACCGGCGGAAGACGGCGGCCGTCGATCCTCCGCCTCTGAAACTAATGCTCCGGCCGAGCGCTCGAGAGACAGCAGAAAAGCGGTCCGGGTCGCGTGGGAGAAGCTGGTCCGGTGGTCCAGGTCCTGGCGGTCCAAGGCCAAGACCGATGTTCTTGAACGTACGAACAAGGTTGCTTTCTGCATCAAGATTTCGCTTTTAGTAACTGGTTGGGCATTTGGAGAGTTGGGTTTGTCTTGATTGATCGAATTATCTTGATTTTTGTCTGCGGGTTTCTCGATTTTCCTGTGTAGAGGTACTCTAGACTTTGCCATTTCTGATTGTTTAAAAAAACAATCCTTGTGTTTTTCTTTTCAATTCGCTGCTAAGAAGTTTCTGAATTCAAATGGATGTTGGGTTCTTTCTTTTACTTGGTCGCCGTACGTAAGTAGAATCGGACTGTACTTGTGCTCCTTTCACAAATGAGCAATGACGTTCTTGAACTCTTTAGGATTGCTTTTTAGTTCTTTTGTGCTTCTGTTCGATTTCCTGGAGATGTTGCTGCTTGGGGATTATCACTGTACTTCGCCACACTTTACGATATATCCTTTCAATTCGGAACTGGCGTTGTAGCACTTGACTAGAATAATGGTTTTGTTCTAGTTTCTAAATACACGACTCGTTTTGGCAATTTGGACAATATCTGCATAATTGGAGAAGGCATTATTTGTATATCTGCTAATCTGGAAGAGCATGGACCTCTGATTATGGTACTCCGTTTTACTTCCCGCTTGGAGATCTCTGGTTTCAAGCAGGAATCTCTTACCAGGCCTCTGAATTCAAAACGAATCAACTTAAGTTGGACTCAGTACTTCCATTCTTGATTGAGCTCAAAAGCCTATCCAAAAGTGGCATTTGTCTATTGATTTGTTATACTCATTTTCAAGTCCGTGGAAGAAGAGATCATTGTATATCAATGTAAACACTTATAAACATGTAAATATAAAAGTTGACTTACTTTTTATTTACCATTTCAGAATGTTTTTATCATTTGTTGGCTTTTAGGTTGTTGTGCTTGGAGGTGGGTCCTTTGGTACTGCAATGGCTGCACACATTGCTAGCAGAAAGGCTCAAATGGAAGTTCATATGCTTGTCAGGGATCAAATTGTTTGTCGTTCTATCAATGACAGTCACTGTAATCAGTAAGTTTTCTGCTTCTTTGGTGTTAATAAACTTCCATGGTGCATAATTTCTTTCTTTGTTCACTCTGCTTCTCACTGATGTTCTTTATGTTCAGCAAGTATTTTCCAGGTCACAAGCTCCCAAAAAATGTAGTTGCTACAACCAATGCGCAAACGGCTTTGCTTAAGGCAGACTATTGCCTTCATGCAGTACCTGTGCAGGTACTTTCGTTTAATCTGACTATTACTCATCCATGCTAGTTCATATGCTGTTCTTACCAACATGGTGTCTTATATGTGCAATTTTCTGTGAAGAAGCATATGTGGCAGTCTCCAATTTTCGCAACTGAATTACCTATTAAAGTTGACAGATCTTTTTTGCATAAGCAGTTCAGCTCGGCTTTCCTTGAGGGCATTGCAAGTTATGTTGATCCAGCCTTGCCATTTATATCCCTGAGCAAAGGGTTGGAACTCAACACATTGAGGATGATGTCTCAAATTATTCCTCAAGCATTGAGAAATCCCCGACAACCTTTCATTGCACTGTCAGGACCTTCTTTTGCTTTGGAATTGATGAATAAATTACCGACAGGTATTTGTATGTGCTGGGTTGTCATAATCACCAATATCAGTGAGCAAATGCTGCCTGTGAGATTTTGACCTTTTCTAGTTGTTTGCAGCAATGGTGGTGGCAACTAAGGACAAAAAACTAGCAAACGCAGCTCAGCAGCTCCTTGCTTCTAGTTACCTAAGAATTAATACGTCAAGGTATGCAGTTTCTGCTGAGTCATAGGGCCAGTAAAGTATGCCTTTGAAGCTTCTACTTTTTCTTTGATTTATTGTACTCATCCAGATTGTCCTTATTCTATTTCTATAGCAGAATGATGTCCATGATCCTTGTCTTCTATTTTTCATGTACTTTGTTTGTTGGCTGTCGATCCATTCAGTTTGTGAATCTTTATACTACCATTGACCTCTCTTGTCGCCCCACCACTCGACATACAATTTGCTTGGCTAAAGGAACTGTGTTTTCTGTGCATGTCATCTGATGAGTTCAGTTTGTAACCTCTGATGGCTCCCAGTGATGTTACAGGGGTGGAAATTGCAGGTGCTTTGAAGAATGTACTAGCAATAGCAGCAGGAATTGTGGACGGGATGCATCTTGGTAATAATTCAATGGCAGCTCTAGTTGCCCAAGGTTGTTCTGAGATAAGATGGTTGGCAACAAAGGTTCTCTCTACAAATCATTTTCCTAACGCAGATTTCTGTGCATTGTTGGTATTCGTCATGCTTAATAGCAGTAGTGCTAGAAACTGGAAAATCATAAACTAGAAGTTCCATTAGACAGTGTTGACCACTTGGAACTGGTAGAATATAAGAAAACCCATCGTTGGGAGAGGTTGAGCTTTATCAAACAAGAACACATTGAGAGATTTGCAATGCCTATCATACATATAGTTAATGATTCATGTGGAATATTAATAGGTTTTTGTTTGTTAATGTAAACAGAATGCTCATAGCAGAGACATAGCTTTTCACTGGCCTCTTGATGGATGATGTTTAGATATTATTAGTCAGTGCACTGAACTTTAGGTGAGCTATTAGGAGGGTAGGCAAAAGAAATCTGACTGCTTAATTCTTTTAAAAGTAATCCCGTGGAAATTTTTGACACTGGAACTGCTCATTTTCAGTTGAACTCATCACATCCCATTCTCTCTCTCTCACTGTATACACTGTGTACACACACACATCTACCTGTTAAAAGGGCTCATTTCGTTTGTGGCAAATCCACCTAATCTTTTCATTGTCATCCTTGTATCTGGTTTTTTGCTGGTCCTCTCTCACTGATTTTCCTCTATTTAATTCACTCAGATGGGTGCAAAGCCAACCACCATTACTGGTCTGTCGGGAACTGGGGATATAATGCTGACATGCTTTGTAAATCTTTCAAGAAATAGAACGGTTGGAGTGCGTCTAGGATCGGGTGAGAAGCTCGAGGATATACTTGGCTCTATGAATCAGGTGCTTCACAAACTTTCTAAGACAATGATATTTTGTTAGTGACTTCTCTTGTGATGAGATTGATTATCAGAATTTTCCTAATAATACCTTTGTCTGTGTAAGTGCTGTGACTACCCTTTCACTTTTGATGTTTTATGCGCAGGTGGCTGAAGGCATCTCAACAGCAGGAGCTGTGATTGCCTTGGCCCAGAAATACAATGTTAAAATGCCTGTGTTGACGGCAGTTGCTCGTATTATTGACAATGAGCTGACACCAAAGAAAGCTGTATACGAGCTTATGAATCTTCCGCAGGTGGTTTACTCAAAATCCTTACGCATAAATGATTTACATAAATGGCCTGCTTGTAACATTTTGTCTGAATTCGGTGACTCTGGGACTGTTCTGGTCCGATAGTAGTCATGCAAATACTATGAGGCCTGTCTTCCATGTTAATGATCCAAATCGTGATTCTTATAGGTTGAAGAAGTATAAAGGTGGCCGAGCTCTCAAGTTTATGAAATGGCTCCAGGAAGATACAACATGTTGCTTGCTCCTCGAAATTTCTGGCATAGGATTTTTTTTTTGGCCAATTTGTCGGTATAGGATGTCACCACATACTCGAAATTCTTTTGCTTCTAAATTCTGATAGTTAAATTCTTTTGCTAATTGTGGAATCACATGACACAATTTTTCAAGCTAAATACATATTTATAGGAGGATAAATGCTGACAATACAGCAGTATTTTTCACCTTTCAGCTACGCTTGAATTTCTATGATTACTCCTTCGCACATTAAGATTCTTGGTTTTTTTCATTAGCTCAATTGTGAGGCCATAGTTTTCACAATCATTAGCGCTATAGAAACCAAATAACTCCCGGAGAAGTGTGAATCTGTCAAGTATGCAGGCAAGTATTAAATTCCTCTCATGTTGGAATGCTCGGTTTACACAAATCTGCTCAACTCAATCTCCTACGTTCAACCTCGCGTTTGCTTCCGTGTTTATGACTTTGACTGCGTTACCTTTCCCCTTTCGGCCATGAAGTTGACTGGTTCAACCCAGGATTTTGACGGCGTTGCATGGTTTCATAACTTAGGTTGATGCCATATATGTAATGTTTTGAACGGCATTCACACTAGATATGACCAACAATATATGTACAATCTAGAAAAAACAGTGAGAAATGGGCAAGCCTGTTCTTCAGCTTGGAACTATTGAACTTGACCAATGGTCTCTACGACTAATTGTCGTCTATCGGCGTTCTAGTCTCCGGAACTTGCATTGGAACATCAGGAAGGCAAAATCAACCACAAGTTTTTGAATAAAGAATCAGATGATGACCGGGGATCAAATTCACTGGTCATGACCCGTTGAGTGGGGTTAACAGCCGTACACAAGGCGTTCAACCTTGGCTGAATATCTCCCTCATGGACCTTTGAAGATAGCTACTGGAAACTTACTATACAAATTCTCTATTTGAATTCAAACTCATCAGTCTGAAACAAAAAATAGTCAAAAAAGATACCATGTTGGTGATTAAAATAACCATGCTGCTACGCGCAATAAGCAATTTACGTGATTTATTAACTTCAAATCATGAAAACGAATCTCTACAGGGCAATGAACAAATCCTTATTACCCCTCACTCGTCTAATGATCTAATTGATGTGTAAGTCTTGATTGATACAACGAATTAGGTCGTCACGAGCTATTTAATAATTGAAAAGTTAAATTTTCACCATTGTTAATTCATGTACAAAAGCGATAAACTAAAATAGACACTAAAATAGACACTAAACAGGTCGAATGGGAATATTAAAGAAATTAATCACAACAGCAATTAGTAAAAGCTTAGTCAGATTTGAGCTAAAAGCCTTCAAATTTCTCCATGAAACAGGGAAAATAAATAAGTGAGAGGAAGCAAAGCTCCCACTAGGCAAGAGAGTTTCATAAGTCACACTTCCAAAATGTTAAGGGTCAACCTTGGGTCCAGGTTGAAAAGCAAATGTGGACCTTTGACAAAGTCTTCTTACCCAGGTTTCCTTTCTTCTTCCTCTGCCGTGTCCAACGATCATTTTTGTTACTTTCTGAATACTTTCCAGTACATACTGAACATATGAGCACCCACACTAGAAAAAATAAACCAAAAGTATATTCGGGAACATGGAAATCAACACCCCATTAGTTTATATGTACTCGAGGGCATGCAGTTGTAATAATGTCCAAATGCTCTATTTGTGCTGACCAATAGAGCAAGACAATCCCCAGAGTCCAACAAAATTATGGAAGATCAGACCAAGTTTTTAATTCTTCAAGGGTGCAAGCTGGCCAGAGACCTTGAATCAAACCTCCCGACCTTGACGAACCAGGCCCAGATAAGTGCAACCGAGACCTGTGAGGAAATCATAAGAATCTTCACATCAGCTTTGGAGAAATTGATGAGGGACATGAACAATAAGGAATCAACTGAAGGTCATCAAAGTTGCTTTCCCAGGTTATTGCCAGACAATAACTGGGGAAGTGGAAGGCAACTAGGATCAGATCATCAGGTGAGAGCCAAACTGCTCCTTAAAGCTGAGATGGGTCGAGGAAGTTGTGACAGTGAAAGCTGTGCAACAACTTTTAGAGGCTTTGGAGGTGGAATATTGTCCATGGAGGTTTCGTCAGATCTGAACAGATCAGCTCCATCCTCGCAAAGATCTCGAAGGAGGTAACATGTGTTATATTAAGCAAATTCGAGTGGAGATGTGCTTGTTAACTGTGATTGCTTTTCTTCTAAGTCGCATTGCCTAAGCCACCTATCTTCACCCTTTTATCAATACCAGGCTGAGGAAACAAATCAACTATCAATATCACACGTTCTTCTTCTTCTTATCAATATCACACGTTCCTTGCTTCGCTGTGAAATCAGAATGGGCAGATCTAGGCCTGGATTAACATATGGGTCATGTAGAGAATTGCTTGCCCTAGCGTGCTGTCTGTGTTTTGAATCTCTTAGTTCAGACCATATGGGTTGCATTCAACATCCTATTAGCCCATATCCAATCTTTTTTTGATTCAGGAGAAGAAATAAATAAGGATATTCCTAATATACCTGCTCCAAAAGCTGTATATAAAGATCCTTATGATGATTAGATAATGTCTGTGATTTATATATCATCATCAACCCAATGCTTGGGTGATGGAGGAGATAGGTTTTCTTTTTGGTCAAATGGAAGAGATGGGTTAAGCATGAAGGGTTTCCACTGCTTTGCATGTGAAACTTGCATGGCTTCAACATACACACACAGCTAAAATACAAAGTGTAGTTTCCTTGAAACTAAAGGATGACTTTCTCTCGCTGAGCTACATAAACATTGTCTAATCAGTAGTTCAATAACAAACTAGTCCGAGGGGCCTAGTGAAGCAGAAATTCCCCAGGTACTTCCCAAAAACACAGACCCACCAAAGGTCCAAAGGAAGCATATCTCCCAGATTCTACAAGAGCGTCATATAAATGTCCTTTGAGTAGATAGTGTCGATCACATAGCCTTAGGGTTCAATGTAAAATCTTCATATCCTACACATGCCAAATAATTAATCTTGGATGGCCTGGAGTTAAATTGGACGTTCATCTGTGATTCCTATTTCATCATCGACCTAGTGCTTGCGTGATGCAGGAGACAGGTTTTCTTTTTTTGTCGAATGGAGGAGATGGGTTAAGCATGAAGACTTTCCACTACTTTACATGCGAAACTTGCATGGCTTCAATATGTACAAATAGCTAAAATACAAAGTGTTGTTTCCTTGAAACTACAAGGATGACTCTCTCTCACTAAGCCACACAAACATTGTTTGATCAACAGTTCAATAATAAACTAGTTCGAGGGGCCTAGTGAAGCAGAAATTCCCCAGGTATTTCCCAAAAACACAGACCCACCAAAATTCCAAAAGAAGCATATCTTCCAAATTTTACAAGAGTGTCATATAAATGTCCTTTGAGCAGATAGTATCAATAAGATGGCCTTGGGGTTCAATATAAAATCTTCATATCCGGCACACGCCAATTAATTAATCTTGGATGGCCTGAAGTTAAATTAGATGTTCATCTCTATTGAGTTTCCAATCAGGCTTAAGTTTGTATTGCACTTTGCCATCCAGACTGATTAATATGTAAGTTTATAGTCATCATTCCTTGCAATAATTTGTTGGTTTTATGAATGTTACAAGTAGAGATATTAATCATACGTGTGCATCATAAATAATCGCGGCGAAAACTTATCAAGTATTAATTATAGGAGGGATGAAGGAGAGAAACGGGTAATCAGAGTCGCAGCTCCTCAGATGGGCAACACCGATGTTCCTCCGGACGACGGGCACACTTGGAGAAAATATGGTCAGAAAGCAATTCTCGGATCAAACTATCCAAGGTAACTCAGGTCCCTTTGTTCTTCGCGCAACAAAACTACGCCTCTATTATTCGCCCTGATACTCAAATGATGTTTGATATATGGCAATCTCTAATTATATCGACAAAGTGGTCCTCTATACGATAAAGGCTTTTTAGTTGCATCATCATGTGCTAAGGTTTAAGCGACCTCATGTCAAGTTTCGACTTACACAGGTCATGATCAGCGAACATAAATTTATTCGTCCAGAGAAGCAAGTTGGATAGTAATCATCCCTGATAGATGCTTTCATTTTTAGTGCTTAACATAATAGAGTTTATTAGCTAATTGGCTGATGCTCATATGCATGTATTTTCTTCGAAGATTCTTGCCAAGATCGAAGTAGCATATCTGAATTTCTACATTTCCAAAACCAGTTTCGTGCCAAACATTTTTGTTTCGTAATCGCCAAGCTATGTGAAATTTATCAAGTAGAGAAACAACTTACGTGTCTGTCGCGTACCTTCTTAGTGGGTCATACGTTCGACCTAAAAAATGGGCTTCTTCAGGGGTTATTATCGTTGCACCCACCAGAAATTATACCAGTGCCCCGCCAAGAAGCAAGTGCAGCGACTCGACGACAATCCTCACTTCTTCGAAGTAATCTACCATGGCGAGCACACGTGCCACATGTCCTCGACTGCCCCATTGTTTCCGCCGCTGCCGCCATCGGCGAATGCAATTCCAATGGATTTGCAACTATGCGGGTTTAGCGGATCGAGCAGCACCAACCCGGCGGTCGTAGGCAGCGGGTCAAGCACTTCAGCTGCTCGATACGACGTCATCGAGTACCCAGTAGCAGAAATGGCGACTGAGATGTTTAATCCCGGGACCAGCAATACAGGCACCATAGATATGATTTTCCCTAGATCCAAGGAAGGAAAATGATTTAATGGGGGAGTGTCTGAAAGAAAGCTAACACTTCAAAACCCAATTGCAGGAGCAGGAGAAAACAAAGTATGGTTTAATTACTACTAGTCTTAATCCCCGGTAGCTTTGTAATTAAATTGTTAAATTGCAATTACTGTCTGAACAAGTCATATGCTGACTGAACAAGTCATATGCTGACTGTCTAGACTTACATTCAGTCTGTTTGTACTCTAATGCCCGCACCACTTAATGTTTCTATAAAATTAATGTTTATGTACGCTTTATTAGGTCGCTCGATAAGCATATGACAGATTCTCTACTTTTCTTTCTCCTTTGCTTGAGTGTTAAATAAGCACTTGGGAGTAACTTTTAGCTTTTATATGATGTAGGTATTAAACTCTTTATAGATAAATGATAAATTGTATGAGCCCTAGCCGCATACATAATTTAGAATGTGTACGCACGTGTTCAAATGAATTGTATCATCTGTATCTATATGTTAATCGCATCGCGAAATTCTTGTACTTCAGAAACAATCGTCAAATATTTGAATAAGTCTAGACATGATCAATGGATAATCAATGGATAGGCTGGAATGTGTCATAATGAAATACTTGACTCTTGAAATTTCTTCATAAAATGACTAGGTCTAAATGGGATTGGAACACATGTAACATGCATAAATTTAAGAACGAAATTGCTTGTTTAGGCGTATTCAAATTATGCTTCAAGCCTTGTTAGCTTGAGCGATCTCGTTGCAATTTGGTTGCAGGGCTTTGATCACGGGAATGGTAAGTGACGAGAAAATCAAGGTTGTTGCAGGACAGGATTTTGCAGAGATCAAGTCCCATCTTTAATTGGGTAGTTGTACAAAAGATTCCTTCTAAATATAAATGAGCCTCAAGTTCCTGGAAATTCCTGACGGGTATTTCTCGTCGTTTTGTTGTTTAATCTGCTTACCAGCTTTGCGTGTTTCAGTGTCGTTTTCTGTGCAAGATCCAGATACCTCTTCCTTAAATACTAGGCAACTTCATGGAAGACCTTCGTCAACTTCACCGAAGATACTCGAGTCGCTTCTTGTCTCTTTCTCTTTTTAGATTTTTTTTGTTTTTTGGTCTAATCTTTCTCTTTTACGATTGGATGCCTGAATCCTATCAATTTCTGAGTGTCAGTGTCAGATTGGGACAGCACAGACTCACTCAATCTTTGAGAGGCTCTAAACTAAAACAAATTCTCAATCTGCTAAATCTTATCAAACGTCGTGGCAAAACAAAATCATCTTTATCTATAAGGTACCCATACTTTCTCAATCCTAAGTTAGGTAGACTTAATTCCTTTGAATTGTATTCCATGACGTCGAGAGTAATATTCTGACATAAGATCTCATGCTTTTTATTAATATGCACGCGTGAGGGAGTTGTGTTAGAAAAATTCTATAAAAATTGATGTTGTGCAAAGTAATTAATATATTTTAATTTGCTTATACCTCATTGGATCTAACTAAATATGTTAACGAATTTAGACTTAAGCTCCTTGAAGATCTCTCCAAGTGAATATATCAGACTTCTATTGCACAGTCGCGTATCGGAGCAAATGGTTGCGATTTCCGACAAGTGGACATTGTGATGCATGCCCATAAGGATGAATTTTTGGCTAAAAGAATATCTGAATTAAAGGAAAATAGACCTAACACTTATCTCACACGTGAAAAGGAAATTGTTAGAATGTATATGTAAATAAGTTATGTTACAAAATTTCCTCATGTGAGAATTGGTGTAGTGTATAGTTAATATATCATAATTAATCTATAACTTATCGGCTTAAGTTTTTGAATAATTGATATATTGATAGGTTCGAACTTGTCCTCTCTCTTGAAAATCTCTCCAGATGGAGGAATCGAACTTCTACTGCGCACCCTCAACACTTTTTGAGATATAGCATCATAACTTGTACCACCGTTTGAACAAGTCACTTTAATTTCTTCGCTAACGTGCAAAATTTCTAAATGCAATTAGTACTACTCCAGATTAAAGCGATTCGAAAGAATGACAAACCTATGGTAGATGACTTGGGCTTTCTTTTTCTGTATGGGGACACGGAGTCATTGTCACCGGCCGGCCCTACCACGTGCATTCTTATGTGAACGGGCTGACTATCTCTCTCTTCTCGGTGACCCAAATTACGTGCCGCGAAATTTCCATCGAAACGAAGAGAAGACCTCCAAGTCAACCCATTGATTTCGTGGAACCTAACTTTTGCGGCATTACAATCCATGGCTACTTCGATCCAAGTTCCTAGCAGCCAAATGCGACAAAACCCCTTGCTTTTTCACTGCCGCCATCCAATTACAGTCTTCATTCTCTATGAAAACTGATCTTGATCTTCAATTTTTGTTCTGTTTTCCAAATAATGACTTGCGAAACTATCTTGTTACACTCTTTTGTCGGAACTCGAAAGTCGCGAGAAATGACCATGTTCTTTTCAATTTGATGGAAAAGCATTATTTTGTTGTTCCTGATTTCCAGAGCACACTGTTCTCATGTACCGCAACAATTCAGTAAAGGCCTGTGTGAGAAAAGGATTACGCATCAGAAGTTAACCGCAACACGGAGCAGAATTTATCGAATATGTTGTGGTCGTTTGGTTTGAGACGGTCATGAAAACGAAACACTGAGATGAGAGCATCATAAGAAGTACACGAATTTTCATTTGCAAGTGTAAAAGGGGTACACGAAGAACAGATCTCATTACTTAGTGTCCCATTAGGCGTACAAAAGACTAGTCTGAACACAGTCCGAAGTCTCTCACAAGTGCAGAGCGAAAATTTCATTCCTAAACTGGTTTTTCCTCAAGACAGCTGACGAATTCGGAGCTAAACAGTACAAACAAGAGTATACAAGCAATGCTGACTCGTGTTATCGAGTGCTAGGAAAACTGCAAGTTCTCGTAAAATGGAAACTCTCCATCAAAACCGAATCGTCCCATCGTGTCCATGTCCAGAAAACTCTGTGGACTATCATCCACACCAGACAGGTACATGGCGGTCGGGTCAGATGATTCAAAACCCATCAGTTCTGGAGGCAAAAGTGAATCGAAGGATGAAAGGTTATCCGTCAAGTCGCTTGAGGTTGTTGTGGTGTCTTCCTTAACTAGCGCTAGTTCCTCTTCTTTCTTGATGCTGTTGTTAGCTGAGCAGAGGACAAAACTTTGCTGAGAATTGATCAGAGGCTTTGTGTCCGAATTGTTGCAGGAGGGAGTGTAAGAGGATTCCCAGGGATCAGAATCTGTGATCATCTGTGGGGCCCTCGTGATCTCTCTGCATGTGTGATTGCCAATGTATGTGATTTGGTACATTTTGGGGTCGTCCTCCATTCTCTGGACTTGTTTGGTAGCTCTGCAACCTTGGTCATGCTTGTGCGTGCACCTGAAGTAGCACCTGACAATACATCACAGTTCGAGAGGAATGAGATTGACGATTCCCCAACCTTAAACTTTAATCTCTAAGATTTTGCAGCTGTTTAATGATTCTTTCTTAGCGACCCACTTCTTATTATTTTCCCTAGTTGCCCTCTAGGAAGCAACTGTCTAGTTAGTTTAACCAGCTTAATCCAAGAAATGAGGTTCCAACACAGAACGGTAAGCTTTGGGATGGTAACAAAACTCGGTTGTTAATGCTAGATGCATGTTTCGAGATGGTTGACCATGTCAATTCAACCCCTGAAGGAAAACTTTGGAATTGAGGTGAAATGAGAAGCAAATAACAAACCTTGGGTACTTGGAATTAAGAATGTCCTTTTGGCCGTACTTTCTCCAAGCATAACCATCATCCTTGGTGGGAGAAGTTGTTGTGCGGGTTTCAGACTCCTTTCTGCACTCAATCAAGAACCAAACCGTCAGATAAACCCAGGAACGCAAGCTAACCAACCAACTAGGTGCTCAATTATTTATCTAACTAGAGCCACCAGATGATTACATTGACCGTACAGTGTTATGAACAGAAAGGGCTCGTTTTTAGGAGAAATTGGGCCAATTAAAGGCAAAAAGAATCCGTAACTCCTTCAACAACAAGAAAAACAGAGGACTTTCTATCTCGGGAGGCAAGTGAAACAAAGAAGTCACAAGGTACCTTCTCTTGTAGCAACCTCTTCCGTCTTTCAAGCCCGGCCTCTTCCTACTCTCGCCGGAATGTTCAGACCCCTGATCGTCACAACCGGCGCCGAAGCCACCAATCTGGGGCGACACAACCTCACGAACCTCACTCTCTTCACAAGAACTCAAGGCAGAGATACTCTCGGTGAAAGATCTCAAGATCTTCACGACAAGTTCGTCGGCCGGCTGAGACCCATTATTCCCAGAGGGTTTACGGAGAAGGGTCTTAAGCCGCATGGCCGATTCACGGCCATCGACGAGCTCCTCGATCGCTCTTCTCTTGCTACTATTACTAGTCGATAATGATCTCTCGAGCCAAAAAGTTTCCATCTTTCCGTGCAAAAATGGCAGATTCTTATCCGCTCTTGTGGATCACGGGTGGATTCTTTCTGGGCGAGTGATGGGTGATGGGGTTTTTATTCCCTTGCTGCCGAAGGAGAGAGGAAAGGGGAGAGCAAATCACCGGAAGATGTGAGGAAAGTTGGAAGAAGGATGGCTTGATTTGAAAAAGCGAGAGGCAAGGAGAGCTGAAAAAAATAAAGACAGGAAAGTGCTGACGTGGCATCGATGACGTCATCATTCACGGTAAGGATGACGTCAGTGGCTGCTTTGATTAATGCCACTTGGCAGCCTCAGACCACGTTATTGGGGAATGTGGGGGGACCATGGATAAAATTAGAAGTTAATGACGCAGTTAGCATTTATTTTAAGGCGATGCTGGCTCTTGATTAGGGAGATATATTTCCGTGATTACATTTTTTTAATAGCATTTTTCTCTCTTGAACGCGCCTTCAGTACTTCGATTCTAATTACTGCATTAATTACTGCATTATACACGAGCGATTGATTAATCACGATCATCAATTGATAAAATTATTGCAGTGAAATCGGTCGCAATAAGCAACTTGAATTAATCAAGTGCTCCACTTGATGTGCGACCACCTTTTTCCTTAATGTTTCGACTGTATTGTCGGAGGATATTGAGTGTTTTCTAATTCTTGAACCTTGATGTAAATAGAAACTTCTAAGCTGTCATTGGATCATGACTTATGAGCAACCATTAATTGGATGAGCTGGCACGGATAGAAGCGAATCTAATTTTTAGAGATTCGTGCTTACATTTTAAAATGAGTGAGTTAAAATTGCACTGTAGCAACTTTTATTTTTTGTCCGTGAAACAATTTTACAGATATTTTAACTCATTAATCTTATTAATCATGTTTCTGCTGCCGTGGTTTTTTGCCACATTTCACGTTCGGTACCCTCTTGTGATAATTGTCAGCATATGATTTGGGATTGATATGGTGAGTAATTGGATTGGAAAGAAAAAGGAAACGGATGTGGGAAGAGGAAATTCAATGTCCTGTCAAATAAAGCAAACTGATAATTGCACTTTTGCTGTTGTCAAGCTTCCAGGAAACGTCGCCATTCTTGAAGACGAGGTGGGACAGCCTAAATTTTTGACTCTTCTTGAATCGGCATTACCGTTCTCCGTAGAAATAGGTTCAAATTCTATTTTCTTTTTTATTGGCAATTCAAGGCTTCTGTCTTAGAGGACGCCAAATTTGCTGTTGTCTAGCTTCCAGGAAATGTCACCGTTCTTGAAGGTTAGGTGGGACTTCCCAAATTTTTTACTAATGCTTCTGGAATTGGCATTACTGTTCTTCTTAGAAATAGGTTCAAATTCTATTTCTTTTTTATTGGCAATTCAATGCTTCCGCTTTACAGGGCGCCAAAAGCAAGGCGTCTATAGATTATTATTATTTTTTCAAATAAAAGATTAAAATTAGGTGGAGTGACTAGATATACTTAATTAGTCAAATTTAATTAATCTGTTTACTTTACAGGACTCGGCCTTAGTTTGTTCTGACAAAAGGGGAAGAAAAGGACTCTGTTAGGTTATGAAAAGAAAAGGGGAAAATTAGAACTGAAAAAAAAAATGTGGGACTTCCATAGAATTCTTGATTCACGTATGTCATTTCCACAACATAGAAGTCTTGACTTTGTCTCCTTTTTTTGAGGCTTCTCCGAATGTTTTGATTCTTTCTTTTGTTTTCGCCTATGCCTCGTACTTCAATCATGGCCACTTGCCCCTTTCGTCCACATGGAGTTCTTAAGTATTTTGGTTGACAATGGCCAATAATGGGTTTGAAGTTTTCAAACGATGATCTTGCTGGATGTTCTCAATCTACCAATCCATAGTCGAGGTGGCGCTTGGTTTGCTCACTAATCATCATTTTCTTTCTTTTTTTATTTAATTTTTCAGCTTAGATCTTATGAACATGAATCCACATCGTGATGTTGATTTGACTTTCGAGTAGCATCTCGAGAACTTAATTTGTGAAGTGATGTTGTTGCAAATGGTGTTTGAGCATCTGAAGCGAGTCGAATATATTCCAACAAAGAAAAAAGATAAAATATCTTTCAACATTCTTTTATGAATTGATTTTCATACACCCCAACTAATATTATAGCAATTTCAATGTCGTTTGAAATATTTTTAGACTTTTTCTGCATGAAAGAAAGTTATTCCAAATTCTATTGATGCCCATCTCCTAAGCGGCCATACTTGAGGAACGACCTGAGTTTCCCTTAGTAGTGCCAACCATCACAAGTTGATCGGGTGGGTGGTGGTAGCGTGAGAGATCGATTAATTATAATTTTTTTCCGCTAATCATATCTTAGGCGACTTGATTAAAATTGTGTATAATTAGAGTTATCGTGACAGAGGAGTCCAAGAAAAGGATTTTTAAATATTGGAGAGAGAGGATGTTGCCGCATGGGCATGTTCCCCATCCTCACGCCAAGTTAGAGCAGTATCATTCACTAAGGATAAGAACAACAATAAATAAACAGGTTAGTCATAATCTAATTTGGGCAATTTCCTCTTAATCTAGTTTGGGAAAATGACACAAATAGTATTTAAACTTTGATCCAATATACAATATGATCCGTAAATTTTTATAATATTCAATGTACTTTATGAGTGATCATGATTTGAATTGAGCCGATCCAACACTTAACCAAGAGACCAACTTGCATAATATTAATCCTTAATTTTGGGATTGAGGATTGAACCTGTTGAACCCAAGACTAAGGATTGAACTAAGGCTCCAAGTTTTTTTTTTTTTTTTTTTTTTCCCTTAAAAGGGCAAAAGTACTATTTCAAATTACATATTCATTAATAATTTCATATTGGACAATCAAATTATAAATACCAATACATATCAAACATAAATATAAGATAAGATAACAACAAAAATTTACACTTACTAAAAGGCAACATAAAAACTAACAGGCAAAGCAAGAGAATAGGGGCAAACAATGAGGTGAGTGAACAAAGGTGAGCAACAAGGCAAGTGAGGCAAGTGGTGAGCAAGGTGAGTGAGGCCAAGGTGGGCAAGCAAGACCAAGGCAAGTAAAGAGGGTTTTTTTTTTTGGTTGAATTTGGTCTAGGTTTCTACTTTTCAATTTACAAGACAAATTGGACTACGAAGAGAATAAAGGAGGAGATGCTAGAATTTAAAGTAGACAAAAGCATATATTGCATAATATATTAGATATATATAATATATAATATATAATATTATGTGCAGGGTTGGCAACCCTTTCATAGGATCGAGGACTAACCCACACAATATATGATCTAGAGGTCCTAGAACCAATGACCAACTCAGTCATTCTAAGGACCAAACTAGGACCGATCGAGTTAGGGTGGCTAGGGTCAACCTGACTGATGCTCGCCCCTAATGTAGTTCTTGAATTTTAGCTCAACATAATAATTGAACTTTTAGTATATATTCAATTTAATCTATAAATTATATGACAACATTAAATATTTTTGGATCACATTGAGCATATACCAAAAGTTTATGGACCATATTGTACATTGAATTAAAGTCAATGACTGTATTAAATATATTAAAATTTTAGGGAGCACATATTATATATTGGATCAAAGTTGCGAACCATTTCCGTCGATATCCCATCTAGTTTTGACCACGGGCTCCAATTAGATGGGCCTGGCGAGTCCACGAAGCCCAACACCACCGCCCCCTCTTTGCCGAAACAGGGAGCGCCCACCGGATGAAGAAGAAGAAGAAGAAGAAGAGAAGAGCGAGCAATGCGCATCGCCCCCCAGGCCGCATGGCTGCTGCGCTGCCCGTGCTCAAGCACAGAATTCCTCCATTCCAGTTTCTGGGTCTGCTCTCTTCCTCCCTTCCCTTGAATCCCAAGCTCGCCCGCTTCCCTTCTGCACGCTTCACCCAAAGTTCCTCCTCCTCCTCCTCCGCCTCTCGCCTCCGCCGTCTTCCTCGGCTCCAAAGCCCCGGACTCCCCACGCGCCGCCGCCGCGGTCCGAGCTCCATGACCCTCCCCGCCGAATGCTTCTCCTCCGGGTCGGCCGCCGACCCGGTTCCTATCGAGGGCGAGACCCAGGTGGACGACCCGGCGGCGGTCCTCGTGGTGGTCTCGTTCTACAAGTTCGCGGATTTCCCCGATCACGCTGAGCTGCGGCAGCCCTTGAAGGATCTCTGCGAGCGACTGGTTGGTGACTAGTAGCTCGTGCTTTCGTTTTAATCCGCTTATTCTTCTCGTTCTCGCTCTTCGCTTCCTCTTGAATGTTGCATTTTCCGATAGAGAAAGCTTTGTGCCTGTGCCGAGGTCGCTTTGCTGAAGTCTCTAGCTGCGTGCCGTTTTCAGTCGGTCGGTTTTGATATCTTAACTTGTGCAAATGGGGATTGGTCCTTTGGCCTTTCGTGGTTGCAAGTATGAACTATATACGCAGCCGGTGTTTTAGCTGAATGCGCGTATGCATGCTGCATTGAAATGTTTACTCGGGCTTGGAAATAAGGTCGTCCAAGCACCGCAATCTGGACTCTGTCAAGCGGCTATAGGTGCGTCCATGCCATGTTAATGGGCAATTCGGTTTACAAATTTTACTATCAATAGCAGCATGATTTCTAGGATTCTAGAGCTAGAGCGGCTTTCTGGTTTAAGCATCTAACAATGGGGATTTCTTGGGGAAAATGTGGCTGACCACATCCAAAGATTGGAAGTTTTGAGAAAATGCCTGATTTCAGGAATCACGGCCGCTTTATTTACTGGTTAAGCTTTTGGATTGATTTATCTTTGAAGTTGAAGCTGATACATTAGGCACAATTTATTATGTAACACTCAAACATCCCCTCTCACCTGTGGCATGTTGTATTGGTCCCAGCCCAATCACGAAAATATGTATCATTGTAGAAAGCATATTAAGGGTATGATTTCCTTTTTAATTTTTATGGAACACGGGAAGGTCTGCTCTGTTACCAATTCAAATTCATCCAGAAGCTTAATCTCAGTAGCCGCCTTAGTGTCCGTTTCGGTGGATATTTCTGTAGCCTGTTCTTTAAGTAGTCATCTCTCTCTTTTCTATTGCCTGTCTTGTTCTTCATTCATTTACAATCTGGAACTGGCCTATTGTATTTTCAGCGTGTCTCAGGTGGTATTATCCTTGCGCCAGAAGGGATCAATGGGAGCATATGTGGAACCCGCGAATCAGTTGAAAGAGTTCTTGGGTTCATCCAGAGTGATGAACGTTTAAAAGGGCTTAGACGAATAGAATCTCCTGTGAGTCCTGAAGATGAAGCTCTCCACCATGGACATAGTAGCAGCTCTCCTCTTGCAGCTGGGGAAGATGCCCCCTTCCGTTGGGATCACGTCAGAGTCAAATTAAAAAGAGAGGTGAGGGGACTCTTCAAATTGTATTAGACACATGTCATTGTACATGCTTTCTGAGTTAATGGGATTTGATACTTTCCGTACAAGACAATGATTCTGTGTTCCCTTGTGTTTAACCAGATCGTTTCTCTTGGGATGCCCAGTGTCTCACCTATTGAGAGGGTTGGGGAGTATGTAAATCCGAGGGATTGGAACGTGCTGATTAGCGATCCAGATACAGTGAGTAGCTGACATGTTAATGTCTTCATTTCGGACGTCTCATGTTTCCTCTTTTGCAAAATTATACTCTGTTTGTATTTGGGTGCCTTAAAATTTGCCTAACAAATTCTGCTTTTTTTTTTCTACCTCTCATCCAAAGTGGCAACATTGCTTATTTAGTCTGTCAGCCATTATTGTTCACCGTCCAGTTGGGGAAACCTATTTTTGATTGGCTACTTTACGTCGAATGAGGTTCCTCAATTCCGAAAAACGTGCTTTGAGGCTCATTAAGTCTTCAACATGTGTTCATATCATCTGCAAATATATACTTGAATGCTAAAATATTTCATTCTGTCCTTAATTTAGTTGAATTACCTAAATCACATGGAACATGATATCAGATAGAGTAACACATCAAGTGGTTAAATTTCAAGTTGGAGCTTTTGGCATCTCAAGATTCAGGCCTCAAAACCTGTCACTGGGCATAAATAAGCATTGGGAATGCATTTTGGCCAGTCACTCAAATTATTATTTTCTTGAATTGCTTTTAGGTAGTGATCGATGTGCGGAATAACTATGAGACGAGAATTGGGAAGTTCAAAGGAGCAGTTGACCCATGCACCACTGCTTTCCGAGAGTTTCCAGCTTGGGTGGAGAATCAGTTGCAACCTCCTGAAATGGATGGGGAGCATTTGAAATTGGCCGAAGAACATGGTTCTAGTGCAAATACTGATCAGCAAGCAGACATTCCGAAAGAAAGAATGCCTCGGGTGGCAATGTATTGTACAGGAGGAATTCGATGTGAGAAAGCTTCAAGTTTCCTCCTGAGTAAGGGTTTCAAAGAGGTCTGTATGCATGACCTTTGAGTTTCATATCCAAAACATGGTCCATTGCATGCTCCACATAAATAGATCAGTGAAATTTTCCAATGCAGCCCCGTTTCTTCTTCTTCTTCTTCTTTTTGTGGTTTCCTAGCCATGCATAGGAGTCCCCTGCTTTTCAATTTCATTTTTCTTGAAAGCCTGATAGGTTCCAATTGGCTGTGCTCTGTGATTTCAGTGAAGAACTCCCCTTCAATGTGTATATGTGCAGGTCTATCATCTGAAAGGTGGAATACTGAAATATCTTGAGGAGGTTCCAAAGAGTGAGAGCCTCTGGGAAGGCGAGTGTTTTGTGTTTGACAAGAGAGTTTCGGTTGAGCATGGTTTGGCACAGGGAACTTTTGATCTTTGCTATGGGTGCAAAAAACCAGTGAGTGATGCTGATATGGAGTCACCGGAGTGGGAGTATGGTGTTTCTTGCCCATACTGTTACTCTTCCAAGTCGGAAGAAGAAAAGGAAAGGGCGAGAGCTCGGCAAAGGCAGTTTGAGATGTGGGGCATCATTGGAGGTCCTCACAAGGGTCGACGGCCAATCACAAGCCCCGATAACAATAAGAGCACCATTGACAGACAGTCAAGTTCACTTTAGCTTTCTGACAGGGTTTGGGAGTCGGTGACTGAATTCAAAAGGGAATTCTCTAAACAAATTTTTTTGGGGGAGAACACTCCAAAGCAGTGGCTTTGGGCTTCTTATGTTTGGCGAAGCTGGTAACTACAGTGGGAGCTCAATGAAGAGAGCAATCTTTTGGCGGGGCATCTTCAGTTTTGGACAACGGTTGCCGACTGACATTGGATATGTTATTTTTGATCGATGACTTACATCTTGATTGTATTAGGAGAGTCAGATATATAATCTGTTCTGGGACAGATGTAGTAGCCCATCAAAGCGATGCAAGCATTAGATGTATCTTATTGGAGAAAGAACTACTTCTCAGCATCTTTTTTAGTCAATCCAGTGCCGTCACGAGTATGAAACCATGCATGCAAATGCAAGATAGAATCCCTAATGGTGGTTTAGATATTTCGGATGCTTCTCCTTTTGTTTCCTAACGATAGGGATGGGCACGGATCCCTCTTACATTGGTCAGTGCAGCACGTCCCGTATAATGGCCCGTATGAGTTTGGCCGGAGAAACCTGCATTGTTGATTTTAGGCATGTCTAATTCCTCAGAATCTCCGACAGGGCGGTGTGGATATGAGCTCCTAGTTCAAAGCTCCTTATTCTCTTATGATCTCTACAAGTCACAGCTTTTGTTCTCTACAAGCGACGTCTAATACTCACCTCCAACAACTGCATAGATTAGTGCATGAACTCGTGAGGACCTTAGTGATAACAAACTTGATAAAGGCTCCAATCCTCGGCTGGCACGGAAAAGGCCCGACGCATCAGTGCTCGAGCAAGGCACTGTCGTTGTTCACACATCGAATGTCGATCGGGGGACGTTGTTAAAAGACTAGTGGAATGGTAGTGTTGAGTTTATTAACCCTTCATCATGTGTCGCACGAGTGTGGCCCGATGCTGTCATGGGCCGAGCTCATTGAAATTTTTCATAAACATAGGGTCCCAGATTTGGTAAAACTTGGAAAGAGTTATCGGGCTAAAATTGCTTCCCGCGAGTGTCAAATTAGTAATTGATAATTGCAATATAAACCCTATTTCTCAAATGGAATTACTTAAAGAGTATTTAAGCTTTTCGGGCCGATTCAACGTCAACTCAATTCCTTTTCTCTCCCCCTACCTTCAGCTCGCAGCCCCGCCGCAGCTCGCTCCTCAACCTCGCCGTCGACGGCGCTCGCTTCTCGTCGCGGAGCCAAAGCTCGGGCCTTTAGCCTTTTGAATCGCTACCCACCGCGCCAAATTCATAGAAGCTCGAACCAGCGCTTCAGGTTCTCGCGGGTTCCCTTTCTTTGTGCGGCGATTCGCACTGCAATACGTTTCCCTTTCGTTGTAGTAGCAGTAGGCGGCGGATGCTGACGTCGTTCCTGGCCGTGCTTTGTGGCTAGGGAATCGTTCTTCGGGACTGCAGGGATGAAAGGAGGGCGGAAGAACCTGAAGTGGGCTGCAGAGGAACGAGAGGTTACGCTGCAAGATGGGCAAAGCATCGTGCAAGCCGTTTCCCACCGGGGTTCCAATCTCGTCGAGGTCATCGTCGCTAGTAGCTACTGCCCTTTTGCTCTCTCTTTATCTCTCAATGCCCACTTATGTTTACATTAATGAATGTGTTGATTCTCGTTTTGTGAGAAACGGATTTACGTGGAAATGGTGTTTTCCTGTGAATAGTTTTGGTGATAATCAGTTTGTTGAATAACTACTTGGTAAAGGGAGGATTTGTTGAATGACTGTTTTTGGGTTGGTGTCTTTTGCTTCAAAAGGGGCTTTTTCATACAATTCTTCGAGGGTGGTAGTTAGTCGCCGCACGGGCAGCGGCAACTGTCATTTGATTAAAGTTGAGGCGGATCTTAGGAACCGACTTACAAAGTATCAAAACAGAAGTTGTTTTGGAGAGTTCGACGGTATGGTTGTCAAGGCATCTGCTGTATGCTAAAGTGTGGCTTTCTCGTGTAAGAGTGCTTTTAAGTTTTGGTTTGTCCAGTGTTATCTGTTGAGTTTATGGGTTTCACATGTAAGAGTGCATGTACCAATTTCTCTAGTGCTTTTTGTGGCTTTCTTTCTTTCTCTTTTTTTCTCTGTCATTCTGTCCTCTATTCCTCTCTTTTTCCTTTCCTCTTTAAATGTCCAAATTACTGATTATGCTGTCATTTTGTCTCTTAAGGTGATGGATGCGCAAGGCAGCAAACTTTTGGCGCTAATCCCAGCTAAAATCCAAAAGAAATATTGGATTGGACGAGGTTTGTTCTCAAGAAGCCATCTCAAATATGTCCTACAACCGTAGTTGAGATTGGGAGGAGGATGTAAATTAGCAAGGTTTTCTGGATGCCACTTGTGCTTCGGTTATAGTCATTGTTTATGATCATGTCACTGCACTTTGAGGACTAAAATGATATCATACATCCAAAATGCACTTTCTTGAACTTTGTTTTTACTTCTTTCAGCTACTTGATTGTGCCTTTGCTGTCATAGCTGGAGCCTTGACAGTTCTACTATCTCAGTATAGCATCTCCCCCCCCCAAAAAAAAAAAAAACACACTTCTATTTGTGCTAAATTTTGGTTTATTCTGATTGTAATAGCGTATTGGAGAATATTTGAGCTGAAAACTTGAGCTACGTGAAGCAGAGACCATATATGTATGTAGATAACTCGATGTGTGTCCAGGTCACTAGTTTTATGAAATGTGAACATTGCATTAATGATTTTAGACTGATATGCTTTGCGCATCTAACTTTCCTACATTCTTTACAAGTTAGAAGAAGTACATCAAACGTTCTATTGATTTAATTTGATTGCTGAATTAAGAAGATATTTGATCTATATCGCAGGGACGTTCGTTGTGGTTGATGACAGTGGCAAGGAAAAGGCACTTGAATCGGGTAGCAAAGTAGGATGTATCGTTTCCAGAGTTCTGTTCTATGAGCAAGTGCGGGAGCTCAAGAAGTCTCCAGATTGGTAAGTTTTTCTCCCTTTGCCTTTGCATTACAGTTTGACTCTGCCTCTTCTTCCCGCTCCCCCAACTTATGTTGCCATCTATGAGATTCAAGCCTTTATCTATTTCTCTTTATAACTTAAGAGCTAGTAAATAGCATCAACTTCAAAACTTCAGATGACTGAAAAGTCTCAGGATCTGAACAGCCTTGAGCAGGTTACAGGCTTTGGCAGTTCATCCCTCGTTTGGTTTCTTGTCCTGCTCCTGATGTTTGTTTTTACATCACATGATGCAGGCCTGAAGCTTTCAAATCCTCCATGGACTCATCGAGTGAGAAGGTGCTTGCAGTTAATAACTCTAGCGAACAAAAAAATGATCCTGACTCAAATGATGGTGATAACAATAATGATGACGAAAAAGATGAGGAGAAGGAGGAGGAGGAGGGGGAGGAGGAGGATGGACTTCCACCATTAGAGCCAAATACTAATAGGTTAAGACCGGCGGAGTTGCAGCATGAAGAATCAGATTCCGATTCAGGTTCCAATTCAGATTCAGATTCTTGACATATTTACCTCAGCCCTTGTGGGTGTACTGTCAGGACGGAAGCCATTTCCGTCGTGTCGTGACATGGACGAAGCATCTGATATTTTGCTGGTGGAGCCTTCCAGGATTATCAAAATTCTGAAGACTGGGTAGATACTGCAGTGAGGGATCTCTCCTCGAGTAGCTTGTAATCAGGCTTTCGGCAGCCACTGATCTTGTTTATGTAAGGCTAAATTCAGCCATTTATATCCAAATGAAAAGTAAACACTGCGTTCCTGGCTGTTCAAGGTTATGATCTTGTGGCCCGTATCATTTTCCGTATGTTTGCCCATCATTGTACAATCATGGTAGTAAGTTCAGCATCCCACGATTGAGAAACACGAGTGCGATTCTAAAAACGCGAGGGACCATTTGGACTTCTGGCAAGGCATCGAAATTAGCCAAATTGATGGCTGACCTTGGTAAAATCTACAATGGCGACAAGAGGACACAAGTACGTCAACCGTCACTTAACTAATTGGACGTTAACTACGAGCTTGGCGGATGGAACGCCACGTGGCATCACCGTTTTCACTCTGTTGAAGTGCACTAGAGATTTTTCCCTTTCCTTACTACTGCAAATCGCAAGGCCATGGAGACAGATACAGAAAAATTTCTCTGTCATTCTCTCCGAAATAAAAGCGGATTCTTTTTATTTCTTTTTTCTTTTTTTGAGTAAGCCCATGATTTTCTCATTGCTCGACATACGATTCCACATTTTTAGCCCCCAGATACAAGACGTCGCCGTCTTCTAGTACCAGTCCAAGACGAAAACAGGACAGCGGAGACACAAGCGCACACAAATTCTCGTATTCAAGGGCGTTGTATTTGTTTGTAGCCGGTGGGAATTACAGTCCGCGTACGAGCAGAGACAAGAAATGGCGGTCTCTGCGATTAGGGGTGTCGCGTGTGGGCGTCTGCCGCAATTTCACTTCCATCATTCTCGGGTTCAGTCTCTATAGAATTGTCACTCGATTTTTAGTCTCAAGATTGGATTTTTATTTCTTCTTCCTTTTTTATGTGCTTGAATCATCAGTTGCAGAGTTCGAGCTTATCTCCGCGTTCAAAGAGGCTGATGAACGACCGCTCAAAGGGGTTCACCCTCTTTGCTCAGTACTCCCAAGCGCAGGATCTTTTCTCTTCTTCACGCCTTCAGGGTACTTGGTTTCTTTTCCTTTTCAGTCTCCGAAGATTCTTGGTTCAATATGTTTTAATTTTTCAGATGGTAGCTGTTGGTTATTTAGTGGGCTCGGGTTTTACTCCGTGAGTGAGTGAGTGAAGATTACTTGAGCACACAGAAGGTGGTTGAATTTGTGGTGAACTGGATTAAATTCTTGGACGAAATGGATTTCTCTATTCGATGAGACATTTAGTGGCGCTTGGGGATTTAACTTGTGGATTTTAGTGGATTTCTTCGGTAGTGATTTAGTTGTTGCATAGTGCCAACTGCCAAGTGGTACATTGACCTGCAATTTTGTTGGTGCCAGTGGTTTGGTTAGTGTTCAGGCTTGGTTTTGTGGTGTTATAGACTGCTGGATCGATCTTTTTTATGGGTCTTGTCATGAGAATGAACTTGCTGGTCCTGTAGTGTTTTGGTGCTCACATGAGCATAGGTTCTTTAATTTGGTTTTTCTTTCAGAAAACATTCAAAACTTGCCCAAGTTGGTGGAAGACATTGTCCAGACATCTGTCAATACTGGCCCACGCGGAGCCTTGAGGCTTGCACAAGGTATTCAAGCAGTGATTGGAGTCGGCAGTGAGTGGCTAGCAGATGTATCTAAGGTGGGAGCTTTTTGATTTTATTATCATGATGACTGATGCCTTGCGTGCATGTTTCATCCTAGCTCCACTCTACATGACTCCCTCCTGTGGTTGTTTCCACGGACAATAGTCCAAAGTCAGGAATGTTTGACATGAGATCGAGTAGGATTCTTCTTTGTTATTTCACACATGTGGACTTATAAAGAGTAATCAAGCAGTTAATACAAAAGCAGCTCTATATATTCTTGCAGGCAAGAATGGCATTCTTCTGAAAGATTTTGATGAAGTAATCTCCTCTCCTGTCATGATTGCCGTGGACCTAAGTCCATCAGCCTTTTTCCCTTACAGAAGTCATAATCCATAATCCTTTACACTTTTAATGAAGCATTTTCAAAATTTAAGTTAAAGTAGTAAATGGTAATTTGTTAGAATTAAATTTTGCAGCAGAAAGCCATTGTTAAATCGGAGTTATATATAGGTGGAATCATCCTAAGGCTTTAGGTTGAAGATAGAGAGAACTTATATAATTAAGCATGGAAGTGGCCTTTAATGTCTCCAGCATCTTTTAGCTGTCTTTTCAAGGTTACAACTGTAGTTGCATACCTGTACTTGCTCAAGAAAATGTCTGTCTCTCATGTCTTGTACATTACTTGTATGTGGGCTGCCTCCTCTCCACATTACTTCATGACAAGAACCTTCTTTTTAATGTAGTTTCTCATCCATAATTACGAATAAAAACTTTGATTTGGTGGTTAGAGTTTATTTATGGTGATGCTATTATATTTTTCTCACAGAAATTGTAAAAATCCTGTTTTGTAGTCCGCAAATTCATCAGCTGGATTACCCACTGAGTTGCAGCTTGGGTTACTTTCCCCTGTTTATCTGAGGAAATTGTTTGAACGCATGGGAGCAACTTATATTAAATTGGGTCAGGTTAGCTCTGATACCTGAAGTGGTGTATCCAGAGTGTATATTTGACATGGGGGAAAACAAGTTCACTATGCCAATTCACTTTCATTTTTTGGTTATTTTAGCGTTTATTTGAAAGGGTTTTGCAATAATTTTAATGGTTCTCCTTTTTCGCTTATAGTTCATTGCATCTGCTCCCACTTTGTTCCCTCAAGAATATGTTGAGGAATTTCAGAAGTGCTTCGACAGAGCTCCTCCAGTTCCTTTTCAGGAGATCCAAGCCATCTTGCGTGAGGAACTTGGGAGACCAATAGATAGTGTTTATGAATATGTTGACCCAACACCACTTGCCTCAGCCTCAATAGCACAGGTTTTACTCGTCTCTTCATTCCACTTCTGTCTCTTAATTACAACCTTTCACCTTTGCACCAAAATTTGCATCATATGGCTAATGATATATGCGGTTGGAAATGATACATGTAGGTTCACAGTGCAAAGCTCAAAGGCTCTAGGGAGGATGTAGTGATAAAGGTTTTGAAACCGGGAATAGAGGATCTACTGGTGGCTGACATGAACTTTGTGTATGTTGTGGCACGCATACTGGAATTTCTCAACCCGGAATTCAGCCGTACATCGCTGGTATTACTTAGACTTGACTTTTGAAATTTGGAACATAGGGCTTCAATACTGCCTATGATATACACTAGCTATGCATTGCCTGATTTTTGTTTTTGGATATTCTGCTGCATTTTTGGCTTAATAACTGCATCTTCGTTCAGTAGGTGGGTGTTGTCAAAGACATTCGTGAATCAATGCTAGAAGAAGTAGACTTCTATAAGGAGGCTGCAAACATTGAAAGCTTCAGGAAATATTTGGAAGTGATGGGGCTCACTAGACAGGCTACAGCACCGAAGGTTTATGAATATTGCAGCAGCAAACGGGTTTTGACTATGGAGAGGCTATATGGTGTTCCGCTTACTGATCTTGATTCCATCAGTTCGCTCGTTCCTAGTCCAGAAAATAGTCTTATAACTGCCCTTAATGTGTGGTGCGACTATTGTCTACAAACTCATGTGTGCCTGTTGTCACATCTTTTCTTGAAACACGAAATGCTATGTGAGGTTTGATTATGTAATTTGTTGCAATACTGTGTAGGTTTGGGAGTCTGCTTGCCTGTGAGACCTTCCATGCAGATGTGCATGCAGGCAATCTTTGGCTGTTGCAGGATGGTCGTATTGGGTTTCTTGATTTTGGTATGCATCTTCTTGTTTGTTTCTGCTGATGTTTCTTCTTCATCCCTTTGTCGACAAAGTCTGTGAGTACAGGTTTCCGTGAGTTGGCAGTTTATATGTCACATGCACCATGTAATGAAACTCCAGCAGCTTTAGTCTGGCAGTCTGGTTGATAATGCCAACATGGAAGAATGTCATCCTCTTTGTCTGAGTTAGCCACCTGGGGTTCCGCCCTTCATACGTAACAGTCTTTTGCTTCATTGTCCTTGGTTGTTCTTTCCCTTTTACTTTTTCCAAGTGAGGGATGTTGACCTGTTAAGATAGCAGTGTAGTTGCCTTGCTTGCTGCATGTCTCCCACCTAAACATTATGTACACGGTTCGTCAGGTGAATTTGATGTGAGACCAGTTTTGCATCAATGCTAGCAACTTATTGTGAAAAGTCCTAGTTGGAGGACGTTTCCTGTGAAATATGATGTCAAAAGCAAAATATTTGTGCAATACCGTAATAATGTTGCCCATTACCATGAGTTGAACTAACTCTTCTGGGTTTCGCCATTATTTGTTAAAGAATGAAAAAAAGGATATAGATAATGCCTGCTCGTTTGACTAAATCTAATTTTATTATTCTTTTGCCAGTGTTCTTTTCTTGGACGTGTCTCTGAAGTACACCATGAATATAAGCTGGATTTAAGTCTTGACATTGACATTGTTTCTTTATGTGCTGTATCAATATGAATTATCCCGATAGCTTGCGGGCATGATTTGGAATAAGACAGGACCAACTTTTCCAATTATCTAATTGTTGTCCATTGGAGCAAGGTGAAGGCAAATAATGTATGTTTGAGAAGATATCATAGAGATATAGGGTTTCGCCATGTTTACTGTTCTGAAAAAGGTTAACGACTGTCTCTGTAATTCTTACTTGAGGCTGCAATTGACCATGAGAGAACCATAGTGGTGCCAATCTGTCTCTGTAACTTCGAGTGGGTGATGCCTTGCTGTGTATTTTTTCTTGTTATGTTGTCAAAATCCTTTAAATTTGGCAGGAATTGTTGGACGCATATCTCCAAAGACCTGGGCTGCCATGGAAGTGTTTCTGACATCGATAGCTACGGAAGAATATGAGTCGATGGCATCTGCTTTAATTGAAATGGGAGCCACAAACAGAGACATTGACACACAGGCATTCGCTAAGGACTTGGAAAAGATATTTTCATCAATTCAGGCAAGAGATTCATGTTCGCAGATTTGCTCTTGTTGCATACTTCATAGATTTTGAAAGCAGAGAACTATTGTTCCTTTGGACCATTTTAATGAGAAACTCAAAGAAGTTTCTCTCATCGCATTTGTTGCATTGATAGTATAGCCTGTTGTACACTGTTATAGAATGTGGTATTTTGTTAAAAAGCCATATCTGTCAACTGCACACAAAGTTATAGTCGCTTATTTCATAGGACTACATTTTCTGGTTCTTTCTGAAGATGAACTTATTTTGTTTATCCATTGCAGGATTTAGATACAGAAGTTGTCATCGCAACAGCACGGGAAAGATCTACAAATGCCACTGCTATCTCAGCAAATCTGTTAGTTGATGAGAGGCAGATGAATGCGCTCTTTCTTGATGTGGTAATGATTTTATTTCAAGTGTTGCTGAAAAAGATTCATAAGTAGGTGTAGACGTCATCATATTTGGCAGCAATTATTTACTGGGTATGCTGCTAAATCTTAAATGTTAAATGGGAACATGTTAATGGTACTTGACAAGTATACTTTGAGACCTATTTTTGGATCTTATTTGATGGCGCTTGATTGAAGCAACCGAACTGATAAACAATTTCTCTGCCTCAGGTGCGGGTTAGTCAGTCATACGGGCTGAGATTTCCTCGGGAATTTGCACTGCTCTTGAAGCAGCTTCTTTATTTTGACCGTTATACACGTCTGTTGGCACCTAACCTCAACATGCTGCAAGACCAGAGGATATCCATTGTCTCAAATCGCAGAAGCAACTACAGAGACCGTTTTAATTAATTCTGGGTTCGACGTGACATGAGAGAGCTTTTGTTTCTTCCTTACCATATTCAGTATACAGTAGTAAACCAGATTTTTCACTTCATGCTCGAAGCAATACTCCAAAGCTGTTTTGTCTACAGCTGTGCTCCTCATGTATATTGTTCTTGTTTTTTGGGGCCAGGTTTGGGGGTAAAACATTCTCGTTTACTTTATAGTACTTGCTAAATAATAATGTCTTCATTTGTTAAGTATAAATGGCTGGACGTGGCTATTTTGCATGATGGGAAGCTAGTCGCCCGATCTGCAACTGAGTTTTTACCATTACTTGGCTCATCCTACAGGGTGCGGATTGTATTTATGTTTATGATGTCTTTTCGGTTGGATCAAGGGTATGATCAAATAATCAAATCATCGTTTTATATGATCTCGAGAATGTGCCACTGAAGTAGTGTAGCTGCGATCAGACAGATCCATCTCGAGGCAATCAAGGGGAAGAAACCTCCCAATTCTGTTTCTTGACGCTATTTCGCCTGTCCCCCAAGTCTCTCAGGATTATGAAAATGTGAGTCCTAAGTCAATCGTTCGAAGTTGCTTACCATCAAGATGGACAAATGCATACATGAGATTGAGAAAGCCAGTAAACTTCCAGATTCATTCATATGAAAGCATAAGAATCGAAATCAGTGGCTTCAGCCAAAGAAAATATGGTCAGAACGGAAAATCCATCAACTTCAGGCTAATCCTCTGAAAGAAAAGAATGAAGAAGACCAAGCTCTCCGACTGTGTACCCAATTCAAATACATCGTCATGAATAAAAAAATTCGTATTTCTATCGGTTCTTTTAATCACAGAAGACTACCAAACACATCAGCATCTGCATTCCTGAGGATAGAAATGCTTCAGCCTTAAAGAATTAAGTCCCGCAAATAACTCAACTATGGAGAAGCACCTGTTGAACACCATGTTTTACAGACCAATGTGATGTGCGACGTCCACTAAATTTGCAATAATGGTGGACCCTAACCTTATAATCTGGACAAAGAGCACGTAGTTACCTCGGCTGGCACATTATTATCTGCATCTCTCATATTCTCACATAACCATGACTCGGGGGATGACAACATAACGGGTGACAAACACCTAAGGTTTTCTAAAAATTCGTAAATGCCTGCCAAAAAGCTGCATTTTGAGAATCGATATATAAACATTCTTCATTTCTTTAGCTTAGAATTTACTCGGGGTGGAAGGGCTCGCCCCACTGGCTGACTGCCTTGATCCAGTGATCAACTGACTAATTGAAGAATAGCCCATTAGCTGATGAAGTGCTGAACTGCTTTTGCCAGGAACTTCCTCGGTCTCTAAGGGCATTGCACACTTGCTCTCTGCAGAAGTTCCAAAAGAAGAAACATGAGAATAAATCTTCCCGTGGCGCCCTTTAACTTGTGAGAGGATATGTGATGGTGTCAATGAAGCAGGATTTACCTTCTTCAGAACATCCACGGTTGAAGTGAACGCCATTATTAGCGGAGCAAGAACCGTGCATGACCTCAGAGCAACCTGAAAGGCCTCTGGAGGGAGCTTCCATTGCACATGGAGTATACCGAATTAGGTGTGTTCCTTCCTGAATTGAGAACTCCAACACCGTCAAACAAGAGCCACACCTCAGCCGATGACATCTTCTTCTTGAAAGGACAAAATCCGCAGGTACCAGCAGCAGCACCAAGCAATGGTAACAAACTATAAGTGGGGCCCCACCTGCGATAGGCCGGAAGTGTCTCTTGGAAAATTGACGGTCTTTTCTTAATTGCTTAAACTTCATTTGGCGACCCAATGAGGGGACTGCATACTGCTGGGAGCTCAAGGGAGAGGAGGCATATTGACTATACATGCTGCGACTTGAATGAACTCTATAGACTCCTTTATCGTGATTGGCAAGTGGAGGCAAGTGTACAGAGTAATGCCTGTCATGTGGGAAGCAATGGGTATAGGAGTAATCAGATCTTCTGCTATTTTCCATGGTTTCCGATGACAAATGTTTCCCTGAATAACTAAACTGCTGGGACACTCTTTCATTTCTTGTTCCATGGAGATTGTATGTCCTCTTTAGTTTATCCTCCAGCTCAACAACCAACCTCAGCAGTTCCATCTCGTCCTGAGAAGTGAACTCAGGCTTGTCTGGTAAACGACAGCTTGAGCTACGAACCAGATATTTGTGCACCTTGTTCAGGGGAGCCTCATATGTTTCTTGGGGATCCCATTGGAAGTTTGGTGCTCTGCCAGGCTCTAATCCCTCTAATTCTGATCTATTTCGGTATAGAGCAGGAAGACCTTGTCTTGCATGTCTAATTATTTCACCTCGATCTCGCCTGCTAACTCTAATTGGGTCAGTCCCTCCATCCCTATGGTAAAATGACTTAGAACTCCTTAGGGGATGCTTCGTTCTAAAATTACGGTATGTCTTGTGATTCTCCAAGAAATTCTGCCTAGTGACCTGTTCTTCAGAAACGGCAAAACTTGCTTCTTTCCTTAAGGGATGCTTTGTTCTAAAATTAGGATCTGTCTTGTGATTCTCCAGGAACTTCTGCCTAGTGACCTGTCCTTCAGAAACAGCAAAATTCGCTTCTTTTGTATGATGAACATACCCGCCAGCACATTGATTCTCAACATGAGTAGGAGATGGGTAAACATGATCATCCAATCCTTTGGCTGATGTGGAGATAGGTGCTTCTCCAGGTTCACCTCTCAGCATCGAGCTTGGGTGACCGTCTTCTCCACTTGCAGAGATTGAGCTTGGGTGACCGTCTTCTCCACTTGCAGAGATTAGAGAATCCCTCCGATTTACAATGTCAGGTGAAACACTCTCATCAGGTTGCTCTGGCAGCTTTTCAGACATTGAGCTCTCTTCACTTCCGTCTATATTTGCTCTTGGAGTCTCAACAAGCAAAGTCTGTCTATTATCAAGAGAAGCAGGCTGAGTCGAAGACTGAACATCCCTTGCTCCTCCATGTCCTTCTTCATTGGACTCACCAGACACATCTTGCCTGCGTCGGTCTTTTTTAGCTACATTGGATGAGAATGATTCGCAAGGCTGGTCAGTTTCAGCATTGCCATTGTCAGATATGCGACAGCTGTCCACATTGCCCCGATCAGGCAAACGGAGTGTCGAGGAAGGAAGCACCATTCCATGTCCTGATTCTTTTGATCTGTCATCCACAGAAGTCAATTCAGGTTTATTCTTCTGAGCATCAGCTGCCTCGAGTAGTTCCGATACTGCACTCCCAGCTTCAGTTCTGCGATTTTTTGCTGCTTGCATGGAAAACAATTAGATTTAAAATGCCAAGCCAAATACATATAATGCTATATCTACACATAAAGCAAGAGGAAAAAATCGCAGGAGTGGATCCCATATCAGGAGTGGAAGTTACAATTGACCAAAGTTGATGATCTCTTCTATTCAAAATGAAATAAATGGAAGAAATTCTGAAGAAAATTATCAAACACACAGTCACTAAAGTTATCAGGTAAATTACCTCGAAGGACAGCGCTGCATCCACCACATTGGTACACAGAAACATCCGCTGGCTCCGGAAGAAGCTGCCAACATTTTGGACACTTGACTAGCCGAACTTTACAAGTCAGTCCAGTGGTCATGTTTCTCCCAACAAACTGACTAGATTAACCTATATATTGAAACTTTCCTAGCACGATGGAAAGTCAAATAAGAGAAAGTGAGATTCTTATAAGATTGGCATCATGGTGTTAACCCTTAACCAGACAACAGATGCTCATGGAAAAAAAAAAGTGGGAGTCGAAGTTTTATGGCACAAAAAGCAAGTTGTTCCCATAACTAGAACAAGAAAACGAAAGTCCATCAAGCTTATGGATTCATGATGTGCAAAGCCATTCCTAGAAATGCATACAAGCTGTTGGGCGATAACAGTTAAGCTGATATATGGTGCCCTTGTGATTAGGAAGGATCAAGACAATGATGATTGTTAGATGCAATTCCACTCTCGCACCATGGCAAAAGAACGTCTAGCTCACAGTTTCCTTTTGCTCAACACTATTGCTAAAATTTTTCTGGAACCAAACAAGAACCCATGAAAATGCCAGGATTGATTTACAGAAGACATCATGTTAGAGGATTATTCACATCAAGGATTGAACTCCAATCTGTATCATGCCTATCACCATTGTCAACAATCTATCAAAAAGTGGATATGAATCTGATATGACATGTCACAAAACACATTGACAATATCATGTCACCATTAGCAGTTATGCTTGCATGGGTCGAATCACTCAACAGCAGGCTTGGAATAATAGAATCCTCAACCCTTCTATGTAGGGACATCTGGCTCTGCAATTACATTATGCACTTCCCAACAACAAATATAAATATCGCAATGTGCAAAAATGACCACATTCCAGCCAATGATACAGTTATTTTTCTTCTCTCCCCTAAAATCCAACACTTAAAAAGAGTACTTGCTAGAATCGATAATGGATGCCAAAAAGGCCCGGAAATATAAGAAAAGAACAGAGATGACTTGAGACAGATATTATACAATTGCAATTTGCAGCCTCTGATATGATGCATGACTGCGTAAAGAGAGATTTGGGATCAAAAGGTTGACTGTTACTGACAATTCTTCAAGCCACAGCAATTTCCAAGCAGAGAAGAAATTTTTGAACTATCTGCTTATTAAACAGGGAAATCAAGGCAGAAATCAAACTCTTGCTGTATAGAACTGTGGATGTTCATGTCCTAATACAGGCCAACACAAATATAATGATATGCATACATATCTATCCATTACCTTGGGACCTCATTTTGAAACGAACACTCGGGGAAAAAGGAAAATAGAAGAACTGGGCAATCCAGTCATTCAGTTTCCAAAGCAACTGAATTGACAGAAAGTCACTGCCCAGATCGAACTGACCATACTAAAAACAAGAATCATCTACAGCTATGCCAGATCATTTATCAGGATTGGAGAGAACAACAACAACAACAAAATGAAGAAGAAAACATCATGTCAAATTGTCAACCCATGATTCCGAGGCAAATATTAAATGAGATCGAGTTCATGCACGAATCCAGATGAAGTCAGGAGACCCAACCAACCTTGGATGAAACACCAGAAACTCCGCAAAAAAGAAGTACACGAGACAGAATTGATATTCTACCACATACAGAAATGACCAAAGGAAAATTCTGATGACGCCTGAATTGGAAAAAAATATTTAACTTTCTATATCAGGTCTAAGGGATGGGAAGTTAAAACAGAGCCGCTGATATTTATAATACACTTCATGCATTTATATCTTTAATTTTCCTTTTTTTTTGGGGGGTGAAGAACGACTAACCTTGGGAAGAACATAGAGGAAGCATCTTCTTTCTTTGCTTGAGAAGTTAGTACTTTGCTCGGTGTTCATCGTGGCATTCTCTCTCCTTTTCTTTTGCTGCTGCGTCGTCCTCGTTCTTCCTTTCAATGGAATAAAGAGTGCCCGGTCTTCGTAGTTTTTCGAGCTTTTTCAGTCAACCCCAAGGAGGAAAGCTCTCTCTCTCTCTCTCTAAAGAGGCTATCACTGCAATGAGGTGAGGCCTGCCCGGATTGCATGTTGGGCGTTAAAGTGGGCAGCCGACTATTTAAAGCCAAAACGGGGTGACGGGTCACTGCTTACCTTTGACTGGTCTCTCACTGTTCACCTTCCTCTCGCCCATCCTCTGGAAAGATTGTCTTGCGAACAATCAACTGTCCATTGTCGACTTGATTAACTTCCTTGACGTGTTAAGCTGCAATCACAGGACAGGATTGTCGTGAACTGGGTATCCTTCTTAGGAATCTTGAGCTCACGGGTCTCACATCTTATCGCTCTCTTTAATGAATCTTGAGTTTGTTGACTGGTTTATGCTTATGTGACACTTCATTACCGTGTCTGGCAGGCAGTGGACTAACTGATGAAAAGGAAATTCGACAGTGACTGTGCAGAAATCCACATCGTATGTGGATAGATATATGTAAGAACAAGAAATTAGCAGTTAGCCATTCACTTGCATCTCTGTATGTCTTTGAGCTAAAAAAGATAAAGTTGCATAAAACATAACATGATATGGGAAAACAAATAAATTATACAGAAGGCTGCGTGCCAAGTGCTGAAGAATCGAATTGCCCCACACTGAGGAAACAGGAACAGGTGAAATGATTCTCAAAGATTTCAACAACCTCAACTGGGCCAAACCCAAATCTGAAATCAAGAAAAAGCGAGGACCTTATTCAAACAAATGCTCTCAAATTCAAACACCAATTGACTCTGCCCGCCTGAGATGCCTTCCTCTAACCAGCTTATCTTAATCATAATTCAGAGAAAGACATTTATCAAGACCCAGTCAATCATGATTAAAAATTTCCACTGGGGCCAGGAAATGTTTAAAGAGACCAACGACCGCTGAACTTGCAGATAGCTTCCCGTGAAGTTTCTTCTAAGGCAGACTTGCGTGAAGAGCAAGACTTTGACTTTGCTCCTTCTGCAGTGAGTAAACAAGATTGCACAACCTATCAAGCGCTTTAGACTATAACCTTTTGAAGTCAAATTCACCAAATATGTACGGAACATTGATACTCGGTCCACACTTTATAAAAAATAAAACTTCATGGAGACAACTTATGGGTAACCCAATTTTTTTCGTTTTTTCTAAGCTGTATTTTGCATTGATTGGACATGAGTAGGTCCCCCATCCCCAGGCATTCTAGTGCTTTCCTTTGGCGCTAAAAGAAATCAAAGCCGACACGATTTTTCATTCCGTCCGAAGGTCAAGTACTTTGACGCTGGCTCCTTGCCGTGTAGAGGACTCAAATTGAAAACTCAGGATTTCATATTGTAAATAGCAGCCCATGTTTCCGCGCGTTAGACTAGATAGAGTGTTTGCACGTAAAAGAAGTCATAGTTTGGTGTTAGATTGAAACCGTCTTTAGAAGGCGAAATGGGACAATAGCGCGATGAATTCACACAAGGGAAACGAAGGACGCCAGACGCCAAGACGGACTTGGACGGACAGGGCACTGAAAACCATTTAATCTTGAGGAAATGGGAGACAAGACAATCATACGAATTGCAGACCGGTGCCAGGTTGTCCTCCAGTGCTAAAAGAAATGCAGTAGATAAGTGTATAATTTACGTCTCCTTATGTACTCAATGTGCTGGAGGGACACTAACATTCGACAACAATAGCATGGGCTCATGTGCTACTTTTGCAATGATGACTCATGAATAGATCCCCTGCACGTTGCATCCCACCAATGCACTTAACTAGGTTTCTGAGGTCTCTCGAAATAATGCTGCAACTTTCATTAGCTGAACCAACTTTGGCAGCCCAACTACTAAAAAACCCAGCCCACAAATTACCCACCGGACTGCATATGACAAAAAGCAGAGCATTAGCACCTTTGCACATAGAAAAAGGACTTCCAGTTCAAACTATAGATTGTCACCAACAGAATACAACATACACAGATCATACCATGGACACTGTAATTTCACGGGAAACAAAAAATTAATTGAGGCATGTGCAAAGCAAATCAACTTATGAGGCTTGAACTGCATGTCGTTTGTGTCCAAGAAAAGCCTGACGAAGTTCCTGATATCCACTCCTGTAATGTTCCAATGAAAAGCAAAGCTGCCGTATGGCCTCCCGCTTCTTCTCAGCTCCATCCGATATCACCACTTTCTGACTATCCACCTCATTCTCTAGCTGCTCCACTCTTGATCGCAACTCCCCCACGAGCTTCTGCGCGTGTGCAGAACCAGCAATCAGTTCCTGGTGCTCCTTTTGCAAATTGCACATACTCTTCTCCATTTGCTGCACTTGATCATTCTTAGCGCTTGCCTCAGCTAACAGGTTTTGAATCTGAGCAGCCAACCCATCTTTCTCTGCCACCAGCATGTCATATTTCAGTTTGAGCTTATCAAGGTCTTTGTTCAACTCTTCCACTTGGTTATCTTTACTAGCAAGTGATTCCTTCAAGTGATGGATATCGACTTGCATATCGTTCTTTTCAATATCATGCCATTGTTTCATTGCATTCATTTCATTGTCACGAAGCCTCAAGTTCTCTTCCAACAATTTGCCCCTACATTCCCACTCCTTCAATCCCGCCTCAAATGTTTGTTGCCTTTCTTTGCAAGTAGCCATTTGTAGCAGCAGTTGTTCTTTCTCAGTGACCAACTTTTGCTGCGACTCAGATAGTGCAGCTCTTAAATCCACGATCATAAGATCACGATCAGAAACATCAGATTTGTACCCAGAAACCAGTTCCTGCAGTTCCAACACCTGCCTTCTCTCTGAGTCAAACTTGGCAGTTAGCAATGCTGTACCTTCATTTGATTTCTGCATCTTTTCTTCAGCTACTTCAAGCTCTTTCATCAGCATTTCAGCCTTTTGGCTGGAGTCTGAAATATGATTTTGAAGTTCGGCAATCTGGTTCTCCAGTTGCGAAGCTCTTGCATTTAAATCTTCAATGCTGGCATCTCTAGCTCTGATCTTATCGTGGGCAGCTTGAAGTTCAACCTGCAAATCGCCAGCAACTGTTTGGCCCTTCTCCAGGGCACTATTCAATCTGGCTATTTCATTTTCTGACTGCTGGAGCTTTTGGTTCAAAAGCCTTAGCTCTTCCTCATAACGGATGTTTCTAGCAACTAGTTCCTTGTAGCTTGCATGTTCTTTTATCTTCCTCATACTATCCGTACTGAGCTCACTGTTCTCCTGTTGCTGTCCAATGCCATTCATTTGTGTAACCTTGCTGTTATAAGTACTCTCAGTGCAGTTGATAGATTCTGATTCAGAGTCTGAGGAAAATGAAGATGACTCATAGTGTTCCTTTGAAATGTCAATGCTGCCATCACCAGAGCTAAAAGATGCACCTGTACCAGGAGTCAGTTGCGGAGAGCCCTGTTCTAATCCGGATCTCAGAGGTTCGGGATTATGCCTTTCCAACTCCAACTGATCACAGTGTTCAGCTAATGCATGATACATTTTGTAGAATTCCTCAACTAGAGCAATAAGCTGGGGCCTCTTTGGATCATATATATCAACACCATTTGTCAAACCACTGCCTTCATCCATGAGCTTCATAATTTCCTTGAAATTGCGGTTCATATCTGCAGACCACAAAATTTTTCCATACCGTCACGATGCATGATGCAGCCCACAAAATTATGCAAGATGATATTTGTTCAAATATTAACGTGTCATAATTTCTTTGAGAATGAAGGGAGCCATATCTCTACTTATAAAGCATGCTCAATAAAAAATAAATGCTTTCCCTAATGAAAAAGGAAGGTATCTGATAATTAAGGATCTACAATGACAAGTAAACAAGGAGCTACTAGATCTCAGATGCTTACACTGAAGATTTTCTGAAAGCCATGTGGACTTCATAGGATTAAAGTGGGTATCCAACCAACTTGATTGCAGCTTGTCTGAGTCTGTTCTCTCCATATCAACCTGGTGAAATCAAATAGTACAGCAATGCCATATGAGAACATTAAAATCTGAGGCATTTCTCCCTTAATGGAACTGAAAGACTAAAACAGCAACAATTGACGAAAAATAAAGATATAAGAGAGATCATTTTAACACGAATAACAACTAGCCATCCTCAATATGAATGGGCAAATAATATGAAGATATCCCCAAACCAAGTAAGCTAAAGTGGTAAAGCAGAAAAAGGCGATCACTCAGATTGAAGTGATTTAAAACAAGAAAGTACTCCGGTAATCAGCTAGGGGGATTATTTATTTATTTATTTTTTTTTTAACCTTTGCTACTTTGATAATCAGAAACTTACGATAACTGGGCAGATGATGAACACCATTTCATAGGTTTTAAGTTTCGTGGTTTATAGCTTTATAATGTGGCATTCACAGATTTAATCAGCTGTTATCTGACATGGTTTAGGTACTACGTTAGTAGATTATCACTTGATTAACTTATGCAAAAAGCATAGCTCTTACTGCATATGCATGCAAAATTATCATCATGAATGACTAACATATAGACACCATATTTTAGTGTTGAAAAAAGTAAATAAGAGCCAAAGAACAGGATAGCCAAGTAATATTTCCACAGCTACTTTTGTCCTTCACATCACCAAGCCTTTAGATGCCACAGAATTAAACTTTTCAAAAAGCATAGCTCTTATTGCATATGCATGCAAAATTATCATCGTGAATGATTAACATATAGACACCATATTTTAGTGTTGAAAAAAGTAAATAAGAGCCAAAGAAAAGGATAGCCGAGTAATATTTCCACAGCTACTTTTGTCCTTCACATCACCAAGCCTTTAGATGCCACAAAATTAAACTTTTCATACTAGGAAAGATTACAAGCACTGGAACTGCAAGAAGTATGAAAAGGGAAGAACAATTGCATCTAAATTGGTGATGCAGTAATGGAAATAGTGTGGGGATGGGTCCGATGGCAATTAATTTTAAAAATTTCCTATGAATTTGTTCCCATGGTACAACCTCAATACATTCATAACCCATCTTTATGAAGCTTATGGGCTTGTGTTGGCACTATTGCAGCAAAGGTTGGCTAAACGACTCCTTTTCATTTATGAAAAAAGAGACATCTATACAAGCCATGCTTGAGCTGGCAAATTAGAAGCAGACATTCCACATGCACAACATGCCCAGATAAAATTTAAGATGAGTCAAACTATGGCTAAAACATATAACAGATCCATCTCCAACTGACCCTGTGTTCTTGATGCAGGATACTCATGTAAAAGAATATAAGCAATACATTATAGCTCGCTAGCTAGCAGTAACCTTAAAGTAGATCTACCTAGTCATGCAACTCTATCTCCCGAACTGGTTCTGTTTTTGCAACACCGTTCAGTTGTCACGGTTAAATACGAATTAAATTATATTGGAACTGATAATGGGTTTATGTGGAACAAGAAAAATACTACAAGAAAACTTGCTTAGACAGCCCAAAAGCAGATTTTCTAGAAAATCACCGATGACCAGAAACAGGGTCACAAAAACTTGTTCCGTTTTTTTTTTTTTTTTTCAATGCCACAAAAGCTGCTAGTCTTCACTCTATTAGTGGAACAATGCTATCTTTTAGCCAGGAAAAAATAGGTGAGTGCAAATCTATAATCCTCCATCTACCCAAGAAACTGATTTACCCAAGTAAGGACAAGCCAGCTCAATTCTCCTCTCCACACAAAGGCAAAGTGGGCAAAGCAGGCGTACGCAAAGAAACACGCCACGCCACCATTTCACTCATCCAACTCCTTCCGCATCGCACCCACGGCTGGAAAGCTAAAATCTTGACCAGGCACACAGACACGCATTCCAGTAACAAATGAAGGGCACAGACAACCATCAACGATCCCCAATTTCCGAAGAAAGAAAATCACGCAGAGCCACGGTTCAAGCAAGCAACACATGCAGCAGCGGCAGCGCCTAGCGCTCCAGATCTACGCGCCGAGAGGTGCGAACAGGAAGCACAAGCGACGTTTTTGAGGAAAGCCCAAGTTCACTTACCTCCTGAGAGCTTGAATCGCAGGCGGAATCGGACCTGGTAGAACCCAGAAAGAGAGAGAGAGGAAGAGAGAGGGAGTGGAGACAAGGAGAAAGAGGCGTGAGAGGGAAAAAGGCTCCAACTTTGGGAGGGGTCTCTTCCGGTTTGCCCGCCTTTTTGGGTCCGAATTATTTTTAGTCCGTTCCCCCCAAAATACCCTTCCCACCATCTTTTCCCTCTTAAATTTCCAAATTTCGAATTTCCAGATATACTTTGACCCAAAAAAAACAAACTAAGAAAGAAAATTTTCCAGCTATTAGTCTTGACTCTTGAGTCACTTGTATTATCTAAAACTCGTATTATCCCCTCGTTGGTTTTTTTATTTATTTTAATTTACTGCTTGATTTGTTGGATTCGATTATCTGAGTGAACATTTTGATTTTTTCATTTTTTTGTATTTACTAATAATGCTCACGTTAATTGCTTTCTCTTTCGATGCTACAAGGAAACTCCATGAATAGAATAGGAAGAGAAAACAAAGAGCGTCCAATCGGAGCAACATCTCAAATAAAGTTCGCATCTATAAACAACCCTCATTTCTTTTTTGGAATTTGATTAATTTTTTTTTTTTTGGTAAAGGTAATAAGTAGAAATTTGATTAATTTGATCAATGCTATAATCACTAAAATGCTACTAATCATTATTACCCATTTCTTTGCTGACATCATGTAGAGGGTGACATGCATCATTGATGACTTTGACATACGTGATATTTTGAATGCATTTATGATTTTGCATCGATTAAATTGTAACGGTGATGTGACCCTATTTTTAATATTCTAGCGTTTGATTTATTCTTGATTTAGCTTCACTAAAAGCATACTTTGCTTAGAGGGAAAAAGGACACAAAACAGCTCTTCTGGAGCATCAATCGAACTTCAAATGCTTATTGCCGACCTCAACACATTTTGAAATCCCCCCTTCATTTCTCTGAAATCCAGAATGGAATAAAAAAAACAAGTCGAGTAGACATGACCCTCCCTCGATTAGGCCAAACTAAATAAGAAGAATACAATTAGTGTTCGACACTAATCGTTATTATGAAACATGAATCGATGCTTTAAAAATTAAAAATTCCCTCATGAAGCAATCTCGATCAATCTTTCAAGAGTTATCCTTAACAGCACCGATTAAATTTCATCCAATGCCAAGATCGACTCAACCCCAGAAACCCTTGGCTTCCAAATCAACTTGAGCTCATTAAGGTAATGTGTAGGATCAAAAGTCATATCTAAAATACTATTTCATGTGTACTAATAACCTCCGTTTCTCTTTCAGAATTTAATTGGTCTACTGATGTTATAATCACTCGAATGCCACTAATCACTATTACTCATTTCTTTACTAAAATCACGTAGAGGGCGAGATACATCATTGATAATTTTGACATATAATGACATTTCAGACACATTTTTGACTCAATACCAATTAAATTGTAACGGTGATGTGACCTATTTTGATGTTAGAGCATTCGCCTTGCTCATTTTATTTAATTCCACTAAAAGCTTACTTTGCTTAGGGGGGAAAAGGACATAATACGGCTCTTTCGGAGCATCAATCAATCTTCACATGCTTGTCGCCGACCTCAACACATTTCGAGATCCATAAAGGAAGAAAAGACCGAGTTGAGTAGACATGACCCAATCTCAATTAGGCCAAACTAAATAAGAAAATATAATTAGCGTTCAACGCACTAATTGTTCTTTTGAAACACGAACGGATGCTTTAAAAATTAAAAATTCTCTCAGAAAGTACCCTCTCAATCAGTCTTTCAAAAGTTATTGTTAACAATAGCAATTTAAATTCCATCTAATGCCGAGATTGACACTAACCCCACTACTCTTGGCTTCCAAATCACCTTGAGCTCATTAAGGTAATGTGTTGGATCAAAAGTCATATCTAAATCATTAGTTCACATGTACTAATAAACTCCATTTCCCTTTCAAAATTTGATTGGTCGACTGATGCTATAATCACTCAGATGCCACTAATCACATTTCTTTGCTAAAATCATATGGAGGGCAAGATGTGTCATTGGCGATTTTGACATATGTGACATTTTGGACACGCTCATGACCCCGTACCGATTAAATTATAATGGTGACATGACCCTATTTTGATCTCGGGGCATTCGGCTTCATCCTTTGATTTAGCTCCACCAAAAGCTTACTTTGCTTAGGGGGAAAAAGGACATAGAACAACTCTTTCGGAGCATCAATCAATCTTCACATGCTTGTTGCCCACCTTAACACATTTCGAAATCTATAATGGAAGAAAAGACCAATTTAAGTAGATATGACCCAATCTCAATTAGGCCAAACTAAACAAGAAAAGATAATTACAATTAGAGCTCGACGCACTAATCCTTCTTTTGAAATGCGAGTTGATGCTTTAGAAATTAAAAATTTACTTATAAAGTATACTCGATCAATCATTCGAGAGTTATTGTTAATAATGCTAATTTAAATTTCATCCAATGCCAGATCGACGCTACCCTCAGGACTCTTGGCTTCCAAATCAACTCAAGCTCATTAAGGTGATGTGTAGGATCATTAGTCATGTCTAAAACATCGGGCATTTTCCGACCCCACCAAAACACAAAAAGTCCTGGACACAAACATCCCCACATCACCAATTTAGCCGATCCAACATTAATGGTCCACCATTTTAATTATTTTAAAGGCCTAGGATCCATGAATCTTTTTTCTTTTGGTGGCAGGTGGAACTTCGTTTTCCAATAGCAATAATTTTCCCGTCCGCCAATATTTGGATGCACGGAGACTCTGCAACTTGCAAGGATAAGATGACCCCCAAAATTGTGCAGTTTGCGTTTGTTCTAGGCTTAGCATCAAGCAGAAACAGGTCGAAAATTCCTCCTCGGATTCCATATCCATCTACCCAGAAATTATTCTTAATTTTATGATGGGGAAAAATGACGAGATGAGTCGTGCGGGATTTTTCGAACATGGTGTTTGTATGTATGCGAGCGAGGTGTTGGAATTATATAATAATACGAGATATCCATTCCTTTGTCGATGTTATATCTTGGATCAACTGCGACATATGACAAAGCGAGTTTTTCCAGCACATGTGTAAGATGGGGTAAATCATGTGGAGGTTTATGGTATCGTGGCAAGTGTTCAAGAGATATTTATCGAGTGATGGCTGTGATTTACCATGGTTTGATACATATTAACCGAGGTTACTGTAGAAGCACGAGAGTGAAGTTTGCGGGCCTCGTTTAGTGCTGCTACTTTTGCATCTTAAAGCTAAGATCACGTTCACTTTGAATAAAGTAATTAGTCGGTGGAGAGACTCGAGCTATTGATCACTCGAGGGGGAAAAAATTAAAGTTGAATATCGTGCGGGGTACTTTTTTTTTTTTTTTGGTCAAAATAAGATCTCAGAGAATATATTCATTTAGCAAGTTGCTTACACGATAGTAATGGAAACATGTCCAAACATAGGATATTTCATAAAGGAGGGGGGGGATTGATGTACCAGTTATAAGGTAATTTTTGAGATCGATGCGTGCGTGCAATCCAGTCCGCCGCTTGATTGCATCGTCGGGGGCAGAAACGAAGACTAACGTTTGTGTGACTGTGAAGCTCCTCTCTGCAGCGCTGGGCCAAATTGTTGAGGCTCCATGGATGTTCGGCCCGGCTCGTCAAAATCTCCACTGCTACAAGGCTGTCAGACTCTATAATCCACCGAAGTCTTTGACTATCAGTTGGAGTTCCTCTCTCCACGTGCGTCTCTTGCAGCTCTTGGATATAAAGGAGCGCTTTGAGTATCGAGTCCATTTCTCCTTCGGAAGCTGAGGAAGCCCTAGAAGAAGACACGAAGCCCTCAATCAATTTGCCCTCTGAGTTGCGCACCACCCCCGCCACGGAGCAAGTGAAATCCCCCGAAGACCATGAGGCGTCGACGTTCATCTTCAACTCGTTTGGTGCTGGCGGTACCCATCGGGATGGAGAGATCAGATTTTGAGGTTCGTGTGGGGTTTTTTTCTGCGATTCTTGTTCGGTGAGGGAGAACGAAACCTGATCTCGCACAGTATTCACCAGATCTGCAGGTTTCAGGGGAGCATCTCGAAAGATGACACCATTCCGCGCCTTCCAGATATTCCAGAGGGTCCAACCGATACACTCTTGCCCAGGTACGTTCTGGTTTTGTGAAAAAACTCCATGTAGCCATTGATCTGTTCTTCGGATGGTATTTGTGGGGCCGAGACTGGTGAAGAGGGGATTTTCCCACACCCCTTTAGTCCATTTACAGTAAAATAGCATATGTTCCACTGTTTCAACCTTTGTTTTACAGATTTGGCACAGGGGGGTTGGACTAATCTTGCGCTTGAACAGGTTCTCGGTTGTTGGAATGGCATTCTGACAGATAGCCCAGAGAAACGTTCGGATTTTAGGGGGAACTTGCAATTTCCAGAGCTTTGTCCATAAGGTACGAGGGGGGTTGTATGAGGAAGAGGGTCGGTCATTGCTCTGTTTTTTTTAGGCGAGAAAAGCTCCGTTGTAGCCGCTTTTAACTGTATAATGCCCTACTTTGTTGCCCGTCCATGTTAGAGAGTCCGATTGTGGTTGACTGCTCAGATTTGTAGCTAGAATCTCGTCTGCGAAATTAGCTGGATAGAGTTGTTGTACTTGCTGTTGATTCCACTCTCGGGTATCACTGTTGATGAGCTCAGAAACCATAATAGGTTCTGTTTGACTACTCTGACCCCCAATAATGCCTTGCATTAATCATCTATCTTCGCGAATTCGTATTGATTTGCCGTCTCCCACTGACCATTTTATGTTTTGGTTTATGGTGTCACGGCCAAGCAAAATACTTCTCCAACCCCATGAGGGCCTAGGGCCTTGGCGCGCTTTGTCATAACTCACATAGAGGATGTTTGTCACAACTCACATAGAGGATCAAATAATTGATATATGCGTGGTTCAATAATGAACTAGGCTGTTAGCCAATATGATAAGGACAAGGCATATTCAGTCAGGCTAGATTTCTTAGATAATATGTGGCTTCTAGCAAATTTGCTATGGAAGTCAAAGGGAGCAAGAAATTGAATGGATTGAATGATTTGATCACGAATTAAGCGGAGCATGTTGGTATGAAGCGTTCTTTACACGGGCTTAGCCCCCATGAGACTGCATAGCCGCTGCACACATATCAAAGTTTTCTCTTTCCTCAAGAGAAACTTTTTCAAGTTGTAAAAAGATCAAATTGACCTCTTGCTCCAAGTTAGAATCATAGTTAGTGGCAAAACTAACACCTCTATATTTAGGGGTGTCAATTGATCAGTTCGGTTCAGATTTCCACCGACCTGAACGCGAGTGATAGGCATACTTAATACCCAATCGAGACTCGCATCGTACAAAATCCTAACCAAAGGGAAGGTTCGGGTTTTCAGCTTTTGCTTCGCATCCTTCAATTACAGCAAGCTTCAGATATAGAACGATGTGGATGGATCCTGAGATCGCCTGCGACAAGGACAGATCTCGAGAACTCCATGATCGCGAGCTGCATAAGATGCTCGACGTTCAGCAATGATAAGGCACCTCCAGATCTAGAGACGATGAGGCTCCATGACTGTCAATCTCATCAAGATCTGGTCAGCCAGGGAGAAGAGAAATAGAGCTTGAATATGGACAACCATAGACACATTTGAAGATCTAAACGTCCACGAACGCATCTGTTATGGCTAAGTGTGCAACTTAAAAGGAGGTGAATAGATTGATTATCAAAACTTGATATATTTTTGCGAAATTATCAAAATTAAGTTAGTATACGCATCTGTTATGTCCACTCTTATACACTAACAATCATCACTAGGTTAGATTTCACTAGTAATCCTTTGACTCGTTACAAGTGCAGATCACTGTTCTTCTTCCCGAAAATGATAGATCACACTATTACTTTACAAGCTTCGCTATAACATTGGTATACTTTTCAAATGAGATTCCAATCAGCAAAAACTCTCGATAGAGTGAAACACATTCAATCTCCTAACTAGTCATTGGAGGTCTGCAAGAGGATCAATTAGCCGTTGGAATTGATGGACACAATTACCGCAAGATTTAGTTATCCATATAATCAAATCTTTGCATAATTGTAAGGGTTCCTCATGTAGAATTGACCACGCTTGGTAATAATTCATTCCTCTCAATTTGGTAATAAAGTAGTTGATTTATTTCCTATCTTCTTTCCATAGCTGTTGTACTCCTTTTGACTAGGGGTGTGCAAAAGAACTAAGACCCACCCGGACCGCCTAAAACCGAACTAGAACCGCCCGAAACCGGTGATTCTTGAGGGAACCGGTCCGGTTCCTAGTTCCAATTTATGGGAACTGATAGGTACCAGTCCAGGTTCCCAATTCCATGGGCGGATCCGTCCACTCACCCACCTAGACCGGACCAATTATATATTTTAATATTAAAAATTGAAATTACTAATTAATAAATCCAAATCAAATAACTAAAAAATTAAGTCAAGATCGCTTCTTTATCATCATTCCATGGTAAAATCCCTGGAAAAATGCCAAAACAATTTGGCCTGAGGAAGAAATATCTCGTCATGCAGCTTCTATAATAGACCTTATACAGCCAAAACAAAGCAAAAAAGTTTGACTAAGAGATTTTGATGTAGGACAACGAGTCCACAACCCACAACAAGGAATAAATCTTTAGGCTTTATCATAAACAAAAGTTCCTAAGCATCGCGTAGAGGGTTTTTAAAGCATCACACCTAAGAGAAAAAAAATGCCTAGGACACGGAATTTGCCTGCAAAATTTTATTCCGACCTATGATAGCCATGATAGAAAACAAGTCTAACCAAAATTGCTATCATTTCCTCACAATTATCGTAAGTGCTTGCCATGATATCCTTTTGCAACCTCTCCGACTATTGTTATGGAAGTCACGTAATCGTTTTATATTGAAAACCAAAATCGTTTCTCGTCAAGATCGGTTTCATTGATCCACCTAGGTACCGAACTGGACGCAGTCTGGTTTCCGAGTGGATCCATATAACTAACGGGTGGATCTCGATTTCAATTTTTCAGAACTGGTCCTTAGCAGGCGGTTCCCGATTCTAGATTGGGAACCGTCTGCCCGGACCATGCACACCCCTACTTTTGACACACGACATTAATCAAAGGAATATATGGATCTTCTTATCTAAAGTAATAAAAGTAATATACACATTATAAGTATATTCTTCACAGTCATTATAGTCAAACTATTTATATTGGCAATTTAAGAGTATATCCAAACTTGTTAGAATTCAACTTATGAATTGCTATCCATTGGTGTTCCTCAGTATCTTAGTGATACGAGACTATATAAAATGTTCACCTTATTTGGAGTCTCCAAGTTTCTATGAACTTTCCGTCCTTCATGATTTGTTCACCTCTATGAAGCTCAATTAGTTATAGCCAATCTTTCACGTCATTTTTCGAATACCTTCGATATTGGCAAAGTATTTCTCGTATCAACTTCACTCGAGTCTCTATCTTATGGTCCCTCCAATTATTTTGACAATTATGACTCTACCTTGCTATTCACCTATACATGATACCTCCAAATTTTACCGAATTTCTTGTCCTAGGCTTGTTCACTTTAGGTGCATCCAGTCTATAGACTCATCAACACCCAATACATTGTTCACCCTCGATAGATAACTCCAAAATTTTAGACGATATATATCTCATATGATCTTACTCAACTAAAACACATATTAATAATTTTTAATTATTTCATCACCTTTAAGACATCATAAGAGATTGTTCCAACGACATCGAGATTCAAACTGTCATGGAAGAGTTGCAAGACCGTGGAAATGATGAGCTGTTCGTGTTGATCTGGAGGAAGCGCCGCCAAACATGGAAGTCGGGTGGAGTTGGATAGAGGAGATTGACATGTCGAAGGGCTACATGATGGCAGACTTTGTGGAGGTATCGTAGACTGATGGGTGTTGTCGGATTTGCCGGTGAAGGTGAGGAGTTGGTGTCGGAGATGCTCGCATCATAATAACCGAAATGAAAAATATCATAGACATGTCTTCAACAACCACATAAGGAGAGGGATTAAAATTAATTATTTTGGATTGAGTAGACGATGGAACCGAACCATCAAAATACTCATATTCCTTTACCTACAATGCAAACCGAACAAGACCTTACCGGAAAGCATTAGAAATTTATGATTCAGTTGGGTCAACTTAGGCATTTTTAACACACCTAGTTATATTCGCATCAAGTCAATAGAATTGTCATTAAAGATGCTTCAAGACCAAACTAGATACCTCTTTTAGTTCTTGTAGAGTACACTAGTGATTAGAATAAAACCAAAATACAAATGATTTTGAATATGGAGAAAAGTAGCCAAATTCTACTCACTAGCCAGCACTAAAGGAAGTTGGTGTGTTGAGGACGTTTAATTTTCAATGTGGGGTTCACAGAAGTCTGAGAGAAAGAAATAAATGAGGGCTATAGTAGGTCAGACAATTAAAAATAAAAAAAAGCTGCCAATTTTCCAAAAGGATTAGAAGTAAAAAATATGAGTCACTATTCAACGGTCTTCGCCAAGGTGGGCTGAATGCAAGCTTAGCGCGGACCTTGGGCCGGCACTACACCACTTCTCAAGCCAGTGCGGCACTTGAAATGCTCAAATTTTCACCCATTGGTTTCTAATTGGCTCGAAGTTTTCGAGAGTCAAAGTCAAATGGCCACCGCACATGAAACCTCGTTGGTCCCTGCGAAATGCCCACGCACCTGATTACTTCACTCCAATGTCAACACCTTCCCGATCATTTTTAAAACTCCCTCCAACCACGGTGCTGAACCGCCGATGCAGCTGTCATCTTGTCCGTGTCAACGTGGGCTCGAGCTGTCGAGAAAAGGTCGGATTGGAAAATGTTTCGGTGACGCGTTGGAGTCGAGAGGTTTAGGTCCCTTTAGCGGGCAAGAAAAGGACGTCTCGTTTTGGACGCGACGCTCATGGCGGACAAATCCCTTAGGATTTGCCGTTAATTGTGTGCTTAGGGTGGTGGTTGAATTTTGAGGCGGGAGGTCAAAATGGATTTTTACGGAGGTCGCTTTTTTGTCGCCTTACAACCGCGTTTTTTTGGCATTGATTTACCGTTCGTTCCCGCACAGGACCGAGGATCGGATCATGAATCTGTCCCTATTTTTTCTAATTACTTAGATTCTCGATATACTTTAAGTTGGGGATAATGACGGCGAGAGTGTTAGAGAACTTATGTTGATTCGACACTTCAATTCTAAAAAACATTTTTAATTTATTCATTTATGATCTAAAGCTTATCAGTGTTATTCCATGTTAGTCCTTGCATTAATTCTATTGGTCTTTTCCTCACTTGAAAATTTCACGTTGTATTTTTTCATTATTTTTTTAAGTCACGCTCATGGCATTCAAGTGGCACCAGCGTAAAATAAAAATTAAAAATTAAAAATTAAAATAAAAAGGACTAAAAAAAAAAAGAGAGAGAGAGAGAGAGAGAGAGAGAGAGAGAGAGAGAGAGGGGGGGGAGAGAGAGAGAGAGAGAGAGAGAGAGAGAGAGAGAGAGAATTCTTTTTATTATTTCTTCAAGTCGCACAATAGCATTCGAGTGGCACCAAAGTAAAATTAAAAATTAAAATAAAAGGACTAATATTAAAATAAATAAAAAAACACACATACACCCACAAGTGGGGGGAGGAAGATATGAGGGCAAGGAGCCAGATGAGGGCTGCGGTAGTTTTTGACACAAGTATTTCAAATTGAATTGAATATAATCAAGTTGAAAAAATTGAGTATGTTGAGTTTTATATACCTAAAAATCGAGTCAAACTCAAGTATGTAATGTTTTATATCAATTTGAGTTCGAGCAAGGAAAAGGAGGAGATGAATTTCAAACTTTGAGTTTATATAATTGACCTTAAGATTGATATCGTGTCAACTTGACTAAGCTTGATTGCACATCTAAATCACGCTTATCGATTGGGATGTGATATTGCACGAATCATAAATGTTCTATAATGCAAAGAAAGACTTCGGTATGGCAAGAAAGAAAAGGAATGCGCCGAAAAGAGGACTTTTTATTTATAATCTTTTGAGACATATTTTAAGGGAACCTAAATCTTCAGCATGGTAAAAAAAAAAAAAAAAATGACAGTTCGTCAAAAAAGTATTTTCTTTTTAAAAAGGGCGACAGCTGGATCCAATGGAATTAAACCAAAGTACATTTTTCTCCATTGTCAAATGCTTGGCTGGCCGTGGTTATGCTTTTACGGGCAATGACGTCACCACGGCCAGCTGTCCGACTTTTCACCGCTTTGCGGTACATACGCGACGATGAATGAAAGATATGCCAATCAAAGACTGACTGTTCTGTCATACCCACGTGGAGCTTTTTCACCCTTTATTCCCTTTTTCCTAATATTCTCCTTTGCGTTTAGGATTATTTATACGGCGAAAAATAAATAATATAAATAATCAAAAAATATTTTTTTATATAATTGCTTGTATTATTTATAAAAATAAAATAACAAAAAATATTATCATCATTCATGAAAAACTAGACTTAAATTATTATCGTTATTAAAAATAATTTCCATTAACAAATTCTTTTTATTATCGATGTTCTATTTTTCATCTAAACTCGAATCTTAAAGAGTATCATTAATTATGCCTTCTACCAAAATAGACTAGTCCTCATGGCATCACTTTCATCGGGACCAAAACAAACACGGAGAACCAAACTCACTCACCTTCCACACCTTTTCCGTCCACCCTCCGTTCCAGTCTAGTAGATTGAACTAGTCAGAAAAATAAAAAAACCCTAGCCTCTTCAAACTCCTAAGATGGAATCAACACTCCTACTCCGTGCCAACCGAGGGT